>JAILYA010000078.1:584635-1184635 GCA_021437795.1 Rhodamnia rubescens | reverse complement strand
TTTCAAGTTCTAGCTCAATGAACCAAGCCAAGGCTGCCCCAGCCTAAACTTTCTTAAAAGGTATTCACCAATAGTGGGATGTTATCCTAGTATTAAGCCATTCGATGCATGTAGTTCTTCAAATGTTCTTTGGGACGTCCAATCCCATTGTACTTCCTTACAAAGTCAGCCTCTTTATAGTTAGTGGGGATCTCAATTTTAGTGAACGGTGTCACCTTATCAAATCTGGATAACTCGTATTCTTGACTAACTAGGTATTCTTCTATTTTGGCCAACCTCTCGGGCCTCCTTCTCGCCTTTAGAAGACTGTCTTTTCGGGCCAATAACAACAGGAGGAGCTTTTGATGGTGCCCTAGTATTCGGAGTTGAATCGGCTAGATTGTCACTCCCCGTGTCCTTTGAGGGCGCCAACATCCCTTGACTGCCATTACTTGGCTTCATTCCAAGATCTATACGGCGATAAATTTCAACGTAATGCGATATGCACAAGCGGAAGCGACACGACACTCAAATCGAAACACTCAATAGAATGACTTAAGAAGGCTGGAGATTCGATAACATAGAATACAATCATTCATACAATACAATAACATAATATTACACAAAAAGAAGTGATTACTACCTAAACATCCGACCTACTATACCTAAAGGTCGGACTCGTCGACGAGAGGACTCGAGGCAAATGACGCATACTCGATGGGAGCGCTTACCTTGGGCTCGACTCCTCGAGACTCCACCTCCGTCTCGGACTCAGCGGTGTCCATGGGATCGTCATCAACATCCCTCGACTCTACGATCTCTCCTCCCTCGCCGTGGTCCTTGGGCTCCGGAGGCTCCGACTCAACGAACTCGTCCTCGGGAACGGTGGCCTCCATCTTGCCCTCGCGGCTCTCGGCACCTCGTCCGGTATGACGCACTCTCTTAGGGGCCCAAAAAGCGTGTCTCCATCCTTATACGTCTAGGATACAAAAGTATACGGTGTCCGATTATCACCTCCATCATCTACCCATAAAGTGTCAACCTTCTTATGGTACACGTGACTAGGTCCTACCGGGTACAATGTGGTTACGAACTCAAAATCCTTCGGTGATCCAAAAAGTATCGGCATCCTCGGGGTCGGGGTTTGAAAGGTTTTGGAATACAACTATGAGAATAAATCTCAATAAGCTAACCCCTAAGCCTCGACCAGGACAACAAGTACCTCCAAGCAATTTTATTAAAACACTAAACCTAGCAAACGCCCGTAAGTAACATATTGAAATCAAAATTTAAAGAGAATTGACACTTGGACATGCTTCAAATCAATATTCAACCTATCATATAGTAATACGCTTCGTACTTAGGCACTTAACAACAATTCAATCACAACGTGGGGCAATAAATTCATGTGGTTTGGATACTCAACAATCGGGCCTGCGATTATCGTTTCGGGCTATTCATAATCACACTCCCCATGTCATATGGGCGCCTTAGGGTATTCAGGCACATTCCCCGCGTCATATAGGTGCTTCGGGGTTTCAAGCGCATTCCCCGCGTCATATAGGCGCTTCAGGGTTTCGAGTACATTTCCACACAAAGAACCTACAATTGCATTCCATGCCCCAAAGTCGGTCGATTCACATGTATAACACTTCGTGATCGAGTATAAAGAAGAATAAGCCAAATTCTCACTAATTGACTCACAACATTCATCACATGACCGAATATACCAAGGCACTTCAAGGATTCAATTCTAAATCATTATCTCACTACGCCATAGTCGAATAGTAATAGGGTTCAATCAACGTCACTATGTAACATAACACACCAAATAATTCTAGCCACATATTTGGGACCCTTAAGGCAACGTCATAGCATCAAATTCACTCATGACCAACATTGTACCAATTGACATTTAGTTATGCACATAAGCCAAGATTAATCACTTGATCCCTATATGCATAATAGATCGATTCTAGCATCCCTAATAAAGTCTCTAACCACTTAAGACCTCCAATCAAGTCTCTAAGATCATCCAAACATCTTTCTCATTTTCGATTCTGCCATGAAAAGTACCCCGTCGCGATGAATAGTACTCCGTCGCAATGAACAGTAATAATCTTAAATGAACAGTCATCCGAGATCCTACATCCATGCTTATTAACCAATAATTAGGCCCAATCATCCATTTCTAGCATAAAATTCCACATTCCAACTCTCAAGATCGTCTAAGCCACATTTATCATTTTCGGATCTCCTCTGTGAACAGTAACCCGACGCCCAAAATTTCACTAAATGAAGCCCTAAACATGCTCATTAGTAACCCATTAGCCTACTCAAGGATTAGGGAGTTTTTTTACTTGAGTTTGAGCTTGAAATTCCACCAAATGAGCCTAAATCAAACTCTCAAGCTCACGGCAAACTCACCGCCGAATGGCGGCTAATCGGCGGCACGGCGACGGTGAAGGGCGGGCGGTCGGTCTTGGGCGGTCAAGCAAGAACACAAGGGAGAGGAAGAGTGGGAGAGGGTGTTCGGTTGGGGTGAGAGAGAGAGTGTGTGAGGGGAAAGAGTGTAATCCAAATATGAATAAGGAAAAGATAGAGGGAAAGCTTGTGGAAGAAGCTTAGGTTCTTGGATGTGACATAAAGTGGTGGTGGTTGAAGGGAATTAATGGGGAAAAGATTGGTAGGTGGGTTGGTTGAGGCGAATTAATGAGGAAAAGACAAAATTTAAACCCCATTAACAATTTTGGCTCTTGCAATTAATATCTGGAGGCAATTTGGTAACTTATAACCGTGATCGAACGGAGAATTCAAAACAAACACCGATAAGCAGACCAATGAGCACTGGGCTAAATGAGACGACGTCCAATTAATAAATGATGAAATCCTCGGATGTCCGGCCTCTAATTTCAAGTCTACTTCGTGCTCAAAATCGACCGATTGAGAATTTAGTATATCTCGGACCGACGGGCGGCTCTCGGGAGTTACGCGTATCGACCCGTGTGATTTGCGTCACTTTTAAGAATTTTTTCGAATCACGGCGACCCTGGTTGTCATGTAATTGTGAGGGTAATTGCCGGTCCCAAAAGGATGTGATCGTTAGAAATCGGTTCAGGTTGATTCGTAAATTATGCCATGGTCGGGCGAAATCACCCGCGAACCAATTGCACAATGCTAGCAAATCGTTCGACAAAATCCTAGATCGGTCCGCGATAGTTCAAAATATACCCTTGACAATCCTTATGGTCGTGGTACTAGTCCACAATCGAGTTCTTTAGTCCATGTACTTAGATCCTATTTGGCCATTCCCTTTTGGTCGATCGACTCTAGAGAGATCAATTCTAAGCGAGATTACTAAAATACTTCGGTACCCATTTTATTCATTCATAGACTTGAAATAGGGTCGGAATCCGAACGTCACGCTTCTTCCCTCCTTACAAAAATTTCATCCTCAAAATTTACAAAACCCAACTATTCAAACAAATGGGGATATCGATGCCTCATAGCTTCGTCGCTCTCCCAAGTAGTTCATTCGAGTCCCTTGATGCTCCCGGATCACCTTTACTAGCGGAGTTGTCTTGTTCCTTAGGACTTTCTCCTTCCCGTCCTCAACTCGACCGGGTCTTTCCACATACGCCACTCGGTCGTCCATTTCTATAACTTCATGGTTCAACACATGCGTTGGGTCCGGCTCGTACTTCCTTAGCATCGACACATGAAAGACGTTGTGAACTCGCGATAGGTTTGGCGGCAAGGCAAAACGATAGGCTAAAGTCCCAATCCGTTCAAGTATCTCAAAAGAACCCATATACCTCGGGCTTAGCTTTCCTTTCTTCCCGAACCGAGATAACCCTCGCATTGGCGACACATTGAGGAAGACATGATCTCCCACTTGGAATTTCAAAGGTCTACGTCGCTTGTCCGCATAGCTCTTTTGGCGACTCGAGTAGTCTTAAGCCTTTCTCTAATGACCCTTACTTGCCTCGATCGACTGTTCCACTAGCTCTCGGACCCATTATACTTCTCTCACCGACCTCATCCCAAGATACCGGAGTTCCGCATGCTCTTCCATATAGTGTTTCAAATGGTGCCATTCTAATGCTCTGTGATAACTATTATTATAGGCGAACTCCACTAGATGCAACTGTTCTTCCCAACCTCCTTTAAACTCCATGACACAAGCTCGCAGAATATCCTATAGCGTTTGAATCGTTCTCTTAGATTATCCATCCGTCTAAGGGTGATAGGCGGTGCATGTATCGCAATTTCGTCCCCATTGCTTCTCGCAGGCTTTTACAAAATGAAGCGATGAACTTGGGGTCTCTGTCTAATGTAATTGTCAACGGAACTCCATGAAGTCTCGACTATCCGTCGCATATATAATTCGGCGTATCAGTCCATGGCGAAATCCTTTCGCACCGCTAAGAAATGTGCGAGACTTGGTCGGTCTGTCTACGATCACCCAAATCGAGAGATGACCTCTCGACTCCTTGGTAAGGCCATAACGAAATCCATCGTAATGTGTTCCCACTTCCATTCGAGAATCTCTAACAGTGAAGTAGGCCACCTAGTTTATAGTGTTGTGCCTTCACTTGCTGGCACGTCAAACACTTCGCTACATGTTTCGCAACGTCTACTTTCATTCCGCTCCACCAATAATGCTGTCATAAGTTCCGATACATTTTGGTACTGCCCGGGATGGATACTGTAATTACTTCGTGGGCTTCCGGCGTATCCTTTCTCTTAATTCCTCATCCTTGGGCACACACAATCGCCCGCGAAATGTTAAGGTCCCATTCCTAGATACTTGGAAATCAAGTTTCCTTTTCTCTTTATCCATCTCCAAAATCTTCCGGACATTATGGTCCGTAGGTTGTAAAGCCTTAATCCTTTCTCGAATCTTAGGTTCTACTCTCAACGTGACCATCGGACTAGACGGTTGGCACACTTCAAGCTTAAATCCGGAATCTCTTTTTCCTTCCAAAGAGGTCCACTCTTTAACCATCAAGTGCGCGATGCTTGACTTCCTACTAAGCTCATCCGCTACCCTATTTGCCTTTCCAGGATGGTACGTAATATCGCAGTCGTAGTCCTTAAGCAATTCCATCCACCGACGTTGTCTCATGGTCAATTCCTTCCGAGAAAACAGGTACTTGAGACTACGATGGTCGGTGTAGATCTGGAACCTTTCTCCGAACAAGTAATGCCTCTAGATTTTCAACGCAAAGATAATTGCTGCTAGTTCTAAATCATGCGTTGGGTAGTTCGCCTCGTGAGGTCTCACTGTCTCGATGCATACGCCACAACTCTTATGTGCTGCATCGAACACATTCCAATCCCTTGAGCGTTGCATCACTATATATTTCATAACCTCCAAGGCCGGAAGGAATCGTCAATACCGGTGCGGTCGTTAGCCTTATGCTTAAGTTCCCGAAAACCCCTTTCGCACTTGTCCGTCCACTCAAATCGCGCATCCTTCCTGGTCAACTTCGTCAAAGGAGTAACTATCGAGGAAAACTTTTCCACAAATCTCCTATAATAGTTAGCCAATCCTAGGATACTCCGAACTTCGGTAACCGGTGTTGGCCTCGGCCAATTTGTAACCGCCTCAATCTTCGCAGGGTCTACCGAAATCCCATTTCCGAAATGACGTGCCCGAGGAATGCCACTCTATTAAGCTAGAACTCGCATTTACTAACTAAACTTGGCGTAAAACGAGTGTTTCCTTAACGTCCGTAGAACTATCCTTAAATGCTGCTCATGTTCCTCGGAGCTCTTAGAATAAACTAGAATGTCGTCGATGAAGACGATGACGAACTGATCCAAGTATCCCTTGAACACTCTATGCATTAGATCCAAGAAAGCGGCGGGAGCATTGGTCGACCCAAACGGCATAACCGTGAATTCGTAGTGCCCATATCTTGTCCGAAACGCCGTCCTTGGCACGTCTTCCTTCTTTATCCTCAACCGATGATACCCAATCCTCAAATCTATCTTGGAGAACACTGCAGCTCCTTGCGGTTGATCGAATAGATCATCTATTCTAGGCAATGGGTATTTATTCTTGACAATAACTTGATTCAATCGTTTATAGTCAATGCATAAATGCAATGACCCGTCCTTTTTCCACATGAACAATACTTGGCGCTCCCCATGGCAACGCGCTTGGACGAATAAAGCCTTTGTCCAATAACTCCTACATCTCGAGTCTTCAGCTCCTTCTACTCGACAAGGACATTCGATATGGTGCCTTCGAGATCGGCTCCGTCTCGGGGCTAACTCGATCACGAATTCTATCTCCCTTTCTCGTAGCAATCCCTGCAATTCTTGAGAAAAGACATCGGGAAATTCGCGCACCACTACTATATCTTCCAACTTCGATTCCTCGATCGTCGGATCCACCACTGCAGCCCGGGTAGGCTTGGCACCCTTCGTCCAACAACTTAGTCACTTCCAAGACGAGATCAAAGGGATCGAGGTTCCCCCTCGACTCCTTGCAAATTCAAATCTAGAGTGACCAATTGGATGAAACTTGATCACCTTGCTACCACAATCCATAACAGCTCTAAGCTTTCCCAACCAATCCATTTCAACTATGACATCAAAATCAAACATGTTCGAACAACCAAGTCTATTAGTTCCTCTCTACCGCCAATAGTTATCTTACGGTTTTGACATCTCAACGAAACTAATACTTTATCCTTTAAAGGCGTAGTGATATGCAAGCACAACATCCAACGGTTTCAAATCCAATTTAGCCAAATCAGTGAACTGTGCAAATACGAAAGAATGCGATGCTCCAGGATCAAATAATGCATAGGTAGCATGATAGTATAATGTAATCGTACCTGTGACTAGGCCGGGCGCATCCTCCGCCTCTTTACGCGCCATAGCATAGACTTGTCCTTGAACCGGCGGCCTATTCAAGTTGTTTTGTGCGGTAGCCTCCACCGGCGATCCGTGCCGAGGTCGTTGCCCTTGAAACGGAGGCCCGGGGGTTTGACTCGGGCGGGTTCTCATCCGATGACCCAGCTGGCCACACTTAAAGCATGCACCCGTCCTACTCGGGCAAGGTCCATTTCCATGTTTCCTTCCGCACAAAGCGTTCCGATTGGACCGATGAATAGATTTCCCAATATTTTTCCGGACTGGAGGGGCAAAACGTCTGTTACCCATCATTAGCCTCTTGCCAAACCGACGGTTGTCTCTAATGGGAGCAAACCGCGATCCAGGATGCGGCAGCCCTTTCCTTCATGTCTCTTTCGATCATCCGACCTCGCTCAAACATCTTGTTGTAGGTCCTCAAGTTCGATGCTATCATCCGGCTGCGAAGGTTGGGCCTCGGTCCATCTCGAAACCTCTGTGCCTTGTCTATCGGATTTTCAACCATTCTTGGTGCGTACCTCGACAACCTTGCGAATTCAGCTTCGTCTTGGTTGATCGTTAGTTGGTTACAGCGAAGCCGTTGGAACTCTACTAGCTTTCGCTCCCCGAGCGATCTCCGAGAAGTACTCCCCATTAAACGCCTCGGTGAAGGCGATCTAGTTTGGTACGGTGCCTTTAGGAAAGATTCCTCTAGTGGCCTTCCACCAATCATCAGTGGTACCTTCTAGTTGGTAAACCGCCAATGTGACTTTCTCCTCCTCCATGCACCCCAAGAGTTCAAAACCCTTTTCTAGTTTCTCTATCCATCGAGGTGCCATCTCCGGATCTCCAAAGCACCATCAAACCGAGCTGGCTTCAACTTTAGGAATTGCTCTACCGGTTGACTCATCGGGCGATTCACATTCCCATTTCCTCCTCTCGTGACCATTCCCATTCTCGCCCGTTATTTTCATTTGCCAGATTTGCAGCGGCCACGGTAGCCTCGGCGACCCTTTCCTAAGCCTCGCTCGCCCATCAAGTTACCAATCCCTTCCAGGGGCCCTAAGGATTCCATCAACTCTTGGATCCTCTACCGCAGTGCCCTCGAGCTAGAAGTCGCCCTCGTTCCTCTAGTTCTCGTTGCTCATCTTGGTTAATCCTCACAACACCCGAACCACCCATAACCCCACTCGGGAGTCAAAGACCTAAGTCATCGACTAGTATAACAAGTCTATGTCACAACTCATAGTGATAGCCACAACAAGACAAACAGCTCGAAGCATGCAACCAAATAGCCAAGAGGCTCATAATCAAGGGTTCGGGTTCATACCTCGAGTCCAGGCGCATCTGCAACTCAGCAAGATCACAACAATCATTCACTTGTCCAATAAACAGCACACCAAGGCACAACAATCGGTGCCATGTACGAAGCTCCCATAGTCTTATAATCACCAAAGGTGATGCCAATCCAATATGCCACCACAAGCACCAACTCATATGTCATGCATTTCGTGCCTAACTCTAGCGGATCCCTAAGGTCTCGCTACCCGGTCATTCCAAAGCCATCACTCCTTATTACTCCAAACCTCAATCAACTTGGATCGAGCCGACCTTACTCGATACCAATTCAACGTGGATGTCACGCTCCGTGTCTTTTTGAGTACGCCAACATCCCTTGACCGCCATTACTTGGCTTTATTCCAGGATCTATATGGCGATAAATTTCAACGTAATGCGATATGCACAAGCGGAAGCGACACGGCACCCAAATCGAAACACTCAATAGAATGACTTAAGAAGGCTGGAGATTCGATAACATAGAATACAATCATTCATACAATATAATAACATAATATTACACAAAAAAGGGGTGACTACTACCTAAACATCCGACCTACTGTACCTAAAGGTCGGACTCGTCGATAGAGAACTCGACGGCAAATGAAGCACACTCGATGGGAGCGTTCCTCCCGGTATGACGCACTCTCTTAGGGGCCCAAAAAGCGTGTCTCCATCCTTATACGTCCAGGATATAAAAGTATACGGTGTCCGACTATCACCTCCATCATCTACCCATAAGGTGACAACCTTCCTATGGTACACGTGACTCGGTCCTACCGGATACGATGTGGTTACGAACTCAAAATCCTTCGGTAATCCAAAAAGTATCGGCATCCTCGGGGTCGGAGGTCCGAAAGGTTTTGGAATACAACTATGAGAATAAATCTCAATAAGCTAACCCCTAAGCCTCGACCAGGATAACAGTACTTCCAAGAAATTTTATTAAAACACTAAACCTAGCAAACGCCCGTAATTAACACATTGAAATCAACATTTAAAGAGGATTGACACTTGGACATGCTTCAAATCAA
This sequence comes from Rhodamnia rubescens, assembly GCA_021437795.1. Taxonomy (NCBI): domain Eukaryota; kingdom Viridiplantae; phylum Streptophyta; class Magnoliopsida; order Myrtales; family Myrtaceae; genus Rhodamnia; species Rhodamnia rubescens. The sequence continues at coordinate 1,175,417 of JAILYA010000078.1, read as the reverse complement.
TATTCAACCTATCATATAGTAATAAGCTTCGTACTTAGGCACTTAACAACAATTCAATCACAAAGTGCGGTAATAAATTCATGTGGTTCGGATACTCGGAAATCAGGCTTGCGATTATCGTTTCAGGCTATTCATAATCACACTCCCCGGGTCATATAGGCGCTTTAGGGTTTCAAGCGCATTCCCGCGTCATATCGGCGCTTCAGGGTTTCGAGTACATTTCTACACAAAGAACCTACAATTGCATTCCATGCCCCCAATTCGGTCGATTCACATTTATAACACTTCGTGATCGAGTATAAAGAAGAATAAGCCAAATTCTCACCAATTGACTCATAGCATTCATCACATGATTGAATATACCAAGGCACTTCAAGGATTCAATTCTAAATCAATATCTCACCACGCCATAGTCGAATAATAATAGGGTCCAATCAACATCACTATGTAACATAACACACCAAATAATTCTAGCTACATATTTGGGACCCTCAAGGCAACGTCATAGCATTAAATTCACTCATGACCAACATTGTACCAGTTGACATTTAGTCATGCACATAACCCACGATTAATCACTTGATCCCTATATGCATAATATATCGATTCTAACATCCCTAATCAAGTCTCTAACCACTTAAGACCTCCAATCAAGTCTCTAAGATCATCCAAACATCTTTCTCATTTTCGGTTCTGCCATGAATAGTACCCCGTCGCGATGAACAGTAATAATCTTCAATGAACAGTGATTCGAGATCCTATATCCATGCTTATTAACCTCTAATTAGGCCCAATCATCCATTTCTAGTATAAAATTCCACATTCCAACTCCCAAGATTGCCTAAGCTACATTTATCATTTTCGGATCTCCTCTGTGAACAGTAACCTGACACCCAAAATTTCACTAAATCAAGCCCTAAACATGCTCATTAGTAACCCATTAGCCTACTCAAGGATTAGAGAGTTTCTTACTTGAGTTTGAGCTTGAAACTTCACCAAATGAGCTTAAATCAACCTCTCAAGCTCACGGCAAACCCACGGCCGAATGGCGGCTGATCGGCGGCACGACGGCGACGAAGGACGGTCGGTCTTGGGCGGCCGAGCAAGAACATAAGGGAGAGGAAGAGAGGGAGAGGGTGTTCGGTTGGGACGGGAGAGAAAGAGTGTGAGGGGAAATAGTGTTACCCAAATATGAATAAAGAAAAGATGGAGGAAAAGTTTGTGGAAGAAGATTGGGTTCTTGGATGTTACATAAAGTGGTGGTGATTGAGGGGAATTAATGGCGAAAAGATTGGTAGGTGGGATGGTTGAGGGGAATTAATGAGGAAAAGACAAAAATTCAAACCCTATTAATAATTTTAGCTCTTGCAATTAATATCCGGAGGCAATTTGGTAACTTATAACTCTAACTGAATGGAGAATTTTGAAACAAACACCGATAGGCAGACCGATGAGGACCGGGCTAAATGAGACGACGTTCAATTAATAAATGATGAAATCCTCGGATGTCCGGCCTCTAATTTCAAGTCTACTTCGCGCTCAAAATCGATCGATTGAGAATTTAGTACATCTTGGACCGACGGGAGGCTCTCAAGAGTTATGCGTATCGACCCGTGATTTGCGTCACGTTTAAGAATTTTTTTCGAATCACGGTGACTCTGGTTGTCATGTAATTGTGAGGGTAATTGCCAGTCCCAAAGGGACGTAATCGTTAGAAATCGGTTTAGGTTGATTCGCAAATTATGCCATGGTCGGGCCGAATCACCCACGAACCAATTGCACAATGCTAGCAAATCGTTACGACACAATCATAGATCGGTTCGCGATGATTCAAAATATACCCTTGACAATCCTTATAGTCGGGGTACTAGTCCATGATAGAGTTCTTTAGTACATGTACTTAGATCCTATTTAGCTATTTCCTTTTGGTCGATCGACTCTAGAGAGATCAATTCGAGCAATATTACTAAAATAACTCGGTACCCATTTTATTCATTCATAGACTTCGAAATGGGGTAGAAATCTAGAATGTCACATAGATGACCCTAGCCACGGTTAGGAGACGGACTAGGTTGAGCACTAGCTTTTGTCTTCGTCGGGTATTTCCCTTGGGTTGCAATCGACATTGCTTTCAATTGTACGACCATCGTAGTCACAACGTTCATTTGTGTCTCTAATCCAAGTGATGCGGAGAGCGAGATCCTCTTGCTCCATTCTTAATTGTCTTATTTTACTACAAGTCCTCGGGCCTGCTTGGTTCAAAGATTTGGCCAAAGGATTTTGAAAAAATGCAAATATCTTTGGGCTAAAGGCCTTTTTCAAAATACAAGTAGTGTTTGGTAAAGTGTATTTTAAAAACACATTGAAAAATAACTTTGATGTAAATGCTTGTTTCGTGAAATGTGAACTTTGCAAAGTATTTTTACTTTTAAAAAAAAAAAAGCAACGATCGGCGGCGGTGGTGATCGGTGGTAGTGGCGGCAGCGACGGTGGTCGGCGAACGATGGGGGGTAGCGGGCGGTGGCGGGCAACATCGATCGATGATGGCGGCGGCGGTTGGTAGGTGGTAGTGGGCGGGTGGCAATCGGCGAGCGGTGGCGGCGGTCGGCGGCTGATAGCTAGTGGCCGTAGACGGCGGCGGAGATGGCGGGTGGTGACGTGTAGCAACTTACAAGTGTTTCAAGTTATCAAAGGTTTATAAGGGGCAGCAAAGCTCACGGTTCGACGGCGGCACTAGCGAAGCTAATTCAATTTCAATGAAAACACACAACGATCAGCCACTAATACTAGCTTTAAAACCACACTTAAGCTTTACAATTTGCTCCCTATCAAGCTAAGCTAGGCTTAAAAGATCATTTACCTCAAGTCAAGTCAAGGAACTCCCAAGAACATCCCTTTACAAGTCACGGATCGGGTTAGGGATCCGATGATTTGCTTGACTTCTCGGGGTCCCGCGATGTTGACAGCTTGCAATGATTCACGGTGGGGTAGATCCGGTGATGGTGGTGGTGAGGTGGAGCTCTCGGCCAAGAAGGGTGGAGAAGATGAAAATGGCGTGAGAGAAAGAAAGATAGAGTGTGTGTTTGGGTGAGGGAAAAAAATGAGAGAGGAAAAGAGAGTTGAGTGTTCTCAAGTTTGTCCAAACCTTCCTCAACAAGCTTGGATGCAAGTTGTAGGGGATTTAGAATGACAAGGTGATGGACAAGTTCGATTGACTAAGTGATGGAAGTATACTTAAGTGGCATGATGGAGTAACTAGATGATAGGTGGGTGGTTGATCCGTGGACCCCTCTAGATTTTTCCTCATTTGATTCAAAATCTCAAGAAGCCTTTGGACAATAATGCCCCTAAACCTTCAGTCACCTGGGGATTAACTAAAGACCATCTTGCCCTTACTAAAAAAACTAGAAGAATGAGCATTTAACGGGGTAAAAGGTAATTTTCATTTCCAGTCCAAATTTCACTTTTTCGATTGCTTTGGGGCGAACCAAAATCTTGATTGACCTTGCTAAGGTAACGTCCAATTCATTAATGTTGGACCCTTGAACGTCCGATATCCAATCTCGAAGTTCATTTCATGATCCAAATCCATGAATAGTAATTTCAGTGCATCTCAAACTAACGGGTAGCTCTTAAGAGTTACGCTTATTGACTCGTGATTAGTGTCATATTTAAGAGTTATTCGAGCCATGGCGGCCTTGGTTATCTTGTAGTTGCGAGGGTCAATCATTAGTTCCAAAGGACGCGATCGTCAGAATCGGTTTAGGGAAATTTGCCAATTATATTATGGTTAAGCGGAATCACCCACGATCCAATTATATAACCCTAGCAAATCGTTCTAAAACCAATCTTAGATCGGCCTATGATGGCCCTAAATATTCCCTCGGCAATCTCTATGGTCAAAGTACTAATCCATGGTCGAATTCTTTGGTCCACGTACTTAAATCCTTGTTAGGCATTCCCTTTTTGGTTAGTCAACTCGAGTGATCAAGTCTAAGCGAAATTTAATTGAAATACATCGATGGGTATTTCATTCATTTGATAAGCTTCGAAAAGGGTCGGAATTCAAAATGTCACAACTCTTTTCCCCTACGGAAATTTCGTCCTCAAAATTTTACAACATACCCAACTACTCAAACAAATTGTGGTGCCGACACCTCCTCGTTTCTTCACTTTCCCAGGTAACTCCTTATGTTCCATGGTGCTCCCGGATCACCTTCACCACGGGATCGTCTTGTTTCTCAGGGACTTGTTCCTTCGTGTCCTAAATCCTAGTTGGCCTTTCCACGTACGATACTCTATCATCCACTTCTATGACTTCGTGATCCAAGACATGAGTCAGGTCTCGTTCATACTTTCTCAACATTGATACGTGAAATACATTATAAACTTGTGACAAACTTGGAGGCAAAGCTAGACGATACGTCAAAGTTCCAATTGTTCCAAAATCTCAAAAGGACCTACGTACCTTGGGCTCGCTTTCCGTTTCTTTCCAAATCGAATAAACCTAACATCGCGACACTTTAAGGAAAACATGATCTCCCACTTGAAATTCCAAAGGCCTACGCCGCTTATCCGCATAACTCTTTTGGCAACTCGAGCCGTTTTCAGCCTTTCTTTAATGACTTTTACCGTATCAACCGATTGTTCCACCAACTCTGGACCCGTTATACTCCTTTCACCAACTTCATCCCAAAGATACCGTAGTTCCGCAAGCTCGCCATACAGCGCCTCAAACGATACCATTCTGATACTTTGCTGATAACTATCATTGTAGGTGAACTCTATCAAGTGCAACCGCTCTTCCCAACCTCCTTTAAAGTCTATCACACAAGCTCGCAAAGATATCCTCAAGCGTCTAAATTGTCCTTTCGATCGTCCATTCTTCCGAGGATGATAAGTTGTACTTGTATTGCAGTTCGTCCACATAGCCTTTTGTAGGCTTTTCCAAAATGAAGGGTAAACTTGGGATCCCTATCCGATGTAATCATCACTGGAACTCCATGAAGATGAACTATGTGTCGCATATACATCTCGGCATACTTATCCATGACGAAATCCTTTTACACTGCCAAGAAATGTGCCGACTTAGTCAGCCTATCGACTATTACTCAAATCGAATCATGGCCTCTCTCGACTTCTAGGCAAGCTCTTCACGAAGTTCATCATGATGTGTTCCCATTTTCACTCGGGAATTTTCAAAGGTTGTAACATACCACCTAGTTTACGAGTGTTGTGCTTTCACTTGCTAGCACGTCAAGCACTTAGCTACATGTTTAGCTACATCCACTTTCATCCCGTTCCACCGTAATGCTGACGCAAGTTTTGATACATCTTTGTGCTACCCGGATGAATGTTGTAGTTACTTCGATGAGCCTCCGAAAAAATCTTTTCCCTTAACTTAACTCCTCATCATTGGGTACACACAGTCGTCCACGAAACTTCAAGATCCCATTCTCGGATACTCGATAGTCAAGCTTCCTTTTCTCGACATCCTTCTGCAAGACTTTCCGGATCTCAAGGTCCGTAGATTACAAAGCCTTAATTCCTTCTTGAATTTCGGGTTCAATCCTCAACGTAGCCAACGAACTGGACGAGAGAATAAACTTTGAACTTAAACTCTGAATCCCTTATTCCTTCAAGTAGAGTCCATTCCTTAACTATCAAATGTGCGATGCTCGATTTCCGACAAAGAGCATCCGCTACCTTATTTGCCTTCCCAGGGTAATATAGAATATCACAGTCGTAATCCTTATGCAACTCCATCCATTGACGTTGCCTCATATTCAATTCTTTTTGGGAAAACAAGTACTTTAAGCTCGATGGTCAGTATAGATCTGAAACCTTTCCCCACACAAGTAGTGCCTCCAAATCTTCAATGCAAATATAATCGAGGAGAACTTTTCTACGAAACGTCCGTAATATCCTGTCAATCCTAGAAAACTTCGAACTTCGGTAGCTGATGTGGGCCTTGGCCATTTCGTAGAATCGCTTTGATCTTCGAAGGGTCTATTGAGATTCCATTCCCATAGATCACATGTCCAAGAAAAGCTACCTTATTGAGCTAAAACTTGCACTTACTAAATTTAGCGTAAAGCGAGTGTTCTCTTAACATCCGTAGAACCACACTTAGATGCTGCTCATGTTCCTCGGTGTTCCTCGAGTAAATCAAGATATCGTCGATGAACATAATGACGAACTGATCTAGAACCTCCTTAAACACCCAATGCATTAGATCCATAAAAGCAATCGAGGCATTAGTCAATCCAAACGGTATGATCTGTAAACTCGTAATGTCCATATCTCGTCCGAAAAGCCCACTTCGGTATATCTTCCTTCTTGATCCTTAACTGATGATAACCCGTTCTCAAGTCGATCTTAGAAAACACGAACCCTCATTGCAGCTGATCAAACAAGTCATCTATCCTTAGCAACGAATAATTGTTCTTGATGGTCACTTAATTCAATTATCTCGTAATCAATGCATAGACGCAATGATCCATCCTTCTTCCTTACAAATAGCACCGGCACTCCCCACGGAGATGCGCTAGGACGAATAAACCCTTTGTCCAATAGTTCTTGCATTTGGACCTTTAATTCCTTCAACTCGATAGGGATATTTTATAAGGTGCCTTCGAGATCGGCTCCATTCCAAGAGCTAACTCAATCACAAACTCCACTTCCCTTTCAAGTGGCAATCCCGCCAATTCTTGAAGAAAGACATCGGAAAAATCATGCAGCATGGTCATATCCTCTAACCTCGGTTCCTCAATCGCCCTGGTCAATTACGGCAACCAGATACACTTGGCATCCTTTATCCAACAACTTAGTCACCTTAAGTGACGAGATCAAAGAGATCGAGGTTCCTCCTCGACTCCCTACAAATTCAAATACGAGGTGCCCAATTGGACAGAATTCTATCACCCTACTACCACAATCTAATACAACCCTCTGTTTACCTAACCAATCCATCCCAATTATAACATCAAAGTCTATCAGCTCCTCTCTACCACCAATAACTACCTTACATCCCGAACAACCTAATGAAACCAATACTTTATCCTTTAAGGGTGTGGTAACATGTAGTAATACTTCTAACAGTTTTAATTTCATTACGACCAATTCGATAAACTGTGCGGATATGAAAGAATGCGATGCTCTAGGATCAAATAAAGTATAGGCATCATGATCACATAAAGTAACCGTACCTATGACCATGCCAGGCGCATTCTCCTCCATACGCACCACAAAGATATACCTTTCCTTGAGCCGGCGGCCTAATCGATTATTCTACGGGGTAGCTCCCGCTTGAGGTCCCACCTAAGGTCTCCGAGCTTGGACCGAGGTCTTGGTGCTTGACTCGGGCGTTCCTTTTCCGATGGCAATGTTGACCACATTTGAAGTACGCGCCCGTCCCGCTCGGGCAAGGTCCATTTCCATCTCTCCTTCTACACAGCGACGGTTCCCGTTGGTCTAATAAATAGGCTTCCCAATATACTTCTTAACTCGGAGGGACAAAAAGTCGATTTTTTTGCCATTAGCCTCTTGCCAAACCGGCGATTATCTCTCGCAAGGGTAAATCAGCGATCCATAAGCGGCAGCTCTTTCCTTCATGTCTCGCTCAACCATCCGGCCTCTTTCGCACATCTCATTGTAGTCCCTCAAGTTTAGGAGTATCAACCGATTGCGAAGTTTCGGCCTCAATCCATCCATAAACCTCGGTGCCCTATCGAGAGGGTTTTCAACCATCCTCGGTGCGTACTTAGACAACCTTGAGAACTCAACCTTGTACTGGTCGATTGTCAACCGGTTTCAAGCGAAGTTGCTGAAACTCGACTAATTTTTGTTCCCGAGCAGTCTCTAAGAAATATTTTCCATTGAACGCTTCAAAGAAAGGCAATCCAGTTCTGCATCGTCCCTTCCGGGAAAACTCTTCCTTTGGTGGCCTTCCACCAGTCATTTGCGGTACCTTGGAGTTGGTGCACCACCATGATCACTTTTTCATCCTCGGTGCAACCTAAGACCTCGAAGCTTTTTCCAATTCTTCGATCCAACGAGGGGCGATCTCGGGATCCCCTTTTCCATCATACTTGTCGGCTTCAACTTCGGAAATTGCTCCACAAGCCGACCCATCTAGCGATTCTCATATTCATTCCCATGACCACCTCCATTACCAATTTCATTATTTCCATTTGTTATATTAGCAACAACAACGGCAGCCTCAGCGGCTTGGGCAATAGTGGCAATCCTTTCTTGAGCCTCGCATGCCCATCAAGTTTCCTATCTCTTCTAAGGCTTTGATGACCCCATCGATCCTTGGGTCTCTCACAAGTTAGGCCCTTGAGCTTGAGGCTCCTTTGCTACCCCTATTTCGTTTGCTCATTCTCGCTAAGGTCTCACACCACCTGAATCACTATAATTCCATCTAGGAATTAGAGGCCTAAGTTATCTACTCAAGTCTAGCAGGTCCACGCTACACACCAAGGCAGCAGCCACAAACAATGTAAATAATTTACCAAGCAAGCAACCAAGAGTACTACACTCAAGGATTCACATTGATACCTCAAGTCCGACATACATCTGCAGCTTAGTATAATCACAACAAGTCATCTAACACACCAGATAGACTTCAGCCAAACAACATCAATGCCAAGTACGAAGCTCTATAGTCTATTAATCATCCAAGATGATGCCAAACTAGTGTGCCAATCACAAGTGCCAATTCACATGACATGAGTATCGTGCCTAACTCTAGTGAAATCTTAAGGTCTCGCTATCTTGTCATCCTAAAGTTATCACTCCTTAGTACTCCAGGTCTCAACCAACTTGGATCGAGCTAACCCTACTCGATACCACTTAAACGAGGATGCCACGCCTCGCGTCCCTACGAGGGAGCGAACATCGCTTCCTCGTCTTTATTCGCGATTATCCCTAGGACCGATCGACGAACCATACACTCAAGGAATGAAATGCACATGCAAAAGCGATAAGTAAACTCCATACACCAAAATACAACAAGATGACTTTGAATGCATAAAACACCAATACATACCATAAAGTGAGACCGATTTTACAACTCCGACATTCACAGGAAACGAGATAACAAAAGAGAACAACTACTATCCCAAGTCAAACTCCTCTAACCCTAAAAGGATAACCAAAAGTTTGTGTTATAGCTACACCTAAAGGTCGGGTTTACTACCACTAGACATATCCTCTTCAGCCATTGGGTTGAAATCTCTAGAAGCATCTCGACTTAGAGTCTATTGGGACATCAACCTCTTCGGGCTCTGGATTCTGAATCCAATGGTGCATCAAACTCATCCTCCATCTTTGGTTCGGACTCCGATTCCAAAGGGGCATTAAACTCGTTCTCTAATTCCAGCTCGGACTCGAAGGTTCTCCGGGCTCGACATTAGCATTAGAGGATTCCATGACCTCGCCATCTTCGATAGGGTTAGGGGGATCCGATTTGTTTCCTTCGAAATTGGCACCAGGGTTACACACCTCGCCATCGGGGGAGAAGGGTTACACCAGCCAGGGATCACACTTCGCGGTATGTCAAAGCTCCTCGTGGTCCAAAAGTTGCTTCGCCGTCTCAATAAAACCATGCCTCAAAATAGTGGGACTTCCAATCGTCATCTCTTTCGTCGACCCGCACAATGCTCCTCTTTCTAATTTAAGCCTTATCCTAGCCTATAGGGTATTCCATAACCGATGTCATGATGTCCATCGATATCCCAAACCATCTTGGCTGCATAGTTAAGGTATAGGGTCCGAAAAAGCAATCCCACGACGGGATGAGAATAAATCTCAGCAAGTCGAATCTAAACCTAAACCTAAACTAGGCCAATAGTACCTCCAGACACTTTGAAAGACATGCAGTTCTTTACAAAAGTAAACACATGGCAACGATACATAAGTTCAAGTCATGGTATAATGGCATGGCGCATTTTCACAAGTCAAATCACAAACAAAGGCCAAATCACCAATGAGACTAAGCTTCGTACTTAGATAACCAATAGCTCATAAGCTCATAGATATAGGGTGGTACTCAATTCCATCACTGTGGTCCTCAATTCTCAATGGCCAGGCTCGCGTTAGTACGCCTCAAGCTAATCGTAATTCATTGTACCCATGTAAGTACGCCTCAGGTTACAATTGACATTTCCAGGCTCGCGTTAGTACACCTCGGGTCATATCCCGCGTTAGTACGCCTCAGGATATAAGTTCTAACCCCGTGTAACACGCATCAAGGTCAAATGTGCACATATACTCATAAATCAATCAGTCAATAGCCAAACATTTATCAAGCTAAGCTAGGCTCAAGAGATCATTTATCTCAAGTCAAGCCAAGGAACTCCCAAGAATAGCCCCTACAAGTCACGGATCGGGTTAGGGATCTTGCTGTTTGCTTGACCTCTCGGGGTCCCGCGGTGTTGACGGCTTGCGGTGGTTCATGGTGGGGTGGATTCGGTGATGGCGGTGGTGAGGTGGAGCTCTCGGCCAAGAGGGGAGGAGAAGATGGGTGATGGCGGTGGTGAGGTGGAGCTCTCGGCCAAGAGGGGAGGAGAAGATGAAAACGGCGTGAGAGAGGGAAAGAGTGGTGTGTTTGGGTGAGGGAAAAAAATGAGAGAGGAAAAGAGAGTTGAGTGTTCTCAAGTTTGTCCAAAACTTCCTCAACATGCTTAGGTGCAAGTTATGGGGGATTTAGAATGACAAGGTGATGGATAAGTTTGATTGACTAAGTGATGGAAGTACACTTGAGTGACATGATGGAGTGACTAGATGATAGGTGGGTGGTTGACTTGTGGACCCCTCTAAGATTTTCCCTCCGTTGATTCAAAATCTCAAGAAGCCTTTAGATAATAATGCCCCTCAACCTTCGGTCACCTGGGGATTAACTAAAGACCATCTTTCCCTTACTAAAACAAAACTAGAGGATTGAGCATTTAACTAGGGTAAAAAGGTAATTTCCATTTCCAATCCAAATTTCACTTTTCCGATTGCTTTGGGGCAAACCAAAATATTGATTGACCTTGCTGAGGTGACATCCAATTCATTAATGTTGGACCCTTGAACGTCCGACATCCAATCTCGAAGTCTGTTTCATGATCCAAATCCATGAATAGTAATTTCAATGCATCTCAAATTAACGGGCGGCTCTTAAGAGTTACTTTTATCGACCCGTGATTAGTGTCACATTTAAGAGTTATTCGAGCCATGGCAACTTTGGTTGTCATGTAATTGCGAGGGTCAATCACTAGCTCCAAAAGACGTGATCGTCGAAATCGATTTAGGAAAATTTACAAATTATATTATGGTGAAGCGGAATCACCCATTATCCAATTATATAACGCTAGCAAATCGTTCTAAAACCAATCTTAGATCGGCCTATGATGGCCCTAAATATTTCCTCGGCAATCCTTATGGTTAAAGTGCCTATCCATGGTCGAGTTTTTTGGTCCACGTACTTAAATCCTTGTTAGCCATTCCCTTTTTGGTTAGTCAACTCAAGAGTGATCAAGTTTGAGCGAGATTTAACTTAAATACATCGATGGGCATTTCATTCATTCATAAGCTTCGAAAAGGGTCGGTATTCGAATGCCACATTCATCCTCTATCTTTAGATTTGCTTGTACTAGGAATCTTTTGAGTTGTATTGATACTATTTGGGATGTTTTCAAATTTTAGCCCATAGATGTGATAATGGCTTTCTCTCCAATCATTTGAATGATTCTAATCGATTACATAACAATTTTTAGTGAAATTTAGTTTAAACTCTTCATTTGGTCAAATGCGAGCTTTTAACCCTTATTTTTCTAAAAGATGTCATGAAATTGAATTAATGCATACATCTAACATTTGCATCACATCGCATACATCAAACATTATAATACGTGGTAATTGATTCTAGGATCATTCTTTTGCATGTTATGAACAATGGGAAATGGTGCTATCAAGATCATTCTGGTCCCATGTAAGGATCTTACTCAATAGTGGAATCGCCTCAACCCAATTAACTAAGCGTATGCAAAAAGCGGATGGGGAGATTGGTAGATTAGATCAAAGTGAGGTATCAACTCACTCTGATTCAAGCATTAGCGAGATCTTGGGATTCAAGCATGATGATTTTCAATTTCCAAGGGTTACGAGATCACACCAACTTTGAAGGAGTATACCACCATCATAGGGGTTCAATTTGACAAGCATATAACCCAATCACCTCTTGATATATAGAAAAGGTTTAAAAATCCCATTCCGATAAGTTTGCCTTATCATTCCTCTTTGATAACTATTTCTCACTCCCAACCGATACTAGCCATAGATTGGGTAAAGTGTTCATTTTGGCTTTCTTCGTGTTCGTTCTATTCCCTACTTCTAGGACGACGTTTGATCCTTCCATTGTCCACATTGTTCAACAAGCCTATTGTCGTTGGAACTATTGTTACATGATGTTAGCTGAAACCTTTCTCTCGTTAAACCGTTTTCAATCCAACAAGAAAGGTACCTTTCAAGCCTCTAACGGACTTCTTTATATGTGGTTTGCTTCTCACATCAAAACCTTTGGACTCTGGGTGGGTTGTTATGAGATTAGCAACATGTCCATCCCCTTGGATCCTTTTTAAGATGTCAATCCCTCATTTCGACTTGCTTAGTCAAAGAGTGGTCCAAACTCTTTGAGAAATTAGAACCCGAACACCTATGATGGCGGTTAACTTGGCCAAGGATTTTAGAGGCTCGTATCACTAGTATAGATGGAAACCCAATTCCACAATTAGGTTGGATGGGTGGAGTTGCCTATTACCCCATTCTAGTGGTGAGATAATTTTGTATGCTTCAAGAGATTCGATTGAAGACTTGTCCTAGGATTTTCTCATTCGATATGCCAAATGGTGATCTCACCAAGAAAACTAAGGCACTTTATCAAGCTAAGATTAAGTTGATCATTCATGCATTGGAAAATTCTCCCTTGCAAGAGGTAGAGTGGCCAGATCATTTAGATAAAGAAATGGATATCTACCATGCTTCCAAGGAGTACATCAAGAATTTTGAAGACTATCGTCAATCTCTGGTAGAGCTTTATATTCCTGAGTTTATAACCCCTCAAGTGTATGAAGAGGATGAGCCATATGTACCATAGTATATAGTTCCATATGTACCAGGTGTCGAGCCATATATTCCAGAGGATCCGGAGCTATTATCACTTGAGGAGAATGAAGATCCTTACATGTGGGACTCGGATGGATCGGAGGACTATGTGGAGCCTAAGCGTCCTCGGCATGGATAGATAGATTCTCCATTAGTCTTGATATGATATTGTTGCATTTACTATATTCTGAACATTCTAGAACTATTTCGATTGTAATAAACGCATTTTGCTCTCATTTATGCATACCTTATTCATTCATCATGAAGTAGCAAAAAATTAATTACCACAGATTGATTTCCTTTCAATAGTAAGATTATTTGTGATAAATGGAGAAAAAAACTATTCTAGTGGAATTAAAACTCGCTGATGGGCCTTTTTCCTCATTCTTCTCAAATAAACATGGTATTAAAGAGACTTTAAAGTTTTAAGTTGTCAGTACTAATTCTTTCAATTCTAACTCGTGTCATGGAAAATAGGTGATATAAAATCACAAGAACTCGTAGCAAATTAAGGCTATTGAGAATGGAGCAAGAAGAATTCGTGCCTCGTGTAGCCGGTTTGGAGACACAAATGAACGATGTGGCCACTTTGATAGCAAAGCTGAATGCAATGTTGATTGCAAGTCGGGGAAATACTCAACCGGTCCAAATGCTAATGCACAACCAAGTCTTCAAATGACCTAGAAACTACTCAAGCTCATCACACTGATCCTATTCGGAGTGCGGACATACCACCCAAAGCTCCTACTGTGGTGATTGATCTAGAAAAGAAAGAAAAATAAGTCCCTAAAATCGATGAGGAGACTAAGAGACTAGCGAAAATAGAGGAGTGTTTGGCTAGTCAACGTTATGAGCTTTCAAGATTTGATAAAGTGAAGCCATTTGCTAAGATAGAGGTTCTAGCTGACTACAAGGAACCGGACTTTGTGAGGAAGTATAATGGGACCGAAAGTCCTAAGGCGCACCTTAAGTATTATCTACGTCGCATGGTTCAACACTATGACAACATTCCTCTACTAGTTAATAATTTTCAAGAAAGTCTATCCGGGGCAACATTGGCTTGGTTCATTAAGCTGAAACCCGAGAGCCTCGTAGATTGGGATAAGTTAGAGGACGAATTTCTTTGCCAATATAAGTTCAACACACTGGCCGCACTCACTAGGGAGGATTTGTTGAGAACTACTAAAGGCAAGAGTGAAGTTATCCGCACCTATGCACAAAGATGGAGAGCTTTGGCTATTCAGGTAAAGCCGCTAATCCCTAAAGAGGAGCTCGTGGATATCTTCTTAAAAGCATTACCTTTCGAATTCTTTGAAAAGCTAAACACCTCTAGGTGTCGGACGTTCGCTTATTTGATCAAGGTGGCAGTAACGACATGAGTGGGCTCTTCGAGAGAAAAAGGTATCAGATGTGACGTTTAAAGGTCAATATCCTACTAGGAGAAAAAGGGAACAATCTGGTGATGTAGCTTTCGTGTCTAATCCTCCAAGGCCGAATAAAATCCCTAACTCTACTCCTACTCAGGGGAGTACCTCGTGATTAGCACCAAAGGCTCCCGTACTAAGAAAGAAGGCACCACCAATTTTTACATAGTTACCAAGGCCGTTATCCAAGTTATTACCTATGTTTATTGAAGGACGATTGGTAGGCCAAAAGCCTCCCAGAGCGAACCCACTCAAGTTCCTTAGGTTTGATGAAACCTAATCTTGCGTATATTACATGGGTGAGAAGGGGCATAACGTAGACAACTGTCTTACTCTTAAGTACATGGTCCAAGCGCTAATAGATGGCGAGATTCTTGAGTTCGATAAACTAGAACCAAATGTTCGACGGAATCCTCTTCCCAAGCATCGTGAGGTGAACGCGATATTCAAGAAGGATCGGGAGATAAGCTGGAATTCATCGTGAATATAGTCAAATTGCAGGAGACACCGACGGTGGCTTCTCAATTGCCTAAGATGGGGAAATCTCAAAAGAGCGGAAGATGTTGTGTTTGGCCAAGTTGGTTAACTTAGGTGTGATTGGGAAACTTGAAGACCGCACGCTCATGGGTACTTATGTGACAATCGATACCGTCTCAAACGAATTCATGATGAAAGCCACGAGAGGGGAATCGTGGAAGATTCCTATTGAGTATCTCAAGAATGTCAAAGATGATGAGGAAGTTCAAGAGCTAGAAGAATATGAAGCGCATCTAAAAAAAGCTCGTCGAGGAGATAGGAGGTTTATCTAAGAAGCGATCCAAAGAGGCAAAGTGGTTGATAATTTGGATAAAGATAGTGGAGGTTATAACGTCAAAGTTCTTTATTTCGTTCTTCCGAGTTTCTTTGTTGATTCAAAGGATATAAAATTGGATGGTTGAGTGGAATGGATAATGTGACTCAAGAGGAATTCGTTGGTGCGATGGATGAAGAGCCTGGCGTAGAGGATCCTCTCGAATGGACAACAAGAATAAGAAGCTCATGTCCAACTTTCTAATATGGAAACACACATGCATCATCTGGTTAGCATGGTGTCGAAATTGTTTCGATTAGCGATACAACGTAATAGTTATAAATTAGAAGAAAGTATGCAATCACTGGAAATACGAAAGGCAATTGAAGTGCAAAGCCGCTGGATGGTAAATCTAGAAGAGCGTTCCAACGAGTTATCGAGGAAAATATTTGAAGTAAGGGAGCTCGTCATCCCAATTACTCAAAATAGGAATATTCCATCTCAACGAGCAAATACAAAGTTGGTGTTCCATATGAGATACGATGGTACTGGGTGTCCCTTAGCCCATATCTTGTATTATCTCTGCAAGATGGTTGTCTACCATGATGATGACGAAATTCTCGTTCACAATTTCCAATATAGTCCGATGGACTCCGTGTTATTTTGGATCCCATCTCTTGACTTGGACTGGGTCTCTAATTAGGAGGACTTATCGGAACAATTCATAAGTTGATTCGAGGTTGGTTTAAGAGGACATGTCAGTAGGGACTAATTTACTGAATATAAAAAAAAGTGAAGACGAAACTTTTGAATGCTTTGCACGAAGGTGGAAGAAGCAAGCTACACAAGTGCAACATCCACTATCATAGAAGGAAATAGTGGAGTATATATTAAAGTTGCTCCCTATGGAGTACTTTGGTCGCATGTGCACATATGGTTACCAATCATTCATGTACTTGGTGAACATAAGTACGAGAGTGGAGGGAATAATGATGAGGATTAAGAAGGAACGCCAAAGGGAAAATGAAAGAAAAGCAGAAAGTTCCACATGTACTAAGCCATTCTCTAGATATAATTCTGAAGATATCCTGAAGGATAAACTCATTGGAATGATTGGTACACTAGTTTCCTTCATTATCAACTTGAACGAAGTGGACACTGAAGGTGTGAGTGAAGAAGAGCTCTCTCGTAAGCTATTGATCATCAAGCTGACAAATCATGAATTTAATGAAGTGATAGAGAGTTAAGATGAAATAATCAAACCGGTGAAGATCAAAATTCCACCAATTGAAGAGTACAACTCAAAAGCAGCACATTGGGATTATAAGACTAATGAGATTGACGCCATTATGCGATCGGGAAGATGTTATGCCCTAAGAGAGGGTGAACCAAAAAAGAGAGCACCAACCAAGGAGAGCATTAAACAACTCTAATCCATTATGAGGACAAGCGAGTAAGAGGTGATAGAACAACTCCAAAAAATGCCCGCATAGATCTCTCTCCTGGATCTATTCATAAATTCTAAGAAGCACAAAAATGCCTTGATGAAGGTGTTGAATGAGATACACGTTCCGGAGACTATAAATAAAGTTTCGCTAGGAGACTTCGTTTGAGCAATTCTTTTAAAAGACTATATCTTATTTTTAGACTAAAACTTCCCTAGAGAAGGACGAGTTCACAACAGAGCTCTTTATGTTTTCGTGAGGTGTTAAGGAAAAAAGGTACCTCATGTCTTGATTGATAATTTTTCTGCATTTAACCTATGATGCTTAAGCACTCCAAGGAGTTTGAGAATGTGTGAAGACACAATCAAGAAGTTAAAAGCAACCACCAGCTCATTTGATAGGGTCTCGAAGCATATCGTTAGAGAGATTGAACTGGACGCTATTATTGGACCCGTCAGGTTCTCTATTCCGGACGTTATGATTGGACCCATCAGGTTCTCTATTCCATTCCAAGTGCTGGGCATTCCAATGTTCACGATGCTACTTAGAAGACCTTGGATACATGTATATGGAGCAATCTTCACCAAAAAGTGAAATTTGTGGTGAACGGTAGGCTGATCACCATTCATAGCGAAATAGGGCATTGAATACATATCGAGGTATGCTTCCTTATGTCGACCTTAGGAAAAAGAGGAGTTGAGCTATCATACCTTCGATATCATATCTATCATGCATGTACTATCTGGTACTAAGGTCGATATACCTGAATTCTCCAAGTCTTCTATTATGGTTGGGAGAGTAATGTTGAAGACTCGGGTATATCCCCGGAGCTAGATTGGGTAAATACGGTCAAGGTATTTGCAATCCTCTGAATTTGAAGTTGAACGACCACAAGTCTAGTCTAGGCTACAAAGGAGAAACTAATCATTATGGAGGCCGAGGTAAAAACCATGGAAGCCGTGGACGCCACGGAGGTCGAAATGATCAATTCATTGGATCTAACATATGAAAAGTTAAGGAAAGATGTTTGATAGCTCGCTGAATAGTGTATTCTGTGGAAGCACTAAATGGCTTGAAGATGAGGACGTTTATGCTATGGAAGAACCCGATCTCTTCAACCCATTTATAGATGATCGGGTAAACATGATCATTAAGTGGCTGGAGGATAATGCTCCCATTCCAAAGTAAAAAGACTCTTTATGAACTTCCCCTTTTATACATTTAGTTGATGCATTTACTTTCCTGTAATTTACATTTGTATTATTACATTTGAGTACCCCCTAGATCTTTACTTGTGGATCCGAGAAATGCATTATTGTAATGTCATTCATTTTGTTAATAAATAAAATTCTCAAGTTCTATTAAGGACATGTGGAAGTACAAATCTGCCTAATGATGATACCTATCTTCATGGAAATTGAAGTTTGAGGCCCGACTTGCCATATGGATCTTGATTTCAAAAATATTTTGAGAACCAAAATGTCCAATGAAATGAGGACTAGTTCTCCGTTATCTTCTTTTTCAAAATAGACTTCAAAACAGTTTCCATAAAATCATTCATTCATAAAACTTGTTGAGGTATACTAACCTTACTCGTCACATTTTAGGCATATCATTCCTCCCTTTTTATAATAGGTTATTATGTGACTTAAATCAGATAGATGATTATTCATATGAGGTTATCGAAGAAGAGGATGAATTAGGCGATATTAAATGGGATTGGAATCGTTATGAAGAGTTTAAACCGCTTACCACCGTGGGTACAATCACAGTCAATTTGGAGGATTCTGAAAATGTTAGAGAAGTAAAAATTGGGGAAATGTTAACTTTATCCGAAGCATCCAGAATGGTTGATCTTTTAAGAGAATATTAGGATATTTTTGCTTGGTCCTACGCTGATATGCCGGGATTGGATCCAAGTATTGTGGAACATTCATTGTCAATTGATCCAAAAATTCCCCTTAAGAAGAAGAAACTCGGATGAATGAAACCCAAGCTCTCAAAGAAAATTGAGGAAGAGGTAATAAAACTTCTCGGCGTGGGATCCATCGAAATTATCTCTTATCCCGAATGGGTTGTTAACATTGTTCCCGTGATAAAGAAAGACGGGAGAGTTAGAGTCTCGTGTAGATTCTAGGGACCTACACAAGGTTAATCCAAAGGACGACTTCCCTTTACCACATATTGATGTTACGGTCGACGAACACGTACCACTGGATTTGAACTATTTTCATTCATGGATGGTCTTTTCGAGTATAATCGATCCTCCTCGAAAAATGAAGACAAAGCTAAAATTGCATTCATTACCCCATGGAGAACCCTCTATTTTAAAGTGATGCCTTTCGGGTTGAAAAATGCAAGTGCTACATACCAAAGGGCAATGATAATCCTTTTCCATGATATGATGCATAAAGAAATTAAATTGTATGTGGATGATATGATCGCCAAATCTAGAGCTGGGGAGGATCAAGTCCAAGTATTAAGAAAATTATTTGAACGCTTTCGCAAATTTAAGTTGAAACTAAATCCCGCGAAGTGCATATTCGGAGCTAGATCCGGGAAACTACTTAGATTCATGGTAAGTAATCATGGAATTGATCCTTCAAAAATCAAAGCCATATGGGCAACTAGAATTCCTACAACGGTTAAAGAAGTAAGGATTTATTAGAACGGCTGAACTATACAGCTAGATTTATATCCCGATTGTCGAAACTACAAAACCATTCTTTAAGCTCCCCGAAGAAAGGTGCGAAGGTGAAATGGGATTTTGAATATCAATAAGCTCTTAACAAGATTAAAGAATATCTTGTGCAACCACCTGTTCTAGTGCCTCCTATTCTTGGTATTCCTCCGACATTATACCTAACGGTCCACGATGAGTCGTTAGGAGCTCTACTAGCTCATACAAATCCCGATATGGAAAAGAACGGGCGATTTCTGCATTTGAAGCTAATTACCCCGCAATCGAAAGAACTTGTCTTGCATTGGTCTAGATACTACACCGATTGAGGCAAGACACTCTCCATCATCACATTAGATTGGTCAATGAAAATGACCCGATTAAGTGCTTACTTGAGAAACCAACTTTAGTTGGGAGACTCAGCTAAATGGCATGTACTCTTGTCCGAATTTGATATCGAAGTTCTCCTCGAAAGTCGGTTAAAAGAAGAGCCATCGCTAATATGTTGGCAGAAAATCCTCAAGAACACGAAAAGCTCGAGGAAGGACGAGCTAAGGATCGTATTTTAAGTATATTAGAAAATAAATGGACCCCGTATTTCGATGGTGTCGTAAACTTTTCTGGATTAGAACTGGGGATTGTTTTAATATCCCCGGAGGATCAACATTATCCCATATCAACGAAATTGGTATTCCATGCACTAATAATGTCCTTGAGTATGAAGCTTGCACACTTGGCCTACAGTTGGCCATTTCAATGAAGGTACGCAAACTACAAGTTTATGAAGATTCTATGCTCATCATCCTGTAGGAGCAAGGAGAATGAAAAACAAAGGATTCCAAGCTCATACCGTAACATCACTTCTTGGAGAAGTTGGCTAGAGAATTTGATGAAATCACCTTTGAAATCTGTCGAGAACTCAAAATCACTTCGCGGATTCATTGGCCACTTTATCATCAATGTTACAAGTACAAGATAGCCTTGATATAGAACCTTTGAAAATTAATATTTTGAATCAGCCAGCTTATTTCATGGTGATCAAAGAAGGGTTTGATGATGACCCTTGATATCATGATATTAAAAATTACCTTTTGAAAGGGAAGTTTTCCGATAATAGTCAACCAGGTGATAAGAAATACATTGCCAAGATGGCTTCCAAATTCTTCCTTAATGGACAAATTCTATACAAAATATCTTTTGATTCATCTTGCTAAAGTGCGTAGACCCAAGGAAGCCAATCTAATTATGAAAGAGATCCATGAAGGAGAATGTTATCAACGCATGAATGGTCACATTCTCGCTAAGAAGATCATGAAACTCGATTATTATTGGATGACCATGGAATCTAACTACAATCAACACGTGAGATCTTGTCATCAATGCCAAATATATGGCGATAGAATTAATGTTCCTCTCAATGAATTACATCGATGTCCGAAGCTTGGCTATTTTCCATGTGGGACACCGATATGATTGGACCGATTAATCCAAAAGCTTCAAATGGACATCGCTTTATCCTGGTAGCAATCGATTACTTTACGAAGTGGATCGAAACTAATTCATATGTTAATGTCACAGCTAGAAGTATAGCGAAATTTATCAAGAGGGACATCATCTCTAGATATGGGGTACCTCAAATGATTATCATAGACAATGGCTCAAATCTAAACAACAAGGTGGTCGATGATCTTTTGGATCGCTTTAAGATTCGACACCTTAACTCTTCCCCATGCTGCCTACAAATGAATGGAGTTGTGGAAGCGGCAAACAAGAACATTAAGAAGATTCTATCCAAGACAGCTAAGAAATACCGAGTTTGGCATGAACGGTTACAATTTGTGCTAATGGCGTATCGGACTTCAATTGGGACTTCAACTGGGGCAATGCCCTATTCTTTGGTATATGGTATGGAAGCCGCCCTACCTATGGAAGTTGAAATTCCATCTTTGAGGATTCTATCTCAAATTGAACTCTTAGAGACCGAATGGATCCAGCAAAGACATGATCAATTGAATTTGATTGATGAAAAGCATTTAAAAGCTATCTGTCATGGCCAAAGTTATCACAAACTAGTGGTCAAGTCGTTTAATCAAAACGTTAAGCCCAAAACTTTTGAGTTGGGAGATCTAATAGTGAAAAAGACGCTCCCAAATGCCTAACACCCAGGGGCAAGTTCTCTCCAAACTATGAAGGCCCTTATGAAGTTAAGAAGGTCTTATATGGAGGAGCACTCATTTTTGTAAATGCCGAAGGCGAAGAATTGATAAGTCCTGTAAATGCGGATGCAGTGAAGAAGTATTATCCATAAAATGAAATCAAAGGCCAAAAATGGCACTCTTTCCCTAAGCGCATCCGAGTCACATCGAACTCATTTAATGCGTATATGCATACATATTGGTTACTCCTTTTGCAGGTTCCTACAAAGGAAGATTTTTAAAAAAGCAAAAGAAAGGTGAACCCGAAAATGTGATGAGCAAACACCGGAGGTAAGTTGATTTTAAACTAAGATTCTTTAGTTGCTTTTAATGGTTCAGCTCCCGCTTTCCCTAGGGATCATACCAATTAAGTTTATCCTACAATGGAGCGAAGAAGCTAGGTGGCTCCCTTTCCTCCGAAATCTTAATGCTCCACTAGGTTTAGAAATTCTCGAGCTGAAGGTTATATGAATTTGAGATTTCTTTGAAAAGCTCACAATTCTTTTTAAAATAGTTTTCTTTCAAAAAGAATTTGTTCCTTTTGAAAATGTCCAAACATATATTCATTTAAAACTAAAAATCCCTACTGAAGTCAATTTTGACGGAGATGATTTGAAATTTTTCAAAGGGGATAATTTCAAATGAATTTTCAAAAGGGCGTTATCTCAAATGACGAGAGGCAACCCTTATATCACACATGTCCTATACACTTGAGAGACGAGTGGAAAGAAAAAGATTGAGAGGAAAAATCTGATCTTCGGATGTAGGGATCATTCGCAAGTGATTACATGAATTGAAATGACGAAAGGTATTCATTTCATATCTCCAAAAAAAAAATTAATCCCTTGAAAGCCCTTTTGAGCCAAAAGGAGTTTTTGAATATAACCCTGTCAAGAACCACCCCACACTAGGGGTATATTTGGAGGTTCGTCGTTGACATATCGAGAAAAAGATAAAGAAAGACTTTATTGTGCTAACTTGCATCAATCTTTTTATGATAGCTTCAGGTGATATCCCATGAAAGCTCGAAACATCTTGAAGTGAAGAGAAGAAATTCATTTCTCTACCCAAACACTTCATCCTTTGATTAAACCAACTTGAGCCTTTAAATATTCATTTCCAAGCCATGTTGGTGATTACCTCCCTACATTGGGGCATCACATATGATTTACCATAAGGCCAACAAATATGGAGATCTTAGATCGAGTCTTTCAAAGCTCAAAATATAAGAGGCTCAAAATGACCATTGAGCATTTGATCTCTTTGGGTAAGTAAAAGCAAAGTGCCCGATAAAAGCAAGACGGAAGCCCATAATTTGAGAAAAATTTCAAGGAAAAATAAAGCTTTAGAATACCTTGTAAGCATCGAAAGAGCCATGAGAGGCAAAAGAAGACAAAAAGAAACATCAAGTCTCATTAGTCCAAGAAAATGAGCATATAAAATGACTTTGAGAAGTTACAAAATATCCCTAGTGGATGTGAAGGTGGGTAATGATGCAAAGGTGATTCCTAGCACTTTGTACCCCTCATTCTAAAAATGGTCTTTCATTGAACCTACCTCAAATCAACGTTACAACTCTTCCCAAAAACTTCTCCGATCAAATGTTTCGGGTTAACACGGGAGTTCACACAGGGAAGTTACTACAAAAAGAAGTAAGTACAATCCTATCTTATCTCATCTTCGAAATTCTTGACTTGTAGACCCGGAGAAGCTAATTTTTGATATATTTTAAGCCTCAAAGTGTCTATCCATTGAGTAGCCTTTGACCTAGCCTGAATTATGGTCCTTTGAAAAGACCTTTTTAGATCAATCAGATTGTATACACTACGAATGGTCCAAAAATTCGAGATTCAGGTTTTTGGTGAGGAAATTTGAGTGTTCTATGAAAATATCTCCCCGGATGGAGTCGAAACTCTTTAAAATTGTGAGAAGTCCTCTTATATGAAGGTACTTCAATTGAATCCTTTGAATTAACTTTTTTGAAAAATGTTTAAGTCATGTGATTCAAATTTTTCCCCAACAGGAGTTTTGAACATGAATGTTATATGATGATGTGCTTGGACAAGTTTCCTTCACAAACCTAATTTGAAGTGTTTTATGGTGATTCTTAGACTCTCTAAACTCTAGGATCATATCATTTTCATTAAATCTTTTAATCCTTAAAGATCAATATTGGTAAGATAATTCAAGTTTGAGCCTTTGTAGGTTTTTTGGCACCAACAACAAATCCTAGAATGGCACCCACATTAGTAAGATAATTCGGGTTTAAGCTTTTGCAGGTTTTCTAGCACCCCCATATATCAAAATGGCGCCCACATTGGCAAATCCCTTCCTATATGGTCGCCCAATCATGCTAAATAATCCCTTCCTATAGGGTCGTCCAATCTTTTAAATCACATTAGTAAATCCCTTCCTACCGGATCATCTAATCTTTTAAATCACATTGGTAAATCCCTTCCTACGGAGTCGTCCAATCTTTTAAATCACATTAGCAAATCTCTTCCCTTCTTATAGGGTTGCCTAATCTTTTAAATCACATTGACAAATCCCTTCCTATATGGTCGTCCAATCTTTTAAAAGTCACATTGGCAAATCCCTTCCCATAGGGTCGTCCAATCTTTTAAATCACCAAATTTTAAAACGGCTATCTCTGTCCTTAGGAATCATTTTATGATTAGATCCATCATACGGATCCAATTTTTAAAATGGCTCTCTCGTCCTTAAGAGTCATTTTATGGTAAGATCCACCATACGAATCCAAATTTTAAAACGGCGATCTTTTTCCTTAAGAGTCATTTTATGGTTAAATCCACCATACGGATCCAAATTTTCAAACGAACGCCTCTATTCTTAAGAGTCATTTGATGGTCGGATCCATCATACGAATCCAAATTTTAAAACGGTTATCTCTATCCTTAAGAGTCATTTTATGGTCGGATCCACCATACGAATCCAAATTTTAAAATGGATGTTTTCTCGCCTTAAGAGTTATTTTATGATCGAGATCCACCATATGGATCCAAATTTTAAAGTAGCCGTCTATATCCTTAAGAGTCATTTTATAGTACGACCCCACCATACGGTCAAATTGTTAATCCACCTTAGGTGTTCCTACAACGAATCCTACGGCCATCAATTATCATTAATGAATTAACTTCATTCAAACTGGCAACCGGTAATCTTCAAGTAAATTTCTCTCTCAATTCTCCTTTATCCTATCTGCAGGAATAGAATGGAATCTCTCTTATGGATTGAGCTTTCATGGGAAAGGATGGGAGGAAAATGTCACAACTTGCTTTTAATTTTCTCTAGTAGAGTCGATTGAGACTCAAGTGTGACATTGTCTTTGAAAGTAACCTCTACCCAGATTCTTCTCAAAGAGGGAAGCTGTAGATACTTATTTTTTATTAGTCTTTTCTTCAAATTTTTCAAAAATTCGTAGAAAATTTCTAAAAAATCAAAAAATTACAAAATCAACTTTGGGAACATTGGCCAAGCCCGAGTAACCAGTTTTGAACAAAAAATAAATTTTCGTATTTTTTGTATTTTTTAAATTTATTCTGAAATTGGAAAAATGCTTAGAAAATCTAGAAAAATAGCATTTGAGGCCGTAAAAATACAAAAAAAAATTCAATAATTTTATTTTAATTCCTTTTTCATTTTGACCTCTTGAAATTTGAAATTTTTTATTTGAGACTACGAGCTACCTTATAGAACATAATCCCGAATTTGCTTACAAAATACATGTCGAGTCTTTTAAATTTTTCTTTTTAATTATTACAAGTTGTGACATCTTCCTCAGGTCCCTTGCATCCATTTTCACCCGCAAAAATTTCAAGAAATTGCACAATTGCGCGAATTAGACTTAATTGCATAAAAATCTTTCAATTTAGCCCTGGATCTTGCCCAAAATGAAATTAATTAAAATCTAGGGACTGTCAAGGCAAAGTAAGACCTCTACCTTATGTTTTTCAACCTTCTAAATCGATTCACAAGGGTTAATTGAACTGATTTGGCCATTTATGTCCTCAATTGCATGATTTTCATAATCGGGTCACATGGAAAATTTGGTGGTTTTGAGCAATTAATGATAAAATTTTGGGGAAAATCATATTTTTAAATAGAATTCATGCCCTTGATACCAATTATTTGATTTAATTCAGAAATATCTGAAGTTTTGGAGGGCAATTTTACAAAATGAAGTTAACCGGGTCTCGCTAGATCGAACCGGATCCGATCCGTGCAGACCCGATCGAACCTTCTTCTTCCCCACCTTCTCGCACGAATTGCGGGTTTGAAGACCAAGCTTTGGAGAGCAAATTGAAGGATCAAACATCCATAATTGGAAGAGCTAAGGGAGAGGTTTTGATCATCGAATTTTCCGCATCGATCGAAACCAAAGCATCATGGTCGTGGTCGCCGGAGTTACGCCAGGTGAGCTCAGTCAACATTAGCATAAACGAAGTAAATTTGATGTTTGATTGGGCTCCCGAAGCTTTTGACGGAACTGGAAGGAATTCCCATCACGCCGGCACCGTTAGTGCTATTTGGTACGTGTGGGCACATGCGAAGCAAGTTGGTGAAGCTCCTCCTGCGCACAAACTTGATTCAAATTGGAATATATAAACCTCATGCGTTTTTATCAAAAGGGAGAGGCTCGCATTTTGTTCACGAGACACAACAGAATAGAGAGAGGAGGAGAGAGAAACTCTTGCCGGCTCTCGATTATGCCGTTGGCGAAACTTGAAGTTCGATCTTGTGGATCTTCGGCCCAGGCAATCCAGGCCAAATTGAACCTCCAAATCATCACTTGAAGTTCGCCCGGGCTCTAAGAAGACTAACGCGCCGGTTCGCACCGCGTGAAACCTTCAAAAACAATGAGTTGTAGTCTCGAGGTCTTTACTATTCTCGCATGGAATCTCACCATTTCAACAACAATCATGTGAATTTTTGTGTGCGTTTTACTCTTTGAACATCGTCGCACTCCTGTTTTGCATTGATTTAGTACAAAACCTTTGATTCGAACCACTCTCCATAGCTCGATCCGTCACGAACTCCCTAGCTCAAACTAGCCTAAACTAGGTCAATCGGACACGAAGGTAAGTATCCTAAACTTGATTGGTGTGTGCCTTGAGCTGTGATTGAATTGTTATGCTCATTATCGCATATTCAAACCTTAGTTGCTATGCTCTATTCGTGCCTAATGGCTCGAGTTCTATTGGAAGAAATTGGTTGATTCGAAGATATGTTGTTCAGCGTGTTGAGACGAGTCGAATGAGACCGATCTCGCCTCATTTTGTTAAGGTTTCACGGTTGTATGTCGCCGGAAAGACCCCAACCGTCCATTCTCGTGTCCCCCGAGGTTGAAAACGAAGAACCGTCAACTTGCGCTAACTAATTAATGCCCACCTAGCGCCGACATGGCACCACATCACGCTACACATGACGGCCACGTCGCCAGGGGCGAATAATCCGAAAATATTTTTCATAAAAAAATAAAACCCAAATCGACGGTTGGCATTAGGCCACGTGTCACGATCCCGTGAATTTCTCAAATAAAAAATCATTTTCAGAAATATAAAACATTTTTTAGAAATTAAAAATAATAAAATCCGATCGACGGTTGAGGTTTGGTCTCGCCGTCCGCTCGTGACCGTCCATTTTGGTAATTATATAGGACGGTCTAGATCGAGTCTTCGTTTAACCCGAGCCGTAGATTTTAGTCGACCGATCCAAGGGTTGTAGCTTAGCCACATGGGCGTTCCTAACCGTAGGATTTAATATTATAATTTTTAATCTCTAAAAATTTGATAAAAAAATCAGAAAAAAATTACAAAAAATACCAAAACGTTGCCATTTAGGGTTGGTCTAGTTCGAGTTGGTTCTAGGTCGGGCGCTCGATTCATGTGGGTCGGGTCAACCCGGTCCAAAAGACATAAAAAAATTCAGAAAATCATTAAAAAATATAAAAAATCATAAATAAAAAATCCAAAAAATTAGAAAACAAGGAAAAATTCAGAAAATATTTCAAAAAATCACAAAAAATGATAAATTGCCAAATTCAAATGGACCAACCCCAATTTGTAATTTTTGGGGTCCCGAGTCTCCAAAAACATGACTATTTTATCCTTCTAGGCATTTGACCTTGAATTTTTTCGAACCAACCCCAAAATTTGATTGGTTATTCTTTAAGCTTTTAGGGCTATACTAGGCATGCCATGTGAATCTTGATTGATGATTTGATATATTTTATCTGCATGTTATTGATTCACCGATCTGCGCACTTCATTTTCTCGATCGTGATTTATAGGATAGAAGAATCCCGTCCGCATGATATCCTTAGATCATTAGCGCTTACCTCATCTCCCAATGCATCTGTATGAATTCTTAGATTAGAAAATCACTCAACTTAGGTACCGAAAAGGCGTCGATGGCAATCTCGATGTAACCAAGTTCCCGGACCCTTTTCTCTTGTTTTCGCGGAATTGAACGGATACTTCCAACCGTTCGATAGGGTTCCAAATATGCCCTCCAGAAAAATGATTGGTGGCGACTTCGATGGCATGCACACTATGCACATGTCACTAGACTACACTAAGCTTGATCCCGATTTTAATTCCTTCTCGTCGTGATTTGGGTAATGGGCTTTGGGGGGCCCGCGTATGAATTCCCTCGCTACTATGAGCATGGGGAATGACGCAACCCATTAACCCACTTCAAACAGACATACGAAAACCCCGGTTTGGGGCCGGGTCACAACAATATGCAATTCAAACATTTCAATCAAGAAACTACGCAAACTTTCATATCGAGCTTGTGGGCTTGTTCAAATCATTCAAAACATTTAATTTATCTCTAATAACTTGTAATTCGAATGTATATAAAAGAATTCTCAAACCTTTCAAAGTAGCTCACTTTGAAGACAAAACAGGAGTAGTGCTTCTATTTGTCAATTTTACCGATCTCTCGGAAAATTTGCTGATCTTTGCAAAGTTTCCTGCTGCTGGTTCTTTCCTTGAAAGATTAACAAACTTCGCATGGATGGATTCTCTTACTACCTACATTTTTCTTATATAAAAAATAATAATCTTTGCAAGATAGGGAGTATGCCAAAAACACACATTTCTCATCCTTTTCACGTTTAGTTGACGGTGCCATTTGCATATCACACTCCATGAAACTTTTCATCCCATACTTCTTTACCAAATTTCCGGCATATAACTTTTGGAATATGAAAGTGTCGGCCTCAACTTGTTTGACTTGTAAATAATAAAGATCTTCAGGTTTTCAATCATCTACATTTCTAGTTTCCTCTTCATGATATTGGCGGATTCTTTGCATAACAGACTTATTAGTAGAATCAAGAATTATATCATTGTCACAACTCTCCTCCCGCCTTTTTCGATAGAGGGAGATATCCGGGTTGACGAGCCGTGCTTCGACCCGGTTGATAGTGGATCCTGGCGCGCGGTCCCTCCCAAGACCCATTACTCGAATCGCGACGTGAAGAAGATATAGAAATGTCGAAATCGACCTCGGTATGGTCGGGTGACATGTGCATAGTGTACATGCATATGGAGTCGCCATCGATAAATTTTTTGGAGGGTATGATCGGGAACCCTATCGAATGGTGGGGAAAACCGCTCGATTCTATGAAAATCGAGAAGTGGGTCCGGGGACTTAGTTATGCCAAGATTTACATCGACGCCCTTTCGATTACCGAGGTTGAGTGATTTTTTTAACCTAAGAATTTATGCAGACGATATTCAAAGTGAGGTAGGCTCTAGCTATCTAGAGTTGTCATGCAGACGGGAATTTCTATCCTACCAATCACAATCGAGAAAATTAAATGCGCAATCATGAATAATCACCATCAAATCAAGCAATCAAGCAAGCATGGCATGTCTAGTATGGTCCTATCGGCCCATAGAAAGATCTATTCGAGTTATGGGATGGTTCGGGAAATTTTTGGGGCCAAGTGCCTAGAAGGGTAAAATGGTCATATGGAAGGTTTGGGACCCAAAAATCACAAAATAGGGTCGGGCCAATTGAATGTGGCCATTTCCCATTTTTTGTGATTTTTCAGAATTTTTTGAATTTTTCTAATGTTTTTTGGATTTTTTATTTATTTTTCGAAAATCAATAATTTTCCGGATCTATGTAAATCGACCCTTGGAACTTCGAATTTTTTTATCCAGATTATACGAGTCCCGAATCGATCTAGACATTTTTTTAGAAATTGTTTGGGAAAATCTGGGAATTTTTATGAATTGTTTTGATTTTTTTGGATATTTAGAAAAATTTTATAAAATTTTTATTAATTTTTTGGACCGGTTCAACTTGGTCAACGCCCGGTCAACCCGACCCCGATCCGACTCGGAACCGCTCAATCTAAAACGACGCCGTATTTATTTTATAGATTTATTTTTTGATTTTTAAAACTATTTTCCTAATTTCGAAAAATCAAAAATTAAACGAACGGCCGCAATCAAACCCAAAATCAATCTCACCCGTTTACTCTCCCGTGCCTACGTACGCCTCGCCACACCCGATCACACCTAGCCTATACACAAAACGACGCCGCATCGCCACTAGATGAACGGCCACGATTTAAACCTAGATCTAATTCTGGACCATTCGCTCGCCTAAACCCAAAACGACGACGCATCGACCCCTACCCCGAACGACTTCACACACGACTTATGTAAACGACACCGTTTATACATTTTTTTTATTTTCTAGCTATTAAACTAAATTCCGGAAATAAAAAAAAGCTAATCCAACGGTCCAGAATCAAACTTATCGAATTATTAGGACCGTCGGATCTAATCCGACTCGACTACTCGTGCCAATGGCCGAGCCGACTCGAATCAAGGCCGGACCACTCACCGCTCGCCACCTCGAACTCGACTCGTTGACCCGCTAGCTCGGTTTCGTCTTCAACCTCTCAACGACTACCAAACGGACGGGCCGACATTTCTTCGGCGAGATCTAACGGCGAGATCTCGACGGAATGACGCGAAACCACCTCCAATCTATTCGACTCGATGTGCGGATCAACATATCTCGGAATCATGTAATTCTATCGGCTAAATCACGAGTTATGAACTACGCACGCATCGAAGTCGCAGAACTCAATCGCGCGATTCGAGAGCACAACAGGTCAATTCAATCACAGGATTTACTCAAATGAAGTTTATAAACCTTACCGGCAGTGTCCGATCAACCTAGTTTAGCCTAGAATTGCCTAGATAGGCTTCGACAGTGACCGGTAATGGATGTTGAAGTTCACGGACTCGATTGGAGGTTTTTATGCAAAATCGAAACAAAAAGAAGATGCGGATATGATCAACAATGTTCAAGGATCAAAACACACACAATAATTGCAGCAATCATTCCCGTAACGGTGCGATACCATGAACGTGTAGAGTGAAGTTCGAGAGGTAGACTCACCAATTTTGGAGGTCGCAGGTCGATTGAGCTGGTGCGATCTTTTCTTGGAGTTAGTGCGAAGATTCTGGACTTGATTATAGGCCTCAATTTGATCTAGATTGAGCGGACGAACAACTCACGATTCGAGCTCAAATTCTCGACCGCACGGGCGGGAGAAGTAGCTCTCTCTCGCTTTCTCTCTCTCTTAGCTCTCTAAATCCGTTGCGAACCGAATGAGCCTCCCTCTTGTTCGCGAAGCTTCTCAATCATTTTATACCAACTTTGAATTTTGGCGCGTTGGGGGAGAGCTTCGCCGACCTTCCTTCGCACGTGCCCATGCGTACGAAGGGGTCCAAACGGCGACGGCGACGGTGAGGAATTCCGTCAAACCTATCTCACGCTCCGACGTGCGCGAATTGGACGTCGTTTGATCAATTTTGTGAAAACGTTGACTTTCTCTGTCTTTGTCGGGACTTTGCTCGCTTCGCCGGCGCTCTTCCGGTGACCATTGACCTCGAGGTCGGGTTTAATCGACGCGTATCAACTCTGAGGAACAAAACGTCCACATTAATTGATTCAATTATCACCGATTAACCTGTCAATTTGGTCATCAAAATCAATCGGAGGACTTGTTCATTCATGCGGGAGCTCTAAGGAAGAAAACGACACCTTGTTTGGACCGGTTCGACCGGGTCCAACCGGCGTGATCGAGCCGTCCGAACCTGTTCGGACTTTTAATTTTCGAAATTAATCAAAATCCGTGGGGAAGTTTTACAATTAAACCTCAAAATTGAACTCAAGGGCTCAAATTCTATCTAGAAATGTGATTTTACCCAAACGTTCCCATCAATGTCTATAAAAACCCCAAAATTTTTCTAAAATTGCAAATCAGGGTAAAGTTCAATTGGGTGCTCAAACGATCAAATTGGATCAAACCACCTCTGCCAATCGATTTAGAACATGTGAAAACCTTGGGTGGTAGTCCAATTTTGTTGTGAAAGTCCCTGGATTAAAAGTAATTTCAAAAATTAGAAATTCCAGGGACTAAATTGCAAAGAATAATTTGGTATTTTGCCCAATCCATGCAATTCGCGTAATTGAGGGCGCAATTGATCAAATTGAAGTTGTAGAGGACTGAAATTGAATGTCTTGACTCAAGATATGCAAATTTTGCAAATAAAAAGACTCAAATTGCATTTTTTAGGCGAATTCAACCCTTGGTGTTGTGAAGAAACACCTAAAATGGAGTTCAATTTTTAATTTTTCTTGAGGTCAATATGAAAAGAGAATTAAAATAAAAATATAGAACATATTTTTATATTTTTGTGAGCTCGGGAAGTATTTTTCGTGAATTTTCTTGTATGTTTCTATTTTCCAAAAATATAAAAAAATGCAAAAAATATGAAAAATTATTTTTGTTCAAAAATGGTTCCTTATGCTTGGCCAAGGCCACCAAACTTGAGTTTTCAATTTTTTGACTTTTTATGAATTTTTGTGAATTTTATAAAATAAAACTAAGAAACATTTGATCAAAAATCGAGTGTCAACAATGCCTCTCTTTGAAAATAATCTCGGTTAGAGGTTACTTTCAAAGACAAGGTGACACCTGAATCTTCAATCGACTTAACTGGGAAAAGTTTAAGAAAAACGAGTCTCGACATTCAATCATCTTACCTTTGTCGTTGAAGTTCAAAATTTTATGGAGAAATCACTTCGGCTCATTCCTAATGTGAGAGAAAAATGAGGCGATAAAGATTTACCCGTGGCTCACTTGTCAATGGTCTAGAGATCATCGATCGAGGTCGATAGGACGAGTTTATGGGATTACCTTTGAATGATTTACGGGATTCTTTTATGGACCGGCGTCCATCCGACGCAAAGTGTCTTTTGTAATGGTTTGAAGGTTTACCCTCAGAATAAGGGATTTACCCGAAAAATCCAAAAAGGGATATTTGATTATCCGTATAAAGGAATTCACCATGAAAAAGGAAATTGGCTATCCTGTAGGAAGGAATTCACCTATTAAAAGGAAATTGGCTATCCCTGTAGGAAAGAATTCACCTATTAAAAGGAAATGGCTATCCTATAAAAAAGGAATTCACCTATTAAAAGGAAATTGGCTATTCCAGTAGGAAGAAATTCACCTATTAAAAGAGGTTTGGCTATCTTGTAGAAAGAAATTCACCGTTTAAAAGGAGTTGGCTATCCTGTAGAAAGGAATTCACGTATTAAAAGGAAATTGGCTATCCTATAGAAAGGAGTTCACCTTTTAAAAGGAAATTGGCTATCATGTAGAAAGGACTTCACCTATTAAAAGGAAATTGGCTATCATGTATAAAGGAATTCACCTATTAAAAGGACTACCCTAATGCCTTCCTTTCGGAATTGACAAAGTGGTAACGAGGGTATTGTTCCAAGGACCTATAATTACTTGAAAATCCTTTGGAATCTTAAGTTAAACTTGATTTAAAGGGAGAACGGTGCCATCCGAGGACCTAGGATTACTAGTGAACCTATAGAAGCTCAAACCGAACTTTCGAGTTTTAAAAGTTGAGGGTGCCATCCGAGGACCTAGGGTTACTAGAGTACCTACGTAAACTCAAACCCGATTTTCGGATTTTAAAAGATGAGGACGCCATCCGAGGACCTAGGATTACTAGAGAACTTACAAAAGCTCAAACCCGATTTTCAGATTTAAAAGATGAGGGCGCCATCCGAGGACCTAGGATTACTAGAGAACCTACAGAAGCTCAAACTCGATTTTCAGATTTAAAAGATGAGGGTGCCATCCGAGGATCTAGGGTTACTAGATTACTTACGTAAACTCAAACCCGATTTTCAGATTTTTTAAAATATGAGGACTATTTGAGGACCTAGGGAT
This sequence comes from Rhodamnia rubescens, assembly GCA_021437795.1. Classification (NCBI taxonomy): domain Eukaryota; kingdom Viridiplantae; phylum Streptophyta; class Magnoliopsida; order Myrtales; family Myrtaceae; genus Rhodamnia; species Rhodamnia rubescens. The sequence continues at coordinate 1,141,418 of JAILYA010000078.1, read as the reverse complement.
ACCAGAAGACTTGCAAAAATCCAAATTAGTCGATTTTCAAAAATGTAGTCACTCCGAGGATTTGGGGATACTAGAGAGCTTGCGAAATTCAACTAAACATCATTAGAGCTGCTCCCGAGCAATCCAATTGGGTTGAGGCCCATAGATCATGACGAAAAAAAGATAGTCCTAGGTTTTAGGGAAAACTTAGGAACCGTGATTAAAAGGTTTTCCGCTTGCATATGTGAAGGAAGCTTGTCCAAACAAATTGTCGAATAGCACACATGTTCGGATCTTCACTAGGGAATAATTTTGAATATCATGATCTAAATATTCTTCAAAAAGATCGCTTTAAAAGTTTTCAAAAGGATTTCCTTTATCCAAGAAGGGCTCCTCACCATTTGGGAAGGCTTCTCAAAGCTCGGACTTGCTCACAATTTGTTGACACACGAATTTTTTATCAAGTTTTTTTTTAGTTTTATAAAACTTCATAGAAAATCCATAAAAAGTCAAAAAATTGAAACTTCAAGTTTGGTGGCCTTGGCCAAGAATAAGGAGCCATTTTTGAACAAAAGTTTTGTTTTCATATTTTTCGTATTTTTTAATATTTTTGGAAAATAGAAAAATACAAGCAAATTCATGAAAAATACTTCCCGAGGTCACAAAAATATAGAAAGATGTTCTATATTTTTCTTTTAATTTCCTTTTCATATTGACCTTAGGAAAAATTAAAATTTGAATCCAATTTTAGGTGTTTCTTTACAATACCAAGGGTTGAATTTGTCTAAAAAATCCAATTTCAGTCTTTTTATTTGCAAATTTTGCATATTTTGAGTCACGACATTCAATTCCCCCGCAACTTCCATTTGATCAATTTTACCCTCAATTGCACGAATTACACGGATTGGGCAAAATACCCAATTATTCTTTGCAATTTAGTCCATGGAATTTCCAATTTCGAAATTACTTTTAATCCAGGGACTTTCATGGAAAATTTGGACTGCCCCCAAAGGTTTTCATATATCCCGAATCGATTGGCGAGGGGTAATTGGATCCAATTTGATCATTTGAGCGCTCGATTGAACTTTTCCCCAATTTGTAATTTGAGAAAACTTTGGGGTTTTCATAGAAATTGGTGAGAACTTTTGGGCAAAATCACATTTCTAGATAATATTCAGGCCCCTAAGTTCAATTTTGAGGTTTAATTGGAAACATTCCTCATAAATTTTGATTAATTTCGAAAATTACAAGTCTCAACCGGTTCAAACCGGTCTCACCGCCGATCGGACCGGTCGAACCGGTCTAGAACAATGTCATCGTCTTCTCCAAACTCGCGCCATTTTGTAGGTTCGAAAGGCAAGATTCAGGAGATCAAATTGGATGACCAATTGGCTATAATTGGACAAGCTCGGGAGGCGTTTTGTTCACCAAGTCCAGACGTGTCAATCGCCACCAGTGTCATGGCCAATGGTCGTCGGAGCACGGCAGGACAGCCGGTCAAAGTCTCGGCGCATAGAAAAGTCAACATTCACAAAATGCACAAATTCGAACCCATTTTGTGATCGCTGGAGTGCCAAACGAGTTGGACGGAATCTTGTTCCGTTCCGGACGCCGTCCAGTTCACTTCGCACGCATGGGCACATGCGAAGTGAGTGGGCGAAGCTTCGCCTTGCGCGCCCGCATTCGAATTAATATAAAAGGCTGGGGAAGCTTCGTGAAAAAAAAAAATGAGGCTCATTCACGTTCATAGAGAAACAGAATATAGAGAGAAAGAGAGAAAAGGTAGAGAGAGAGGCTCTCACGACAACCATCGTTGCTCGCCGGAGGTTGAACTGTGAGGTGTTTGTCCGCTCAATCCAAACCAAACCGAAGCTCGCGATCAAGTTTAGAAGCTTCGCACGGGTTCCAAGAAGCGATCGCACCAGCTTAATTGCCCTGTAATCTCCAGGAATCGGTGAGTCGATCTCTCGAACTCAACTCGGTGCATTCATGGCATAGCTTGATCACGAGCATAATCGTTGCAATTGATGTGTGCGTTTTGATCCTCGAACATCACTAACCACGCTCGCATCTTCGTTTTGCATTGATTTTGCTTGAACACCTCGAGTCGAGCCTTCAACCGGTCACGGTGCGGTCGAACTTCGACCAGGCAATTCTGCCATTACGAGCTCAATCGAAGCTCGAGATAAGTATCTTAAACTTGATTTGAGTGTTTCAAGCTGTAATCGAATAGTTATGCTCTAATTTGATCGCTAGATTATCCGTGGCCGAGACTTGTGTGATCTTGATTCGTGTTGATTTAGCTGATAGAATTGTATGATTCTAAGATATGTTGATCCGGAAGTCTAGGCGAGTCGATCGGTCCCGGTTTCACGATATTCCAGTGAGATTTCACCATTGGATCTCGCCGGGAAGTCTCACCGTTGGTTGCGTTGTCGTCGAGAGGTTGAAGACGAGCTAACGTGGCTTGGTCGGCGAGTCAACAGAGTTGAGGTGTCGCATTGTGATTGGGCCAGCGTGTCACCCGGTCGGCTCGGCCGTTGGCGCGGATGAGCCGAGTTGGATTAGATTCGACGAATGTGATAAATAAGCTAGTTTGATTCTAGGCCGTTAGATTAGATTTTTATTTTTTTTTATTAATTCGTTTAATAGATAGAAAATAAAAATACGGAAACAGATGTCGTTTTAGTTAGTAAGCGTGCGATGTCATTTAGGGTATAGGGCGATGCGGCATCGTTTTAGGTTTAAGAGGAACGAACGGTGCGGATCAAATCCAAGTCTAATCGTGGCCGTTCGTTCATTATCACATGCGGCGTCGTTTTATTGACAGGGCGACGTGATCCGGTGTAGCGAGGCGTACGTGGGTTTACTTGAATGAATGGCCGAGATCGGTTCTAGGTTCAATCGTGGCCGTCCGTTTTATTTTCGTATTTTCGGATATTAGGAAAATAGTTTTAAAAAATAAAAAAAATGTATAAAAAAAATAGAAACGGCGTCATTTAGTGTCGAGTGGGTCCAAGCCGGGTTAGGGTCGGGTTGACCGGGCGGTGACCAGGTTGACCGGATCCGAAAAATTATTAAAAAATTCATAAAAATTTTCTAAAAATCCAAAAAAAAAAAATAATATTCATAAAAACTTCATAAAAATTCCCAGACTTTTCCACAAAATTTCTAAAAAATGTCTAGATCGATGCGGGACTCTTATAGTCCGGATCGAAAATTTTTGAAGTTTTGAGGATCAATTTATATAGATCCGAAAAATTATTGATTTTCGAAAAATAAATAAAAAATCCAAAAAAATTAGAAAAATTCCAAAAATTCTGGAAAATCACAAAAAAATGGGAAATGGCCACATTCAACTAGCCCGACCCTATTTTGTGGTTTTTGGGTCCCGAACCTTCCAAATGACCATTTTATCCTTCTAGGCACTTGGCCCCAAAATTTTTTCGAACCATCCCGAAACTCGAATAGATCTTTACGTGGGCCGATAGGGCCATGCTAGACATGCCATACTCGTTGGATTGCTTGATTTGATTGAGATTACTCATGATTGCGCATTTAATTTTCTCGATTGTGATTGATAAGATAAAAATTCTCGTATGCATGACAACTCTAGATCGTTAGAGCCTACCTCACCTTGAATATTGTCCGCATGAATTCTTAAGTTAGAAAATCACTCAACTTCGATAACCGAAAGGGTGTCGATGTAAATCTCGGCTTAACCAAGTCCCCGGACCCACTTCTCTGGATTTCGTAGAATCGAACGGTTTCTCCCGACCGCTCGATAGGGTTCCCGATCATACCCTCCAAGAATTGATCGGTGGTGACTCCATATGCATGTAAACTGCGCATATGTCACCCGACCACACTAAGGTTGATCCCGATATTTCTAAATTTTTCTTTACGCCGCGATTCGAGTAATGGGTCTTGGGAGGGACCCGCGTGCCAAGATCCACGACCAACCTGGATCGGAATTGCGGCTCGTTAACGCTCATCCAAATCCGCGAGCCGAAAGGGAGCGGAAGATGAAGGGGGTCGCGACAGATCGGCGACTCCACTAGGGATGATGGTTGCAAAATCGTTAAGAGGACTTAAGCCGATGAAAAAGTTGAGTGCTTATATAACCTTGTTTTCTCGCAGATGCTCTTGAAGGTGAGGTATGTACTTTAACGAAAAATGTTAAATGTTGATGCAGATGGGAGTTATAATGGGTGGCGTCTATACTTTTGTGGTTTATTTATCATATAAGGTGTATATAAACTATTGCATACCTTGCATATTTCGAGGATCACAACACTGTACACACAAGCACCTAAACCCGAGCCGCGAATCACCCTTTTAGGTCGCCTTAGATAGGGATCGGTATGCAAAGCTCCTGTGTTCGATTGCACCGGGGTTGACCATATTTAATCCCGCTCGCTATGTGAGGTTGATGATCCTACCCACTTATTGTTTGATTGCGCTTGTGGGCGGCTCATCAATTCGTATAACGGGAACCTTTTTTAGGTCCATACCCGAGCCTTTTTAATTTCTTTAGAGTTAAACCACACTTGTCTCATGCGCATGTGAATGGAAGGTTGGTATACCTAAAATCAAAAATAAAAAAGAGTAACATCGATTGGTAAGGCTTTTCCCTTCAATTTGAACTCATAAATTTAAATTACACATAGCATGCATCATCATGAACATATCATAAAGAATTGTAAGATCGTTTAAGGGATTGGGGTTGAAGATCATTTTTTTTAGGTTAGATGGCCCCTCAAGGTTAGACCGATATCCTCGATATTTTCATATGAGAGCGAAGGGTCATTCGACGTAGCGACCGAGAGCCGATTCATTCTAAGTCTTTGGATTTGTCCACGGGAGGGAACTCAATGGACGCAACCGCATCCGTGGTAAAAACTGTTACTATACAAGTTACGCAAGACATTTGGAGCTCAAACGGGGAAAAGAAAGGATCCGAGAGCTATACGCAAAATTGATGAGGCGGCCTCGCGCAATCAAAATGTCCGCTAACCACTCCCCAATCAAGAATAGGGAAATTGTCATCATATCCTCCGATGATGAAGGAGATGTCGAGCCTCCCGAGTTGATAGAAATATCGTCGAGATGAAGATATCGACTCGACTAGTTAGTTTTGGTCGGACTTTGAGGCATTTCTAGGGTTTATGTCATTTCTTTTAGGTCGTTTCATATATCCTTTTAACGTGTATTGGTCAAACACCTTTAGATATTTTTATATCATGTTTCTTTGAATATAATTGTATTTGGATTGTGAGTTTTATGAGTGGTCAAACTCAAAGTTGTAATAATGGTTTTCTCCCCCAATTGCACTTAAACGATCCTAATCAATTACATGCCATCTTTAGGTGAGATTTGATCCATGACTATCCTATTTGGTTTATTTTAATTAGATAGGGGTAGTTGACCCTCATTCTACTAAAGGATGACATGAAATTTGATTAGTGCATTTGCATCACATTTCATGCATAACCGTTATAATCTGTGGTAATTGACATTAGAATCATCATTTTGCATATTCTAGATCATGGGGAATAGAGATATCAAGGTTATCCCGGTACCGCGCAAAGAGCTTTCTCAATGGTGGGACCGTCTCAACCCGATCAACAAAGCGTACGTTGAAGGACGACTAGGCCGACTAGTAGATTTGATCGAGTAGAGTACCAACCGGCCCTTATTCAAGCTTTGGCCAAGACATGGGATGTGCATACAATGATTTTCAACTTCCAAGGCCTCGAAATGACCCCTACACTCGAAGAGTATTCTGCTATCATTGGGGCCAATTTTGATGACCACGTAGCTCAACCTCCTCTAGATATAGACCCAACCCCTTTCTCTATAGAGTTTCCTTCGCCTCAAGACCTTTGAGATAGAAAAGGTCTACAAATCCAACTACGGCAAATTTACTTTCTCATTCCTCTTTGACAATTACTCTTCTCTATCCGCCGATACCGGTCATAAATCGGGAAAGGTGTTTGTTGTAGATTTCTTTGTCTTTGTCCTATTCCCTACCTCTAGGACTACTTTTGACCCCTCAATAACTCACATAGTTCGACAAGCGTGTTGCCGATGGAATTATTCCTACATGATCCTAGTTGAAACCTTCCTTTCTCTAAACCGTTTCAAAACCTCCAAGAAAGCCACTTTCCAAGCATCCAACGGACTACTTCATATGTGGTTCATTTTTCACATAAAAACTTTCCAACTCCGAGTAGGATGCTATGAGATCAATGAGCATATACATCCTCTTAAATCATTTCTCAAGTGCCAATCCCTTGTACCTAAGCATTCATTCAAGAAATGGGTCGAGCTTTTGAGAGGTCTAGAGCCCGAGCATATCCGATGGCGTCTAACTTGGCCTAAGATTCCGGAGGCTCGCATTGCTGGTATTGATGATAGCCCTATTCCCTTATTAGGGTATACCGATGCGGTGGCCTACTACCGTATTCGCGTGGTGAGACAGTTTGGTGTTTTGCAACAAGTGCCACCAGATGTTTATCTTGGGATCTTCTCATTTGATATGGTACATGGAAAGCTCACCGGAGAAGCGAAGAAGCTTTATCGGGCCCGAATCAAGCTTATCCTTCATGCCCTAAGGAATTCCCCATTGCAATAAGTTGAATGGCTGACTATTTGGATGATGAGATGAACATTCATAGGGCTTTCAAGGAATATATTCAGAAATTCAAGGAGTACCGCGAGATCATTGGTCGAGCCATACGTACCCGAGTACGTATCTCCCCGTTGAAGAAGTGGAATCCTATGTACCCGACTACATAGTACCATACGTCCCGGGAGTGGAGCCATATATTCCTCGAAGATCCGGAGCTCTGGATGTCCCAAGAAGAAGAAGATCCTTATTTGTGGGATTCGGACGGATCGGACGAACAAGAAGGATTCAAGCGTCCTTGGCTCGAATAGATCCATTCCACCATTTAGTTTTGCATATTGTTATCCTTTGAATACTTTTGAACAATTTGAGTTGTGATAATGCATCTTGTTTCCTTTATACGCGTTGCATGCATACGCATTATCATATGGAAAGTACAATTACCTCGGATTGATCCTTTTAAAATTTCTAATTTCAACAATGCTGATTAATGTCGTGAAAAATAGGTAAAAGATAAACACGAGGACACGCAGCAAAACACGCCTAGTAAGAATGGAACAAGAAGAACTCGCACCTCGTGTAGATAATCTGGAGAATCGAGATGAACATGATAGCCACGATAATAGCGAAGATGAAGGCAATGCTGATTGCCGGTCAAGGAAAGTATCCTATCAACCCGAGTCCTCAAGTTCCTCCAAGCGTATTAGACGGTACAGATGCTAACCCGACCTCGCCGTGAATACCTCTCCAAATTTGGAGCGGCCACCTAAGGACCCTCCGATCGTGATTGATCCGGAAAAGAAAGAAAAATAAGCCCTCAAGATGGAGGAAGAAATTAAGAGACTTGCCAAGATTGAAGAGTGTTTGGCTAGCTAGGGATATGAGCTTTTCACGCTTTGACAAAGTGAAGCCGTTTGAAAAGATTGAGGTTCCTTCGACTATAAGGAGCCGACTTCGTCGAAAAAGTACAACGGGACCGGATGTCCCAAGGCGCATCTCGAAGTACTACCTACGCCGCATGTCTCAATTCTCGAGACAATATCCCGCTGTTGGTCAATACTTTTCGGGAGAGTTTATTTGGGACAGCCTTAGCATGGTTTATTGAACTAGAACCTAAGAGACTTGCTTGACCGGGACAAGTTAGGCGATGAGTTCCTTAGACGGTATAAGTTTAACACTCGACGACCCTTACTAGGGAAGATCTTTTGAGGACCACTAAAGGGAAGAACGAGGCCGTTCGCGCCTACGCCTTAGAGGTGGGGAGCTCCGGTTGTACAAGTGAAACCACTTGTCCCCGAAGAAGAGTTGGTGGACATCTTCCTCAAGAAATTACCCTTTGAGTACTTTGACAAGTTGAATACTTCGGGTGTCGGACGTTCACATACCTAATCAAGGTAGCGGAGCGTCATGAATAGGCATTGCGGGAAAAGAAGATACCCGACTCGTCTTTTAGACGCCAATATCCCGTATGAAGAGATAGGGAGAAAATTGGTGATGTGGCGTTTATCCCTAACCCGCCTAAATCGAAAAAGTTCTCACATCCTACCCAAAGATCTTCTTCCTAGACCGTCCCTAAACCACCGGAACCAAGAAAGAGAAACCAACCTGTTTTTACCCTATTGCCTAGACATTTATCTAAACTACTACCCATGCTGCTTGGAAAACCGATTGGTTGCGAAGGAGCCTCCTAGAGCGAATCCTCCTAGGTTCGATGGGTTTGATGAGACCTAGATATGCGTATATCATATGGGAGAAAGGGGGCATAATGTTGACAATTGTCTTCCTCTCAAGTATAAGGTGCAAGCCTTGATTGATGGTAAGATCTTGGAATTTGATAGAACGAAACCAAACGTGCAGCAAAATCCCTTACCGGAACATCGCGAGGTGAACGCGATATTTGAAGATAATCCTTAAGAGATTCCGGAGTTCATAATAGACGTGAGTAAAATGCGGGACATCTTCACACCGGCTTTGCAAGTACCACGATGGAGCGACTATTTCCAGGGGAATAGAAGGACGCATGTCTAGAATGGCTGATCAATTTAGGCGTTATTGGAAAAATGGAAGATTCTACTTTTAAGGGAACCTATGTAACCATCGATATGGTGGCGAGAAGAGTTCATGATGAGAGCTACAAGAGGAAAGACCTGGAGAATCCCTTCAGGATACTTGATGAATGTCCAAGATGACAAGGAAACCGAAGAGCTAGACTATTATGAAGTCCGCCTTGAAAAAGCCCGCCGAGATGATAGAAGGTTCATGCGAAGGCTTTTGAGAGGGGTAAAATAGTTGACAATCTCGGAGAAGATAGCGGCGGCTACAACTTTAAAGTCTTATATTCAGCTCCGCCGAGCTTTTTCATTGATTCAGGTGATATAATACCCGATGGTTGGGGTGGCGTGGACGATCCCGAGAGCGAAGAGTTCGTAGGAATGGTTGATGAAGTTAAGAATCGAGATGGTCCCTCGGAATGAATCGAAGGATCAAGAGGTTAATATTCGACTTTCTAATCTAGAGACCTACATATGTCATCCGACGAATATGGTGGCGGAGTTATCTCGATTAGCGGTAAAGAATAATACCACAGCGGTGGAAGAAAGTATACAAATCCTAGAGATACGGCGGACTATTGAGACGCAGAACCGACGGATTGCGTTGTTGCAAGAACAAAGTGATGATATTTCGAAGAAGACGGACAAATTGAAAGAGTTAATCGTGCCGATCACCCAAATTAGAAACATTCCGCCCCAAGGTGTGAATTAGAGGGTGACTTTTCGCTCAAAGTATGATGGTGCTAGGTGCCCTCTAGCGCATATCTCATATTATCTCTGCCAAATTGTTAGTCATCATGAAGATGATAAAACGTTGATCCTGAATTTTAAGCATAGTCGGCTGGTCCCGTATTGGCTTGGTTCCAATCAATCGATCCGGATTGGGTCCCGAGCCGGGAAGAACTATCGAGCACTTTGTACGACACTTTGAAGCTAGGATTAGAGGGTACTTCACCAAAGCCAATTTGTTGAATATTAGAAAAGGAGAAGATGAGAGTTTTGAACTCTTCGCCGGAAGATGGAAGAAGCATCTTTGTGTTGGTGCAACCACCACTATCGAAAAGGGAGATGTTGGAATTTATACTCAAGTCATTACCGGTAGAATATTTCAACCGAATGTACGCATATACATATTCCTCCTTCCAACACATGGTGGATGTTGGCATGAGAATTGAAGGCATAATCATGAGGGTCAAGAGGGAAAGACAAAGGCGCTTTGACGAAGGAAACGCCGGCGATGGAACGCCCTGTCATGGACGTAATCCCGAAAGCATTCATGAGGATGAAATGATTGGGATGGTGGATGTCCCGATCTGTTTTGTGATTGACCTGAACAAGGTGGATGACTCGGGATGCCTCCAATTCGGAGAAGCCATCGACACTTGGATTTCTCTTATAAAAAATTAGCGGAAACCTCAAAGGGTCAAGATGACGAAATCAAGACGGTAAATATTAAAATTCCACCCGTAAAAGGATATAACTCGAAGGCGATACATTGGGATTACGGTGCTTGGTGAAATTGACTCCGTGATGAGATCCTGGAAGATGTTATGCTCCAAGGGAGGTGGAACTCGAAAAGAAGGCGCCAACATCGGAAGAAGTGGAAAAGCTCTAATTTGTTGTGAGAACTAGTGAATATGAAGTCGTCGACCTACTCCGAAAAATGCTAGCACAAATCTCTTTGCTTAACCTCTTTAAGAATTCGGAGAAGCATAAGAACGCTCCGCTAAAGGTGCTGAATGAACTACATGTTCTTGAGACCATCAATGAAGTCTAGTTGGGAGATTTCGTGGGGGCCATTCTATTGAAAGATCAGATTTCCTTCTCATATAAAGATTTTCCTAGAGAAGGACGCATCCACAACAAGGCTCTCTACATCGCCGTAAAGTGCCATGGAAAAGAGGTACCTCATGTTTTAATTGATAATGGCTCGGCTTTTAATTTGTGTCCTCTAAGCACTCTAAGAAGCTTGGGGATAAGTGAAGACTTCATCAAGACATCCAAGGCGACTATTCGTTCATTTGACGGAGTTTCTAAGAACGTGGTGAGCGAGATTGAATTGGATGTCTCCGTTGGGTCGGTAACTTTCTCCATACTATTCCAAGTGTTGGATATCCCTAGTTCTTTCACTATGCTTTTGGGAAGACCATGGATCCATGTATCGGGAGCAATACCTTCTTCTCTCGCATTAGAAAGTTAAATTTGTGGTCCAAGGCCGTCCGGTCACTATCTATGGAGAAACGGGACATCGCACTTCCTTGAAAGGAATGGTTCCCTACATCGAACCCCTAAAAGAGGATGAGCTTAGCTATCACACCTTTGACGTCGTATCCATTATGCACGTACCATCGATGCAAAGATAGCTACTCTAGAGCTATCTAAGCCTACGACTATGGCGGGAAAAGTACTCCTCGTAAATGGTTTCATTCTTGGCACTTGGATTGGGGAAGTATGGCCAAGGAATTCGTAATTCCTTGAGTCTTAACTCAAATGATCACAAGGTGGGTCTGCGGGATACAAGGAAATGGAAAGACATAATATGGGTCGAAGCCAAGGTCGAAACAAATGTTATGGAGACCAAGGATGTCGTGGACACCGAGATGATCGCTTTATTGGCACCAAGGCCTGGAAGGCTAGAGGAAAAATGTTTGGAAATTCCCTTCCCAAGTATTCTCCGAATGAGGTAAATGGCTTGATGATGAAGATATTTCGATATTGCGGGGCCGATTTATTCAACCCATTCCCGGACAATCGGGTGAATGTGATCGTTGAATGGCTCGACGACGACTTTCCCACCCCCGAATAAAAGACTCTTTCTCGAACTTTATCTTTCAAGTGCATTTCGATTCTTGCATTTGTTTCCTACAGCTAAAGCTTTCGATTTTTTTTCTCTTAAAGTACCCTTGGATATCGTTTCGTGATTTAAGAAGTGCGGTATTATATTGCCATTAGTTGCATCTATCAATGAAAGTCATCTCCGGTTTTATTAAGGACATACGGAGCAACGGATTGGTCCGATGATGACAAACCGCATTGACCATGAAACTTGAGGCTTGATCCGCCATATGATTCTTGACTTTCAAAATGGCTATTGAGAACCAGGATGTCCAGAAGATTAAGAACTAGTTCTCTTCTCTTTTTCTTCAAAAACGAATTCGAAAACGTTTTTATCAAAATAAACCATGCATTCTATAATATCATCACTGTGGTATACTAACCATCCTTGATGCATTTCAGGCATATCATCCCTCCCATACATAACAGGTTAATATGTGACTCGAGATCAGCTCGACGACTACTCATATGAGATTAACGAAGAAGAAATAGATATGAGCGATATCAAAGAGAGAATGGGATAGTTTTGAACGATCCAAGCCTCTTGTTTCGAAGAACCTATTGTTAACAAGGTATGGGAGATTCAGTTTGTGTTACGTGAGGTGAAAATTGGAGGACATTTATCTACAACCATGCCTTAAGAATGACAAGCATTGCTTAAAGAATATCGGGGATATCTTCGCTTGGTCATATGCTTGACATGCCCGGATTGGACCAAGATATAGTAAAACATGCTTTGCCCACAAATCCCGCATGCAAACCCGGTTAACCAGCCACGCGAAGAATGAACCCCGAGTTGTCCGATAAGATCAAAGAAGAAGTGATGAAGCTCCTCAAAGTTGTGTTCATCGAAACCGTCCCATACGCTGATTGGGTTGCCAACATTGTACCGTTAAGAAGAAGAATGGGAGAATCCGAATATGTGTAGATTATCGAAATTTAAACAAAGCCAGCCAAAAGATGACTTCCCATTACCGCATATTGACGTGCTTGTTGATAGCACCGCGGGCTTTGAACTATTCTCCTTCATGGATAGCTTCTCGGGATATAATCAAATCATGCTAAGAAAAGAAGACAAGATCAAGACCTCGTTCGTTACCCAAGGGGGATTTTCTCAAGCTATAAAGTCATGCCCTTTGGATTAAAAAACGCAGGGCTACCTATCAAAGGGCTATGGTGACTTTGTTCCATGATATGATACACAAAGAAGTGGAGGTCTATATGGATGATATGATCGCCAAATCTAAGCCTAGAGAAGATCACGTTCAATTACTAAGAAAGTTATTTGATCGACCGAGGAAATACAAGTTCAAGCTAAATCCCGTAAAATGCGTATTTGGTGCCAAATCTAGAAAGCCGCTTGGATTTATCGTAGCGGTCGTGGCATCGAGATTGACCCTTCCAAGATCAAAGCCGTATGGAAGATAGGGAGTCCTTCTACCGTTAAAGAAGTAAGGGGTTTACTTGGAAAGCTGAATTACATATCCAGATTCATATCGCAATTGTCAAAAACGGCAAAGCCCTTCTTCAAACTCCTAAAAAAGAGCGCAAAAATAAAGTGGTATTCCAAATGTCAACAAGCATTTGAGAAGATCAAGGAGTATTTGATGCAGCCTCCAATACCGGTACCTCTTATCCCTAACGCTCCTTTAACCTTATACCGACAGTTAATGATGAGTCCTTGGGAGCGTTACTCACCCAAACTAACCCCAAAGATCGAAAGGAACAGGCCATTTACTATCCGAGTAAGAAGTTCACGGCGTTTGAAGCTAAGTACCCATCGGTTGAAAGAACTTGCGTAGCATTGGTTTGGGTTCTCCATAGACCGAGGCAATATACCTTGCATTATCATATCCAACTAGTCACCGAAAATGACCATATCAAATATCTTCTAGATAAACCAGCTCTGTTGGGAAAGATGGCCAAATGGCAAGTGCTCCTTTTGGAGTTCGACATCGAACTTCTTCCTAAAAATCTGTCAAGGAAGAGTAATCGTAGATATGTTGGCTGAAAATCCTCTTAAAGGCAACCCATAGCAAAATGATGGGGGCTAAATTTTGAACATATCCCAAGACAAATAGACAATGTACTTTGATGGCGCTGTAAATCTCGTTGGATCGGTACCGGGCCGGTCTTAATATCCCCGAAGATCAACATTACCCTATCTCGGCCAAGTTGGTATTCCGTGCACCAACAACATCTCCGAATACGAAGCTTACATCCTTGGATTACAACCGGCCATTTCATTGAAAGTGAAGAAACTGTGGTATACGGGGATTCCATGCTCATCATCCTTCAAACTCGGGGAACATGGAAAACTAAGGATCCCAAGCTTATCCTTTATCACAAATTTCTCGAAAGATCGATCTAACACTTTGATTAGATCATATTCGAGTACTTACCAAGGACTCGAAACCACTTTGCTGATGCTTTGGCCACATTATCAACTATGTTATAAGTGCAAGATAGCCTTGAGATAGAGCCATTGAGGATTGACATCCTTAATCAACCAAAGATATCGCATGGTCGTCAAAGAAGAACCCGATGAAGAACCATGATATCATGATATCAAGAATTACCTATTGAAAGGTGAATTCCCACAAGACATCAAACGTAAGATAAGAAATACATCAGCAAGTTGTCTTCTAAGTTTTTCCTCGGTGGACAAATCTTATATAAGAGGTCCTTTGATTCGATCTTGCCGAGGTACGCAAACGCCAAAAAAGCAAATCTCATCATGAAAGAGATCCATGAAAGAGAATGCGGATCGCACATGAATGGTCATCTCCTTACCAAGAAGATCATGAGGCTCGGATATTACTTGGATGACTATTGAATCGGATTGCAATCAACATGTTAGGTTTTGTCATCAATGCCAGGTATATGGCGACAAGATAAATGCACCGCCAAATGAACTGCATCGATGTTAGAACCTTGGCCGTTCTCTATGTAGGGGATTGACATGATTGGTCCCATCAACCCAAAGGCCTCCAATAGACATCGTTTTATTCGGTGGCCATTGATTACTTCACCAAGTGGATTGAAGCCAACTCATATGCCAACATCACCGCAAATAGCATGGCTAAGTTCATCAAACGAGATATCATTTCAAGATACGGAGTTCCGGGAGCGGTCATTACAAACAATGGTTCCAACTTGAACAACAAGGTTGTGGACCACCTTTTGGATCAATTTAAGGTGCAACACCTTAATTCTTCACCTTACCGCCTACAAATGAATGGAGTCGTGGAAGCGACAAACAAGAACATCAAGAAAATATTGGCCAAGAAGTCTCGAGAAATATCGGGATTGGTACCAAAGATTGCCATATGCTCTCATGGCCTATCGAATCTCGATTCGTACTTCAATTGGGGCAACTCCCTACTCATTGGTATATGGCATGGAAGCGGTCTTGCCAATAGATATTGAAATTCCCTCTTTAAGGATCCTTTCTCAAATCAAACTCTCGGAGGATGAGTAGAATCGGTAGAGGCATGAACAGTTAAATCGATTGATGAAAAGTGATTAAAGGCCATTTGCCATGGCCAAAGCTCCCAAAAGAAAGTGGCTAGAGCTTTTAACAAAAAGGTCAAGCCCAGGGAATTTTGAACGGGGATGCTAGTCGTGAGAAAGGTACTCTCAAATGCCCAACACCCGAGAGGCAAATTTACACCAAACTATGAAGGCCCCTACGTAATCCAAAAGTTTTATCCGAGGGAGCTCTTATCCTTGTAAACATGGATGGAGAAGAATTGGCAAGTCCGGTAAATGCGAGATGCCGTGAAGAAATACTATCCCCGAAAGAAAATCAAGTTTCGAATTGATTGATGGGCAAATTTGAATCACATAAAATTTTGCATTTACATGCCATTTGCATACCCGCATTTGCATATGTTTGTATTTTGCGGGAGGGCTCGAGTCATGAAGAATCTGCAGAGCGATTGATCGAACAAGGAATTAACTTTGATTTAAAATTTTGAATATCCATAACCGATTGGTTTCTTTTGTTTATCCAGGAAACGGGAATCGGCGTTTGAAGGAGACAGGTTTAAGTTTCTCTTCTTTTATAAAGGATATTCATCTTCATTAAAAGATGTTATCATGCTAGACACTCGAGAAAAATATTTTGGATCTACAAAGCCGCAAGGCCTTTTAAAGAAACATCCTTGTGAAATTTAACAAACACCTCTTAGATATATTTGGTGGTGAAAATTTTCACAAATGACGAATTTTGATGAAAGCGCCCGAGGTCCTACAAAAGGGTATGCTTTGAAAGCCTTTTCAAAAGAATGACCCTTCAGATGAAAAGAGGCAAACCTCATCCCCAAACACGTCCCCGATACACTTGAGAGATGAATGGAGATGATAGAGAGAAATAGCTTAAGCCCTAGACGTAGGGGTCGTTCGCGGTGATTAATGGATTGAAACGATGAAAGACATTTTCATTTCAAAATTTTCCATACACACTTATATCCCTTGACAACCATTTTGAACTAAAAAAGGAGAAATTTTTCTGGATAAAACCCCGTCAAGAACCACCCTACACTGGGGCATATTTGGGGGTTCGTTGGTTGATTCCTTGGAGAAAAGATTAAGGTAAGGCTTTATTGTGCTAACTTTGCATTAATCTTTTTATGATAACTTCAGGTGATTTCTTGCAGAGGCTTGGAACACCTCAAAGTGAAGAAAAGTACTTCATTTCTATATCTCCAAACACTTTATCCTTTGATGAGCCAATTTGAATCTTTAATCTTCATTTCTAAGCCATCATTGGTGATCACCTCCTTATACTTGAGGCAAGACAAAGGAATTACCACCGATAAATCAAAAGCATAATTGGAGGAAATTTTTGATCATGATCTCTAAAAGAGCCGATTAATGCGAGAAAATGATAAGAGACAAAAGGGCTAGAAAAAGCAAAGTGCCTGGTAAAAGCAAAGGCCAAGGCCAATTTGAAATCCTCTCGCAGAAAAAAGAGAGAAAAAGAGAAAAAGAAAAGCTTGAGAATCACGAGTGAAAAGAGGAAAATCCTCGAAGTCAATCGAAGAAAGATATTTATGAACATTCCTCAAAGCAAACAATTGCTGGTAAAGATATCGGGGTGATCACTCACGTTCACCCCTCTTTCCGAAAATATGGCCTTTTCTAAAAGCCCACCTTGGGCCAAGATACAACCTATCCCCAAAACTTTTCTAATCTAAGAGATGTCTCAGGCGATGCGAGAGATCACGTAGGAAGCTATCGCTTAAAGAGGTAAGTACAATCATGTCTTACTATATTTTCGGGGTTCTTGACTTGTAGACCCGAAGAAGTTATTTTTGATAAATATTCCTTTCTTAGCCTCAAGATGAATATCCTTAGATAAACCTTTAACTTGGCCTAAATTATGGTCCCTTTTAAATGCCTTCTCGATCAATCGGATTGTATGCATCTCGAATGATCCCGAAACCTTAAGGTTAGGTCTTACGTGAGCAGATTCGAGTTTTGAGTAAAACCTTTTCAAATGGTGAGAAGCCCTCTTGGATAAAGGAAATCTTTTGAAATTTTTTAAAACAACCTTTTTGAAGAATACCCAAATCGCAAGTATTCAAAATTCATCCCCAAAGAGAGATTTGAACATGAATGCCTTTCAATAATGTGTTTGGGCCAGCTTTCCCTACAAATACAAGTTGAAAACTTTTTAATTGGGATTCCTAAGTTTTTCCCGAAACCTAGGATCACCTTTTCTTTGTCATAATTCATGGGCCTTAAACCCACCGCTTTGCTCCAAAAGCGGTTCTAATAATGTTTAGCTGATTTTCTGCGGGTTCCCTAGTGTCTCCAAACCCTCGTAACAAATACATTTTTAAAGATCCGACTAACTTGGATTCTGCGGGTTTTCTAGTCTCCCCAGGTCCTCATAACTCAACTTTTAAAATCTGAAAATCGGGTTTGAGCTTCTATAAATTCTCTAGTAATCCTAGGTCCTCGATGGCACCCTCAACTTTTAAAATCCGAAAATCGGGTTTGAGCTTCTCTAAGTTCTCTAGTAATCCTAGGTCCTCAAATGGCACCCTCAACTTTTAAAATCCGAAAATCGGGTTTGAGCTTCGTAGGTACGATAGTAATCCTTGGTCCTTAGATGGCACCCTTTTTCTTTTTAAATCGAAGTTTAGTTTAAGTTTCCGAAAGATTCTTAGTAATCATAGGTCTTTGGAACAAGTATCCTTATTATTGCTTTTGTCCATTCCGAAAGGAAGACATTAAGGTAGTCTTTTAAATGGTGAACTCCTTTCTACAAGGATAGCCAATTCTCTTTTAAATGGTGAACTCCTTTCTACAGGATAGCCAATTCTCTTTTAATATGTGAATTCCTTTTTACAGGATAGCCGATCTCTTTTAAATGGTGAACTCCTTTCTACAAGATAGCCAATTCTCTTTTAAACGGTGAACTCCTTTCTATATGATAGCCAATTCTCTTTTAATAGGTAAATTCCTTTCTACAGGATAGCCAACTCTCTTTTAATAGGTGAATTCCTTTCTACAGGATAGCCAATTCTTTTTTAATAGGTGAATTCTTTTCTACAGGATAGCCGATCTCCTTTTAATAGGTGAACTCCTTTATACAAGATAGCCAATTCTCCTTTTAATAGGTAAATCCCTTATTACAGGGTAAACCCTTCTTTCTAAACCTCAAACCTCTCGCGAAAAGACACTGCCATCGGACGGACTTCGCTCCCTAAAAGGACCTTACAAGTTATTCGGAGGTAATCCTATACACTCGTCCTATCAACCTTCGACCAATAATCTCTAGATCACCGACGGGTGAGCCACGGGTAAATCTCTCTCTCTTCATTTCTCTCTCGCATTAGGAATGAGCCGAAGTAATTTCTCCATAAAAATTTTGAACTTCAACGGCAAAGGTAAGATAATTGAATGTCAAGACTCATTTTTCTTAAACTTTTCCCCGGTTGAGTCGATCGAAGACTTAGGTGTCACCTTGTCTTTGAAAGCAACCTCCGACCGAGATTACTTCCAAAGAGAGGCATTTGTTGCCACATGAATTTTTGATCAAGTTTTTTTTAGTTTTATAAAAATTCATAGAAAATCCATAAAAAGTCAAAAAATTGAAAAATCAAGTTTGGTGGCCTTAGCCAAGCATAAGGAACCATTTTTTAACAAAAAATAATTTTTCATATTTTTCGCATTTTTAAATATTTTTGGAAAATAGAAAAATACAAGCAAATTCACGAAAAATACTTCCCGAGGTCACAAAAATATAGAAAGATGTTATATATTTTTATTTTAATTCTCTTTTCATATTGACCTCAAGAAAAATTAAAAATTGAATCCAATTTTAGGTGTTTCTTTACAATACCAAAGGTTGAATTTGTCTAAAAAATCCAAGTTGAGTCTTTTTATTTGCAACTTTTGTATTTCTTGAGTCACGACATTCAATTTCAGTCCCCTGCAACTTCAATTTGATCAATTTTACCCTCAATTGCACGAATTGTACGGATTGGGGAAAATACCCAATTATTCTTTGCAATTTAGTCCTTGGAATTTTCAATTTCTGAAATTACTTTTAATCCAGGGGACTTTCTTGGCAACATTGGACTACCCCTTAAGGTTTTCATATATCCTGAATCGATTGGCGGGGGTAATTGGATCCAATTTGATCATTTGGGCGCTCGATTGAACTTTTCCCCAATTTGTAATTTTAGAAAAATTTGGGATTTTCATAGAAATTGATGAGATCTTTTGGGCAAAATCACATTTTTAGATAATATTCAGGCCCCTAAGTTCAATTTTGAGGTTTAATTGCAAACATTCCTCATAAATTTTGATTAATTTCAAAAATTACAAGTCCGAACCGGTTCAAACCGGTCGATTGCCGATCGGACCGGTCGAACCGGTCCCGTAGCAGATGTCATCGTCTTCCCCAAACTCGCGCCATTTTGCAAGTTTGAAGGGCGAGATTCGAGAGATCAAATTGGACGACCAATTAGCTATAATTGGACAAGCTCGAGGGAGGCGTTTTGTTCACCAAGTCCAAACTTGTCAATCGCCACCAGTGTCACGGCCAATGGTCACCGGAGCACGGCGGGACAGCCGGTTAAAGTCTCGGCGCATAGAAAAGTCAACATTCACAAAATGCACAAATTCGAGCCCATTTTGCGATCGTCGGAGTGCCAAACGGAGTTGGACGGAATCCTGTTCCGTTCCAGGCGCCGTCCGGTTCACTTCGCACGCATGGGCACGCGCGAAGTGAGTCGGCGAAGCTTGCCCGTGCGCGCCCGCATTCGAACTAATATAAAAGGCTGGAAAGCTTCGTGAAGAAAAAGAGGAGGCTCATTCACATTCACGAGAGAAACAAAATAGAGAGAGAAAGAGAGAAAAGGTAGAGAGAGGCTCTCACGATGACCATCGTTGCTCGCGGGAGTTCGAACCGTGAGGTGTTCGTCCGCTCAATCCGGACCAAATCGAAGCTCGCGATCAAGTCCGAAGCTTCGCACGGGTTCTAGGAAGCGATCGCACCAGCTCAATTGCTCTGTAATCTCCGAGAATCGGTGAGTCGATCTCTCGAACTCAACTCGGTGCATTCATGGCATAGCTCGATCACGAGCATAATCGTTGCAATTGATGTGTACGTTTTGATCCTCGAACATCACTAACCACGCTCGCATCTTCATTTTGCATTGATTTTGCTTGAACACCTCGAGTCGAGCCTTCAACTAGTCACGGTCCGGGTCGAACTTCGACCCGGCAATTCGGCCATTGTGAGTTCAATCGGAGCTCGAGGTAAATATCCTAAACTTGATTTGAGTGTTTATGAAGCCGTAATCGAATAGTTATGCTCTGATTTGATTGCTAGATTATCCGTGGCCGAGACACTGTGAGCTTGATTCGTGTTGATTTAGCCGATAGAATTACATGATTTTGAGATATATTGATTTGGAAGTCTAGGCGAGTCCATCGGTCCTGGTTTCGCGATATTCCAGGCCGAGATTTTACCGTTGGATCTCGCCGGGAAGTCTCAACCGTCGATTGCGTTGTCATCGAGAGGTTGAAGACGAGCCGACGTGGCTTGGTTAGCGAGTCAAGAGGTTGAGGTGTCGCGTTGTGATTGGGCCAGCGTGTCGCCCGGTCGGCTCGGTCGTTGGCGCGGACGAGCCGGAGTTGGATTAGATCCGACGGCTGTGATAAATAGGCTAGTTTGATTACGGGCCGTTAGATTAGATTTTTGTATTTTTTTATTAATTCATTTAATAGATAGAAAATAAAAATATAGAAACGGTGTCGTTTTAGTTAGTAAGCGTGCGGCGTCGTTTAGGGTATAGGGCGATGCGGCGTCGTTTTAGGTTTAATAGGAACGAACGGTGCGGATCAAGTCCAAGTCTAATCGTAGCCGTTCGTTCATTATCGATGCGGCGTCGTTTTATACACAAGGCGCACGTGATCCGGTGTAGCGAGGCATACATGGGTTTAATTGAACGAACGGCCAAGATCGGTTCTAGGTTCAAACGTGGCCGTCTGTTTTATTTTCGTATTTTCGGATATTAGGAAAATAGTTTTTAAAAATAAAACAAATGTATAAAAAAAAATAGAAACGGCGTCGTTTAGTGTCGAGCGGGTCCGAGCCGGGTCAAGGTCGGGTTGACCGGGCATTGATCGGGTTGACCCGTTCCAAAAAATTAATAAAAAATTCATAAAAATTTTCTAAAAATCCAAAAAAAATCAATAATATTCATAAAATATTCATAAAAATTCCCAGATTTTTCCAAAAAATTTCTAAAAAATGTTTAGATCAATTCGGGACTCTTATAGTCCGAATCGAAAATTTTTGAAGTTTTGAGGGTCGATTTACATAGATCCGAAAAATTATTGATTTTCGAAAAATAAATAAAATATCCAAAAAAATTAGAAAATTTCCAAAAATTTTGAAAAATCACAAAAAATGGGAAATGGCTACATTCAACTGGCCCGACCCTATTTTGTGATTTTTGGATCCCGAACCTTCCAAATAACCATTTTACCCTTCCGGGCACTTGGCCCCAAAAATTTTCGAACCATCCCGGAACTCGAATAGATCTTTCTATAGGCCGATAGGGCCATGCTAGACATACCATGCTCATTGGATTGCTGGATTTGATTGAGATTACTCATGATTGCGCATTTAATTTTCTTATTGTGATTGATAGGATAAAAATTCCCGTCTGCGCATGACAACTCTAGATCATTAGAGCCTACCTCACCTTAAATATCGTCTCGCATGAATTCTTAGGTTAGAAAATCACTCAACTTTGGTAATCGAAAGGGCGTCGATGTAAATCTCGGCATAACCAAGTCCCCGGACCTACTTCTCTGGTTTTCGTAGAATCGAACGGTTTCTCCCGACCGCTCGATAGGGTTCCCGATCATACCCTCCAAGATTTGATCGATAGCGACTCCATATGCTTGTACACTGCGCGCATGTCACCCGACCACACTAAGGTCGATCCCGATATTTCTAAATTTTTCTTCACGTCGCAATTTGAGTAATGGGTCTCGAGAAGGACCCACGCGCTAAGATCCACTGCCAATCGGATCGGAAGCGCGGCTCATTAATGCTCACCCAAATCCGCGCTCCAAAAGGGAGCGGAAGATGAGAGGGTCGTGACAACAACAAACCTAACCTTAAGGTTTCGGGATCATTCGAGATGCATACAATCGATTGATCGGAGAAGGCATTTAAAAGGGACCGTAATTTAGGCCAGGTCAAAAGTTTATCAAATGATATTCATCTTGAAGCTAAGAAAGGAATATTCATCAAGAATAATTTCTCCGGGTCTACAAGTCAAGAATCCCGAAGATATGATAAGACAGGATTGTACTTACCTCTTTAAGCGGTAGCTTCTCGTGTGATTTCTTGCTTCACTGAGACATCTCTAGATCGAAAAAGCTTTGGGAATAGGTTGTCCCTTGACTTAATGTGGGCTTTTTAGGAAAGGCCATATTTTTAGAAAGAGAGGTGAACGTGGGTGATCAACTTAATATCGTTACCGGCGGTTTTATGCTTTGAGGAAGATTCATGAACATCTTTCTTCAACTAAATTTGAGGATTTTTCTCTTTTCTTTGTAATTCTCAAACTTTCTCTTTTCTTCTTCTTTTTTTTTTTCACGAGACGATTTCAAATGGGCCTTGGCCTTTGCTTTTACCAGGCACTTTGCTTTTTCTAGCCTTTTTTATCTCTTGTCATTTTCTGCGTAGACCGGCTCTTTTCGAGACCAGGTTCATAAATTCCTCCAATTATGCTTTTGACTTATTGCTGGTAATTCCTTTGTCTTGCCCCAAAGATAAAGAGGTGATCACCAACAATGGTTTAGAAACGAAGATTAAAGGCTCAAATTAGCTGATTAAAGAATAAAGTGTTTGGGGATATAGAAATGAAGTACTTTTCTTCACTTACTTTGAGGTGTTCCAAGCCTCCGCGAAATCACTTGAAGTTATCACAAAAAGATTGATACAAGTTAGCACAATAAAGCCTTACCTTGATCTCTTTCTCCAAAGAATCAACCAACGAACCTCCAAATGTGCTCTAGTGTGGAATGGTTCTTGACGAGGATTTTATTTAGAAAAATTTCTCCCTTTTTGGTTCGAATGGTTGTCAAGGGATGTAAGTGTGTATGAAAAATTTGAAATGAAAATGCCTTTCATCATTTCAATCCATGTAATCACCGCGAATGACTCCTACGTCCAAAGATTAAGCTTTTCTCTCTATCATATTCACTCATCTCTCAAGTGTATCGGGGACTTGTTTGAGGATAAGGTTTGCCTCTTTTCATCCGAAGGATCATCCTTTTGAAAAGGCTTTCAAAACATACCTTTTGTAGGACACGAGGGCCTTTTCATCAAAATTCACTATTTGTGAAAATTTTTACCATCAAAGATATATTCAAAAGGTGTTTGTTAAATCTCGAAGGGATGCTTCTTTAAAAGGCCATGTAGTTTTGCGAGATCGAGAAAATGTTTCTCGATGTCAAGCATGATAACATCTTTTAATGAAGATGAGTATCTTGCATAAAGGAAGAAAACCTCAAACCTACCTTCTTCAAATACTGATTTTTGTTTCAAACAAAGAGAAAAAAAAGAATCAAATTAGTTATGGATATTCAAGAAATTTCATATCAAAGCTGGTTCCTTTTCCCAATTTGATCAATTGCCTTGCAGGGATTCTTCACAACTCAAGGTCCTCCCGCAAAACGCAAACATATGCAAATGCGGGTATGCAGATGGCATGTAAGTGCTAATCTCGATATTTCTCGGCGGTCTTGGCCAATATTTTCTTGATGTTCTTGTTTGGCGCTTCCACGGCTCCATTCATTTGTGGGCGGTAAGGTGAAGAATTAAGGTGTTGCACCTTAAATTGATCCAAAAGGTGGTCCACAACCTTGTTGTTCGAGTTGGAACCATTGTCCGTAATGACCGCTCGTGGAACTCCGTATCTTGAAATGATATCTCGTTTGATGAACTTAGCCACGCTGTTTGCGGTGACGTTGGCATATGAGCTGGCTTCAATCCACTTGGTGAAGTAATCAATAGCCACTAGAATAAAACGATGTCCATGGGGCCTTTTGGTTGATGGGACCAATCATGTCAATCCCCCACATAGAGATCGGCCAAGGTTCGACATCCGATGCAGTTCATTTGGCGACGCATTTATCTTGTCGCCATACACCTGGCATTGATGACAAGACCTAACATGTTGATTGCAATCGATTCAATAGTCATCCAAGAATATCCGAGCCTCATGATCTTCTTGGCGAGGAGATGACCATTCTTGTGCGGCCCACATTCTCCTTCATGTATCTCTTTCATAATGAGATTTGCTTATTTGGCGTTTACGCACCTTAGCAATACCGAATCAAAAGATCTATTGTATAGGATCTGTCCACTAAGGAAGAACTTAGAAGACATCCGGCTAATGTATTTCTTGTCTTCCGGCTGATTGCCTTATGGGAACTCGCCTTTCAAAGCAAATAATTTTTAATATCATGATACCATGGTTCTTCATCGATTCTCCATCGACGACCATGCAAGTTTGGTTGATTAAGGATGTCAATCTTCAACGGTTCTATCTCAAGGCCATCTTGCACTTGTAATATAGGCGATAATGTGGCTAAAGCGTCGGCAAAGTGGTTCTAAGTTCTTGGCATATACTCAAATATGATCTCATCAAAATGTTGGATCGGTCATTCAAGAAATTTGTGATAAGGGATAAGCTTTGGATCCTTCGTTTTCCACACTTTCTAGGTTTGTAGGATGATGAGCATGGAATCTCCGTACACCAGAGTTTCCTCACTTTTAATGAAATGGCCATTGTAACCCAAGGATGCAAGCTTCATATTCGGAAATGTTGTTGGTGACGGGAATACCAACTTGGCCGAGACCGAATAATGTTTATCTTCAGGGAGATATTAAGATCGCTTGCGTGCACGATCCAATGAGATTTACAGTGCCATCAAAGTATATTGTCCATTTATCTTTAGATATGCTCAAAATTTAGCCTCCATCATTTCGCTTTGGAATGTCTTTAGGGGGATTTTCGGCCAACATGTCGGCGATTACTCTTCCCTTGAAGAATTTTTTGGGCGAAGTTCGATGTCAAACTCTAAAAGGAGAACTTGCCATTTGGCCATCTTTCCCAACGGAGCTGGGTTTTCTAGAAGATACTTGATAGGGTCATTTTCGGTGACCAATTGGATATGATAATGTATGGTATACTTGCCTCGCTCTATGGAGGACCCAAACCAATGCCACACAAGTTTCTTTCCACAGGTGGGTACTTGGCTTCTAACGCCGTAAACTTCTTACTCGAGATAGTAAATGGCCCATTTCTTTCGATCCTTGGGGTTAGTTTGGGCAAGCAAAGCTCCCAAGGACTCATCATGAACCGTCGCTTATAAAGTCAAAGGAACGTTAGGGATATGGGGTATCGATACTTGTGGCTATACCAAATACTCCTTGATCTTCTCAAATGCTTATTGATATTCGGAATCCCACTTCACTTTTGCACCCTTTCTTAGGAGCTTGAAGAAGGGCTTTGCTGTTTCTCACAATTGCGATATGAATCTGGATATGTAATTCAGCCTTCCAAGTAGACCTCTTACTTCTTTAACAGTAGAAGGAGTCCCTATTTCCCATATGGCCTTGATCTTGGAAGGGTCAATCTCGATACCACGATCGCTACGACAAATCCAAGCAGCTTTCTAGATCCGGCGCCGAATACGCATTTTGCGGGATTCAGCTTGAGCTTGTACTTCCGGAGTCGATCAAATTATTTTCTCAAGTACTTAAACGTGATCTTCTTCGGGTTTGGACTTGGCGATCATATCATCCACATAGACCTCCACTTCTTTGTGTATCATATCATGGAACAAAGTCACCATAGCTCTCGATAAGTTGCCCCCGCATTTTTTAATTCGAAGGGCATAACCTTGTAATAGAAAATTCCCCATTGGGTGATAAACAAAGTCTTGATCTTGTCTTCTTCTTTTAGCATGATCTGATTATATCCCGAGAAGCCATCCACAAAGGAAAACGGTTTAAAGCCCGCAGTGCTATCGACAAAGCACGTCAATTGCGGTAAGGGGAAATCGTATTTTGGACTACCTTTGTTCGGATCTCGATAGTCCACGCATATTCGGATCCTCCCATCCTTCTTCTTAACTCGGTACAATGTTAGCGACCCAATCAAGCATATGGGACGGCTTCGATGAACCCCATCTTGAGAAGCTTCATCACTTCTTCTTTGATCTTATCAAACAACTCAGGATTCATTCTTCGCATGGCTGGTTAACTAGTTTGCATGCGGGATTTATGGGCAAAGCATGTTCTACTATATCTCGGTCCAATCCAGGCATGTCGACATATGACCGAGGCGAAGATATCCCGATATTCTTTAAGCAATGCCGTCATTCTCAAGGTGTCGGTTGTAGATAAATGTTCTCCTATTTTCACCTCTTTAACACATGCTGAATCTCCCAGATTGATAACAATAGGTTCTTTAGAAACAGGAGGTTTGGATTCTTCAAACTATCCCATTCTCTCTTGATATCACTCACATCTATTTCTTCTTCGTCAATCTCGTATAAGTAGTCATCGAGCTGATCCGAGTCACATATTAACATGTTATGTATGGGAGGGATGATATGCCTAAAATGCATCAAGGATGGTTAGTATACCACAATGATGATATTATAGAATGCAAGGTCTATTTTGATAAAAACGTTTTCGAATTCGTTTTTGAAGAAAAAGAGTTGAGAACTAGTCCTTAATCTTCCGGACATCCTGGTTCTCAATAGTCATTTTGAAAACCAAGAATCATATGGCGGATCGGGCCTCAAGTTTCATGGTCGGGCAATTGTCATCATCGGACCAATCCGTTGCTCCATATATCCTTAATAAAACTGGAGATGCTTTTTATTGATAGGTGCTACTAATGGCAATATAATACTGCACTTCTTGAATCACGAAACAAGATCCAAGGGTACTTTAAAAGAAGAAACATCAAAATTTTTAGTTGTAGGAAACAAATGCAATAATAGAAATGCAATGAAGGATAAAGTTCAGAAAGAGCCTTTTACTTAGGGGTGGGAAAGTCGTCGTCAAGCCAAAGGATGATCACATTTACCCGATTGTCCGAGAAATGGGTTGAATAAATCCGGATCCGCAAAGATCGTAAATATCTTCATCCTTAAACCATTTACCTCCTTTGGAGAATACTTCAGATAAGAAATTTTCAAATATTTTCCCTTTAACTTTCCAGGCATTGGTGCAAATGAAGCGACAATCTCGATATCCACGACATCCTTGGTCTCCATAACATTTGTTTCGACCTCGGCCTCGACCCGTATCATGTCCTATCATTCTCTTGTATCCCAGACCAATCTTGTGATCATTTGAGTTAAGACTTAAGGGATTACGAATTCCCTGGCAATACTTTCTTAATCCAATGCCAAGAATGAAACCATTTGTGAGGAGTACCTTCCCACCATAGTCACAGGCTTAGATAACTCTAGAGTAGTTATCTTTGCATCGATGGTACGTGTATAATGGATATGACATCAAAGGTATGATAACTAAGTTTATCCTCTTTTAGGGGCTCGATGTAGGGAACCACTCCTTTCAAGGAAGCGCAATGTCCCGTTTCTCCATGAATAGTGATCGACGGCCTTAGACCACCAATTTAACCTTCCGATGTAGAGAAGAAGGTATTGCTCCCGATACATGAATCTAGGGTCTTCCCAAAAGCATAGTGAAAGCACTAGGAATATCTAGTACTTGAAATGGTATGGAGAAAGTTACCGGCCCAACGGAAACATCCAGTTCAATCTCGCCTACCACATTCTTAGAAACTCCGTCGAATGAACGAATAGTCGCCTTGGGACGTCTTGACGAAGTCTTCATTTATCCCCAAGCTTTTCAAAGTGCTTAGAGGACACGATTAAAAGCCGAGCCATTATCAATTAAAACATGATGTACCTCCTTTCCATGGCACCTTACGGCGATGTAGAGAGCTTTATTGTGGACACGCCCTTCTCTCGAGAAATCTTCATCCGAGAAGGAAATCGATCCTTTAATAGAATGGCCCCCACGAAGTCTCGTAGTTGGACTTTGTTGATAGTATCGAGAACATGCACTTCGTTCGGTACCTTTAGCGGAGCGTTTTTATGCTTCTCTCGAATTCCTAAAGAGGTCAAGCAATGAGATTTGTGCAGGCATTTTCCGAAGTTGGTCGACGACTTCATACTCACTAGTTCTCACAACAGATTGGAGCTTTTCCACTTCTTCTAACGTTGGCGTCTTCTTTTCGGGTTCCACCTCCCTTGGAGCATAACATCTTCCAGGATCTCATCACGGCGTCAATTTCACCGGTCCCGTAATTTCAATGCACCGCCTTCAAGTTGTATTCTTTTACGGGTGGATGTTTAATCTTTCTTGTCTTAATTCCATCATCTCGACCATTCGAGACTTCCGTTACTTCTTCGCAAGATGAATCTAGCGTCAACGGATTGGAATGTCAATCACAAGCGGATCCCTCCCTATCATTTCATCCTCACGAATGCTTTGAGGATTCATGACAGGGCCTCGCGGGCGTTGCATCGGCGACGTTTCCTTCGTCAAAATGCCTCTGTCTTTCCCTCCTAACTCTCATGATTATACCTTCTATTCTCATACCAACATCTACCATGTGTTGGAAGGAGGAATATGTATATACATACATACGGTCAAAATATTCTGCCGGCAATGACTTGAGCATAAATTCAAACATTTCCCTTTCGATAGCGGTGGTTGCACCATCATAGCATGCTTTTTTTATCTTCCCGCGAAGAGTTCAAAACTCTCATCTTCTCCCTTTCGATATTCAACAAGTTGGTTTTGGTGAAGTATCCTCTAATCCCAGCTTCAAAGTGTCGCACAAAGTGCTCCGATAGCTCCTCCCACTTGGGACCCAATCCAGATCAATTGATTAGAACCAAGCCAATGCGGGACCAGTCGGACTATGCTTAAAACCCCGAATTAACACCTTGTCATCTTCATGATGACCAACCATTTGGCGGAGGTAATACGATATATGTGCCAAAAGACACCCAGACCTGTCATATTTCAAGCGAAAAGTCATCCTCGGATTCACACCTTGGGGCGAAATATTTCTAATTTGGGTGATCGGCACAATCAACTCTTTTAGTTCGTCAATCTTTTTTGAAATATCATCGCCTTACTCTTGCAACAACGTGATCCGTCGATTCTGCGTTTCAATAGTTCTTCGTATCTCCGGGATTTGCATACTTTCCTCCACTGTTGTGGTATTATTCTTGACCACTAACTCGGGATAACTCCGCCACCATGCTCGTCACATGATGTATATGGGTCTCAAAATTGAAAAGTCGCATATTGATCTCCTAATCCTTCCGTTCATTCCCGAGGGACTATCTCGATTCTTGACTTCGTCAACAGTTCCTACGAATTCTTCGCTCTTGGGATTATCCATGCCACCCCAACCATCGGGAACTATATCTCCCGAATCAACGAAAAAGCTTGGTGGTGCAGAATACAAGACTTTAAAGTTGTATCCTCCGCTATCTTCTCCGAGATTGTCAATTATCTCACCCCTCTCAAGAGCTTTCTACATGAACCTTCTATCACCTCGGTGAGCTTTTTCCAGGCGGATTTCATAATCATCTAGCTCTTCAGTTTCTTTGCCATCTTGGACATTCATTAAGTATCCTAAAGGAACTCTCCAAGTCTTCCCTCTCGTAGCTCTCATCACGAACTGCTCTGCCACCATATCGATGGTTACATAGGTTTCCTTAAAAGTAGCGTCTTCCATTCTCCCAATAACGCCTAAATTGATTAACTATTCTAGACATGCCTTCTTTTCTTCATTGGAAATAGTCGCTCCATCGTGGTATTGCGAAGCCGGGATCAAGATATCCCGCATTTTGCTCACGTCTATTATGAACTCCAGAGTTTCTTCGTGGTCACTCTCAAATATCGCGTTCACCTCGCGATGTTCGGTAAAGGGTTCATTTGCAAGTTTGGTTCGGTCCTATCGAACTCCAGGACCTTACCATCAATTAAGGCTTGCACCTTATATTTAAGAGGGAGACAATTGTCAACATTATGCCTCCTTTCTCCCATATGATAAACGCATGTTTGAGTTTCGTCAAACCCAACGAACCTAGGAGGATTCGTTCTAGGAGGCTCCTTCGCAACCAATTGGTTCTCAAGCAGCATGGATAGTAGTTTAGATAAAGGTTGAGGCAGTGGGGTAAAAATAGGTTGGTTTCTCTTTCCCGGCTCCGGTGGTTTAGGGATGGCCCAAGAAGAAGATCCTTAGGTAGAGGTAGGAGGTGAAAATTTTTTTCGGTTTATGTGGGTTAGGGAAAAACGCTACATCACCAGTTTGCTCCCTATCTCTTCTTACGGGGTATTGACGTCTAAAAGACGAGTCGAGTATCTTCTTTTCCCGCAATGTCCATTCATGACGCTCTGCCACCTTAATTAAGTGTGTGAATGTCCGACACCCAGACGTGTTCAACTTATCAAAGTACTCAAAGGGTAATGCCTTGAGGAAGATGTCCACCAACTCTTCTTCAGGGACAGGTGGTTTCACTTGTACGGCTAGAGCTCTCCACCTTTGAGCGTAGGCGCGAACGGCCTCGTTCCTCCCTTTAGCGGTCCTCAAAAGGTCTTCCCTAGTAAGGGTCGTCGAGTGTTAAATTTGTACTTGCCTAAGGAACTCATCGCCTAACTTGTCCCAATCAAGCAAGCCTCTCGGGTTCCAGTTCAATGAACCATGCTAAGGCTGCCCCAGATAGACTTTCTTGAAAAATAATGACCAATAGTGGGATGTTGTCTCGAGAATTGAGACATACGGCGCAAGTAGAACTTTAGATGCGCCTTAGGACATCCGGTCTTGTTGTATTTCCTTATAAAATCAGGCTCCTTGTAATCGAAGGAACCTCAATCTTCTCAAACGGTTTCGCCTTATCAAAGCGTAAAAGCTCGTATCCCCGACTAACCAAGCATTCCTCAATCTTGGCGAGTCTCTTGATTTCTTCCTCCATCTTGAGGGCTTATTTTTTTTTATTTTCCAAGTCTATTACAATCGGAGGGTCCTTAGGTAGCCGATCCAAATTTGGAGAGGTGTTTACAGCGGGGGCCGGATTAGCACTCCGTATCATCCGATGCGCTCGAAGGAGCTTGAGAATTCGAATCGATAGAATACTTTCCTTGACCGGCAATCAGCATTGCCTTCATCTCTCGCTACCATCGTGGCTATCATGTTCATTTGATTCTCCAGATTTCCCACGTGAGGCGCGAGTTCTTCTCGCTCCATCCTTATTAGGAGTGCCTTGCTACGGATCCTCGTGCTTATGAGTCACCTGTTTTTCATGATACTAGTCGATATTGAGAGCATTCAAAATCCGAAAAGACTAATATGTGGTAATTGCGTTTCCTATATGATGATGTGTATGCGTGAAACATAAAGGAAATAAGATGCATTTATTACAACTTGAATTGAATAGTGTTCAAAAATATAACAATATGCAAAACTAAATGGGGGGCATGGATCTATCCGAACCGCGGACGCTTGGATTCTTATTCCTCCGATCCGTCCGAATCCCACAATTAAGGATCTTCTCCTTCTTCAGACATCCAAAACTCCGGATCTTCAGGGAGATACGGCTCTACTCCTGGGACGCACGGTACAATGCACTCGGGTACATATGATTCCACTTTTTCAATGCGGGGAGATACGCATTCGGGTACGTATGGCTCGACCAATGATCTGCGGTACTCTTTGAACTTCGAATATAATCCTTGGAAGCCCTGTGGATGTTCATATCATCATCCAAATAATCGGGCCATTCAACTTGTTGCATTAGGGAATTCTTTAAGGCATGAAGGATAAGCTTGATTCGGGCCCGATAAAGCTTCTTCGCTTCTCTGGTGAGCTTTCCATGTGCCATATCAAATGAGAAGATCATAGGACAAACATCTGGTAACACTTGTTGCAAAACACTAAACTGTCTCACCAAGCGAATAGGGTAGTAGGCCACCGCACCGGTATATCCCAAGAAAGGAATAGGGCTATCATCAACGCCAGAATATCTGAGCCTCCGAATCTTAGGCCAAGTCGACGCCATCGGATATGCTCGGGCTTCAAATCTCTCAAAAGCTCAACCCAGTTCTTGAAAGAATGGTTAGGCACGAAAGATTGGCACTTGAGGAAGGATTTAAGAGGATGCACATGCTCATTGATCTTATAGCATCCTACCCGAAGTTGGAAAGTCTTTATATGAGAAACGAACCACATATGAAGTAATCCGTTGGATGCTTGGAAAGTGGCCTTTTTGGAGGTTTTAAAACGGTTTAGAGAAAGGAAGGTTTCAGCTAGGATCATGTAAGAGTAGTTCCATCGGCAATATGTTTGTCGGGCTATGTGAACTATGGAGGGGTCGAAGGTAGTCCTAGAAGTAAGGAATAGGACGAAGGCAAAGAAAGCTAGGACGAACACCTTTCCCGATTTATGATCGGTATCGACGGGCAAAGAAGAGTAATTGTCAAAGAGGAATGAGAAAGTAAATCTGCGAGTTGGATTTGTAGACTTTTTCTATCTCCGAAATTTTGAGGCGAAGGAAACTCAATAGAGAAAGGGTAGGGTCCATATCTAGAGGAGGTTGAGCTATATGGTCATCGAATTTGGCTCCGATGATGGTAGAATACTCTTCGAGTGTACGGGTCAATTCAAGGTCTTGGAAGTTGAAAGTCATCGTGTGTGCATCCCATGTCTTGGCTAAAGCTTGAATAAGGGCCGATTGGTACTCCACTCTAATCGAGTCCACTAGTCGACCTAGTCGTCCTTCAACGTACGCCTTATTGATCGGGTTGAGACGGTCCCACCATTGAGAAAACTCCTTGCGCGGCACCGGAATGACCTTAATATCTCCATTCCCCATGATCTAAAATATGCAAAATGATGATTCTAATGTCAATTACCACGGATTATAACGGATATGCATGAAATGTGATGCAAATGCACTAATCAAATTCCATGTCATCCTTTAGTAAAATGAGGGTCAACTACTCCCATTTGACTAAAATAAACCAAATGGGGTAGTTATGGACCAAATCCCACCTAAAGATGGCATGTAATTGATTAGGATCGTTTAAGCGTAATCGGGGAGAAAGCCATTATTACAACTTTGAGTTTGACAACTCATAAAACTCACAATCTTAATACAGTTAATTCCAAAGAAGCGGGATATAAAGACATCTAAAGGTGTTCGACCCGTACACGTCAAAAGAAAATACACAAACAACTCCGAAGAAATGCAATAAACCCTAGAAATGCCCCAAAGTCGAGCTGAAACTAACTAGTGGGATCGATGTCTTCATCCGATGATATCTCTACCAACTCGGGAGGATCAACACCTTCTTCATCATCGGAGGATATGACAACAACTTCCATTTTCTTGATTGGAGAATGATTTGGGGCCATCTTAATTTCGCGAGGTCGCCTCATCAATTTCGCGTATAGCTCTCGGATCCTTTCTTTTCCACGTTTGAGCTCCAAATGTCGTTCGCAACTCGTATAGTAACAATTTTCACCACGGATGCGGTTACGTCCATTGAGTTCCCTCCCATGGACAAATCCAAAGACTTGGAATGAATCCGGCTCTCGGTCGCTACGTCGAATGCTCCTTCGCTCCCACATGAACACATTAGGGACGTTGGTCCGACCTTGAGGCATCATCTAGTCTAAAAGATGACCTTCAACCCCAATCACTTAAACGATCTTACAATTTTCCATGATATGTTGGTGAAAATGCATGCTATGCATAATTTAAATTTACAAGTTCAAATTAAAAGGGGAAGAGCCTTACCAAATGATGTTACTCTCTTTTTTGATTTTTGGTTTTAGATATACCAACCTTTCATTCACATTTTCTTACGAAATCAGGCTCCTTGTAATTAGAAGGAACCTCAATCTTCTCAAATGGTTTCACCTTATCAAAGCGTAAAAGCTCGTATCCCCGATCGACCAAGCATTTCTCAATCTTGGCGAGCCTCTTGATTTCTTCCTCCATCTTGAGGGCTTGTTTTTCTTTCTTTTTCAGGTCTATTACAACCGGAGGGTCCTTAGGTGGCCGCTCCAAATTTGGATAGGTGTTTACAGCAGGGGGCCGGATTACCACCTATACCATTTGATGCGCTCGGAGGAGCTTGAGAATTCGGATCGATAGGATATTTCCCTTGACTGGCAATTAGCATTGCCTTCATCTCTGCCACCATCCCGGCTATCATATTCATATGATTCTCCGGATTATCCACACGAGGTGCGACTTCTTCTTGTTCCATTCTTATTAGGCGTGTTTTGCTGCGTGTCCTCGTGATTATCTCATCACCTGTTTTTCACGACATTAATCGGTATTGTTGAAATTTGGAATTTTTAAAAGGATCAATCCGTGGTAATTATACTTTCTATATGATAATGCGTATGCATGCAACGCGTATAAAGGAAATAAGATGCATTTGTTACAACTCAAATTGTTCAAAAGTGTTCAAAAAGATAACAATATGCAAAGCTAAATGGGGGGAATGGATCTATCCGAGCCGAGGACGCTTGAATCCTTCTTGTTCGTCCGATCCGTCCGAATCCTACAAATAAGGATCTTCTCCGTCTTCAAACATCCAGAGCTCCGGATCTTCAGGGATATATGGCTCCACTCTCGGGACGTATGGTACTATGTACTTGGGTACATAGGATTCCACTTCTTCAATGTGGGGAGATACGCACTCGGGTACGTGCGGTTCGACCAATGATCTCGCGGTACTCCTTGAACTTCCGAATATATTCCTTGGAAGCCCTATGGATGTTCATCTCATCATCCAAATAGTCATGCCATTCAACTTGTTGCAATGGAGAATTCTTCAAGGCATGAAAGATAAGCTTGATTCGGGCCCGATAAAGCTTCTTCGCTTCTTTAGTGAGCTTTCCATGTACCATATCAAATGAGAAGATCCCAGGATAAACATCTCGGTGGCACTTGTTGCAATACACCAAATTGTCTCACCACGCGGATAGGGTAGTAGGCCACCGCACCGGTATATCCCAATAAAGGAATAGGGCTATCGTCAATGCCGATGTCTGAGCCTCCGAATCTTGGGCTAAGTCGGACGCCGTCGGATATGCTCGGGCTCCAAATCTCTCAAAAGCTCAACCCATTTCTTGGAAGAATGGTTAGGCACGAGGGATTGGCACTTGAGGAATGATTTAAGAGGATGCATATGCTCATTGATCTCATAGCATCCTACCCGAAGTTGGAAATTTTTTATATGAGAAACGAACCACATATGAAATAGTCCGTTAGATGCTTGGAAAGTGACCTTTTTGGAGGTTTTAAAACGGTTTAGAGAAAAGAAGGTTTCAGCTAGGATCATGTAAGAGTAGTTCCATCGGCAACATGCTTGTCGGGCTATGTGAACTATAGAATAGGACGAAGGCAAAGAAAGCGAGGACGAACACCTTTCCCGATTTATGACCGGTATTGGCGGGCAAAGAAGAGTAATTGTCAAAGAGAAATGAGAAAGTAAATCTGCCGAGTTGGATTTGTAGACTTTTTCTATCTCCGAAATTTTGAGGCGAAGGAAACTCGATAGAGAGAAAGGGTAGGGTCCATATCTAGAGGAGGTTGAGCTATATGGTCATCAAATTTAGCTCCGATGATGGCAGAATACTCTTCAAGTGTAGGGGTCAATTCGAGGCCTTGGAGGTTGAAAGTCATCGTGTGCGCATCCCATGTCTTGGTTAAAGCTTGAATAAGGGTCGGTTGGTACTCCACTCTAATCGAGATCCACTAGTCGACCTAGTCGTCCTTCAACGTACGCCTTATTGATCGGGTTGAGACGGTCCCACCATTGAGAAAAATCCTTGCGCGGCACCGGAATGACCTTGATATCTCCATTCCCCCATAATCTAAAATATGCAAAATGATGATTCTAATGTCAATTACCACGGACTATAACGGATATGCATGAAATGTGATGCAAATGCACTAATCAAATTTCATGTCATCCTTTAATAAAATGAGAGTCAACTACTCCCATTTGACTAAAATAAACCAAATGGGGTAGTTATGGACTAAATCCCACCTAAAGATGGCATGTAATTGATTAGGATCATTTAAGCGTAATCGAGGGAGAAAGCCATTATTACAACTTTGAGTTTGACAACTCATAAAACTCACAATCTTAATACGAGTTAATTCCAAAGAAGCAGGATATAAAGACATCTAAATGTGTTCGGCCCATACACGTCAAAAGAAAATACACAAATAACCCCGAAGAAATGCAATAAACCCTAGAAATGTCCCAAAGTCGAACCGAAACTAACTAGCCGGATCGATGTCTTCATCCGATGATATCTCTACCAACTCGGGAGGATCAACACCTTCTTCATCATCGGAGGATATGACAACAACTTCCATTTTCTTGATTGGAGAATGATTCGGGGCCGTCTTAATTGCGCGAGGTCGCCTCATCAATTTCGCGTATAGCTCTCGGATCCTTTCTTTTCCGCGTTTGAGTTCCAATTGTCGTGCGCAACTCGTATAGTAACAATTTTCACCACGGATGCGGTTGCGTCCATTGAGTTCCCTCCCGTGGACAAATCCAAAGACTTGGAATGAATCCAGCTCTCGATCGCTACTTCGAATGCTCTTTCGCTCCCACATGAACACATCGGAAACGTTGGTTCGACCTTGAGGCGTCATCTAGTCTAAAAGATGACCTTCGACCCCAATCACTTAAACGATCTTACAATTTTCCATGATATGTTCATGAAAATGCATGCTATGCATAATTTAAATTCACAAGTTCAAATTTAAAGGGGAAGAGCCTACCAACCGATGTTTCTCTCTTTTTGATTTTTGGTTTTAGGTATACCAACCTTTCATTCACATGCGCATGAGACAAGTGAGGTTTGACTCTAAAAAAATTAAAAAGGCTCGGGTGTGGACCTAAAGAGGCTCCCGCTATACGAATTGATGAGTCGTCCATAAGCGCAATCAAACAACAAGTGGGTAGGATCATCAACCTCGCATAGCGAGCGAAATTAAATATGGTCAACTCCGGTGCAATCGAACATAGGAGCCTTGCATACCAATCCCTATCTAAGGCGACCTAAAAGGGTGATTCACGACTCCGGTTTAGGCGCTTGTGTGTGCAGTGTTGTGATCCTCGGAATATACAAAGCATGCATAGCAATTTATATCAAATACCGCTTCAATATGTGCATAAATAAACACACAAGATCCTTACCAAAAAAAATAAAATAAATAAACATACAAGACCCGAAACACCATATCTGCACAAAATAGATTAGCATAGACGTCACCCCTTATAACTCCCATCTACATCAACATTTAACACGTTTTGTTAGCAAACGTACCTCACCTTCAAGAGCATATGCAGAAAACGAGGTTATAAAAATACTCAACTTTTTTATCGACTTAAGTCCTCTTAATGATTTCGCAACCATTCGCATCCCCGGTGGAGTCGCCGGTCTGTCGCGACCCTCCTCTTCTCCCTTCGGCGCACGGATGGTGAGAGTTAACGAGCCGCGTTTCCGATCCGGTTGGCGGTAGATCTTGGCGCGCGGGTCCCTCCCGAGACCCATTACTCGAATTGCGGCGTGAAGAAGATTTTTTTTATATCGGGGTCAACCTTAGTGTGGTCGAGTGACATGTGCGCGGTGTACATGCATATGGAGTCGCCACCGATCAATTTTTGGAGGGTATGATCGAGAACCCTATCGAGCGGTCGGGAAAACCGTTCGATTCTACGAAAATCGAGAAGTGAGTCCGGTGACTTGGTTACGTCGAAATTCAAATCGACGCCCTTTCGGTTATCGAAGTTGAGTGATTTTCTAA
This sequence comes from Rhodamnia rubescens, assembly GCA_021437795.1. Taxonomy (NCBI): domain Eukaryota; kingdom Viridiplantae; phylum Streptophyta; class Magnoliopsida; order Myrtales; family Myrtaceae; genus Rhodamnia; species Rhodamnia rubescens. The sequence goes on along the minus strand of JAILYA010000078.1, from coordinate 1,103,459 downwards.
CCTAAGAATTCATGCGAGACGATATTCAAGGTGAGGTAGGCTCTAACGATCTAAAGTTGTCATGCGGATGGGAATTTCTATACTATCAATCACAATCAGAAAATTAAATGCGCAATCATGAGTAATCACAATCATATCAAGCAATCCAACGAGCATGGCATGTCTAGCATGGCCCTATCGGCCCATAGAAAGATCTATTCGAGCTCCGGGATGGTTCGAAATTTTTTTTTGGGGCCAAGTGCCCGGAAGGGTAAAATGGTCATTTGGATGGTTCGGACCAGTTGAATGTGGCCATTTCCCATTTTTTGTGATTTTTTCAGAATTTTTTGGAATTTTTCTAACCCTTTTCGGATTTTTTATTTATTTTCGAAAATCAATAATTTTCCCGATCTATGTAAATCGACCCTCGAAACTTCAAAATTTTTTGATCCAGACTATAAGAGTCCTAAATCGATCTAGACATTTTTTAGAAATTTTTTGGGAAAATCTGGAAATTTTTATGAATTTTTTATGAATATTATTAATTTTTTTGGATTTTTAGAAAAATTTTATGAATTTTTTATTAATTTTTCGGACCGGGTCAACACCCGGTCAACCCGACCCCGACCCGGCTCGGACCCGCTAGACACTAAAACGACACCGTTTCTATTTTTCTATATTTTTTGATTTTTTAAAACTATTTTCCTAATATCCGAAAATACGAAAATAAATGGACGGCCAGGATTAAGTCTAGGAATAATCTCGGTCGTTCGCTCACCTCGGACCAAAAAGGCAACGCATCCGGCCCCCGCTCTAAACTACGCCACATCACAACTAAAATGGACGGCCACGATTTAAACCTAGATCTAATCTGGACCGTTCACCCGCTTGAGCCTAAAACGATGACGCATCGGGCACTTATCCTAAACGATGCCGCGCGCCTACTAACTAAAATGGCATCGTTTTTAATTTTTTTTATTTTCTACCAAATATACGAATTATCCGAAATTATAAATTCTAATCTAACGACTCAAAATCAAACTAACCTATTTATCACGACCGTCGGATCTAATCCGACTTAGCTCGCTCGTGCTAACGGCCGAGCTGACCGGACCTCCACCTAGACCACTCACCGTTCGCCACATCGGACTTTGACTCTTTGACTTGCCCGCTCGGCTCGTCTTCAACCTCTCGACGATGACCGAACCAACGGCCGACACTTTTCCGGCGAGATCTAATAGTGAAATCTCGCCGGAATGACGCGAAACCACTTCCAATCGACTCGACTCGACGTGCGGATCGACATATCATAAAATCAAGCAACTTCATCGCGTGAATCACGAGCTATGAACTACGCACAATCGGCCCACCGCCGAGTTCAAACATGTAAGATCGCATCAAATCCGATCAATTCATTCATACACAAGCACCGTAGGAAGTTCGGGGAAGTTTACCGCGAGCTCGATTGAGCTCGCAATGGCTAGGAGAGCCGGCCGGTGTTCGACCGCACCGAAGCAAGTAGGAAGTTCAACTCGAGGTATTCGGGGCGAAATCGATGCGAAAATAAGGTTCGATCATGGTCGGTGATATTTGGGGATCAAAACGCATACGTTAATTTTGAAAATGATGATCATCCGAGCAAGTTGCCATCAATGCATAGAAAGGAGATTCGAAGCTCGACTTACCGTTTTTGGAGATCTCGAGCTGATTGGACTAGTACGATCACTTCTCCTCAAATTAGGCGAGCTTCCTAGGTGATGATCCGAAGCCCGATTCAGCCTGGATTGGCTAGGACGAGCAGCTCACGCTCTTCATTCAAACTTTCGTCAAAGGCGGACGACGAGAGCTTTTTCCTCTCTCTAGCTCACTCTCTGTCTATTCTGTTACTTCTCACAAGCACAAATGAACCTCCTCCCGATCGCGAAGCTTCTTGACCTTTTATACCTATTTTGAATTTGGGCGCGTAAGGGAGAGCCTTCGCCGACCCTCTCACATGTGCGCACACATGCAATTGGGTCGCTGGACGGCGACGAAATCATTTGGGATTCCGTCCAAGTCCATTAGGCCTTCCGTCGAAGTCAAACGAGCGCAAATTTCACACGGTTTGAAGAATGTTGACTTTTCTAGGCCACCGCAGCTTTGATCGCTTCGCGGGCGCTCCTCCGGCAACCATTGACCTCGAGATCGGGTTCAATCGACGCGTATCAACCCTGAGGAACAAAACGCCCACATTAATTGATTCAATTATCACCGATTGGCCTGTCATTCGTGCGGGAGTTCCGAGGAAGAAGACGACACTGCTCGGGACCGGTTCGACCGGTCCAATCGGCGGGTCGAACCCGGTCGAACCGGTTCGGACTTGCAATTTTTGAAATTAATTAAAATCTGTGGGGATTTTTTGCAATTAAACCTCACAATTGAACTCGGGAGCTCAAACTCTATCTAGAAATGTGATTTTGCCCAAACGTTCCCACCAATTTCTATAAAATCCCCAAATTTTTCTAAAATTGCAAATCGGGGAAAAGTTCAATTGGGTGCCCAAATGATTAAATTGGATCAAACCACCTCTGCCAATCGATTCAGGACATATGAAAACTTTGGTAGGTAGTCCAATTTTGTTATGAAAGTCCCTGGATTAAAAGTAATTTCAAAGATTGGAAAATCCAGGGACTAACTTGCAAAGAATAATTGGGTATTTTACCCAATCCGTGCAATTCGTGCAATTGAGGGAAAACTTGACCAAATTGAAATTGTAGATGACTGAAATTGAATGTCTTGACCCAAAATATGCACAATTTGCAAATAAAAAGACTCAAATTAGATTTTTTAGGCAAATTCAACTCTCGGTGTTGTGAAGAAACACCTAAAATTGAATTCAATTTTTAATTTTTCTTAAGGTCAAAATGATAAGGGAATTAAAATAAAAATATGGAATATTTTTCTATATTTTTACGGCCTTAGGAAGTATTTTTTGTGAATTTGCTTGTATTTTTCTATTTTTTGAAAATATAAAAAAAATGCAATAATATGAAAAATTATTTTTTGTTCAAAAATGGTCCCTTATGCTTGGCCAAGGCTTCTAAACTTGAGTTTTTCAATTTTTTGACTTTATATGGATTTGCTATGAATTTTTATAAAACTAAAAAAAACTTGATCAAAAATTCAGTGTCAACAACCACTTCATTATCATTCGGAATATATGGAGTGGTACCGTAGACACACACGGAGGTGGATTTTTTACAAGGGAGTCGCAACGGGTGCAACTGTTGGTGTAAACACTTGTAATTTACTTCATTAATTATTTTTATTAACATAAATTATTGGCATTTGATAACTTCGTTGATTTTGATTTCATGAACATGGTGATGGCATCGAACAAATCATACAATTAAGTTCCACGAGATCTCGAAAGAACGTGCGGGCTATAATGAGGATAGCTAGGGCAATATTATACACCTACAATGAGGAGAGACAGATAACAATGATGCTACCACCCTAACTAGCACCTACAAGAAGACCCATTGGGCCGCACAAGGATGACCCACTTGAGACAGTTCGATCAACCCGGGAGGACCACTCGAGCTAATCTAGTTAATGATGCTGTCCCCTATCCCTTGGCCTATCATATGACGAATTTCACTTCGAGGTTCACTCTAGGGTTCAATCGACGGATTTCAATGCGGGGTTCACCCAATTTACCGGCCCATTTTTTAGGGATTCGCTTTTGCATTTTATGACAATCAACAACCCCAAACTCCATCTAGTTCTCCTAGTTCATATAGAACCGATGTCTCTCCTCTTTTCCCATGCCTTCCTACAAGAAGATATATATCGTCTAAGCATCGAATATTTTCTCACTTTAATGATGCATCCATATCACTGCCATGCTAGCCATCACAAGATATGCCTTTGTCATCTACATGTCATACTCATCTGGATTCTCGTCCTCATTCTCGGTACAATACTAAACCCGCCGAACAACGGAAACGACCTAATTGCGAACGAAAGGCCACATAAGAGGACGATATCTTCAGTGAATGTAATTGGGGTTGAGTATTATTATCTATTATTACAATTTTAATTTACTAGATTTTTTGGCTCATGTATTCTTATCCATGTTCTTTTAATCTGGATATATCATCTTCATATATCTTACCAATTTTATTTTATGAATATTTTTTATTAGTTATTTACATACTAAATAAATTACTTACATAAATACTTATTAATTATACATCTTAATAAATTTCTCAATTAATTATTGATAATTATGTTATAAAAATAAGGTTCAAAAGAAAAATATATATATTTACAAAGATATATAAAAATAAATGTTATAAATATAAAATAAATAAATAAAACCTAAAAACATTACGAAATTAAAAAAAAAAAAAGATGTATCCAAATGTCGCACGGGGCCCAAGTGGGTAAATAAAATTAAAATTAACCTAATAAGGTGAAAAACATTTTTGACCCATTTTGGAAAAAAGCCCTTACTTTTGCATATTTGTTTGTCTTTGTATATCTCATGTTAGTTTAGTTATATCATTGTTTGATTTTTTGTTAAAGTTTGCACTTTAATATATAATTATGCTCATAATACATGCTCCCCTTTGTGCCTTGTCCCTTTGAAATATGTATATTAAGGCATTTAATTTGACTTTTATTTTGAAGTACAATCATGCCCATATGTACGTGTGAATTATGCATCAAACCCTCGATTTTGAAGGGCGGATTGATAATTCCAAATAGAAGTTCATCATTTGTCCTATCTATATAGGGTTGTCGGTGATTCTATATTCAATTCGTTTTCAGCCCTAATATAAGGGCACAAGATTTAATTAAATCGAAATTTTTGGAATCAAAGTGTATTATGGGTAAAATTATTTTTTTCACATTTTGTGTTTTCTCCTTTTAATTAAATTCCTAATACCAAAAAAAATGACACCTTTTTCTTTAGGTAAGTCACATTGTTTCATGCTTCTCGTGTCAAAAATAACATTTAATATAGGATGGGATTTTGAGAAATCAATTTCTTCAGTTATAACAAATGTTATCTCACTTTCAGGGCAGTTTTTACCTTCATTATTCATAAATCCGAAAATTCATAAAATACCAAAAATGTCATCCTCATTGCACAGCATATAGTTTAGAATCATGTTTGCCATGTCATGCACATTTGGCACCTCATTCGTGCATGCTTTTTATATTATGTCATGCACGTCATTCACGCATACTTGTCATGTCATATAGGTTAGTTGCATTAACATTGCATTTAAAAAAGAGAAAACACCTAAAAATTAAATTCATCATCAAATCAAGGGTTTTCATGAAAATTGGTACCGAAATGGCATTAATTGAAAAATTAATATAACCAAGTCTCCCAACTCTTAATCTCTAGTTTGTAGAAATAGAATAGTTTTCGCGCTATTTTATTTAGGTTTCTAATCAACTTGTCGTAAATTATTAGTGGCAACTTAGAGATAAATTTTCGTATAAAATTGAATCTAAGTTGCAATTTGGTAGGGATTAGGAGAGTCTGAATTATGTTAGTTAATTAATTAACCTAATGATCAATTAACCTGGAATTTTAATTTTAGGTCATGACATGGGCGAGTGGGAGATGTTGGGTTCCATGGGGGTTTACGATGGTCCATCCATGTAGGCTACTGCACCTCCACCCACAATTGGTAACTGCCACATTTGTTTTTAAATGTGATGTTATCAGGTCCTTTTTCCTACGATGGCTAGACACAGGACAGAGAGCATAGAGGAAAAAGAACGACACTCCAATCTATTCTCCAAACGCATGATCGAAGCGAGGAAACTCTTGGTATTGCAAAGGTGACTCTTAATCTGTGGATAATACAGTTCATCCCTCATGTGATATATCATTCGATCGGTGATTCAACTTTCCTCCTTTTTGGGCATATTTCCACACGTTTGTTGATTAGAAACAAGGAATTAGTATCCTCCAGGCCATGGTTTTGTAATGTATCGTATTGAGACCTTTCAAAAATGTAGTCTTGAAATCATTTTGCCTTTTTTGACAAATATCATTGATAAACCCGCATATCCTTGTGGATATGGAATCTAGTTAATAATCGAATTTGTTAACAGGTGTCCAAGGAACATACGTTATGCACTAGTTAAGGAACCAATGCAATTTTCAAGACACCGACTTTACTATTATTATGTGTAATCACTATGTTGAATATTATATTATTCTACGTGAAATATACTTAGCAAGTATTTTAAGACGCTAGTCGGCGTTACTTTTAATAATTTTACCATTTTGTTCCATGTATGAATGCCTGTAATGTCGAAAACCAAAACGAAGGAATGTTTGCATTCCACCTCCCATTTCAATTGTAGTTGACCTCCCCAGATTTCCAAAATGGATGAATGAGCCAAATCATTCCCGAAAGGGTTAATATCATGAAAAACATCAAATTAGTATACCTATGACAAATTTATCCCAAACTATATTTTTTATTATGAAAAACCTCAAACTGGTATATCCGTGATAAATTTACCCCAAACTATTTTTTTGACTACCAAAAATCCTAAATTGATACTTTTGTGGTAAATTTACCCTAAACTAATTTTTTTGACCAAGAAAAATCCCAAGTTGGTACACATGTGACAAATTTACCATTCGTTAAATTGGATTGATACCACAAAAAATTCCAATTTGATTAACCTCGACAAACAGTATAAGAATCCCAAACCGCACACCCATGAATGCCACATGTCATCAAATTTAGTAATTTGACAGTTGGATTTAACGAAAATTAACGGAGGGTGGCCATGTGTACCAGTTTAGAGTAAATTTATCACAAATGTACTAGTTTAGGGTTTTCGATAGTCAAAAAAATGATTTGAAGTAAATTTATTATAAGCGTATCAATTTGGGGTTTTTCATGATATTAAACCTTTCTAAAAACTTGAAATTATGGAACCCTGAGACTCGTATTCTTTTTGCTGCAACTCCGAGGTTTCATACTGTGAATCCGACAAAATCACTTGAAATTTGACCACGGTGGGCCCAGCTTGCTGTCCTTTTCTAACAAGCACAGCTCTTGGTTTGACTTGCTTGTTGACGCGCATTTCTCACAAAAAGGGGAAAGCTAAGGAATTCTTTGCTTTTTGGGACTCTAATGGGAGAAAATTTTAAGTGCTCTTGGAGTGCCAACACATCTCTAAGCCACTCCATTAATTAATCGATATATGTTATGTGAGGCCTACGTTTCAGATTTTCCAGAATCTCCTTTTTTCACTATTCTTTTCTTTTCCCTAAACACCCCTCAACTTTGTCTATGCATCCTCAACAAAACCTCCCAACGAGTCCAGCTTCTTCAGCCGGAGGTGGGGCTGCGTCGACGGAGTGGGAGCGGGGCAAGTGATGAAAAAGGACGACAAGTCCGATGGTTTTGCACTCGTCTGCGGCCGGTAGCGTGAGCTGCCGAGATCGCGAGCGGTGAGGACGCGACAGCAACGAGGAGGAGGCGAAGGCGGGGGTCAAGGTCTGGTTGAGGGCATGCTTTACGTTCGAGATCACCACCCATTGTTTTCTTTATACTAAGAAAAAAAAAAAGGGCAGTGAGAGAAATAGGAGGAGCTCAGTTTTGGGCGATTGACCGAGAAAGGAAAAGGTAGAAGTCTGTTTTGTGGGTGAGAGGTTGAAACCGAGAGAAAAACAGAGAATGGGGAGAGAGTTCAAGAAGGAGAACCCGGAAGCAAAGAGCCTGGTAGAAGGGGGAACTCATTCAAAAAGAAAATGAAAATTCAAAACCTCCTTTGCTTATCATTTTTTTATGGCTGTGAATTTCGTATATCTTGGTTGGGACGTTCAAGCGTTGTAAAAGTGCCTATCTTGATTGTTTTGATCGATTTGTGAGTTATTTTGCCTATCCATAAGAAATTTTAATTTTGTAATTGCAATCTAGGAAGATGAAAATCTTAAGCAAATAAATCAAGATGATCACTCAAACCTTCGGCATGTCTGAATATGAATATTCGTATAAAAGTCAATTGCCGATTGGGTTGTTTTTGTTTGAATCTGTGGATGAATATTTGCATACTTGAAGGAATCTTTCTAAGGGTTGAAAATCATCTAATACCTTCAGTACTTAACGATCATGCATGGAGATGTTTGTCCACCACAGATGAGGAGTCAATTGGTGATCAAAATACTTTATGATTTGGTTATTCGATAAGGCGATTTTTTATTTTTGCGGTGCATATTATTGATGTTGTTTTTCTTATTGTTGGTTAATCGTTCATTTTTTGTTATAAAAATTTGCACATCTTTAAACAAATATGCCCATAATATATGCTCCAATGTGCCTACCCTTTGGAAAAAATTAAATCACACACCTTAGCCATGATTTCATGGAATGGGATGGTGATTTAGTATAAAACTTCGTGTTTTTTCCCCTTGACAAAAGGGACGTTGTTGTTTTATAATCCTATCCACATATTGGCTTGAATCTTTGAGGATATAGTGGATAAAAATTCTTCTCTAACCCAGATCTTTGAGAATGAGTGAATTTTTCAGAAAAATCGAAAATTAAAAGGTATATTATGAGCATTTTTATTTATTTTTGTTCAAATTTCTGTTTACTTTTGATTGCTCTTATTTAATCCGAAAATACCCAAAAAAATCATATCATTTTCGTGCATCACATAATTCATGCTACATTTTCCTCAATAAAAAAAAATCAAAAATCAATCAATTCACATCAATCAATCGAAAGATTTTTTTTTCATGAAAATTGGTATCGAAAGGGCATTAATTTTTCAAATTAATGTAACTAAGTCCCCGAACTCACTTTCTCCGGTTCATAGAGATAAATAGTTCTCGCTATTTTACACAAGTTTCTAATCAACCTACCGTAAATGATTAATGGCGACTCTAATTAAATAATTTTTCATGAATTGAACCTAAATTATGATTTGGTAGGACTTGAGAGGGCCCAAATTAGGTTAGTTAATTTAATTAACTTGACAATCCATTAGCCTTGATTTTAGGTCGTGACAGACTTCGCGAATTTTAATTTTTCGAAAATCAAAATGGGGTCAACCGAAATTTTAATTAATTTTAGAAAATTAAAATTAATTTTTCAAAATTAAAATTAATTTTCGAATTTTAAGGTTGATTTTCGGAATTTCCATTCAATTCCCCTTAATTTTCGAAAAAATCAAAATATTTTGTGGACTTAAGTCGTTGATTTTCATGATCTATGCCTTGATTGCTTGATTATGGTTCTTGATGGATCAATGTTTTCTTTGACCGATTGTTTGGAGCTTGATTGATTTTGATGGCATTTTATTTGAATGATCGTGCTCCACTGCGTTTGATTTTTCTCGACGATTTCATGCAGAGCTTACTTGATTTTTGGTATTTAATTCGGTCACGTTATTTTATTGCTAGATGCCATAATTGAATCAATTACAACATGTTGTGCATGATTCATGACATTGCACGAAACCTAAAATGTTAGATGAACCTAGGATGGTGTTTGGGTAAGGATCCGCCTGGCCTTAGGATGGAGGAATGGATGACATTGCCCTCGACACCAATCATGTTAAGAATTCCCCGCTCCGGCTTGAATCTGCGAGCATGAGAGGATTTCTTGACATCCCCCAAGCTCAAGAGGCGCTAGGTACAACTTACATCGTTAGGTCGGATCTACCCTCGAAAACTCTAAAAAACTTGGTTAATAAAGCATGCATATGTCATTCTACATGTCTTTGAACTCATGGTCATCATGTTCATATATATTCTCTTCCTATACATTTTTTGAGTTGATCAATGGGCTATTAGGTGTGTCGTCATTTTGGTCTATCACTTCATCGGGCACGGCAACATTTGCACCATAGGGATCACTAAGGATGATCCGATTGACCGGCTTCCCCAACTAGATGAAGTGCCGTCCATTATATGGAAAGTCGATTGAGGAAGCTCTTTTGCTAGATATTAAGGTCCATATCAAAATGATCTAGGCTCTTGCTCTTTGTTGGGTACCTCATACAACTACATTCCTACTAGGTAAGCACAAGCTCACCCCTACATTGGAAGAGTATAGCATGCTCATTGGTAAGTCCTTTGACTTTGAGCTTATTAGTCCATACTTGAAGGAGGATGCCTCCGGGGTTTTATCTAATTTCCGAAAGTTGAATTACCCATTGTTCAAAGAGTTTTGAGAGGAAACTACAGGAATTCTTCTTTTACTTTTCTCATTGATTGCTTTAACAAAGCCCGACCATTGCAAAAGGGTAAAATCTTTCTACTAGCATTTTTCGGACTGATAATTTTTCCTCATTATAAAAACTCCATCAATCCTCACCTTGCTCATTTTGTTCAACAAGTTTGTGAGGAGAGAAATTTTGTCAATGCTATTTTAGCTAAAACCGTTATCTCCTTGACTAAATATCAAAGGGGTAAGGATAACGTCTTGCGAGCCCCCGACGAGCTTTTGCAAATATGGTTTTTGTCTCACATTAAGGAATGTCAAAACCTTATGTCAACTGACACATTGAGAAATTTTGCTCCCCCATTGGTCATTTTTAGAGAAAAACAAAACGAATCTCCGGATTATCACTTTTCCGAATGGCTAAAGCACATGAGGAATCCATCCGCCAAGTTTCTCCAACGGCACTCTAGCTGGCTCCAATGTAAGGAGGCTTGTCTCACCTCCGGTCGATCCGAACTAGTCCCAATTTTGGGTTTTATTGGAGCAATTGAGTACTATCTACCCCGAGTCATGCGATAGTTTGAATGCATTCGAAGATGCCTCCGCCCCTACCATCCAATCGGATCCCGCCTCCGCCCCTACTATCTACCCCGAGTCATCACCACCCGCTACATGTGGGTGGCTTCTCAAACAGACCAAGCTCTCCTTTTCAAGGAAGCCATTAGAGCCTACCGAGGAAGCTTACTGATCCACCAAGGAATATCATCCGAAGCACTCCATCCTTGAGAAATGGTAACCGAAGCTCCCTAACATTACTCCATCCCAATTCATCAGCAACAAGCTTAGGCGATTGCGGTTCTTGGCCGAAGTAGATGAGGAGATCGCCATGGCAAAGAAGACTATCAAGCGATTGAAGGCTCAAGCCGATCCCTAAGCTAAGAGATTGAAGAATGGAGCCGAGCCCTTGAAGTGATAGGCTTTTGGTCATTCGAGTCTTGTTTTTGTTTATTTTTCTTTCCTAGGCCTCTTATTAGGGGATTTTTGTCGAATATTAGGTTTGTTACCATTTGATTATATTTTCAGTCGGTAATTCAGTTCTTTTTTTGTACTAACCTCGCTCCATTATCCGAATTGTTACACCCCTTTTGAGTTGGATTCAATTTTTACACTTCAAACTAAAAATGTTCATAGGATCTTAAGTTACCACCTCGAAAATTTTCAAAGCAACCCAATACTTTTTTCATTTACTACAAAATTAATAGCCGGAACAGAAAGCGAGGCTGGAATTTCGTGTGTTTTTAGACTCCAGAACCATTTTACGGATCATCCTTAGTAAATGGCTTCCTTTGCTAAATCACAAAACATAAAAGTTGTGGGTTTATGTTTCCACCGATAGCCTGCAACATTTCAGATTTTAATTCATATTTTTAAGGGGTCCTTTGTTCACTTAACGAAGGCGAACGAGACAGTTTTACGGACGTGATGTTTCGAGAAATGCATTAAACCGAGCTAATCCATTCATTTCTAGTTCGATCACCAAACATGGAAGTTATTCATCACCCTTTTAGCTACGAGCCCGTATTTTCATGTCATTCGACCACTATGAGATTTTTTATGGATTTTTTGCCAAAATCCAAAGAAATTGAAATCCCCTACATCGAGGTCATGAGTCAAGTCAAGTGGTGTGTATGAGTCTAGCCTAGCCATGGATCGACTCAACGTTTCTCAAATGCTATACTCACTCTACAATTGTCTCTTGCGGGTAATTTATCACGGATCCTTTACACATTACTCAATCAATGGCAAAGGGAATAGCCAACATCAATGCCGCATGTCTGTGAGGCTATGAATGAGTAGCTCGGCATTCTAAACAAGAGGTTTGAAGGGATGATGTGTCGAAAGATGGAGAAGATGATGGCCAACTTTGCAGCTAAACTTTAGCCGTCCAGTTCAAACCCTCCTCCGACCATCTCTACTCCGGTTTCCTTAGCAGACAATTTCGGCAAAGCCCCGAAGGCATTCCAATGCAATCTCTACTCGCTGGAGGATGTGATCATCACAAGTGCGAGCTCGAGCGCACCACCGCTGATCCCGGTTCCTTAAGCCAACCCTATGGCTACGGGACCGAGTGATGAGACGGTTAAGCTATTGGCCTATATAGAGCGAGAGGATATAAGAGGTAGAAGGGATGCATAATATACCTCCGGTCGATTTCTCCGCCTTTTTGAAGGTCGGTGTATCGGAAAAATCCAAGACGCCCGACTTTGAGAATTACGATGGCACTTCTAATCCTGTCCAAGATGTCTATAGGTACCAGGCTAGGATGAACAAATATGCAACTAATGGTGCTCTAATGGTTCGGACCTTCTAGGCCGGTTTGAAGGATGCGGCTATGAGATGGTACATGGACTATAAGATCTATAGTATGGAGGATTGGGAGAATGCGGCAAATGCTTTTGTTAAGCATTTCGGTTTCAATCTAGATGTTCTCATCTCTAAGGAAGATCTCGGAGCATGTGGAGATGAAGAAAGGTGAGACAATCAAGCAAGTATGCCACTAGATGGAGAAATATTGCATTTCGGTTAAAGCCGATTCCCCCGAGCTAGAGCACATGAAGTTATTTATCTCTACTCTACCTCGGATGATGCGAACTCGAGTCCTCGGCACCGCTGCGACGTTATTCGATCACCTCATTGCGATGGCTGAAGAAGTCGAGAGCGGCATGAAGAAAGGCTGGTATGGAGACACCGGTACGAATACTAAGAGATTCACGACAAAGAAAGAAAAATAGTCTACTTCGCAGGTTAACATAACCTATGCCAAGAAACCCTCGACCCAAACGTCGGTCGTACTGATTCTTAACCACCAGCGGGCCAACTTTGGTGAGCAACGGCAAAAGGGGAATTTATGCCTTCCTTGGCAATTTACTCCTATCCTTGGAACCCCATCGCAGTACTTGCAATTTTATGTAAGAAAGGGTTTCGACTTCCAAACCTCTCCGATAGGGTAACACGAACTCACCAAGGCATGACTTGTTAAAAAAGTATGACTACCACTTGTGGTGAACCCGGACATGATACGAGATAATTGTTACGTGTTAAAACACCATATTCGGGACTTGCTTGATTCTAGAACATTCTCATTCTAGGACAATAGCTAGCCAAACAGGTAGATAATTATTCTTGCTATATTTGATTATGAAGCCCGACGGTAGGTATTTTCAAGGTTCGGATGCCTAATATTTTTATGCTCCGGTAACATGATATTATCAAATTGGAGAGCTTGTGCCGTTGGGTCAATTGAAGGAGAAAATTTCAAGTTTGATGAATAACCTATTAATAATACGGGACGAATCGGGCGAAAATGGTGGCCACCGTGTCTCAAATCATCATTAATTAGGATCAAGAATTCGCTATCTTAGTTATGCCTCGGTTAGAGTCTTTTTTGGAAGTTGGAGTAACAAAGACCGATATGGCTAGTCTTATTAAGGCGGATCTAGAGTTAGCTGATATGCTTCTACCGAAGGACGCTACGAGATGATGAACTCGGGATTATGATACCCGAGAGTTTTGTAATCGCTTCACCGCAACCCTTTCCTTACAAAGATGACAAAGCGATTCCTTGGTCCTATGATCCGGTCCTAATAACAAGGTTCGAACGTGCTTACGAGTGATAACCAGCCAGCCAAGCGAGGTTCTTGAAAAGGATGCAAAGGATTTTTTGGCCATAATCAAGATAAGTGAATATAGTATCGTCGATCGATTGCGAAAGTTGTCGGCTTAGGTCTCTCTACTATAACTCCTACGATCTTTTGAAAAGCATCATGATTCTCCGACGAAGATATTGGGTCAAATTCATGTGCTTAAGAACATCGATTAGGATAAGCTTGGAGAACTTTGTCGGGACTATCCTTTTGAGGGATCGAGAGTTGCATTTGCCGATGATGAGATTCCCGTTGAGGGATGAGGCCACAACAAAGCCTTGCACATAACGGTCAAACACAAACAAACTTATGTGGCTAGTGTGCTTCTTGACAATAGGTTGGCATTGAATATTTATCTCCTAGCTACACTAAACCGCCTAGGACTTGGCTTGGCTAGGATGCGGGCGGCTAAGACTTCAATCAAATCCTTTGATCGTATAAAGAAGAACGTAATTGAGCAAATTAATCTTGAGATTCATATTAGACCCTATGTGTTCGATGTCTTATTCTAGGTGTTGGACATCACATCGGCATTCAATTTCTTGCTAGGACGTCCATGGATTCATAATACAGTGCTTGTACCATCAAGCCTCCATCGAAGATCAAGTTCGTAGTCAAGAAAAAGCTAGTTATCGTCCATGGCGAGGAAGATCATCGGATCTTTAACGAGACAGCCATCCTTTATATTAAGCCGGCTCATAATGAAGAGGATTCATACCATGCTTTCGAGCTGGTACAAACTATTCATGCATCGCCGGAGAATCCTCTACCTGTTCCTAAAGTATCAAACGCCTTCTTCATGGTGGCAAAGGTGATGATCGGCAATAGTTTTGAGCAAGGCAAGGGTCTAGGCCGACATGGTCGGGGATTCACACCCCGATTGAACTTAAAGGATAATCCCATACAGCTAGTTTGGGATACCGAGGATGCGGCCGATCTCGGACGTGGCGGGCGATATGTGATAGGCCGTGGTAAGCCAGGGATGTAGCCCTCTACCACCACCTCTTTACTCCACCTTCCGATTAACTGGTGTGGTTGGTAGTTATGATGAGTCAACTTAATTCGAGGACAATCTAGGGATTGTATTCCCTAACACGCCGAAGGGCCAAGGTTTTGCGGTTAAGCCAATGGCATTGGACGAAGCCGAGCCAATGGCATTGGACGAAGATAATATAGTCCCCGATCTTACCGAATGGTTCAATAACTTGACCATTGCTGCTATATTTAAAGATCCCATGCAAGTTGATGGATCACTCAAGGAAGAGCCTTATATGGTGCCTAAGCCCCCGAGACCATCCATCAATGCCATATTCGATGATCCGCCGAAGGGTTTAGATTCGGAGTAACACTTTTATGTTTATGCAATCTCCCGTGTGGTATATTTCCTGCTTTCCTTTAGGTGTTAGGTTGCATTAGGATTTTCATTTCCATTCGATGTTGAACTTTAGAATTTCCCTTTCAATAATATGTAATTCATTGATTTCATATCAATAAAATTAATGATGTTTTTCATTAAATTTTGGAATCTTATCGAGGTATCGCAAACTAACCTGATGACGATAACCAACAATTGAACAAATTTATCATATATGGTAAGAATTGAGGATCGAAGCTTCTTCAAGAATTCTTGTCCCGCGATTTTCGAAAATAAAATTCTTCGAAAGAAAGCACAAGATTTTCGAAAATCTCATGTATGATTAAACCCCGTTTGTTTTTCTGATTCTACTACTTTATGTTTCAAAGGCAAACATGAGGAGAGAAATCCGGTAGATCCGAAGTATGTAATGCAAATGACTCAAACGAGTCCGACTCGATGATGAGGAGATACATCGGGATTTCGAGCAACACGAGAAGGTCAAACCTCCGACTAGAGAAGAAATTGTATCGATCAATCTTGGTGATGTAGAAAATCCTAGAGAGGTTAAGATCGGGGCAAGCCTTCTTGATGATGTAGGCGAGCGTCGACTAAGCTCATAAGGGATTACCAGGATATCTTCGCATGGTCCTATTTAGACATGCCTGGTCTTGATTGATCGATTGTCGAACACCGTCTACCGACTAGTCCTTCGGTTGAGCCCGTAAAGCGATGTAGTAAAAGGCTAAGCCGAGCTAGCGAAGAAGATTAAAGATGAGGTTATGAAGCTTCTCGATGTGGGATTTATCGAGACTACCCAATACTCTAACCGAATCGCAAATATAGTCGCAGTGTTCAAGAAAGACGTTTGGGTTCGAGTCACGTGTCGACTACCGTGATTTGGACAAGGCTAGTCCTAAAGATAAATTTTCGCTCTCGCATATTGATGTACTCGTCGATATCACAGCTGGATTTGAATTGTTTGCATTTATGGATGGATTCTCAAGTTACAATCAAATTCTCATGAATGTAGGCAATAAGCTGAAAATCACATTTACCACCTCGTAGGGGATGTTCCATTATAAGGTGATGCCTTTCGATCTGAAAAATGCCGGTGCAACTTATCAATGGGCCATAGTTACTCTATTTCATGATATGATGCATAATGAGATTGAGGTCTATGTTGATGACATGATCGCAAAGACAAAGCATAAGGAAGATCACGTCGAGATTTTGACAAAGTTATTTGATAAACCCCGAAAGTTCAGAGTTGCGACTCAACCGGGCTAAGTGTGTCTTTGGTGCTAGCTCAGGCAAGTTGCTCGAATTCATTGTCGTAATAAGGGTATCGAGATTGACCCATGTAAAGTGAAGGCCATCTCGTGAGCTTAAGCCGCCCACGACGATTAAAGAAGTTAGAAACTTCATGGGTAGGCTGAATTACATTGCTCGATTCAATTCTCAATTATGTAAGACCGCTAAGCCACTTCTCAAGATGTTAGGGAAGAATGCCCTAATTGAAAGGGATATTGAATGCGAGGAAGCTTTTGAGAAGCTAAAGCATCATCTCATGAATCCACCGTGCTTGTTCCACCGACATTAGGACAACCTCGATCCTATATCTCACTATCAATAGCGAGTCTTTGGGCACCATGTTATCTCAAGCGGTCATAAGGACGGGAAAGAACGAGCCATTTATTACCCGAGTAAGAAATTCACGGCTCCCGAAATGAAGTATTTGGAAGCAGAAAAAACATGCGCAGCGTTTGTCTAAGTGTTGCTAGGCTACAGCAAAATACTCTACATTATCAAGTACTCTTGGTAACGGAATGTGACCCCATCAAGTACTTATCGAATTAACTTTGCCTTAGTCGGCAGACTTGCTAATGGCATATCCTTATTTCCAAGTTCGATGTTCAATACCAGCCGCGAAGTCGGTTAAGGGACGAGTCATAACCGATGTCCTTACCGAGAATCCGAGGCGAAATGAAGACGTGTATCACCCCGAGGATCGAATCATGGCAAGTAGATAACTTTATTTGGACCATGTATTTTGACGAGGCCGTGAATTTGTTTGGATCGGGCACTTGGGCGATTTTGATATCCCTAGGTGATCGGCATTATCCCGGAGCGGCAAAATTAATATTTCATTGTACTAACAACGTAGTACAGTGCGAAGTGTGCATTCTCGGGATACAAGCTACGGTTGAAATGAGGAAAACCCGGCTCAAGGTATTCGAAGATTTAGCTTTGATTATCCTTTTGAAAATTGGGAAATGAAAGACTCGGAATGCTAAGTTGCTACCCTACCACGAGTACCGGACGAGCTAGTGTAGGAGTTTGACAATATCTCATTTGAATATCCATCTAGAACACACAATCGGTTCGCCGATGCATTAGCTACTTTATCATCAATGTTGCAAGTCACTAATGGACTTGACGTCGAGCCACCGAAGATCGAGATATTGAGAAAGTCGGCATACTTGTATGACCGTGATCGATGAACCCGACGGCAAGCCCGGTACCATTGTTGACACCTAAATTTTGATTTTTCCTTAATCATACATTTTACATAAAAATGAGAATTAATTTTAGTTCTCACAAAAAATAATTAATTAGTTTTCATGCATAGCATATTTTATTTTATTTTTTCATGCATTGCATTTGCATCATTTTGTATCGATGGCAAAGATTTGAGCTTAAATTGACGAGCGATCGGGATTAGCAAAAGACATGAGGGTTGTGCCGAAATTCTAAGGGGGCTTGGACTTATATTCAGATTTGATTCAGCCCACTAAATTTTAGTTACGGAAAAGACCTTTTTTTTAAAAGTTTATTGATCGAAATAAGGCCAAAGCTTAAGCCCGCATTATCAAAGTTTGACCTAGATTTTCACTATATAAACACCTCTAGGTCACATAACGCCGGCCACCATTGGGAGATCGATCGAAAAAGGTGGCTATGGAGAAAGCTTCCACGGCTGCAAATCTCCACGTTGAAAAGAAGGTTGGGGAGAACATGGGGCTGTTTGAGAGAAAGTCCACGTCCAACTAGTGGGAAACACCAAAAAGAAAAAAAAGAGTCCTCGGTGATACCAATCTGTGCATTCATCGGCCAACACTTTACAATAGCCCCATCACCGAAGTTCATTGATGAGCCATCCGCCGCACGTAGCAATCTCGACGTCCCAGTGAACATCGGACGAAGCCGAGCACATCCAAAACCAATCGGAGGTTTGGTGGCTGCTCAAGTTTAATTTTTGCTCCAAATTGGCTTAACCTTCTGTTGATTCAGCCACAAAAGAGGATGCACTAACAGACCTTGTTGTGCTTTTGTTACTAGCTTGGTCTCGAAGCTTTTGTTCGTGCAATTTTCACCAATTGGTCCCAAAAATTCAGATTTGGTCCGCAGTTCTCCTTCGAGTTCTAAGAAGGAGAGTACAAGTTTTACAATCAAGGTAAATTATCAAGCTTGGCTACTCCGATTATTTGTTTGCATATTTCTGATGGATTAAGCTGTTTGCCTTGAATTGATGCTCAAATTGTCATGAAATTGCTTATGCAAAGTCAACTAGATAATTAAGAGCCCAGATAAGATAATTTTCAAACGGCGAGATGCTATGCATATTTCGAAATTTGTGAGTAAATTGCTTATTTGGATTGATTTTGGTTAGATCATCTATTCACATATCAAATTGGGGTTTATCTTAATCTTTTGAAACCTCCACGAGATAATGCTTCTCATCCAAAAAAAGAAGTCGACATTTGATGGATAAAGCAAGATAATTTTTGTAAGAAATCTCTAATATTATCCCATGATTTTTGAAATTGTGTATATCTTGAACATATTATTTCGAATCGGTGGCATATTTCTGGATATTTAGGTTAATCTTGTGGTCCGAAGTTGATATATTCTAAGAAATCTGATCATATCTTTTAAGCTTGGAAAATTATCCCGATATACTTTGAAAATCTTAAGAGATAACTTTTCCTAAATTTAAAAGATATCGATATCCTGTGAGGATAGGAGCCTATCTCCTTTAAAATTTTGGTAATCCCCTATGGATTTTTGAAACTCATGTTGATTTTTACTTTAATGTTATGCATGTTTATATTCTGCATATTGTTTGCCATTTATTTTACTTGTCATAAAGTTTGAATTTTAATAAACAATATTGCCCATAACACATGCTCCATAATTGTGCCTTGTCCCTCGGAAAATGTACGTTAAAGGCAACATATGACTTCGATCTCGAAGTACGATCGTGCCCATACGTGTGAATTAGATATCAAATCCTCGATTTCGATGAGCGGATTGCTAATTCCTAAATAGAATTTCAAGGTTTGCCCTATGTATATAGGGACGACGGTAATTCTATAATATATTCACTTGCTAACCCTAATCTCGGGGGATGTTGTGAATAAAAATCGGAATTTCGGATTTAAAGGTGTTTTATGGGCAATATTGTTTACTTTTGTTCAAATTTCATCATTTTTATGGCTTAAATAAATTCCTAAAAAATCCAAAAAAAAAAAAGATGTTACATTTTTCTTAGGTTAAATCATGTTCTCTCATACACTTGCATGAAAATAATATCTAATAAAAATTAGGGCTTTGAGAAATCAATTTCTTAAATTAAATCGAGATGTTATTTCACGTTAGGTAGTCTTTCAACTCAATTTTTCATAAATCCGAAAATGCATAAAAATACAAAAAAAATGTCATTCGCATTGCATATTATATAGTCTAATTTGCATTATCATGTTTTCCATGTCAAATGTATTTGCCTCGTCATTATGCCATGTCATGCGTTTTTGCCATGTCATTATATCTCACATGTCATATAGTTAGAATGCATTAGCATTGCATTTAATAAAAGAAAATCTAAAAAAAACATTTAATCTAAATCATCAAACTAAGGGTTTTTCATGAAAATCGGGTACCGAAAGGGCATTAATTGAAAAGTTAGTGTAACCAAGTCTCCGAATTCATTTAATCTCTGGTTCGCATGAAATAAAGTATTTTCTCCCGAATACTTTGTTTAGGTCTCTAATCTACCTACCATAAAAGATTAGTGGCGACTCCAATTTAATACATTTTTCATTAAATGAACCTAAGTTGCGATTCGGTAGGACTTGGGAGGGTTCGAATTAGGTTAGTTAATTTAATTAACTTAATAATCCGTTAACCTGGAAAAATCAATTTTTAGGTCGCGACAGCTTAGCGACTCCACCGGGGACTTATTGCTTTGGTGGACTTAGACCTAAGTGATTTTCATGATCATTCACCTTAATTAATGATTTGAATTTGTCATTGTTTATTATTGTTTTTTTTTCTCTTCTTCTTTGGTGTTAATTGTTATGTTATTTTTTCTGCCCATCTAACCTTTGTTTTAATGGTATAAAGTTATGTCATGTCGCAGTTTAATATCTTGGGTAACATAAACTCTTGCGCATGAATTTTAATTTAGTTTCACTACACCATCTTCAAAACCTTAGTAAAAATTTAGGATGGTATCAAGATTGGGAATCTCCCCGGCCTCGATCTCGAGGAATGGGTGATCCCATCTTCGATCCCGAGTTTTGGTACGAAGGATTACCCAACTTGGCTATAATCTCATAGCATGGAATGGACCCTCGACCTAAATGAACTCTTAAGGATTGAACATTGACCAACCCGAGTTGGTACGGTTTGTCTTTAAGATTTCGAATCTTTCAAATTCACAAAAAGACACACACCCGACACCTGTCATGCGCATGTCTCTGTACCGTTGTAATGCTTATGGGTAAGCGTTTTATCCATTTCATGCAATTTACTTATCCCGTATGCTATTTCGATCGGTCCATGGCAATTAGGTTGGTCATATCTTGATTTACTACATCATGGAGTACACGGAGTGCAAGAACATTCGAACCGTCCCAATGCCCAAGAAGGGACTCGGCGGATGGCTTACTCAGTGGACGGCATAGCTCGCGATTATGTAGAGCGCGAGGTTAGGGCACTTGGTGCACTTTTGCAAAATACGGATTCGCACCGGGCTTATCAAGCGATCGCTCACTTCGGTGCCCCGAGACCTCGACGTTTATATTCGGTAAGCATGAGCTTACCCCTACTTTAGAGGAATATAGCATGCTCATTGGGAAATCCTTAGATCCGGAACCTATTAGTCCATACATTGGTGTTGATCCTCCACTCTTACTCGCGGAAGTCTTGAACATTGGAGTAGCTGAAGTCCAATGGAATTTAAAAGCTAATTATGGGAATTGCTCATTTTCGTTCTTGATCGAATGTTTTAATCGAGCTATTTCATTGCAAAAAGGAAAAAATTTCTTGCTGGCTTTCTTTGGAATAGTGATCTTTCCACACCTTGTAAAAATTCGATTAATCCAAAGATAGCCTACTTGGTTCAACAAGTTTGTGAGGAGAAAAATTTTGTCAACGTAATATTAGCGAGAACTTTTAGGTCATTGAACAAGTATAAGCAAGATAAGTCTGGTACTTTTAAGGGTTCGGCTAAGCTCTTGCAAATATGGTTCCTTTCCCATATTAAAAGATGTCAAAATCTTGTAACAGTTGAAAAGCTCAGAAATTTTTCTCTCCCGATCATGGTTTTCAAAGAAAAACAGGATAAAATTCCATATCACCATTTTTGTGAGTGGATAGGATTGTTAGAGGATTCGGAACCTAAGGGTTTCTGTGTGGCAAGCTAGTTGGTTCAAGGTAGGTATGGCTTGCCTTGCAAGCGCCGGTGCAAAACCAATCCCTTTGCTCGGATTTACTAGAGCTACCGAGTATTACCCACTACGGGTGGCACGTCAATACGGAATTGTCCAGACCTTACCACCACCCCTAGAGGCCGAAGGTGTTCAGCTCGACTTCACCATCAAGGTGCCGGAGCGTGAACAATCGGTGATTACCATCCGCTCATTGTAGAGTTTTTGTTAGCCGTCCAAGCTCAAGCTACCGAGGAAGGAGTTGCTTTGGGCGGTGAAAAGATATATCACGCCACCCCTCAATACATCAAGAAGCATTCAATTCCCGAAGCCTTGCGACCGATAATCCCAGAGGTGCGGCCTACAGCTACTCTTCACGCTCAAGTGGAAGATCTCACGCAGGAATTGGAGCGGGCAAGGAGGAAGGCGGCGGAGGCGACACGGGCATTGAAACGGTTGAAAAACAAGAATGCTCTCTTGAAGTAGTAGATCAAGATCGTGTTGTCATTGAGTCATTTGATTATTTGTCTTACATTTTCTTATTTTTCTTTTCGATGTCTGGTCATGTTTTTTTATTTTCCTAAGTCTCTTGTTAGGGAATTTTCGTTGGATTTTAGGCTTGTTACCTTTGATTATACTTTCAGTTCTGTTTCCGGGCTGACCTTGCTGTGTTGTTCGAATTTTTTCACCTCGTTCGTGTGGTATTCAATTTCCACACTTCAAACGAAAAATGTTCACAAGATCTCGAACCCCCGCATCAAAACATTTCGTGGTAATTCAATGTGTTTTCCATTTTTTATGGAATTAATGGCCGGAGTGGAACAGGCTGGAATTTCACACATTTTCAGACTCCAGAATCATTTTGTGAGCTAACACCAGAAAACGCGTGTTTTACGGAACTTATGAACACGAAAGTTGTAGATTTATGTTTCAACTAATAACCTAAAAATTTTCAGATTTTAATTCACACTCTAAGGGGGTCCTTCGTTATTCTAATAACATGCGGACGAAACAGTTTCTGAACGTGATTTTTTGGAAAAACACATTAAACTGTATTGATTCGTTCATTCCTAGCCCTATCACCCAACATGAAAGTTGTTCACCAGTTTCTCGGCTACAAACTCACAAAGTTTCACACCATTTTGACGACATTATGATTTTTCACGAATTGTTCGCCCAAATCCGACAAAACTGGAATTTCCTGGTCAGGGTCACGAATCAAGTTTGAGTGGTGTTCATAAGTCTAGATTAGCTATGGATCGACTCGACGTCTCTCACACGTTGTACTCATCACACGATCGTCCCTTTCGGGTAATTTATCACGGATCCTCCGCATATTACTCGATCGATCACAAAGAAGATGGCCGACATCAACACCTGTTGTCAATGCCGCCCTGGATGAGAAACTTGCCTCCCTAACTGAGCGCTTGAAGGGATGATGTCCCAAAAGATGGAGGAAATGATGGCCGCCTTTACCGCTAAGCTTCAGCCACCTAGCTCCGGCCTGCTTCCAAGCTTTTCCATTCCAATTCCTCCGGGAGATAACACCGGCAAAACCTCGAAAGCTGCTCCTTATCGAGATAATGCCACTAGAAGATGTGATCATCACCGACATGAGCTCGAGCGCACCACCCTTGGTCCCGGTTCCCCAAGCCAATCTTGTAGCTATGGGGATGAAGGATGATACGGCCAAGCTGCTGGCCTAGATGGAGCGAGAGAATCCAAGAGGTTGAGGGTACCCATAATATCCCTCGGAGTTGATTTCTCTCGCCTTCTCGAAGGTCGGTGTGCCCGAGAAGTTTAAAATGTTCGATTTCGAGAAGTACGATGGCACTTCCAACCCGAGGTAACATGTCCAAATGTATCAAGCCAGAATGAATAAGCATGCGACCAACGGCCTCCCGATGGTTTAGACTTTCCAAGCTAGTCTGAAAGAGGCTGCCATGAGATGGTATACCGACTACGAGATCTACCGTATGGACGATTGGGAGAGGGCGGCTAATGCTTTCGTCAAACATTTCAGCTTTAACCTAGACGTACTCACCACCGGGAGAAGATCTTGAGCAGCTTGAGATGAAAAAAGGAGAAACGATCAAGCGAGTATGCTACCGGTAGAGGAACGTAGCATCTCGGCTAAAATCGATCCCTCCCGAAAGGGAACTTATGAAATTGTTCGTTTCTACCCCGCCTCAAGTTATGAGAACTCGAATTTTGGGATCCGCTGCAACGTCATTTAGCCATCTCATCGCAATGGCTGAAGAAGTCGAGAACGACATGAAGAAAGGCTGGTATAGTGATGCCGTCGCGGCAACCAAGAGATTTGCGGAAAGGAAGGACAAGGAGCTGGCCCCACAGGTCAACATGGCCTACAACCAAAGACCCACGACCCGGACGCCATTCGTACAGATTCCTAATCGGCAGCGGGCTAACTACGGCGTGCAACGACAAAGACGAAATCCACGACCACCTCGACAGCTCACCCCTCTATCGAGAACCCCGTCGCAGTACTTGCGATTCTACGCAAGAAAGGCTTACCGACTTCCGAGCCTCTGCGACCCGGTAACACAAGCTCGCCGAGATATGATCCATCGAAGAAGTGTGATTACCACAATGGGGAGCCCGGGCATAACAACTCGATAGTGTTTCGTTTTGAAGCATCGTATCCAAGATCTACTTGATTCTAAGGCATTCTCGTTCTAAGGCAACAAACAGCCAAATGTCCATAATAATCCTTTGCCGATCATTCAGAAAAAATTAACGCCGTATTTGGGCTAGGTATCGGACGGGTTGGCGCCTTTAAGATCTAAGTAGTAGATGTTCTCGACGCCGTAATCGGGCGAGGCTATTACCGGGTCGGTGAACCGACATCACTCGATCGGCTAAAAGAAAAGGTCTCCGACCGCATAAAGAACAGTGTTCATAGTATAGGCAAATCAAGCCGGGACGGTGGCCACTATATCCCGGATTGTCATTGACCGGGATCGGGAGTTCGCAGCTTTGACCCAACCCGGGTCCTTTCAAGAGTCCGAGGTAGCGAGATGCCGACGTGGCTGATTTAATCAAGAATGACCTAGAGCCGGCAGACATGCCCGCCTTGGAGGATGCAGCGGATGATGAACTTAGAATTGTCATTGCCTCGCCCCAACCTTTTCCGTATGACAATGACAAGGCGGTTCCTTGGTCCTATGATCTTGCTCGATAACAAAATCGGGATGCGCTTATAGTGAGGGCCAGCAAACTAAGCAAGTCGCCGAGAAAGATGCTAAAGAAGTTTTTGCTGTAATCAAGGTGAGTGAGTATAGCATTGTCGACCGATTCGAGAACTTACCGGCTCAGGTGTCCCTACTTGAACTTCTACAATCATCCGAGAAGTATCGGGAGTCCTTGATGAAGGTACTCAATCAAATCCACATACCTAAAAATATCGAGTAGGACAAACCGGAGAACTTTGTAGGGACGATCCTTCTAAAGAATCAAGTCGTATTCGCACGACGATGAGATTCCGCTCGAGGGGCGGGGTCATAACAAAACTTTGCACATAACAATCAAACACAAACAAACTTACGTGGCTCGAGTACTTATTGACAACGGGTCAAGACCGAATATTTGCCCATTAGCCACATTGAAGCGTCTTGAAGTCGACTTGGCCGGATTGCGGATGGTCAAGACTTCCGTCAAGTCATTCGATGGTGTGAAGAAAGATGTGTTGGGGCAAATCAACTTGGAGATTCAGATCGGGCCCTCTTTGTTTGACATTCTCTTTCGTGTATGGATATTCCTTCGGCCTTTAACCTTCTCCTAGGCTGTCCTTGGATTCATAACGCTAGGGCTGTCCCATCGAGCCTTCATCGAAAAATCAAGTTCGTGGTCGAGCGCAAGTTGGTGATTGTCCACGGAGAGGAAGATCACCGGATTTTCAATGAAACAGTCATCCCTTACATCGAGTCGGTTCATGATGAAGAAGATTCTTATCATGCCTTTGAGATAGTGCACACCATACATGCATCTCCGGAGAGCCCTTTACCCATTCCGGAAGTGTCATCCGCTTCCCTTATGGTGGCAAAGGTAATGGTCGGTCGTGGTTTCGAGCCTGGCATGGGTTTAGGTCGGCACGGCCAAGGGATCCGCATCCCGATCGAACTTAAAGAGCAATCCCACACAGGTAGTTTGGGATATCGAGGGTATAACCGCCCTAGACGTAACAAGCGATATACAACTGGTCGTGGTAAGGAAGAACGCAGCCTTTACCACCGCCCATGTACACTACCTTCCGATTGGCTGGAGTGACCGGTGGTTACGATGAGTTGAGCCGGTTTGAAGACGATCCGGGAATAGTGTTCCCGAATGCCAAGATGCTTGATCCAATGATGCTTGGACGAAGAGAATGAGTACCTCGACCTTACTAGCTGGTTCGATAATCCGACTATTGCTCCCGTATTGGAAGAGACCATGGAGGTTGATGGCGCACTTGAAGAGGAGCCTAATATAGCACGCGAACCGCCGAGGCTATCTGTCAACGCCACGTTCGACGATCTACTAGAGGGATTGGTTTCGAGTAACACTCGTTTATTTATTTTCATGTTCCCCTGCGTGGGGCGTTTCTTTGCTTTCCTTTAGGTAGCATTGCTCTCATAGGATTTTGATTCAATATCGTACTTCCCTTTCAATAAGATGTAATTCATTGATTTGATATCAATAAAATTACGGATAATATTTCTTATGAAATCTTGCCGGAGTATCCCAAACCAATCCGATGACGATAACTAACGATTGAACAATCCGTCATCTTTGGCAAGCACCAGAGGGTTGGGCTCTATCAAGAATTCTCGTCCCGAGTCTTCTAAAATTAAAAAAAAAAAAAACGTTGCTAAAAGTGCTCAATTTACAAAGAAATGCTTCGATATTTAAACCCTGTTTGTCCTCTTGATTCTCCTACTTTATGTTTCGGGGAAAAATGGGAAGAGGGAAATCCAATGGATTGCGGAGTGTACGACTTGGACGAGTTCACTCCCGACTACGAGGAAATACGTCAAGATTTCAAACAGACGAAACAGTTAAACCTCTAACTGGTAAGGACACCATACCGATCAACTTGAGCGATGAGGAAAATCCTAAAGAGGTTAAGATAGGGGCGAACCTTTCCCCGTAAAATGTCTAACCACTTGATCAAGCTCTTGAAGGATTACTAGGACATTTTTGCATGGTCCTATGCGAGATATGCCCGGTCTTGACCGTTCCATTGTCAAACATTGTTTGCCGATCGATCCTTCGGCTAAACCGGTGGTGCAAAAATCACGGAGGGCCGGACCGGATTGGTGCGAAAGATCAAAGAGGTGGTCATGAAGTCGCTGACGTCGGATTTATTGATACTACGAATATTTTGATTGGATCACCAATATAGTCCTAGTCATAAAGAAAGATGGGCGCATCCGGGTGCATGTCGATTATCGAGACTTGAACAAGGCCGATCCTAAAGATGATTTTCCCCTCCCGCATATCGACGTACTCGTTGACGATCTAGTAGGTTTTGAATTGTTTTCATTCATGGATGGTTTCTCCGGGTACAATCATATCCTAATGAACGTCGGTGATAAGTTGAAAACCACTTTCACCACACCATGAGGGATGTTCTATTACCGGGTGATGCCGTTCGGTCTTAGAAACGCTGGGAGCTACTTACCAACGGGCCATGGTTGCCCTTTTCCACGACATGATGCATAATGAGATTGAGGTTTACGTCGATGACATGATAGCAAAAGACAAAGCATGGAGAAGATCATGTCGAGACGTTAAAGAAATTGTTCAACGGACTTCGGAGGTTTAGGTTATGCCTCAACCCCGCCAAGTGTGTCTTTGGGACCAACTCGGGCAAGCCGTTCGTTCGGATTTGTGGTAAGCAGTAAGGGTATTGAAGTCGACCCGTCTAAAGTCGAGACTATCCGTGAGCTTAAGCCACCAACGACGGTTAAAAAAGTCCGAAGTTTGATGGGTAGGCTAAACTATATTGCTCGATTCATCTCTCGCTTATCATAGACCGCTAAGCCATTCCTCAAGCTATTAAAGAAGAATGCGCTAGTCGAATGGGATAGCGAATATGAAGAAGCTTTTGGGAAGTCAAGACGGCATCTCATGAATCCACCCGTATTTGTTCCTCCAACGCCGAGGCAACCTCCGATCCTCTACCTCACAATCCATAGCTAGTCTTTGGGTGTCATGTTAGCCTAGGAAAGGCAAGAGGACGGAAAAGAACGAGCCATTTATTATCCGAGCAAGACATTTACGATCCCGAAATAAAGTATTCTCAAATATAGAAAACATGCGCCGCATTAGTCCAGGTCTTGCACGGACTTCGGCAATATACCTTACATTACCAAGTGCTCTTGGTGACAGAGTGTGATCCTGTCAAATACTTGCTGAATCAACCCACCTTGATCAATAGACTTGCCACATGACGATCCTTATTTCGAGTTTGATGTTCAATATTTCTCCCAAAAGTCAATCGAGGGACGAGCCATAGCAAATGTCTTAGCCGAAAATTCGGGGCAAGACGATGATGCCGATCATTCCGAGGACAGAATCATGTCGGTGGAGGATTATATCTGGACTATGTATTTCGATGGAGCTGTAAATTTATCCGGATCGAGCACTGCAGCGGTTCTAATATCACCCGGTGGCCAACATTATCTTGTGGCGGCGAAATTCGTATTTCCTTACACAAATAACATAGCAGAGTACGAAGCGTGCATTCTTGGTTTGCGGGCCGCAATTGAAATGGGCATAACCCGGCTCAAGGTATTCGGAGATTCCGCTTTGATTATCCTCCAAACCGTTGGAAAATGGAAAACACGAGATGCTAAGTTGCTACCCTATCATGAGTATCTCGGATGAGTTGGTGGAGGAATTTGATGATATCTCATTTGAGTATCTATCCAGGACTCACAATCACTTCACCGATGCATTGGCAACTTTATCTTCAAAGTTACAAGTCACCAATGGGCTTGAGGTTGAGCCCCTAAAGATAGAAGTCTTGAGAAAATCGGCGTATTGTATGGCCTTGACCGATGAACCCGACGGCAAGCCATGGTACCACGACATCAAAACCTATATCCAAAAACAGGAGTTTCCTAAAGAAAGTACCGCATCTCGATCAAAGGTACATAAGGAAGATGGCCTCGAAGTTCTTTACGAGCGGAGAAAGTTTGTACAAGCGATCATTCGATTCTCGTCCTTCTAAGATGTATAGATTCTGCCGAGGCAATTCGTCCGATGATGGAAGTACATGAAGGGATCTGTAGTCCACACATGAATGGAGACATGCTAGCCAAGAAGATCATGAGGTTGGGCTATTCTTGGCTCACCTTAGAAAGCGATTGCATCCAAGCATGTCCGGATCTGTCACAAGTGTCGAGTTCATGGCGACAAGATCAATGTTCCTCCAAACAAGCCACACTAGTTATCGAGCCATGGCCGTTTTCTATGTGGAGCATCGATGTGATCGGTCCCATTAATCCCAAGGCCTCTAATGGGCATCGGTTCATTCTAGTGGCCATTGACTATTTTTCCAAATGGATTGAAGCTGCATCGTACTTAGCGGTCATGGCTCGGAACGTTGTGAAATTCATCTGTTGAGACATTATCGCTAGATATGGTTCACCCGAGCTATAATCACCGACAACGGCTCGAACTTAAATAGAAAAGCGGTTGATGATCTGTTCAAACAATTTAAAATCAAGCACTTGAACTCTTCTCCATATCGTCCTCGGATGAACGGAGCGGTGGAAGCAGCCAACAAGAATATCAAGAAGATCTTGGCTAAGATGGCTAAGAATTATCGAGACCGGCACGAGAGATTACCATTTGCACTCATAGCGTATCGGACTTCGATCCGAACATCTATTGGGGCAACCCCGTATTCTCTTGTATATTGGATGGAAGCAAGATATGCCGGTTGAAGGGGAGATCCCTTCCTTGCGCATATTATCTCGAGTCAAGCGGATCGAAGCGGATTAGATCCAGCAAAGGTTGGACCAATTGAACTTGATCGATGAAAACCGGCTCAAAGCTTTGTGTCACGACAGTCTGCTATCGTAGAGGATTGCTAAATCCTTCAACAAGAAGGTTCGGCCCCGACATTTCCAAGTTGGTGATCTTGTTTTGCGGAAGTTGTTACCCATTGTTCCGCTTCCGGAAGGGAAGTTTGCTCCAAATTATGGTGGCCCGTACGTTGTGAAGAAAGTACTTCTAGGAGGTGCTTTGATTTTGACTGAAATGGATGGTCGTGTTTTTACCAACCCCGTCAATTCCGATCTTCGTAAAGAAGTATTATGCTTGATTTGCTCGACGTTTTAACCAAGTTATAACTCATTTGATATTTGTTCATGCACTTTGCCCACTTGGTTGATTACTTATTTCTGTTTGCATTACTAATCTTCATTATGGATAATGTCGACCAAAAGGTCTCTCGATTTCATTAGACTGATCATTTTGAATGAAGAACATCAGGACGACGAAAGGCAAGCCATTTCCTATATACGTCCTTGTCATTATCCCTAATGAGGAAATGTGAGAGTTTCCATACCGACAAGGTAAAGGGTTATCTCGCGAGAAGTATGACGATCAAAGTGATATGAGACATTCGCTTCCTCTACCCAAACACTACAAGTTATCCATTGCTAAAACTCCTTTGAGCGGTGGTTTCATTTCATACCCCCTGTCAGGAATAACCCCACATCGGGGCAATTCTCAAATATTCAAAAGACGAGTAAAATTTTCTTGCTTTCACTTGTATCAATCTTCAAGTGTGTTTATTGCATGTGAACCCTATATTAGCTCAAGTGCCTTAGAAATGACGAAGAGCATTTCATTTCTATACTACACACACTGATCCTTTGCTTAACCCAATTTGTGTGGCGGATTCATTTCTCAAAACCCGATTGGTGATCATCTTGGCAAGAAATCATTTGAAACCATCTCGACAAACAAGTAGAGTGCCTTGGGGCAAATTGGAACTTGAAGGATCTCGCAAAGATAATACACTTGAAAGATCCGGATGAGATCCCTTCCTTCCTTTCGAAAAAAAAACTCAACGAGAGAGGTGTGAGAAGGGAATAAGAAAAGCAAAGGCTTGCAAAAAAAAAAAGACCTAAAAAATGCAGCCTAAAAGACAAAAGACCCTCTCCTATCATGAAAAACAAAAAGAAAAAAGAAAAAAAAAAGCTCTCTCGGGAAAATATCTCGGAAGGAAGGGAGGTCTCACCGAACATGCTCAAATGTTCCTCAAAGAAAAAAATTCACGGGAGCGCCATGCTTAAAATGGCAAAAAGAAATGATCACCAATCTTAACATTATACACCTCTTATTGTAAATAAGCCTTTCATTTCTAGGCCTACCCCCGAACCTACATTACAACCGTTACCAAAAGTCTCTTCAGATTAGGGCACTTGGGTTAATGTAGGATTTCAAATTGCTTATAAATATCGCTCGAAGAAGTGCGAGCAAAATCATTTTTATCTCATTTCGCAGGGGTCCCGACTTGTAAACCCAATGTAGCTGATGTGAATTTCATTTCATGAACCAATGATTCATATGAGTCTCCTTTGATTAGCCTTTGACCAAACTTGAATTACAATCCTTGCAAAAGACCTCATGAATTGGTCCGGTCATACCGATTGCGAAAATACTCGGACCCTTGTAAAGTGTGATGATGACAGTTCCGAGTGTTTTCTTTTACCCGCATCAATGGTCGGGTTTCAAAACCTTTTTCATGAGAGTGAGTGAAGAAGTCCTTTTTTACTTGTAGTTCCTCATTCGATTTGATCAAATTCGTCAAAAGGATCGAGATAGATTTCCTTATTGGCAAATTCCCCAATGGAGCTTCGTAATGTAAGCGAAAATTCAAGAATTTGTGGACATATCATGTTGTGTTGACAGTTAACTATGTTCATCTTAAGTGATTAAGCGAGGTACGATATGAGCAATCTGTCTCATTCCTTGATTATTCGTTCGGAGAACCCATGTAAGTTTTTTGAACCCCTTTTCAAATTAACAACTCTTCCTATGATAGTTGTTATGATTCGATTCAGGCAATATGCCCCTTTCATACTTATCGATTCCATTCGGTGGTGCTCCTTTCAAATATTGTTCAATTCGGGCAATATGCCTCTTTTGTCGAGTCGTGAAGACATATGCACTGGCGATCTTGACATTTTATCAAATCATAATGACGTAGCTCTTATGATCGTATCGCATAGACATATGCACTGGCGATCTCAATATATTGTCAATTCATAACGACGTAGTTCTTATGAATTCAAACATCTTTAGTCGACTCATAATGACACAGCTCTTATGATTTTCGACTCTTTTATCATATCGTGACGACATAAGCACCCATGATTTTGATTCAAACTAGATCATGATGACATATGCGCTCATGACCTTGGTCCTTTTTATCAAATCACAACGACGTATGCTCTTGTGGTCTTGATCCTACTTCTCTTCGGTTCACGACGATGTAGCTCTCGTGATCTCGAAAGACATACATATCTTGCGTTATCTCGCATCGGGGAGAAATCTTTGATAACAGATGGGCCCGGTACCTTGGTATCCTCGCGTTAGAAACTTGGAGATTAAGGGAATCATCAAGCATTATGAGGTATTTGGTAAAACGGGTATTTTCATGTGCGATCCATGTGCAGATTTTTAATCCATTCTATGGAGTGAAACTCTAGCACATGTTATTTACAGATCTTGCATATCATACGTCATTTCCTTTCAATAAAAAAATGGGATTAAAACTCCCGCAAAAAAAATTATCATTCATTCACTTGCATTTTTAAAATTTAGGTTTCAATTTTGTCCTTTAGCAAAACCTCTGCGAGGCCTCACTCAAAGAGGGGCAATGTTGACACCTAAATTTTTATTTTTCCTTAATCATGCATTTTACATAAAAATGAGAATTAATTTTAGTTCTCACAAAAAATAATTAATTAGTTTTCATGCATAGCATATTTTATTTTATTTTTTCATGCATTGCATTTGCATCATTTTGTATCGATGGCAAAGATTTGAGCTTAAATTGATGAGCGATCGAGATTAGCAAAAGACATGAGGGTTGTACCGAAATTCTAAGGGGGCTTGGACTTATATTCAGATTTGATTCAGCCCACTAAATTTTAGTTACGAAAAAGGCCTTTTTTTTTAAAAGTTTATTGATAGAAATAAGGCCAAAGCTTAAGCCCGCATTATCAAAGTTTGACCTAGATTTTCACTATATAAACACCTCTAGGTCACATAACGCCGGGGCGACGGATAATTTAGAATTCACGGCCACCATTGGGAGATCGATCGAAAAGGTGGTTATGGAGAAAGCTTCCGCGGCTGCAAATCGCCATGTTGAAAAGAAGGTTGGGGAGAACATGGGGCTATTTGAGAGAAAGTCCACGTCCAACTAGTGGGAAACACCAAAAAAAAAAAAAAGAGTCCTTGATGATACCAATCTATGCATTCATCGACCAACACTTTACAATAGCCCCATCACCGAAGTTCATTGATGAGCCATCTGCCGCACGTAGCAATCTCGACGTTCCAATGGAACATCGACGAAGCCGAGCACATCCAAAACCAGTCGAGGTTTGGTGGCTGCTCAAGTTTAATTTTTGCTCCAAATTGGCTTAACCTTCTGCTGATTCAGCCACAAAAGAGGATGCACGAACAGACCTTGTTGTGCTTTTGTTGCTAACTTGGTCTCGAAGCTTTTGTTCGTGCAATTTTCACCAATTGGTCCCAAAAATTGAAATTTGGTCCGCAGTTGTCCTTCGAGTTCTAAGAAGGAGAGTACAAGTTTTACAATCAAGGTAAATTATCAAGCTTGGCTACTCTGATTATTTGTTTGCATATTTCTGATGGATTAAGCTGTTTGCCTTGAATTGATGCTCAAATTGTCATGAAATTGCTTATGCAAAGTCAACTGGATAATTAAGAGCCCGGACAAGATAATTTTCAAACGGCGAGATGCTATGCATATATCGAAATTTGTGAGTAAATTGCTTATTTGGATTGATTTTGGTTAGATCATCTGTTCACATATCAAATTGGGGTTTATCTTAAACTTTAGAAACCTCCACGAGATAATGCTTCTCATCCAAAAAAAGAAGTCGACATTTGATGCATAAAGCAAGACAATTTTTGTAAGAAATCTCCGATATTATCCCATGATTTTCGAAATTGTGTATATCTTGAACATATTATTTCGAATCGGTGGCATATTTCTGGATATTTAGGTTAATCTTGTGGTCCGAAGTTGATATATTCTAAGAAATCTGATCATATCTTTTAAGCTTGGAAAATTATCTAATATACTTTGAAAATCTTAAGAGATAACTTTTCCTAAATTTAAAAGATATCGATATCCTGTGAGGATAGGAGCCTATCTCCTTTAAAATTTTGGTAATCCCCTATGGATTTTCGAAACTCATGTTGATTTTTACTTCAATGTTATGCATGTTTATATTCCCGCATATTGTTTTCCATTTATTTTACTTGTCATAAAGTTTGAACTTTAATAAACAATATTGCCCATAACAAATGCTCCATAATTGTGCCTTGTCCCTCGGAAAACGTACGTTAAAGGCAACATATGACTTCGATCTCGAAGTACGATCGTGCCCATACGTGTGAATTAGATATCAAATCCTCGATTTCGAGGAGCAGATTGCTAATTCCTAAATAGAATTTCAAGGTTTGCCCTATATATATAGGGACGACGGTAATTCTATAATATATTCACTTGCTAACCCTAATCTCGGAGGATGTTGTGAATAAAAATCGAAATTTCGGATTTAAAGGTGTTTTATGGGCAATATTGTTTACTTTTGTTCAAATTTCATCATTTTTATGGCTTAAATAAATTCCTAAAAAATCCGAAAAAAAAAGATGTTACATTTTTCTTAGGTTAAATCATGTTCTCTCATACACTTGCATGAAAATAATATCTAATAAAAATTAGGGCTTTGAGAAATCAATTTCTTAAATTAAATCAGATGTTATTTCATGTTAGGTAGTCTTTCAACTCAATTTTTCATAAATCCGACAATGCATAAAAATACAAAAAAATGTCATTCGCATTGCATATTATATAGTCTAATTTGCATTATCATGTTTTCCATGTCATACGTATTTGCCTCGTCATTATGCCATGTCATGCGTTTTTGCCATGTCATTATATCTCACATGTCATATAGTTAGAATGCATTAGCATTGCATTTAATAAAAGAAAATCTAAAAACAACATTTAATCTAAATCATCAAACTAAGGGTTTTTCATGAAAATCGGGTACCGAAAGGGCATTAATTGAAAAGTTAGTGTAACCAAGTCTCCGAATCCATTTAATCTCCGGTTCGCATGAAATAAAGTATTTTCTCCCGAATACTTTGTTTAGGTCTCTAATCCACCTACCATAAAAGATTAGTGGCGACTCCAATTTAATACATTTTTCATTAAATGAACCTAAGTTGCGATTCGGTAGGACTTGGGAGGGTTCAAATTAGGTTAGTTAATTTAATTAACCTAATAATCCGTTAACTTGGAAAAATCAATTTTTAGGTCGCGACAACCATAATATTAAAACCTATATTCGGATGTAAGAATTTCCCGAGAAAAGTACTCGCGTCTAACCAAAGGTACATAAAGAAAATGGCTTCAAAGTTCTTCTTGAGCGGAGAGAATCAGCACAAGTGG
Source organism: Rhodamnia rubescens (assembly GCA_021437795.1). Lineage (NCBI taxonomy): Eukaryota > Viridiplantae > Streptophyta > Magnoliopsida > Myrtales > Myrtaceae > Rhodamnia > Rhodamnia rubescens. The sequence goes on along the minus strand of JAILYA010000078.1, from coordinate 1,067,772 downwards.
TCATTCGATTTGGTCCTTTAAGATGCATTGATTCTACTTAAGCGGTTTGCCTAATGATGGAAGTGCATGAAGGAGTCTCGTGGTCTACACATGAACGGCTACATGTTATCTAAGAAGATCATGACGTTGGATTATTATTTGCTCACCCTCGAGAGCGATTGTATTCAACATGTTCGAAGCTGTCACAAGTGTCGATTCATGGTGATAATATTAATGTTCCTTTGAATGAATTACATCGATTATCGAAGCCATGGTCATTCTCTATGTGCGGCATTGATGTGATAGGTTTAATCAACCCCAAAGCATCAAATGGGCATCGATTCATTCTAGTTGCCATTGACTATTTTTCCAAGTGGATTGAAGCCGCATCATACCTAGCGATCACGGCACGAAATGTTGCAAAGTTCATCTGTCGCGATATTATTGCTCGATATGGTTCGCCCGAAGCCATAATTACCGACAATGGCTTGAATTTGAGCAATAAGCTAGTAGATGAATTGTTAAAAGAATTCAACATCAAACTTCTCATCTCTTCTCCATACCACCCTTAGATGAACGGAGCAATGGAAGCAGCTAATAAGAATATCAAAACGATCTTAGCCAAGGTAATCGAGAATTATCGTGATTAGCATGAGAGGTTGATGTTTGCACTTATAGCGTATCGAACCTCAATCCGAACATGTACTGGGGCATCCCCGTATTCTCTTGTGTACGGAATGGAGGCTTTACTACCACAAGTGGATATTCCTTCCTTACGTATATTATCTCAAGTCAAGTTAATCGACCGATTGGGTCCAGCAGAGTATAAACCAATTAAACCCGATTGACGAGAAACGGCTTAGAGCTATATGTCATGGCTAGTGTTATCAGCAAAGGGTTACTAAATCCTTCAACAAGAAGGTTCGGCCTTGACATTTTCAAGTAGGTGAACTTATTTTACGGAAGTTGTTGCCAATTGTTCCCCTACCAAAAGGGAAGTTTGCTCCGAACTATGGTAGCCCATATATTGTGAAGAAGGTTCTTCCAAGCGGTGCTTTGATTCGATAGAGATGGATAGTCATGGTTTTACCGGTCTTGTTAACTTTGATGCTTGTAAAAATGTATTATAGTTGATTTACTCTAACATTTTAATCAAGTTATAATATTCATTTTATGTTTACTCAAGCATTGTTCGTACTCATTTCTCTTTGCATTATTAATCTTCATTAAGATAATTTCAATCGGGAGACCTCTCGATCCAATCGATATGATCGTCTTGAATGAGGAATATCAAGACGACGAAAGGCAAACCATTTCCATACACGTCCTATATCTTAATCCGTAGAGAGTAATGTGAGAGGTTCCATACTTACAAGGTAAAAGGTTATCTCGCGAAAAGTATGATGACCAAAATGATATGAGGCATTCATTTCTTCCGTCCACACACTACAAGTTGCTTTTTGCTTAAACCCTTTGAACATTTTTTTCATTTCATACCCCTGTCAAGAACATGCCCACATTGGGGCAATTTTCGTGGAAGTTAAAAAAAAAGGTTAAAATTTTCTTTCTTTCACTTGCATCAATCTTCAAGTATATTTATTGCATGCGAATTATGTATTAGTTCAAGTGCTTTAGAGATGATGAAGAGCGTTTCATTTCTATACCATACATACTTGATCCTTTGTTTAACCCAATTTGAACGGTGGATTCATTTCTCACAACCTAGTGATCATTCTTGTAACTCGAAAACAAGAACCATTTCAAAACATCTAGTCAATGAGAAGTCAAGTGCCTTTTGGGGCAAGCTGAAGCTTGAAAGATCTCGTTAGCAAAATGAGCAAAAATTTCAAATGAGACCTTTCCTTCCTTTGGAAAAGCTCAAAAAAAAGGCAGGAGTAAGGAGTAAGAAAAAGCAAATGCTAACCCCGCACAAAATCCCAAAAAGGACAAAAAAAATAAAACAAAAAAATTGTGCACAAAAAGAGAGAAAAGTGTAGCCTGAAAGAAAAAGGCCTACTCCCGTCAAAAAGAGAAAGAAAAGGAAAAGAGCTCTCTCGGAAAAAGTGCGAGCAAGATCATTTTATCTCATTTTGTAGGGTTCCCGATTTTTAAACCCGATACAATTGATAATGGTTCCATTTCATCCCACAACCAAATGACTCACATAAGTCCCCTTTAATGAACCTTTGACCAAGCCTAAATTACAGGTCCTTATAAAAGACCTCATAGATTGGTCTGGTTATACCGATTGCGAGAATACTCGGACCCTTGTTAAGTGTAATGACGGCAAGTTATTGAGTGATTCTCATGCCCGTATCAACGGTCGAGCTTCAAAAGCTTTTTATGAGAATGAGAGGAAGTCCTTTCTGACTGAAGTTCCTCATTCGATTTGATCGATTAGTCAAAAGGATCGAGATAGGCTTTCTTATTGACAAATTTCCTAGTGGAGCTTTATAATGCAAGCAAAAAATTCAAAGATTTGTGGACATATCATGTTGCATTTACATTGATTTTGTACATAAGTATACCTCGGGTGATGTAGGCGTCTTGTCGCGTTCCTTGACTACTCGTTCGGAAAATTCAGGTGAGTTTCCTAAACCCTTTTCAAACCGACAACTTTACTCACCCTAGTTGTCATTTTTTACCTCTCGTGTTTGCTATAATTCAATTTAGGCAACGCATCTCTTTTATATTTATCGATTCGGTTCGATGGTACATCCCTTAATATTGTGATATACAGCCTTGATGGTATTAATTGTGACGACATATGCACCTATGATCTTTACCTTTGTCAAATCGCAACGACAAATGCACTTCCGATTTTGATCTTTTGTCAAATCATAACGACGTAGCTCTTATGGGTTTAACCCTTATCGAATCATGATGAAATAAGCACTCATGATTTTGATTCCCTGTCAAATCATAACGATATAGCTCTTGTGGTCTTAGCTCATTTTAATCAAATGATAATGACATAGCTCTTATGATTTTGGTCCCCTTTGGCCAATTCATGATGACATATGCACTCACGACCTTGGTCCTTTCAATTCACAACAACGTAGCTCTTGTGATCTCGAAACATGTTTCAATTTTACATATATCTTGTGTTGTCTCGCATCGAAGGAAACTTTTAGTAATAGATAGGCTCGGTAACTTGAGATCCTCGCATCGACAAGAAGCTTGGAGATTAAGAAAATCATCAGCATTATGAGATATTTGGTAAAATAGATATTTTCATTTGTGATCCATGTACAAGTTTTTCTAATCCATTCTATGAAAAAGGAGACTTTGGCACATGTTATTTACGATCTTGCATATCATGCATCATTTTCTTTTGCATTAAGAATGGGATTAGAACTCCCACAAAAATCATTACTCATCATTTGCATCAATCAAATTTAGATTTAAATTATGGTCTTTGAACAAAACCTATGTGGGCCTCCACTCAAAGAATGGCAGCTGTTGAAACCTAAATTTGTTTACACCTAAATTTTGAGAATTTTTGCAAAAAAATTAGAACTAATTTCAGCTCTAAACAAAAATCATCTCGCATATTTATTTTTAACGTATATTACATTGGCATATAATTGGACCGGCAGAGTATTTGAACTTAATTTAATAGGCGTTTGAACTAGACATGGGGTGAAAAATGCACCAAGAAGATTTAGACTTGAAAGAAATGTTTTCCTAGAGACTGGATTGCAAATACTTAGAACCTCAAGGACCGGATTGCAAATACATAGAACTTCAGTGTCGAAATGTAAATACTTAAAGTTTGAGGGTCTATTTTGCAAATAACCAAAAGAAGGGAAGATGGAGAATGGGAGATGAGAATGGGAGATAAGAATGGAAGATGATAATGGAAGATAGGAATGGGAAATGTAAAAATGAAGGTGTAGAAGGAAGGATGGAGAGATTTGTGTATAAAAAGAGGGAGAGTTCTTGAAGAAAAGGAGGAGAGTTTTGGTGATAAAAAGAGTTCTTAAGAGAATTTTCATGAGATAGAGAGATGATCATGTGGAGCTCCAATCCCATCAGCACTGGAGCGATTTTACGCCAATTGATCTTGTATCGCCGTCCGTCCTTCGATTGACTTGTGCCAAGTACCACACGATCAGCATTCGACGATCTATCACTAGCCACCGACGGTACGTCAATTTGATGTTTAGAGCTTCTCGTCCAAGCCTCTGAAGTTGTCTCTCCTGTTGCCCGTTTCAGCCTACTATCCGCCAATTTTGAGCTGCTGTCCAGCCGCTGTTTAGCCTTGATTCGTGGGTAATCACCCTCCATTTTCATGCCATTTGAGGATCTAACATTTGTTATTATATGTGACAGATCAATTGAAAGTGGTCTCTAGCGAATCGGGCTCCGAAAAGTGTTAGTTGTGGGCGAAAATTCCAGCTTGTGCGCATGTAGATTTTTTACTTGAAAAAGGAAAAATTCTCGACTTTTAATTGCTAATCTATGCTCATTTAGTTGGAAATTTACATTGCTGTTCTTAGGTTCACCTTGAACATGTATGATTTTGTAATTAAAAGTGAAAAGTTAAGCCTTTTTGCTAGTTTCGTGAAGAATCGAAAGCTAAACTTTGTTGGATGAAAATTCAAATTTGTCTTAAGTATGTTCAATTTGTTCCTATAATTAGTTGAATGTTGTTACACTTTTGAGAATTGATAAAAGTTAAATTGGAACCACGTCTTTTCTTAAAGTAAAAATTGTTCAACTATTTTTTAGATCAAATTGGGTTGTATAAAAAATTAGAATTTTTGTCAATTAAAGTGTGATTTTTTCTCTTATATCTTGCTTGGACGGATTTTGTTATGTTGATGGATAATCATTGCTTTAATTCTTGATCATGTGGGTCGAATTACACCTATTTGATTGGTTGTCAATCCTATCTCGTGTTATGGATAATAATCATGAAAATTGGAATTTATCTAATCTTTGAGAATCTCTTGACCGGATAATGTTTGATCATTGCGGATAAATTCTCGATCTTAATTGTCATCTTTAACATGTGAATTATTTAAAATTCTTATCTCCGACGTGTGAATTAGTTGGATTGCTTATTTGGTATTGTCTTATCTCTATTGAATTTTCTGAATATGATCTGATTAGAGATAAAGTTTGAGCTTGATTGGATATTTATCCGATTTTTTTTCGAATTATTTCGAATTACTTCTCCAAATCAGGCGTTTTTCATGAAAATTGATACCGAAAGGGCATGAATTTTTAAATTAATGTAACTAAATCCCTGAACTTTTTTTTCTATTTCATAGAGATAAAATAGTTCTCTCGCTATTTTATATAGGTTTATAATCAACCTACCGTAAATGATTAGTGGCGGCTCTATTTAATAATTTTTTTATGAAATGAACCTAAGTTTCGATTCGGTAAGACTTGGGAAGGTCCGAATTAGGTTAGTTAGTTTAATTAACCTAATAATCCATTAGCTTGATTTTTTTGTCGCGATAGCTTGGCGACTCCATTGGGGAAAATCTTTAATTTTTTGAAAAAATTAAAGACTTAATTGGTTCACTTGAATCTTTTGGAAATTTAAAAGTTTTAGTGGATTTAGGTCTAGAAAATTTTATGGATATCTCGCTTTTGGCGATCTTGATTGAATCTCACTTTAAGGTGTTAAATGTTTTTGCAGATTTAGAGTGATAAGGGGTGGAGTGTTTGGCTAATTCTTTTGTTTTGCAGATTGGCGTTTGAAAAATGTTTGTTTAATTTTGCACATTTTGAAGCGATGATTGCTTATTAATTGTTGTGTATGATTGATTGCATTAGCACTACACTACACATGACCCATGGCCGGACTCGGGCCACAAGCTTTAGGATGGTATCGAGATTGGATACTAACATTCTCCATGAGATCACGAGTTGAAAGTGAGTCCGAATTCGATCCCGACTCTCTCTTCAAAAATGAGTTTCAAAAGTTAAAACTCACGCTCGGTAAGATTACCAAAGTGGGGTTATAATTTTTAACTCGAGAAGCGGAAGTTGAAATGACCCGGCTAATCCCGATTATATCATGGGATCACGATTAATTTTGATTAGGTGCGCAAGATTATCACATTGCCATAAGTCTTTCACTTCAATTTGTCAGCCTTTAGGATAGTTAGAATAAGTTTAACTCACGACCGATGTGCATGTCTATGTGATTAACATGTTATTCTCCAAGGTGAAGTAAGTCTTCTAACTCTATCTTGTATTTATTTTTGGTCGATCCATGATAGGCTTCAGCCGAGTTTGAATTTAATCCCAAGGTCATTTTTAAAATAAAAAAAAATGGATGAGTCATTTTCAAAAACACTGAAAATAACAAAATCCCTCGGGGAATTTTACTGATCGATGAAGACTCTTTCACATCTTTCCTTAATGGTTCAATGGATGCAAGATTTCTTGACAAATTTACACTTGAAAATTCATTATGGTAAAAATTCCTTCCATTTTTTTTAAAATGTCAAAAGGATTTTATCACATTTTTCCAAGGTTATTAATGTGAAATAAAAGTTTTCCAAAAAATCACATTGTATTTCATTTGGAAATTTGTCCAGTTTTTTGCATTAAAAAAGGGAAAATAAAGTTAGACCAATTAAGCGATCATGGACCAACATCTCTTCGGTCATAATATTCATTAATCCCCTATCTTTTGTATGTGATTATATATCATCAAAAGTCACCAAATTGTATAAGGCCCAAATCAACCATTCAATTTGACTTCTATGCCAAGCATTCCACATCCACTAACATCTATGATGGCTCGTATACGGCTTCATATGTGAAGCAAGAATTTCGGATAGCTTTGGGCCATCACCTCAAGATTGACAATGGATCGGCACTCAACATTTGCCCCCTAGCCCGCTAAATCACCTTGGAGTTGATCCGGTCAAGATGCAGGTGGCCAAGACTTCGATCGGGGCCTTTGATATGGTTCACATGAAGCAATAATCACCGACAATAGGTTGAACTTGAACAACAAGCTAGTAGATGAATTGTTCAAGGAATTCAAAATCAAACATCTAAACTCTTCTCCATATCATCCTCGGATGAACGGAGCGGTAGAAGCAACCAACAAGAATATTAAGAAAATCTTAGCCAAGATGGCTGAGAATGATCGCGATTGGCACGAGAGGTTGCCATTTGCACTCATGGCGTATCGAACCTTGATCCGGACATCTACTGGGGCAACCCCATATTCTCTTATATATGGAATAGACGTGGTTTTACCAATTGAAGTGGAGATTCATTCCTCCCAAGTTAAGCTGATTGGACCCAGAAAAAAAATGGACCAATTGAACCGGATCGATGAAAAGAAACTTAAGGCTATATGTCATAGCCAATGCTATCGATAGAGGGTTGCTAAATCCTTCAACAAAAAGGTTCGACCTCGACATTTTCAAGTCGATGGCCTTGTCTTGCGTAAATTATTGCTAATAGTTGCACTCCTAGAAGAAGAGTTTGCTCCGAGCTACGGTGGTCCATATATCGTGAAGAAGGTGCTCCTTGGTGGTGCTCGATCCCAATCGAGATGGATGATCGTGTCTTCACCAGTCTAGTCAATTCTCGATCGTTGTAAAGAAATATTATATTTGATTTGCTCTATCAAGTTATAATGTTAGCTTAAGGCGAGATTCACCAGCTTATTCATATTTGTGCAATTGTTTGCTTTCTTGAGAGATTATCTCAATTGGGAAATCTCTCCGACCCAATTGAATTGATCATTTTGAATGAGGAACATTATAACGACGAAAGGTAAGACATTTCCTATACACGTCCTATATAAAAAATATGGGATTTCCATACTTACAAAGGTTATCTCGCAAAACAAATATGACTACCAAGATGAAAAGAGGAAAGTAAAAAGACAAGTGAAAAGCTTCTTCAATGTCAAAGATATGGAAGATGGAATAACGCAAAAGCAAAACACAAACAAACAAAAACTTTCATTCATTTCATCTAGCGAAGAACCTTACAAACAAATCATCGAGGTAGAACGTAAAACCAAAATGAGCCCTAATGAACATCATAAAGGAGTTCAACTGACTCTCCATGCTATGGATGCTTTGTCCGCACCGATCACTTCGAGAATCGAGGTCCGCAAGCTTAAAAAGGAGGATCTCACATTTCTCTTTAAGCCTGGCTACTTTGATCTCGCGATATTGGGCAGCAAGTTCCATGATCGATCATCAAACCTTTCTTCCAACCATGCGCATTGGAATCTCAACATGATGTTACACGGGTCGTGTCCATAAACGGTCCGGGACATGACTAAATGTTCCACCAAATTCCTCCTCTCACGAACTAACAATGGGAATCTACTCGTTGGCATAGTCAATTGCCTTCTTGTGATTGTCTGCTATAAAATTGGCTAATACCAAGCACTCGAGATCAATCCCGATAGCGAGCTCTCATGATACGAGGCCAAGGTAATCTCTTGATGAGCGAGATGATAAGCCTCTAAGAAGTTGATGAAGAGGGTTGGAAAGATCCTGTACTCCTCCTCTAACTTCGTGCCTCGATGGAAGCGGTGTCCATATCCGTAAACATAATATGGATTTCAGCTTCGATCTACGAATGATCGAATAGATAAGAATAGCCTCGGCCCAGGAGATTATAAAGTTTCTCCCATTTTACCAACACTTCGATCGAGAAGATGTGTACGGGGAAAGAGACCATTTTTATTGAAACAACGAGAAAAAAAAATGAATGCGAAGAATGATTAGAAGGTTGAAGATGAAGATATGAAAACGTTAATCTTCTTTGCATTAAGTCTTAATTTTATAGCAATTCAAAGAGAAGGAAAAGTCGTAGCCAGGTTAATTATTTGGGTAAAACTGCAGGGCGTCTCATCCGTAAATCATGGATCCGCCTCTAATCCGTGATCATGAGCCAAACAAATCCAAAAAAGTTACGAAAGGATTTGAGGGTTCCACCATATTGAAAATTGAGTGGGAGACAAGCATAGTTATTGAGAAAAGAAAAATCGTACAAAAAGATTCGAAGGTCCCACCATGTTGAAAACCGAGTGGGAGACAAGCATGGTTATCGAGAAAAAAAAAATCACGCAAAAGAATTTAGGGTCCCACTACGTTAAAAAAATAACAATAAGACAGAGCGAGAAATACGAAATCCCGAGAAAGGTTCCCACCCGGTGATTTTCATCCAAGCTAAAAGGAAGGCTTCTAAACATACACGACCACTTAGAAAAATTTCGGAGAGAGCGAGCATATAAAGAAGAGTAGAGAACCTTGAGTGAAGAAAAATCAGTTAGAGACATTTCAATCCAACATTTTTTTTGCTAGAAATGACTGATCTACAAATCTCTAAAAGCGAAATGTTGGAGGATCTTGAAGATTTCGGGACCAAATCCAAGCACCGAAACCATGGAACCCGACCTTTCCAATGACGATGTTCAAGGTCTCAACAACAACAACAGCGATGGTCAACGCCGAAAGGCAAACATTCCCATTGCCACACTCGGAATCAAATTCAAGAGCTTGAAACTTTCTACAAGGAGTACCCTCACCCATCAAAAGCTAGAATTGGAACCCTTGCAAATCAAGTTTTCAAAACAAACATACCCAATTAAAGACTCAACATAAATACCATGAGATGGCAACTTTAAGGGAGAAAAACGAAAAGCTTCGTACAAAAAGCACGAGATATAGGGAAGCTCTCAGCACTATCATCTCGCCTTATGCAGCGACCACTGTCGCCCTTTGTAAGATGTTCCTTGATGAACCACATCGAAGGATCGAAAATGCTCATTTGTCACCTTGCTTCCCGAACAATTTCCCTGCACAATCGGGTTTTATTGGAGATATAAATGGAAAATTGATCTTACGAGGTTAGCACCGATGCCTTTTGAGAGATAGGACATGTATCACCACGATTGGAGCTTCTTTGATGATGAGCTTACTATCACAATCGATCGCTTCGATGCTAATGAAACTCCAAAGCTATAACTCACATGAGCGATCGAATGTATTGTTGATCTTTTTTGTTATAAAGTCCCCCAAGCGGGACGTTTTTTTTAATGTCTAGAGTTAATCCAGGGGTAAGGACCAAGACTATCCACGAGCATCATCGTGCTCAATAACATGAATTCCTTGTTAGTTTAAACTCGGGGAAAATCGATTAAACACCATGAAGAGAAGCATTGAAAGACTTCACATAGGAAAATGCTAGCGAAAGCCCAAACAAGCTCAAAGATGGGTAAATCCGTATCGTTCTAATCGGCCCTTAGTCGTTTCAAATTCTAAATTGAGCTTACTCATTCTTACAAGAGATTGTCAACTTGCTTCAAAAATGATGTGAACCCCACAGACGCCAATATCTCGCCTGTTCATAGAAAAAGCAAAAAGATTTGATGACCCCGCCACATTAAAAAAAAAAAAAGAAGAAGACAAATTGAGTGGGAAATAAGGATCACTGCAAAATATATCCGGCAGTAAAAATTCGAAAAGAAGAGAAAGAGCTGCCCTCATCTGCAAGATTAACTCGATCAAAAAAGAGAAAGAGAAGTTCTTAAAAAACCCGAAGTCTTCATCTTTAAAATAACTCTCTAATGCACCTAGCGATCTCTAGAGTCCATTACGAAAGGACATTATCCCTTTTGTGATTTTGGGCAATTTATTTTGCAAGTCTAAGAACATCTCAAGGTGGTTCCTTCGCCGAGCCTTTCACCTTAAACTTTGCGAATCGCTTAAGCTAATTCTCATCCTTTGAGACCATCATCATATATCACTTTGCCCGAGTCCCTAGTTAAAACAACCACTCTTGGTCCATAAATATGCTGAGGATTGGTGAAAAAGGTACGTATTTGACACAAGCGGGAATGGACGGAGTTTTCTTTTCGATGGTCTACAAGTTATGGCCATCGATAGCAACCCTATTTCCCTCTCGGTCCTCATTATTATGCTTGAAAAGATGCTTATACAAGGTTTTAGCTTATGCAAAAGTAACGTGAAGCCTTAGAAGTGATAAAGCGTAACAAATATTTTGACATCGTCGTCACACGCCATAGCGAGGGATCAACATGGACGGTCTCGGTCTCCTAAAGATCGTCGGTTACGAGTTGGATATACCAATCATCGTAGTATCGCAAGCGATGATTAGCGCTCATGATAAGAGCCAAATTGTGTAGGGCCCGAGACTTCCCGAAGAAGCCAATTTGGGTTCGAATGCTCTAAAACATTTGACAACATGTTATGAAGAAGCATTTATTCAAACTAAAGAACAATGGTCGAGCTAACAACGATGATTTTGTCAACATGAGAGCCAAGCCCATTTGGACCACCAAGCTTCATTCTAAATTCGTTGATGCGGTTCGGCGACTAGGAATCAATTCAAGCACTACCAACGCGGATACTAGAAATCATGAAGGTGGACGAACTCACTAAACAATTTTTGCAAGTCATCTTAAAAAATTTAGAGAAAAATTGAGAAAGCACGATGCGGCTCGGAACCAAGACAGCTTAAGCAAAGTTGATGAGAGCCTCGAACACTAGGAATGCCTACGGAATAAGAAGTATCCGGCCACCCCCAACACCAATCAAGAGTATAGATCGCACGCACGCAGGACACACGAGACTCCTTTGCACGATCTGTTGCCCATGTTAGCAAGCAATAATACCTAATTCAAACACCCATTACTCGAAGAATCGGAAGATTACCTTGATGATGAGCTTGTTATCCTAATTAACCAGTTTAAAGATGATAGACCTTCAAAGTCGTGACCCGAAGCTTGCGATTATGAATCATCGTTCACACGTACCCGATCCAAGATATAACTAGCCGATCATTAGTGTGGCCCGCAAAGGAGACGAAACTAATTTTTGCATGAATGCATCTTTAACTCCATGTACGGTTCCCTTGCGTGGGATATTTTCTTGCTTTTTAAGCGTCTAAAATCAATTTAGGGCGGGGGCAAATTTCCTTTTCTCTCATCAAATACGTAAGTTCCTTGTTGAACCAGACTTGGGACAAATCAATTTATGGACGATGTCCCCGAACGCCCGTAAAGAGAAGTTCCGAATAGCTTCACATAGGGAATACGAATAAAAGCCCAAGCAAGCTCAAAGATGGGAAACATTGCATCGTTCCAATTTGCTCTTAATCATTTCAAATTCTAAATTGAAATTATTTCATTCTTGATAGGGGATTGTTAACTACCTCGAGAACTTTATAGTAAAAGCGAACTCTCATAGATACCAATAGCACCACGACCTAGTGGTTAGGGGAATAACAATGGTCCAAAGCGCCTTGGGTTCGATCCCGGGCCGGCATCAATGTACAAGGATTAATAAAACTTTTTGTTTGGAGGTCTAGTGCTCAACAAGGTTTAAAGAAGTTCAACCTAGATGACTACATGAACCTCGAGCAATTCTAAAATTTTGAATTCGTTTGTTCGTTTTTCGCCAAGCATGAAACCGGTAAAATAAAAAAGCAAAGCGCCCAAAGGGCGAATTCGAAGTGAAGGGTAATTTGGTATTATTTCCAATTTATCCTTTCGATCTCATATCCGACATGTTTTCTCTCCTATTTGATAGGAGATGACATAAAAAATGAAATGATAAATAAACCCACGAATAGCTCGAAAGAGTTGGTGCCCGAAGTTCAAAATAACTTGAAGAGATGAGGAATCTAGGTACAATTGATCCTCGGACAGCCTTGCTCAATCCTCGCATAAGTTGGTCAAGGGAAAAAATGATTCATCTACCCAAGGCCGAAGTCCAACCTTCGACTCAAGCCAAATCTAAGAGGCAATTTCAAATGTTGTCCACTCGATATAACCCATCCTAACCGAAATTGGGGCAAACCGATCGCGAACCCCAACTTGGCAAGAGCCCGCATACAATCCGATCTAGATGAAAGGACCTCTTTAATTCAAGAAACACATACAAGGATAAAGCGGTATCTTGTCAATTCCTTTAGAACATGAGAACATACATTGACGTTTTCCTTTTTCATTTTTATAAGGTCACCGCCGCACCGCACAGGAAAGCATCCCTTCTCTCTAAATTCAATAGAATCCAAAAATCCCGAAACATCCGACAACGTCATGTAGACAACAAAGATTCACAATTCATTCGTAGGAATAGGGGCAACCCACGATCCTCATTCCTAAGAATTTTCTTACAGGCTTGCGTAATTTGTTCGGCGGTATTTTCATGAAACCTCACGAGTTATTGAAAGTTGCTGATTTATGCATGATTGCTCTTCATGTTCAATTTATCAACTTTGAATAAAGGGCATAAACTACATGAGATATGTCGAATGTATAAAATGGGGCACGATAGGATGATGAAAGGCAATCCTCTTCCAAACACGTCCCAAGTACATTTTTCCAAGCGAGCGTAACGGTGGCTAAATTCCGCACTCCCCGAGGTAAAGGATTTTCTCGCAAAAAGCACGATAGCCAAAGTGACGGAGGCGTTCATTTCTCTATCCTAAACACTACAAGTTATTTATTATTTAACCCATTAGAGGGGAGGTTTTACTTCTACAATCCTGTCAAGAACTACCCCACATTGGGGCAAAACAAAGGCAATTCCATCGGTAGCATGAAGTAAATGTTAGAAATACTTTTGCTCGGACTAATATCAATCTTCGGGTGTTTATTTGCATTATACTCGAACTTTGATTCAAGTGCCTTAGGACGACGAAGAACATTTATTTCTCTATCCTACACACTTATATCCATTTGCATAGCCCACTTGAGCTTGCAAATCCATTTCTAAAGCCTTTATTGGTGATCATTGCTATTTCAAGGCAAATATGACCCATCTCTCGAATAGATTGACTTGAAAGATCGGGACAACAGAAAATCCTTAAATAAACTCATCAAGATGCTGAAATGCAGCAATCAAGCGAGTAAAAAAAAAAAAGAGCAAAGGCTAATTCCACAAAAAATCCTAGGCATTTAAAAAGTAAAGAGCCTATCAAAAGCAAGGCCAATGCCCATTCGAATCTTTGTTCATTTGTAGAATACTTTTGAATTTAAATGCACAATTTTCTTGTAAATCCTGAAGAGGTTGATAGAAAAATCTCCATGAAGTGTCAAATTGCAAAATGCAATCCTCAATTCATACCATCCTCGAGCAATGATGGTATCTCGAGAAGGCCACGATCGGTGACACGATTGTAATGATCACCAACATCGACCCCTTCTCATACATTTTCTAAGCTAAAACGAGTCCTTTCCTTTCTCGGTTCTCAAATCTTAACCTACGTTACGACTCTTCAAAAGTCTCTTTTGACTTGGGCACTTGAGTTAATCTAGAGTTTAATGATTTTAAGCATTGCTCGAAGAAGTTCAAGCAAAATTATTTCTCTCTCATTTTTGCAAGGCCCTTGACTTGTAAACCAAGAGTAGATGATGAAACTTCATTTCATAAGCCTTGACTCAACCGGAGTCCCCATTGTAAACTTTAAACTAGCCCACATTACGGTCCCAATAAAGACCTCCCGGATCGGCTTGATCATACCCATTGTGAGATTACTCGGATCCTTGTCGAATGCGATATGGTAAGATTGAGTGATTCTCTTGAATCCTACGGTCAAGATAAAAAAATTTCTCGAGAGTAAGAAAAAAGCCACTTTCGATTGAAGTTTCCCATTCAGGTTATATTCGAGGTATTCACAATGTGACAACCTCCCTAAGCGAAATTAATAATGCAAGCTTAACAGTACTTGTGCATGATCTCATTGATGAATTTCAACATGTATGCTTGCACATGTTACTTCGACTTTGTCAACAGTAACGCAATTTCGATGTTCAAGTTACCTTTCGAGGTCTCGAAATTCATCCGATGATCATTAAATAAACAAATCCCCTACCGGCAAGCGACATTCAGATAGTTTTCCAAATGCTCGGGTAAAATTATATCTTTAACTTGAGTCGTTTCAAGAGGGTGAGGAGAAGTCCTTTCGATCGAAGTTCCTCATTCGATTTAATCAGATTTGTCAAAAGGACTAGATAAGTTTTCTTATTGACAAATTCCCCGGTGGAGCTTTGTAATGCAAGCAAAAAAATTTAAATATTTTTGGACATATCATGTTGCATTTGCATTGATTTTGTTCATAAGTATACCTCAAGATTAAACAGATACGACACGGCCGACTTGTCTTTTTCCACGACCATTCATTCGGAGAATCCAAGTGAGTTTTCCGAACCCTTTTCAAATTGACAGCTTTTTTGATATTGTTGACACCTAAATTTTGATTTTCGAGAGAATCATTTATATGAGCATAAATTGAGGATTAACCATAATTCCCACAAAAATTAAATCTTCATGCATTGCATATTTATTTTCTGTCCCGCAATTAGGTCGAGGGGAGTATAGCTCCGTATCAATATCAATTTTTTGACCACCAAGGGGGATTTTCGAATTTTTAATGGGTTTGGGCTTAATTCAAAGCTAAATCAGCCCATTTTAGCTCTTTAAATGAAAGGGGGCTTTAATTAATTACCCGTTTAATTAATTAAAGCCCAATTAGGCCTCAAATTCATGCATATAAGTCCATTAAATTGAGGAATTCAGCCAAGCCCTATTACCCCCATTAAATTTCGAAATTCTGAAGAATAAGCCCATCAAGGGTAGAAATTTCGATCCAACGACCGTTATTTATCAAATCCGACGGTTAAAAATAAACCCAACAACTCAAAACCCTAGTTTTCTCTGTAAATACATCTTTATGCCTAGGGTTAAGAGGGGGACATAATTCTTTGGCACACAAGAGTTCACGTGAGTAGTGAAACAACGAGAGGCAAAGAGAGAAGAAACTAAGAGCTTGTTGGCATCCTTGTTGTCTCCGGCGAATACTTGTAGCTCTGGCCATCCTTGTTCTATACTTTGACGATTGCCATCAACGAAGGAGCCACTACACACACGTGCCGACCCGTTCGTGACATTAAAGTGCCTCCTTCCTGCTACGTTTATTCCAATCCGAAGCTGCTATCCAAAAGTGTTTGCCTTACTATTTGGCACTAAAGTCAAACTACAATGTTGTGGATCGAAGTTGTTGCCTAGGCCGAATTTTGCTTGCTATCCAGTGGTATCCTACTATCACTTGGAGTCCAAAATAGCTCATTTTTGGACGTTTTCTGTTCACTGAAGAGTTTGCAGGTTTCGCGGCTGTTCATCCTCAAGCTCTATATTCGCATATTGGTATTTGCTTCGGGAGCAAATAATTCGACAAATCAGGTAACAATAGTTTTAATTTTTGATATTCTCATGCTATCGTCACCAACGAAATTTGCTCAATTGGATAATGAGGTTCTGGGGATAAAAGGGAAATCTTCTTTTGCTAACAAATTTGGTTTTTCATCCGATTGCCTATTAGAAACTGATCATGTTTGAGCTTTCTTTATGTTTCCTTTGTAACTCTCGAGAAAAGCATGTGTATACATTGGTCGAGATGCAAATTTTCATGGATGATACTCAGATTGACATAAAGTTGTTTATCGTAGTTGATTTCTGAGTTGCTTTTGCAAAGTTGACTGGATATTTGTGCATTTGGACAAAATAATACTCAATTGTTAAGATGTCTTGCATTCTTCTGAAATTCACGAGTGAGTTGCCTATTCGAAGTGATCTTGATCAGATTTGATATGTTCACAGATTAAATCGAAATTTATCGTAATCTTTTGAAATCTCCATGAGATAATGTTCCTCATCCGAAAAAAGAAATCTCTGATATTGTCTCATGATTTTTTCGAAAATGTGTATATCTTGAACATATTATTTCGAATCGGTGGCTTATTTCTAGATATTTAGGTTTATCTTGTGGTCCGAAGTTGATATCCTCTAAGAAATCTAATCATATCTTTTAAACTTGGAAAATTATCTGTTATACTTCGAAAATCTTAAGAGATAAATTTTCCTAAAATTAAAAGATATCAATCCTTTGTGGATAGGAGCCTATCTCCTTGAGAATTCCGAAATCCTCTAAGGATTTTCGAAAATTCTATAAATATTTGCATATTTTTAAACAAAACTGCTTATAATGTATGCTCCCTAGTGCCTAGTCCCGTCGAAAAATTAAATCATACGCCACGTCCATGATCTTATAGAATGGGATGGTGATTTAAATATAAAAATTCATATTCCGCCCTTTGGCGAGAAGGGACGTTGTATTTCTATAAATTTATCCGTACACTCGGCTCGAATCATCGAGAATGTAGCGGATAACATCTCGCTCCGGCCCGGATTTTCGGGAATAAGAAGATTTATCGAAAAATTTGGAATTAAAGGTATATTATGGGCATTTTTGTTTAATTTTGTTCAAATCCATTAAAAGAAATTCGAAAATGAAAAAGAAAAAAAAAAAGCATCCAATTCATATAAACCAATCAAAAAGACATTTTCATGAAATTGGTACCGAAAAGGCGCTAATTTTTAATTAACGTAATCAAGTCCCCCGAACTCAATTTATCCGGTTCGTAGAGATAAAATAGTTCTCCCGCTATTTATATAGGTTTCTAATCAACCTATCTTAAATGATTAGTGGCGGCTCCTAAATTAAAAATCAAACCTAAGTTGTGAATTGGTAGGGCTTGGGAGAGTCCGCATTAGGTTAATTCATCTAATTAACTTAATAATCCACTAACCCGATTTTTTTAGGTGGCAACAGCTTGGTGACTTCATTTGGAGAATTTATTAATTTGCTCGAAAATTTAATTGGTGAACAGAACTTGCAAATCAATGATCGAAAATTAATCTTCAATTTTCGGAATTTATTAATTCACCATTAATTAATTTTCGAACGAATTTAAAATTTTGTGGATTTAAGCCGCGAGTTTCATGTCATATGTCTTGATTGGTCATTTGTGATGATTGGATCAACGTTTTTGCGCCGTTTCGCCTTTTTGTTCAATTATGCTGAATTTCCCGAATACGTGGCGAACGAGCTTAGAATGGGCTCAAATTTGATAGGCTAAAGGAAAACGGTCTTTTGAACATAAAGTTATCGCCATTGGCAATGATGTACAATGGATTTTGGCGATTCAGATCGTTTTGATGGGTTTTCGAGCATTTTTCGTAATTTTGGTGATTTGTTTTTAATTTCGGTATTTTAATTATTCGTTTCACAATATCGCTTGGACGAACTACACTTGCTACGCATGACTCATGACATTACATGGGACCTAAAATGTTAGATTGACCTAGGATGGTGTCCGGCTAAGGATATGCCCGGCCTTAGGATGGAGGAATGGACGTTCTTACCCTCAACCCCGACCATGTTAAGATTCCCCATTCAGGCCTGAATCTGCGGGCACGAGGGGCTTTTCTTAAGATTTCCTAAGCTTAAAAGGGTGAAAACACGGCTTAAATTGTTAAGTCGGGCTCGCTTTTGAAGGCTCTAAAAATCGACTAATAAATCATGCATATGTCATCTTGCTTGTCTCGATATCATTGAACATCTTTGCGTATATGCGTTTTTTTTTATTATGAGTCGGTCCATGGTTATTAGGCGTCATGTCTAATTATGTGCCTCGTCCTCTTAGTCTATCACTTTATGGGGCACGGCAACATTCGCATCGTGGAAGTGACGAAGAAGGATTTGGTCACTTGGTTCCCCCAACTTGATGAGGTTACGCGCCATTATGTGGAGAGCCGACCGGGGAAGCTCATTCATCTTCTTGATATCCATGTTCGTATCGGTATGATCCAGGCCCTTGCTCACTGTTGGGTCCCTCGAGACGGCTACTTTCTTGCTCGGTAAGCATGAACTCACCCCTACATTGGAAGAGTATAGCGTGCTCATTGGTAAGCCTCTCATGCCGAGATCATTAGCCCGTACTTGGATGTGGATGCCTCTCGTGTCTTAGCTGAATTTTTAATGGTTGATCTACCCATTGTGCAAAGGGTTTTAAAAACAAACTATGGACATTGCTCCTTCACTTTCCTCACGATTGCTTTAACAAGGCCCGATCACCGCAAAAGGGTAAAGCCTTTTTACTAGCATTTTTTGGTTTGATCATCTTTCCTCATTATAAAAATTCTATCATTCCTCGTCTAGCACACTTTGTCCGACAAGTTTGTGAGGAAAGAAATTTTGTTAATGCCATCCCGGCCGAAACCCTCATTTCTCCGAATAATTTTAGGCGAGGCAACTCTAAAGTCCTTAGGGCCCCTACCGAGCTTTTGCAAGTATGGTTTGTCTCATATTAAGGAATGTAAGGAGCTTGTGTCGGACCGATGTCTTGAGAAACCTCGCACCTCCGTTGGTTATTTACAAAGAAAAAAAATCTAATACTCCCGACTATCATTTTTCCGAATGGATAAAACTCGTGAGGGCTCCATCCGCTAAATCTCTCCAATGGCACGCTATCTCGGTTCCAATGTAAGGAGGTTCGTCTTGCCTCCGGCCGTACTGGGACCGATTCCCCCCGGCTTTACAGGGGATAATCGAGTATTATCCACCCCCAAGTCGTTCGCTAATTCGGAAGCGTGCGAAGATGCCTCCACCTCTACCGTCTATCTAGACCCACCCGAACCTTGAAGACTTGACGACGGGCCATGAGCGGACAAATCGTCAACACTCATTACCCGTGGGCCGCGAGCCAACCGATCAAGCTCGGTTTACGAGGAAACCTTTGGAGCCGATGAAGAAGCTTAAGTGTCCACCGAGAGAATATCGGTTGCAACACTCCATTCCCCAAGATTGGCGTCCGAAGCTTCCCGATGTTACCCCAATCGGTTACACAAACAATGAGCTAAGGCGTTCGTTCGCTGAGGCCCATGAGGAAATCGCCATCGCGCGAGAAGACGATCAAGCGTCGAAGGCTCAAGCCGATTCCCAACCCAAGAGATCGAAGAATGGAGCGGGGCCCTCGAAGTGATATGCTTTTAGTCGTTCGAGTCTTGTCATTGTTTTATTTTGCTTTATCGGGTTTATTGTTAGGGAATTTTCGTCGGATTTTAGGCTTGTTACCTTTGATTATACTTTCGATCAAGAATTTAGTTCCGTTTTCAGCTAACCTTGCTGTTTTGTTCGAATTTTTTTTCACCACGTTCAAGTGGTATTCAATTTCCACACTTCAAATGAAAAATGTTCGTAAGATCTTGAACCACCCCATCAAAAAACATTCATGGTAATCCAATAAGTTTTCCATTTTTTATGGAATTAATGGCCGGAGTGGAGCAGAGTTGGAATTTCACACGTTTTCGGACTCGAAATCGTTTTACAATTTAACATCGAAAACCATGCCTTTTTGTGGAACCACTAAACATGAAACCTCTAGATCTATGTTTCAAATAATAGCCTGTAAAGTTTCAGAATTTATCTCACATTCTAAGGGGCTCCTTCATTTTTATAACAATAGGCGAGACAAAACCATTTTCTAAACGAAACTTTTCGGTTATACACATTAAACGATATCGATACATTCTTTTCTAGCCTAATCACTCTACATGAAAGTTGTTCATCAGCCTCCCGGATACAAGATCATAAAAGTTTATATTATTTTGACCACTTTCTAAATTTTCACAAATTGTTCACCCAAATCCGACGAAATTGGAATCTCCCGGTCAAGGTCACAAGTCAAGTTTGAGTAAAGTTCATAAGTCTAGATTAGCCATGGATCGACTCAGCGTCTCTTATACACTATACTCATCATACGACTCTTCCTTGTAGATAATCTATCACGGGTTCCCCACGAGTTACCCGCTCTTTGGCTAAGAAAATGGCCGATAAAGCCGAAATCAACAACACGGTCCAGGAAGCTCAGTAGGAGCAATTCGAGGCTATGAACCGGGAGGTTTGAGAGCATGATGAACCGGAGGCTTGAGGGCATGATGAACCGGATGATGGAGCGCATGATGGCCGCTACCGTTGCCTCTCTTTAAACACCCTACCGGTATAACACCTCGAATGTCGCTTCTCCGACCCCTCCCGCAAGCAATCTTGAGAAGGCTTCCGAGCATGTCCCTAGTTACACCATGCCGCTAGAGGACTTTGTCATTACTAGTGCTAGCTCGAGCGCCCCATCACCAGCTCCTGTCTCCCAAGCCAGCCTTATGGCTGTAAAATCAATCGATGAAATAGCCAAGCTATTGGCCCAAATGGAGCAACGGATCCGTGACGGTGGAAGGCACACACGGTATACCCCGGATCGACCTATCTCGTCTTTTCGAAGGTCGTAGTACCAAAGAAATTCAAGATGCCCAACTTCGAGAAATATGATGGGACTTCCAGCCCGGTTCAAGCACGTCCCGTATGTACCAAGCAAGAATGAACAAGCATGCGGCCAATGGCCCCCTAATGGTTCGACTTTCCAAGCTAGTTTGAAAGAGGTTGCCATGAGATGGTATACCGACTACGAGATCTATCGTATGGACGACCGGGAGAAGGCGGTTAATGTTTTCGTCAAGCATTTCAGCTTTAACTTAGACGTGCTCACCACCGAGAAGAACTTGAGCAGCTTGAGATGAAAAAAGGAGAAACGATCAAGCAAGATGCCACCAGGGCGAAGGAACGTGGTATCTCGGCTAAAATCGGTCCCTCCCGAAAGGGAACTTATGAAATTGTTCGTTTCCACCCTCCATCAAGTCATAAGAACTCGAATTTTGGGATCCGTTGCAACGTCATTTAGCCATCTCATCGCAATGGCTGAAGAAGTCGAGAACGGCATGAAGAAAGGCTGGTATGGTGATGCCGCCAAGGCAACCAAGAGGTTTGCGATAAGGAAGGATAAGGAGCCGACCCCATAAGTCAACATGACCTACGCCAAAGACCCACAACCCGGACGCCATTCGTACGCATTCCTAATCGCAGCAGGTTAACTACAAAAGACAACGACAAAAAAGGAAATCCACGACTACCTCGGCACTCACCCTCTACTAAGAACTCCGTCGCAGTAATTGCGATTCTAAGTGAGAAAGGCTTATCGACTTCCGAGCCTCTCGCGACCTAGTAACACAAGCTCGCCGAGATATTATCCATCGAAGAAATGTGATTACCACTGCGGGGAGCCCGGGCATGACACTCGATGGTTGTTTCGTGTTGAAGCATCGTATTCAAGATCTACTCGATTCTAAGGCATTCTCGTTCCAAGACAACAAACAGCCGAATGTCCGAGAATAATCCTTTGCCGGATCATTCGACAAAGTTAATGCTATATTTGGGCTAGGGATCGGATAGGTTGGCGCCTTTAAGATCCAAGTAGCGGATATTCTCGACGCTCTAATCAGGGCAAGCTATTACCGGGTCGGTGAACCGACATCACTCGATCACCTGAAAGAAAAGGTTTCCGAACTCATAAAGAACGGGTTCATAGTCCGGGTAAATCAAGCCGGGACAAGGGCCATTATATCCCGGATTCTCATTGATCGGGATCGGGAGTTCGTAGTTTTGACCCAACCCCGGTCTTTTCGAAAGTCCGAGGTAGCAGATGCCGACGTGGCCGATTTAATCAAGAATGACCCGAGTTGGCGTACATGCCCGCCTTGGAGGATGCAGCAGACGATAAACTCGGAATTGTCATTGCCTCGCCCCAACCTTTTACGTATGACAATGACAAGGCGGTTCCTTGGTCCTATGATCTTGCCCCGATAACAAGATCGGGGCGCGCTTATAGTGAGGGCCAACAAACTAAACAAGTCGCCGAGAAAGATGTTAAGGAATTTTTTGTCGTAATCAAGGCAAGTGAGTATAGCATTGTCGACCGCTTGCAGGAAGTTACCGACTCGGGTATCCCTACTTGAACTTCGCAATCATCTAAGAAGTATCGAGAGTCCTTGATGAAGGTACTCAATCATATTCACGTACTTGAGAATATCGAGCGGGACAAACCGGAGAACTTTGTAGGGACAATCCTTCTAAAGGATCAAGTCGCATTCGCCGACGATGAGATTCTCGCTCGAGGGGTGGGGTCATAACAAAGTTTTGCACATAACAATCAAACACAACCAAACTTACGTCGCTCGAGTACTTATTGACAACGGGTCGGCACCGAATATTTGCCCATTAGCTACATTGAATCGTCTTGAAGTCTACTTGGCCAAGTTGCGGACGGCCAAGACTTCCGTCAGGTCATTCGATGGAGTGAAGAAGGATGTACTTGGGGGCAAATCAACTTGGAGATTCAGATCGGGCTCTCTTTGTTTGACATTCTCTTCTAGGTACTTGGTTATTCATTTGGCCTTTAACCTTCTCCAAGGCGCACCTTGATTCATAACGCCAGGGCTGTCCCATCGAGCTTTCATCAAAAAATCAAATTCGTGGTCGAGTAGAAGTTGGTGATTGTCCAAGGAGAGGAAGATCACCGAATTTTCAATGAAACGGCCATTCCTTACATCGAGCCGCTTCATGATGAAGAAGATTCTTACCACGCTTTTGAGATGGTATACACCATCCATGCATCTCCGGAGAGCCCTTTAACCATTCCGAAGTGTCATCCGCTTCTCTTATGGTGACAAAGGTAATGGTCGATTGTGGTTTCGAGCCTGGCATGGGTTTAGGTCCATACGGCCAAGGGATCCACACCCCGATCAAACTTAAAGAGTATTCCCACACAAGTGATTTGGGATATCGAGGGTATAACCGCTCTAGGTGTGACAAGCGATATACAACCGGTCGTGGTGGTCATGGCGAGGGAAGAACGCAGCCCTTTGCCACCGCCCCGTACACTACCTTCCGATTGGCCGGAGTGACCACCGGTTACGATGAGTTGAGCCGGTTTGAAGACGATCCGGGAATAGTGTTCCCGAGAATGCTAAGATGCTGATCCGATGATGCTGGACGAAGAGAATGAGGACCTCGACCTTGCTGGCTATTTCGATAATCCGACTATTGCTACTTTATTGGAAGAGACTATGGAGGTTGATGGCGCACTTGAAGATGAGCTTAATATAGCACTTGAACCGCCAAGGCTATCTATCAACGCTACGTTCGACGATCCGCTTGGAGGGATTGGTTTTAGAGTAACACTCGTTTATTTATTTTCATGTTCCCCTGCGTGGGGCGTTTATCGCTTTCCTTTAGGTCGCATTGCTCTCATAGGATTTTAATTCAATGTCGTACTTCCCTTTCAATAAGATGTACTTCATTGATTTGATATCAATAAAATTACAGACAATTTTTATTATGATCTTTGAAATTTTGTCGGAGTATCCCAAACCAATCCGATGACGAAAAACCGACGATTAAACAATCCGTCATCTATGGTAAGCTCTAAGGGTTGGGCTCCATCAAGAATTCTCATCCTAGGGTCTTCGAAAATTAAGAAAATGTTGCCATTGCTCTATTTGCAAAGAAATGCATCTATACTTAAACTCGCTTGTCCTCCTAATTCTACTACTTTATATTTCACGGGTAAATGGGAAGAGGGAGACCCAGTGGATTCCGGAGTATACGACTTGGATGAGTTCACTCCTAACTACGAGGAAATATGTTAAGATTTCAAGCAAGACGAAACATCAAACCTTTAACTAGTGAGGAAACTATACCGATCAACTTGGGCGATGAGGAAAATCCTAAAGAGGTTAAGATAGGGGCGAACCTTTCCCTAGAAATGTCCGAGCGCCCGATCAAGCTCTTGAAGGATTACCAGGATGTTTTCGCTTGGTCCTATGCAGATATGCCCGGTCTTGACCGTTCCATTATCGAACATTGTTTGCCGATCGATCCTTCGGCTAAGCCAATGGTGCAAAAATCGCGGAGGGCTAGACCCGCACTGGTGCAAAAGATCAAAGAAGAGGTCATGAAGCTACTTGACGTCAATTTTATTGAGACTACAGAATATTCCGATTGGGTCTCCAATATAGTCCCATCATGAAGAAAGATGGACGCATTCAGTCTCAGTGTTGATTATCGAGACTTGAACAAGGCCATCCTAAAGATGATTTTCCCCTCCCACATATCGACGTACTCGTTGACGATCAGCAGGGTTTAAATTGTTTTCATTCATGGATGGTTTCTCTAGGTACAATCGGATCCCGATGAACGTCGGTGATAAGTTGAAAACCACTTTCACCACACCATGGGGGATGTTCCATTATCCGGTGACGCCGTTCGGTCTCGAAACGCTGGAGCTACTTACCAACGGGCCATGGTCGCCCTTTTCGACGACATGATGCATAATGAGATTGAGGTTTACGTCGATAACATGATAACAAAGACAAGGCATGGAGAAGATCACGTCGAGACGTTAAAGAAATTGTTCGACGGACTCCGGAGATTCAGGTTACGCCTCAACCCCGCCAAGTGTGTCTTTGGGACCAGCTCGGGCAAGCCGCTTCGGATTTGTGGTAAGTAGAAAGGGTATTGAAGTCAACCCATCTAAAGTCGAGGCTATCCGTGAGCTTAAGCTCGCTAACGACGGTTAAAAAAAGTCCCAAGTTTGATTGGTAGACTAAACTATATTGCTCGATTCATCTCTCGCTTATCGAGACCGCTAAGCCGTTCCTCAAGCCGTTAAAGAAGAATGCGCTAGTCGAATAGGATAGCGAATGTAAAGAAGCTTTTGGGAAGTTGAAGCAAGATCTCATGAATCCACCTATACTTGTTCCTCCAACGCCGGGCAACCTCCGATCCTCTACCTCACAATCCATAACTAGTCTTTAGGCGCCATGTTAGCCCGGGAAAGGCGGGAGGACGGAAAAAAATGAGCCATTTATTATCTCGAGCAAGAAATTTATAGTTTCATAAATGAAGTATTCTAAAATAGAGAAAACATGCGCGGCGTTAGTCCGGGTAGTATACGGACTTCGGCAATATACCTTACATTACCAAGTGCTCTTGGTGACAGAGTGTAATCCTATCAAATACTTACTTGAATCAACCCGCCTTGATCGGTAGACTTACCAAATGGCGATCCTCATTTCGAGTTTGATGTTCAATATTTGTCCCAAAAGTCGGTCAAGTGACGGGCCATAGCAGATGTCCTAGCCCAAAAATCCGAGGCAAGACGATGATGCATATCATTCCGAGGATAGAATCATGTCTCATGGAGGATTATATCTCGGACTATGTATTTCGACGGAGCTGTAAATTTATCTGGATCGTGCACTTGGAGCGGTTCTAATATCACCTAGTAGCCAACATTATCCCGTGGCAACAAAGTTGGTATTTCCTTGCATAAATAACATAGCAAAGTAAGAAGCATGCGGTTTCGATTTACAGGCTGCAATTGAAATGGGCATAACCCGGCTCAAGGTATTCGGAGAATCCACTTTGATTATCCTCCGCATACTTGGAAAGTGGAAAACACGGGATGCTAAGTTGCTACCCTACCATGAGTATCTAGATGAGTTGGTGGAGGAATTTGATGATATCTCATTTGAGTATCTATCCAGGACTCACAATCGGTTCGGCGATGCATTGGCGACTTTGTCTTCAATGTTACAAGTCACCAATGAGCTTGAGGTTGAGCCCCTAAAGATCGAAGTACTAAGAAAACCAGCATACTTGTATGGCCTTAACCGATGAACTCGACAAAGAAGCCGTAGTACCACGACATCAAAATCTATATACAAAAACAGGAGTTTCCTAAAGAAAGTACCGCCTCCGATCAAAGGTACATAAGGAAGATGGCCTCGAAGTTCTTTCCGAGCAAAAAGAGTTTTTACAAGCGATCATTCGATTTTGTCCTTTTAAGATGTACAGATTCTCGCCAAGACAATCCGTCCGATGATGGAAGTACATGAAGGGATCTGAGGTCCGCACATGAATGGACACATGCTAGCCAAGAAGATCATGAGGTTGGGCTATTACTTGGCTCACCTTAAAAAGCGATTGCATCCAAGATGTCCAGAGCTATCACAAGTGCCGATTCATGGCGACAAGATCAATGTTCCTCCGAACAAGCCGCACCAATTATTAGAGCCATGGCCATTTTCTATGTGGAGCATCGATGTGATCGGTCCCATTAATCCCAAGGCCTCTAATGGGCATCGGTTCATTCTAGTGGCCATTGACTATTTTTCCAAATGGATTAAAGCTGCATCGTACTTAGCGGTCACGGCCGGGAACGTTGTGAAATTCATCCGTCGGGAAATTATCGCTAAATATGGTTCACCCGAAGCCATAATCACCGACAACGGCTCGAACTTAAATAGCAAAGCGATTGATGATCCGTTCAAAGAATTTAAGATCATGTACTTGAACTCTTCTCCATACCGTCCTCGGATGAACGGAGCGGTAGAAGCAGCCAATAAAGAATATCAAGAAGATCTTGGCTAAGACGGTCGAGAATTATCAAAACCGGCACGAGAGATTACCATTTGCACTCATGGCATATTGGACTTCGATCCGAACATCTACTAGGGCAACCCCGTATTCTCTTATATACGGGATGGAAGCGATATTGCCACTTGAAGTGGAGATCCCTTCCTTGTGCATATTATCTCGGGTCAAGCCGACTAAAGGCGATTGGATCCAACAGAGGTTGGACCAATTGAACTTGATCGATGAAAAGCGGCTTAAAGCTTTGTGTTACGACCAGTGCTATCGCCAGAGGATTGCTAAATCCTTCAACAAGAAGGTTCGGCCCCGACATTTCCAAGTTGGTGACCTTGTTTTGCGAAAGTTGTTACCCATTGTTCCACTTCCGGAAGGGAAGTTTGCTCCTAATTATAGTGGTTCATACGTCGTGAAGAAAGTACTTCCAGGAGGTGCTTTGATTTTGATTGAGATGGATGGTCGTGTTTTTACCAACCCTATTAATTCCGACATCGTAAAGAAGCATTATGCTTGATTTACTCCGACATTTTAATCAAGTTATAATTCATTTGATATTTGTTCATGCACCGTGCCCACTTGGTTGGTTACTTGTGTCTGTTTGCATTACTAATCTTTATTATGGATAATGTCACTCAAAAAAGTCTCTCCGATTTCATTAGACCGATCTTTTTGAATGAGGAATATCAGGGACGACAAAAGGCAAGGCCATTTCCTATATTCGTCTTTATCATAATCCCCAAAGTGAGGAAATGTAAGAGTTTCCGGACCGACAAGGTAAAGGATTATCTCGCGAGAAGTATGACGATCAAGTTGATAGAGGCATTCATTTCCTCTATCCAAACACTATAGGTTGCCCTTTGCTAAACCCCCTTGAACGACGGTTTCATTTCATACCCCTATCAGGAACAACCCCACATTAAGGCAATTCCGAGAGGTTCAAAGGATGAGTAAAATTTTCTTGCTTTCACTTGCATCAATCTTCAAGTGTATTTGTTGCATGTAAATCCTATATTAGCTCAAGTGCCTTAAGAATGATGAAGAGCATTTCATTTCTATACCATACATATTTGATCCTTTGCTTAACCCAATTTGAGCGGCGGATTCGTTTCTCAAAACCCGATTGGTGATCATCCGAAACCATCCGACAAAAAATAAAGTGCCTTGGGGCAACCGGAACTCGAAAGATCGCCAAAAAATATGCAGGGGATCCCGATGAGACCCCTTCCTTCCTTCCTTTTTGAAAAAAAGTTCAACGAGAGAGGTGGGAGAAGGGAGTAAGAAAAGCAAAGGCTTGTCATTCAAAAAAAAAAACCTAAGAAATACAACTTGAAAGACAAAAGGCCCTCTCCTTTCATGAAAAAGAAAACAACAACCAAAAGAAAAATCTCTCGAAGGAAGGAAGGGGTGTCTCGGTTGGACGCATTCAAATGTTCCCAGGGAGCCTGCAAAAATACCATTCTAAGCAAAGAAACGGTTACCAATCTCATCATTATGCACCCCTTGTTGTAAATAAGCATTTCATTTCCAGGCCTACACCGAACCTACATTACAACCCTCACCAAAAGTCTCTTCAGATTAGGGCACTTGAGTTAATGTAGTATTTCGAATTGCTTATAAGTATCGCTCAAAGAAGTGAGAGCAAGATCATTTTTATCTCATTTCGCAGAGTTCCCGACTTGCAAACCCAATACAGTCGACAAAAATCTCATTTCATTTCGTAGCCAAAAATGACTCACACGAGTCCCCTTTGATAAACTTTTGACCAAACCTGAATTACGATCCTTGCAAAAGACCTCATAGATTGGTCCGGTCATACCGATTGCGAGAATACCCGCACCCTTGTCAAGTGTGATGATGACAGTTCGAGTGTTTTCTCTTACCCGTATCAATGGTCGGGTTTCAAAACCTTTTTCATGAGAGTAAATGAAAGTCCTTTTTTACTATAGTTCCTTATTTGATTTGATCAAATTCGTCAAAAAGATCGACATGTTTCCTTATTGGCAAATTCCCCAATGGAGTTTCGTAATGTAGCGAAAATTCAAGAATTTATGGACATATCATGTTGTGTTGACAGATTAACTATGTTCATCTCAAGTAATTAAGCGGATACGATACGAGCAATCTGCTCGTTTCTTGATTATTCGTTCGGAGAACCCGGGTAAGTTTTCTCGAACCCATTTTCAAATTAACAACTCTTCTAATGATAGTTGTTATGATTCAATTCAGGCAATACGCCCCTTTCGTACTTTTCGATTCCGTTCGGTGCTACTCCTCTCAAATATTATTCAATTCGGGCAATATGCCTATTCCGTCAGTCGTGAAGACATATGCACTAGCGATCTTGACGTTTTATCAAATCATAACGACGTAGCTCTTATGATCGGATCGCATAGACATATGCACCTGGTGATCTCGATGTATTGTCAATTCATAACGACGTAGCTCTTATGAATTCAAAAATCTTTAGTCGACTCATAATAACACAGCTCTTATGATTTTCGACTCTTTTATCAAATCATGACGACATAAGCACCCATGATTTTGATCCAAACCAGATCATGATGACATATGCACTCATGACCTTGGTCATTTTTATCAAATCACAACGACGTATACTCTTGTGGTCTTGATTCTACTTCTTTTCGGTTCACGACGACGTAGCTCTCATGATCTCGAAAGACATACATATCTTGCGTCATCTTGCATCGAGGAGAAATCTTTGATAAAGGATGGGCCCAAGTACCTTGGTATCCTCGTGTCGAAACTTGGAGATTAAGGGAATCATCGCATTATGAGGTATTTGGTACAACAGGTATTCTCATATGCGATCCATGTGCGGATTTCACATGTTATTTACGATCTTGCATTTCATGCATTATTTATTTCACATAAAAATGGGATTCAATCCCACCAAAAATTACTATCACTCACATTAGCAAAATTTAGGTTGTAATCTTTGGTCTTTGAGCGAAACCTCTACGAGCTTCCACTCAAAGAGGGGCAATTGTTGACACCTAAATTTTGATTTTCGGAGAATCATTTATATGAGCATAAATTGAGGATTAACCATAATTCTCACAAAAATTAAATCTTCATGCATTGCATATTTATTTTCTATCCTACAATTAGGTCGAGGCGAATGTAGCTCGGCATCAATATCAATTTTTTGACCACCAAGGGGGATTTTCGAATTTTTAATGGGTTTGGGCTTAATTCAAAGCTAAATCAGCCCATTTTGGCTCTTTAAATGAAAGGGGGCTTTAATTAATTACCCGTTTAATTAATTAAAGCCCGATTAGGCTTTAAATTCGTGCATATAAGTCCATTAAATTGAGGAATTCGGCCAAGGCCTTACTCCCATTAAATTTCGAAATTCTGAAGAATAAGCCCATCAAGGGTAGAAACTTCGATCCAACGACCGTTATTTCTCAAATCCGACGGTCAAAAATAAACCCTACAACTCAAAGCCCTAGTTTTCTCTATAAATACATCTTTATGCCTAGGGTTAAGAGGGGGGTATAATTCTTCGGCACACAAGAGTTCACGTGAGTAGTGAAACAACGAGAGGCAAAGAGAGAAGAAACTAAGAGCTTCTTGGAATCCTTGTTGTCTCTGGTGAATACTTGTAGCTTTGGCCATCCTTGTTCTTTACTTTGATGCTCGCCATCGACGAAGGAGCCACTACACACACGTGCCGACCCGTTCGTGACATTAAAGTGCCTCTTTCGTGCTGCGTATGTTCCAATCCGAAGCTGCTGTCCAAAAGTGTTTGCCTTACTATTTGGCACGGAAGTCAAACTGCGACGTTGTGGATCGAAGTTGTTGCCTAGGCCGGATTTTGCTCGCTGTCCAGTGGTGTCGTACTGTCACTTGGAGTCCAAAATAGCTTATTTTTGGACGTTTTCTGTTCACTAACGAGTTTGCAAGTTTCGCGGCTGTTCATCGTCAAGCTCTATATTCGCATATTGGTATTTGCTTCGGGAGCAAATAATTCGACAAATCAGGTAACGATAGTTTTAATTTTTTATATTCTCATGCTATCGTCACCAACGAAATTTGCTCAATTGGATAATGAGGTTCTGGGGATAAAAGGGAAATCTTCTTTTGCTAACAAATTTGGTTTTTTATCCGATTGCCTATTAGAAACTGATCATGTTTGAGCTTTCTTTATGTTTCCTTTGTAACTCTCGAGAAAAGTATGTGTATACATTGGTCGAGATGCGAATTTTCATGGATGATACTCAAATTGACATAAAGTTGTTTGTCCTAGTTGATTTCTGAGTTGCTTTTGCAAAGTTGACTGGATACTTGTGCACTTGGACAAAATAATACTCAATTGTTAAGATGTCTTGCATTCTTTTGAAATTCACGAGTGAGTTGCCTATTCGAAGTGATCTTGATCAAATTTGAAATGTTCACAGATTAAATCGAAATTTATCGTAATCTTTTGAAATCTCCATGAGATAATGTTCCTCATCCGAAAAAAGAAATCTCTGATATTGTCTCATGATTTTTTCGAAAATGTGTATATCTTGAACATATTATTTCGAATCGGTGGCTTATTTCTAGATATTTAGGTTTATCTTGTGGTCCGAAGTTGATATCCTCTAAGAAATCGATCATATCTTTTAAACTTGAAAAATTATCTCGTTATAGTTCAAAAATCTTAAGAGATAACTTTCCCTAAAATTAAAAGATATCAATCCTTTGTGGATAGGAGCCTATCTCCTTGAGAATTCCGGAATCCCCTAAGGATTTTCGAAAATTCTATAAATATTTGCATATTTTTAAACAAAATTGCCTATAATGTATGCTCCCGATGCCTAGTCCCGTCGAAAAATTAAATCACACGCCACGTCCATGATCTTATGGAATGGGATGGTGATTTAAATATAGAAATTCGTATTCGCCCTTTGGCGAGAATGGAAGTTGTATTTCTATATATTTATCCATATACTAGCTCGAATCCTCGAGGATGTAGCGGTTAAAATCTCGCTCGGCCCGGATCTTCGTGAATGAGAAGATTTGTCAAAAAATTCAGAATTAAAGGTATATTATGGGCATTTTTTTTAATTTTGTTCAAATCCATTAAAAGAAATTCGAAAATGAAAAAAAAAAAAAAAAAAAAAAGCATTCAATTCATATAAACCAATCAAAAAGACATTTTCATGAAATCGGTACCGAAAGGGCGCTAATTTTTAATTAACATAATCAAGTCCCCAAACTCAATTTCTTTGGTTCGTAGAGATAAAATAGTTCTCCCGCTATTTTATATAGGTTTCTAATCAACCTACTTTAAATGATTAGTGGCGGCTCCTAAATTAAAAATCAAACCTAAGTTGTGAATAGGTAGGGCTTGAGAGAGTCCGTATTAGGTTAATTCATCTAATTAACTTAATATTCCATTAACCCAATTTTTTTAGGTCGCAACAGATATTAGTTGTCATTTTGACCTCTCATGTTTGCTATGATTCCATTTAGACGACATATCCTTTTTTGTATTTATCGATTCAATTTGGTGGTACATCCTTTAATATTATGATATACAATCCTGATGGTATTGATTCATGATGACATATGTACCCATGATCTTTACCTTTGTCAAATTGCAATGACATATGCACTTGCGATTTTGATCTTTTGTCAAATCATAACGACATAGCTCTTATGATTTTGACCCTTATCAAATCATGATGATATAAGTACTCGTGATTTTGATCTCCTACCGAGTCACAACGGCATAGCTCTTGTAGTTTTGGCTCATTTTAATCAAATCATAACGACGTAGCTCTTATGGTCTTGGTCCCCTTTTGCCAAATCATGATGACATATGCACTCATGATCTTGGTCTTTTTATCAAGTCACAACGATGTACGCTCTTGTGATCTTGATTGTCCTTTTTTAACTCAAAACGATGTAGCTCTTGTGATCTCAAAAATAAAATTTTCAAACTTTACATATATCTTGTGTTGTCTCGCATCGGGGAGAAGTCTTTGATAACATATGGGCCCAGTACATTAAGATCCTCATGTCTGCAAGAAGTTTGAAAATTAAGAGAATCATCGACTTATGAGGTATCCGGTAAAACAAGTATTCTCGTATGCGATCCATGGTAGGTTTCTTTAACATGAAAAAAAAAAAAAAGTGTTGGCACATGTTATTACATATCATGCATCATTTCATTGCATAAAAAATGGGATTAAAACTCCCGCCGTAAAGATCATTCATTATTTGCATTGGCAAAATTTAAGGTTCAATTTTGTCTTTTAGCGGAACCTCTACGAGCCTCCACTCAAAGGAGGACAAATTGTTGACACCTAAATTTTAGCTAATCTTTGCATAAAAATTAGAACCAATTTTAGTTCTAAACAAAAATCATCTCGCATATTTATTTTTAACATACATTGAATTGGCATATAATTGGATCAGCAGAGCATTTGAGCTTAATTTAACAAGCGTTTGAACTAGACATGGGGTGAAAAATGCACCAAGAAGATTTGGACTTGAAAGAAATACTTTCTCGGGGACTGGATTGCAAATACTTAGAACCTCGGGGATTGGATTGCAAATACTTAAAACTATAGGGATCGAAATACTTAAAGTTTGAGGGCCTATTTTGCAAATAACCAAAATAAGGGAAGATGGAGAATGGGAGATAAGAATGGAAGATAAGAAGAGGATATCGGAATGGGAGATAGGAATTGGAGATGAAGAAATGAAAGTGAAGAAGGAAGGATGGAGAAATTTGTCTATAAAAAGAGGGAGAGATCTTGAAGAAAGGGGAGAGAGTTTTTGTGATAGAAAAATTAGAGAGTTCTTGAAAGAATTTTCATGAGATAGAGATGTGATCATCCGGAGTTCCAACCCATCGGCAACCCGGAGCACTTTTACACCAATTAATCTTGCATCGTTATCCGTACTCCGATCGACTCGTGCTAGGTACCACGACATTCAACATTCGACGATCTATTTCTAGCCACCGACGGTATGTCGATTGGATGTTTAGAGCTTCCCGTCCAAGCCTCCGGAGTTGTTCTTCCCGCTGCTCGCTTTTCGAGTCTACTATCTGTCAATTTTAAGCTACTGTCCAGTCACTATTTAGCATTTATTCATGGGTAATTACCCTCCATTTTCATGCCATTTGAGGATCTAACATTGCTATTATGTATAACGGATCAATTGGAAGTGGTCTCTAGCGAATCGGACTCCGAAAAGTGCTAGTTTTGGACGAAAATTTCAGCTTGTGCGCGTGCATATTTTTTATTTTTTACTTGAAAAAGGAAAAAATCTCAACTTTTACTTGCTAATCTATGCTTATTTAGTTGGAAATTTGCATTGTTGTTCTTAGGTTCGCCTTGAACATGTATAATTTTGCAATTAAAAGTGAAAAGTTAAACATTTTTGCTAGTTTTTGTGAAGAATCGAAAACTGAACTTTATTGGATGAAAATTCAGATTTGTCTTAAGTATGCTCAATTTATTCCTTAAATTCGTTGAATTTTGTTACACTTTTGAGAATCGATTAATGTTAAATTGGAACCATGGCTTTTCTTAAAGTAAAAATTGTTCAACTATTTTTTAGTTCAAATCGGGTTGTTTAAAAAATTAGAATTTTTGTTTATTAAAGTGTGATTTTTTGTCTTATCTCTAGCTTGGATGTATTTTGTTATGTTGATAGATAATCATTGCTTTAAGTCTTGATCATGTGGGTCGAATTGCACCTATTTGATTGGTTGTCAATCATATCTCGTGTTCCGGATAATAACCATGAAAATTGAAATTTATCTAATCTTTGAGAATCTCTTGATTGGATAATGTTTGATCTGTTGCAAATAAATTCTCAATCTTAATTGTCATCTTTAACACGTGAATTATTTGAAATGCTTATCTCCGACGTGCGAATTGATTGGATTGCTCATCCTGGTATTATCTTATCTCTGTTGAATTTTTTGAATATTATCCCGATTAGAGATAAAGTTTTGAGCTTGATTGGATGTTTATCCGTTTTTTTTAGAATTATCTGGAATTACTTCGCCAAATCGGACGTTTTTCATGAAAAAATTGGTACCGAAAGGGCATGAATTTTTAAATTAATATAACTAAGTTCCCGAACTCATTTTCTCTAGTTCGTAGAGATAAAATAGTTCTCCCTCTATTTTATATAGGTTTCTAATCAACCTACCGTAAATGATTTGTGGCGGCTCCAATTTAATATTTTTTTATAAAATGAACATAAGTTACGATTCGGTAGGACTTGGGAGGATCCGAATTAGGTTAATTAATTTAATTAACCTAAGAATCCGTTAGCTTGATTTTTTTTTGTCGCAACAAAATTTCGATGTTCAAAAAATTATTCGTTATTGCATAAAATGAGAACTGGTCATAGTTTTCACCAAAAATTAATTTCTCGTGCATTGCATATTTACATTTTTTTTCCATTACTTTGCATGTACTCGGACCGACGATGAAGGAAATTGAGCTTAAGAATTTGACAAGCATTCGGACCGGAATCCACGAAGACATATTCGGCTTGGAGATCAGCCAACATATGACGTGATGAAAAATTTTTATCGAAAAGAGAGAGGAAAGTTTGATGGGCCATATGCACATGAAGTAGAAATCCACGTGCCCAAATACTTCGTATCTATTTGTACTTGGATAAGGATTTCTGATGAAATGGTGGCTTCTGGAGAATGCATGGCTTGGTGAGTGTTGGTTTGGTCGTAGGATACTTAGTCAAAGTGAAGGAAAAGGAGAACATTTGAAAGTAGATAAATGTTGTCTCATCTCCAAGAAACATAGATAATGCTTATTTAAAGATACGATAGCATCATTTTATACTTCTTTTGGACAGCACTCTCACTCCTGATGGAGTTTATCTTATTGTTACGAAAATCTTGAGCTTTTTCACTCATTGAACGACAATATTATCTCATCATATGCCCATTCTGGTCGTCCATTCAATCCGGCAAGCTCGAGAGATAACAGTCTAACGCGGATCAAAATCTCGAAGATAAATTTCAGATTTGCTTCAGCTATTATCTGTCTATCGTTCATGCTAATTCAAACAACTTTACTGGGGCTATAAATACTTCCTTCGCTGATCACAAAAAGGGGGTGCGCTGAGGAGTCTAGAGAACTCACGTGAGAATATCAAGGGAGAGAGAGGCTGAACATCCTTCACCCCCATTGGCACTGCCACTCTGGTTCGTGTTCCTGCTGACTCCACCATTTCAACCTCTATTCGAGTTGCTGCTGTTTGGCGTCACTTCTAGCTGCTATCCAGATTGAAAAGAGCGTTATTCGGTGTCCAAAATAGCTCTGTTTTGGAATCCCTGCACTTGATCTTTGCTAAAGGTTTTAGATACGAAATTTGAGGTTGATTTGCCACTGTTCGAGTACGAAACCGCCGCTGTCCAACCTTCGCACACGTGCTTTAGAGCTAATCATCAAGAGCGATTCACTTCATACATGAGTTGATCGATTTGCGGAGCGCGAATTTGACAAACTTGTTAGATTAGGTAACGATTCTTCTAGTTCATCGTGTTTATCAATATAATTAAGTGACTATCAATTGATTGCTTTTGGTGCTAAAAGGAACAAACTTTTCATCAAAGTTCGAACGATTCTAGCTCGAATATAGTTGTGCCATCTTTACCCGATTTCGTATATTGCCGGGTCGAATTGCGCTGAGCTTCAACCCGAGTCACGTAAAACATGGCACGGTATTGTTCACCCCTAGTCGTTCGGTCGGTGATGATTAGTTTGAATTACAAGAAATTGTTGAGTTGAGAAGCTCGTACAATGAAAATTCAGAACCTTCTTTGCTTATCATTTTTTATGGCTGTGAATTTTGTATATCTTGGTTGGGACATTCAAGCATTGTAAAAGTGCCTATCTTGATTGTTTTGATCGATTTGTGAGTTATCTTGCCTATTCATAAGAAATTGTAATTCGGTAATTGCGATCTTGGAAGATGAAAATCTTAGGCAAATAAATCAAGATGAGCACTCAAACCTTCGGCATGTCTGAATATGAATATTCGTATAAAAGTTAATTGCCGATTGGGTTGTTTTTGTTTGAATCTGTGGATGAATATTTGCATTCTTGAAGGAATCTTTCTAAGGGTGAAAATCATCTAATACCTTCAGTACTCAACGATCATGCATGGAGATGTTCGTCCACCACAGATGAGGAGTCAATTGGTGATCAAAATACTTTTTGATTTGGTTATTCAATAAGGCATTTTTTTTATTTTTGCATTGCATATTATTGCTGTTGTTTTGCTTATTGTTCATTAATCGTTCATTATTTGTTATAAAAATTTGCATATCTTTAAACAAACATACCCATAATATATGCTTCCATACGCTTAGATCCTTCGGAAAAAATTAAATCACACGCCTTAGCCATGATCCGAATGAGATGGTGATTTAGTATAAAACTTCGTGTTCTTTCCCTTAGGGAAAAGGGACATTGTTGTTTTATACCCCTATCCACATACTTGGCTCGAATCTTCGAGGATATAGCGGATAAAAATTCTTCTCTAACCCAAATCTTTGGGGATGAGTGAATTTTTTCAAAAAAATCGAAAATTAAAAGGTATATCACGGGCCTTTTTGTTTATTTTTCTTCAAATTTTTGTTTACTTTTGATTGCTCTTATTTAATCTGAAAATACCCAAAAAAAAATCATATCATTTTTGTGTATCACATAATTCATGCTACATTTTCCTAAATCAGAAAAAAAAAATCAATCAATTCACATCAATCAATCGAAAGATTTTTTTTTCATTAAAATTGATACCGAAAGGGCATTAATTTTTTAAATTAATGTAACCAAGTCTCCGAATTCACTTTCTCTAGTTCATAAAGATAAAATAGTTCTCTCGATATTTTATATAGATTTTTAATCAACCTACCGTAAATGATTAGTGGTGGCTCCAATTAAATAATTTTTCATGAATTAAACCTAAGTTACGATTTGGTAGGACTTGGGAGGGCCCGAATTAAATTAGTTAATTTAATTAATCGACAATCCATTAGCCTAATTTTAGGTCGCGATAGCACAAGCCTCTCACCTATCACCACCACCACCGGACTTGTCGTCGTTTGCAGTCGCTTGCCCCGCCTCACTCCGCCGATGCAGCCGGACCGAACGGAGGTGGCGACGTAGCCTCACCTCTGTCCTGCTAAAGAAGCCTCGACTCGACTGGAGATTTTATTGAGGATGTGTAGGAGAAGGTGAAGGGTGTTTAGGGAAGAGGAAAAGTGAGAGGAAAAGGAGATTCTGAAATGTGGGCTCCACATGACACGTGTCGATCAATTAATGAAGTGGCTGAGAGATTTGTTCGCACTGCAAGAGCACCTAATATTTTCTCCTTGAATGGAGACTCTATCTTGAACAAACGTCTCTTTATGAATGCGAGGGTTGAGATGAGATGGATGGTAGAAAGAATTAGCCTAAAAGTGCATCTTTTTTGCTGGCCATAAACAATTGAACCAAAATTAGTTGACTTATTTCTTCATATCTCGACTATATACGTGCTGCAATTGATAAATGAAATACTTTTTTCAAAGACAACAGGTTAAATTGCAAATCAAGAATAGTGCATTTGCGCTCTAAATGCATGAGTATATCAAATGTTAGGTATACTAAGATTGTTTTACTAAAGTTGCTTCGTTAAGGTAATGTGACATGCTATGATCTAGATTTTGAAAAAGTGAGTCATATTCTACATCCAATCAAACTTTCACATAACTTAATAAATTGTATGTCCCAATCTATTCTAGTATATCTAACATGATCTAAATAAACCAAAGTAGATTTCACACCGAACACTTAAAAAGTTATGAGCGGACAACCCTATAGATAGATTTCGCATGGATATTCATTTTGTCCACTATATTATAGTAGTGAACTTTTCTTGAATAATTCAAGAGACAAAATTAGTCATCTCAAAGAGTTATTTTGCGACATTGTGTGTTCCATTTTGAGTGAGGTAAATTCGGAGACCCAATGCCTTTAATTTGATAGATGGGACATTTAAATAGGTTTGTCTTTGTTTTCAGCTATCATATGATGGTCGTGGCAGCTCTCGTGCTCTTCGATTATACTGTCTTGTTAGGCGATCTTAAAGACACGCTCTCCAATATTGTTAGGTCCATTCATGATTTTTAATCCTGAAATGTTCTCAACAAAATCTGAATCCAAAATCATACTCGTGTAAATATTGATTTTGCGGACCGTAGTACATCTTTTCTCGAATATTCTAGGCATAAACCAATTTCGGTCGGAGTTCAGTGAGTCATCAAGGGCTTAATTTCTTTTTCGGTCAGACCGATCTCCTAATTCGAGTGAGGCATATTCTGCGGCCTAATTATGGCGCGTCTTCTACTCGAAGTGATATTGTGACCGATCCAGCTCTCTAATAAAAGAGATTGAGGCCCAAATACGGTGGAGCGGAGAATGAGGCGGCATATACTGTGGAGATTCCCAAGTGAGGCGGAAAACGAGGGAACTCGGTCGGCATATAAATTCACCACTTGCACATCCCAAAACCAAAGCAGCCAAAGCCATCTACCTAAAAAGAGCCTACCATTTGATCTGCCTCTCTCTTGCTCTCTTTCTCCGTTGTTTTCTATCATTTTCCCTGACTGAAAACAAGGTTAGTCGCTTTCTTCATTTTTTTTTTTTTTTTTGGTCTCCAGTCGTCGTCACATGTAATAGAAATCATTATCTTACAAGCACGTGTATCTGGCCTTTGTCGCGTTTATTCTTTGTGTGCATTGCTTTTTGTGGTTGGTTTGTCTTATGTCATTAGAAAAAGCTCAATAGCTCATTGTCGTTGCGTATCTTTTCGTTGTATGGCCTACAACTTGGAGACACATGAGTTTCTTGATGGTTCAGTCATCTTGGTATTCTTTCTTTGCCACCAGAGATCGTTCTTTTTGTTCTGGGCATTCGACATTTTCTGTGATTTTTACTTGTCTTCAGTGGAAGGGAAAAAAAAAAGATGCAAAAAAGGGATCAAGAAAGGGCAGATTTGAATTTGTGTATGATTGGAAAACAAGTACGCGGCATTTAAGGAAAATTAATGTAATTGGTCGCTCGGATCTTTCTCTTATTGCTTGAGTCAAGATATACTTTCTTAAAAATAAAATTCTGAATACTGTGTTGGATTCCGAATTGTTTTGGGGAAGTTGTGCTAAAAATTATTCGCTTTATGGACGATGAGTTGTATATGCAACGAATCACTTTAATGGACGATAAATTATGCTAGCAAAACTAGGTTTGCGATTCTTGCCTAATCTTGTGCAATTATAGACGGTCTTGGCTTGTAATCCGAATATGATTAATTTGTAGCTGGTTAGGGCAAGTGCTCATAGTCGTTTCTTGTCGATCCTGAAATTATTCACAGAGGAAGAGAGCAGAGATAGTCGACGGCGATGGCAGGGCAACAGTTGCAAGTCCTCAACGCCCTCGACGTCGCAAAGACCCAATGGTACCACTTCACTGCGATCATTATCGCCGGGATGGGATTCTTTACTGATGCCTACGATCTGTTCTGCATCTCCCTTGTCACCAAGTTGCTCGGCCGCATCTATTACCACGTCGACGGCGCAACAAAGCCCGGCACTCTGCCTCCTAATGTCTCGGCAGCCGTCAACGGTGTAGCGCTCTGCGGGACCCTTGCTGGCCAGCTCTTCTTCGGGTGGCTCGGTGACAAGTTGGGCCGCAAGAAAGTCTATGGCCTGACCCTGATTCTCATGGTTGTATGCTCGGTCGCCTCGGGCCTGTCCTTTGGGCATGATGCCAAGGCGGTGATGGCCACCTTGTGCTTCTTCCGCTTCTGGCTTGGCTTTGGAATCGGTGGTGATTACCCGCTGTCAGCCACAATCATGTCCGAGTATGCAAATAAGAAGACCCGAGGCGCTTTCATAGCTGCCGTCTTCGCCATGCAGGGCTTCGGGATCCTCGCTGGCGGTATCTTCGCCATCATCATCTCGACAGCCTTCAAGACCAGGTTCGACGCCCCGGCATATGAGGTGGACCCACTCGCCTCAACTGTTCCTCAGGCTGACTATGTCTGGAGGATCATCTTGATGGTGGGAGCGATACCAGCAGGGCTCACCTACTACTGGAGGATGAAGATGCCAGAGACTGCCCGCTACACTGCCCTTGTGGCTAAGAACGGCAAGCAGGCCGCAGCAGACATGTCCAAGGTCTTGCAAGTCGACATTGAGGCCGAGCAGAGCAAGGTCGAGCAGCTGACAAAGAGTGAGGCCAGTGGGTTCGGCTTGTTCACCAAGCAGTTCCTCAGCCGCCATGGCCTCCACCTGCTTGGGACGACCTCCACCTGGTTCTTGCTCGACATTGCGTTCTACAGCCAGAACCTGTTCCAGAAGGATATCTTCAGCGCAATTGGGTGGATCCCCGCGGCGAAGACCATGAACGCACTTGAGGAGGTGTTCAGGATTGCAAGGGCGCAGACGCTTATCGCCCTGTGCAGCACCGTCCCTGGGTATTGGTTCACCGTGGCCTTCATTGACAGGATGGGGCGGTTCGCCATCCAGTTGATGGGCTTCGCTTTCATGACGGTGTTCATGTTCGCGCTTGCTATCCCATACAACCACTGGACGCACAAGGAAAACCGCATTGGGTTTGTGATGATGTACTCGCTCACCTTCTTCTTCGCCAACTTTGGGCCCAACGCCACCACTTTCGTGGTCCCGGCTGAGATCTTCCCTGCCAGGCTGCGGTCGACCTGCCACGGGATATCTGCTGCGGCGGGGAAGCTGGGGGCGATCATCGGCGCGTTTGGATTCCTGTACTTGGCACAGAACCAGGACCCGGCCAAGGCAGACGCTGGCTACCCTGCAGGCATCGGGGTGCGGAACTCGCTCATCTTATTGGGAGTGGTCAACTTCCTGGGTCTCCTGTTTACGTTTTTGGTGCCTGAGTCGAAGGGCAAGTCATTGGAAGAGATGTCTGGAGAGAATGAGCAAGAGGCAGAGGAGGAGCCGACGTCTTAGAGCAACAGATCAATACCAGGCAGTTTGAGATTTGGAGTTTGGACACAGTCAAGTCTATGTCACAAATAATCCTGCAAATCCCAACTTCTGTTACAGTGTTTTGTACATCTAATCTCTTTTAGCCGCTGAGTTTTTTTTTTTTCGTCTCTAAGTTTGGCCTTTTTATTTTGGAGTGGTTTGAGCTTTGTGTTACGTATTTGTAAGTCAAGAAAATGCCAGTTTCTTGTACATGATCTTGTTTTACCAATCCATGGCTCAGTTGTGGCTCCTTGTTGATCATTTTTATTTTCTATTCAAGTCTCAATGTCCTATGATCTTTCATATTACTGGAAAGAGTTGGTGGGTTTTCATGACTTCATAGAATTTTGCAATGAGATGGACAACTAGAACTTGTCTTAGACATGTGAGCCCAACATTATGTTGGTTGAGTTAGGAATGTTCTGTCAGTACCTTCCTTGGTACTGTGAATCCTGATTAGGTTTGGTAAAATGTGCAAGGATCTCATCTATCTACTTTGCAGGATCTATACTGGAAATGTCAAAGGTGCATCCGCATGTGACTAGCTTTCTAGGGTTTTAGCCAAAATTTGCTAGTGGTGATTTCTCGTGTATATTTTTATAGCACGGTATATTCAAACCTTTACGGCACTTTATACGTGTTGTTTAATCCAATTTTGTTATCAATTGAATAAAATGTAGTTACAGCTGGTGAAAATTAATCATAAAATTTCAAATAGTGCCCACGTTGAAAATCACAGCTGAACTAAAATAAAAACTAAAATACAAATTCACTCATTTCAATTTCAAATGAAAATTCTGTTTCGGTCAATCCAATTTTTAAACATAGCTAGCACCAGCAGTGCTTCCCACTCTCTCTGATCCCGTTGAGTCTGGTCGATGGCAATGGATAGTCAGTTATTCATTTTCTAGTGGTTTCTTGTCTGATAATTACTTTTGTGAGTTATAAGGTCTTAAGACATTTATGCATTTTTCCCTCGACTTAGAGTCCGTTTATTTGAAAGAAAACTGTTTTCGAGATTAAAAAAAAATGACTTTCTAGCGTTTGGATAACGGAAAATATTTTCCACGAATTGAAACAACAAGCTTAGGTTAATGACTTTTCCTTCGACAACAAAGAAAATACTTTTCCTAAACCATTAAAC
Organism: Rhodamnia rubescens; assembly: GCA_021437795.1. Classification (NCBI taxonomy): domain Eukaryota; kingdom Viridiplantae; phylum Streptophyta; class Magnoliopsida; order Myrtales; family Myrtaceae; genus Rhodamnia; species Rhodamnia rubescens. Next base: position 1,024,399 of record JAILYA010000078.1, on the reverse strand, counting down.
AAATGAAAACTAAACCATTATCCTTGAAATTGATTTCCATGTGTTGACACCTAAAAATCAGAAGGCTCGTGACAAACACGTGAGGAGGCGTCAATCGGCTACAAGGAGAACACGAGGTAAGGCACACATTGATCAAGCAGGCACGTGTTAGGGTAAATTATGGCGCCATTTCCTTCCAAACAAGAAAAGCGCAGGGGAGAGCCACGATCGGAGCAGTTACCAAGGAATGGCGGTAAATCCCCACGAGGTGAAAAGAAAAGAGCGCGAAGACCAAGAAACCGTCGAAAGAGTAATCCACGTGGCTTGGGAGAAGGGTAAAACGTGGGGGCCGAAGGAAGTAACCGATTGACGGTTACCAAGAGTCCGCCTATATATATCCCATAGAGAAGATACACAAGAGGACACACGAACACACATCTTCTCAAACTAGCTCCTAACTCATAGCCTTTAGCCTAGCGTAATTATAACTTTCCGAATCCCGTCGTCGATTCAATTCGACGAGTTTCATATCCAGAGTTGAGTGTCGTTGATTAGATTCCGGCGCCCGCTCACTAGGTTCGGTTCCGTCGATTCGATTCCGGTGTTGTACCTTTCATCCATCTTGTCCGATACCGTCGATTCAATTCCGGTATTGTGTCCTATAATTCCCGTCCAGGTCTGTCGATTCAATTCCAGCATTGTGTCCTGATTTATCCGACCTTGATTTAATTCCGGAGTCGCGTTGAAGTTTACCGCACATCTTGACTACTGCGCACCGGGGTTGTCGAACTCATCGAGAGTCCAACATGCCCTTTTTGTGTTAATAAAGACATCCACCGCATTTGACACTCTCGTCCAAAACGACCCGAACCCCTTTTCGGAAAACGAACGGATTAAGTTCGATAAAAGATTCCGCGTGAGCCACCTTCTCTTTGGGCCTCAGCGTTTCGGGCTCGACCCATAATCACAAAGAAGCCCTGTCAAGGATTTCGACGCGCAACAATCTTTTTGGCACGCCGTGGGGACATCTTGGTGTCGGTTCGAGAGAAGTGCTATGCCACGCACAAGAGAACGTAACAATTTAGACGGTGTGGGAGACGAACCTCGAGAAGAGATGCAAGGAGTAGAGTCATCTACGGCTCGTCAGGTCCAAGTAGAAGATGCAGAAATCTCTCAACGAATGTCGAAAAACCGAGGAGGAATCTAGAAATGACACCCGTCATGTTAACATCGATAAGACGCACTATCGAGGAAGTCCGAAACAATTTGCTGATCATATGGTCCAGCAATGACCGAGGTCGTCAGGCCACTAATCATCAACACGTATCACGAATGTGCCATGGGACAGCACGGAACTACGGTCAACCCACCTCGGGGTCAAGGAGGGAATGGCTTCGCACCAGCGGAACGATGCATTACCGGTAACAATGCCACCAAATGTAGGCACTTTATCGAACAAAACGTTCAGCCTTTAGAACCTACACGGATTCCGCAACGAGGGAGGCGTTGCAAGCCAACGAACCCGGACCCCCCATAGGTGCAAATACGGGTATGTTCCCGGACATCCTATTCGACAAAAATATGCCCATTGCTCGCAGAAGTCCCCGTCCAGTATAATCATGTCATTGTCAACGAGCAACCAGCCCGTGATTATCGAAAATCGGGGAGGAGTACCAATACCCTTTAGGGGGCAATGGCAAGCTAGGAGGCGGGACCAAATTTCCCAGGTCGAGGCCCAGGCCGGTTTGCGCCTCAAGACATACGGCCTAGGCCTCACCCAATGAATCAAGCACTGCCAACCACCGGTCCCGAGCCTATGTTTCACGCTTGTCGGCCTCCCATACAACCTATGTATCAAGCACCACAACCTGGATACCATATGCCATATTATCAGCCAATGATTGATCAGGTACCCGTATATTGACCCAATGGTAGGATACGGGGTTAATGTCTACCAAAGCCATATCCGATTGGGTGGATACGATCCCATATCCAAGAGGATTCAAAATACCGAGTTCACGCCTTTCAGTGAAGATGACCAATATACGTATGAACATATTAATCGTTTCTTAGCATTATGTGGAGATGCTACACAGCAGACCACTGGAAATTAAGGCTATTTCCATTGTCTTTGTCACGGACGCCTTTACTTGGTACAAAGATCGCCACCCAATTCGGCTAACATGGGAACAGATGGAACGTTTGTTTCATGGGCGGTTCCAAAGAGCGGTGCCGAATTTGTCGGTAGCCGATTTATCGACAATGAAGCAAATGGCGAACGAGACTGTCGACCGGTTTATTGCAAGGTTCAAACAAGCTCGGAACAAATGCTTGGTTCCTCTACCGAAAAAACATTTGTTGAGTTTGCCTTCAATGGGTTGAAATTCGAGATACGAGACAGGATGGTCGGGCATCCATGTACTTGTCCGTTCGAGTTATCTACAATGGCGAAAAACATGAGAGTATCCTCAAAGAAAAAGACAAGAGGCACACCGGAGGGGACATAAGTCTTGTCGGGGAGACATAAGTCTTGTCGAATCACCCGATTTCGATGAGGATTTAACGGATCCTGTTGAAGTAGCCGTCGCCCAACTAACCATCGACAAGCCGTACACTTGCCAAGCAATGAAGCCCGCAAGAATGAAAGAAAAGTCAACTATAATGGCTAAAGCAAAGGACGCAAGATTTCTACTCATTCGACGCAAACCGAGCGGAAGAAATCTTCGACATGTTGTTAGCCGACGGACAAATAAGGCTAACGAAGGACGAAGATACCATCCAAGGAAGAATTAGCGAGGAAAAAGTATTGCAAGTGGCACCACTCCCGGAGCCATAACACCTCGGATTGTTTAGTTCTCAAAAAGAACATTCAAGAGGCAATTCGACAAGGAAAGATCAAATTCGCCGAGGACAAAGGTAAACCTCCGATGGATGTCGATATTGATCCTTTCCGTAATGACCGGGATGGTTTCTTTAAGGCGGTCGAATGAAGAACATAAGGTACCGGTATATGCTCTTACCGTAGACGAAAATTGGAAAACACGGACGTACCCGGGGAGGTTACGTGAGGAATAACCAAACCCATCGGAGGTCGGGCACCTCCTCGGATCAAAAATATCGAATATCGGGAAACCTCAACCATCAAGGTGCTTATAAATCATTTAAGCGAGGTATGAGGAAGGGGACCCCACAATTGGTACCTTGGGCGAGCCAGTGGCAAGTTCGATTATTATGTAAGCTATGGTCCGCCACCCGTCCATCCTAGACAAGAAGTCCCTCATAGATGGGAAGAAGAGTTCGACGAGACCTTCGACAAAGAATTTACAGCCGTATCATCAACGAACTCCGAAGATACCAAGCAACCTGCGGAGGGATCCCGGTACGAGGTAACAGAGGACCAAAAGGAGAAAAGCATGACTCGAACTTAGAAAAGAAGAGTGCAAAGGAAAAAGAGAACCCACATCCTACGACAACATGATATCCCAATCATGTGAATCAAAACCAGCACTCCTAACCGTACTAAGTCCCGAGGGCAAGAAATTTGGTTTGGAGGCGGCGCCGGATGAAACACCAACGGTTCAAAAAAAGACGACAAAATCATCGAGCCACGAGCCGCCCGCACCTAAATCGCAGTTTAGAACCCACGTTAGCGGTCAATATCACCTTGAGCTCTTGTATGGTGCAAGTTAAGTTGCCACACGAATTCCGACTTGAGTCATCTTCAACCGATGGCGACGACAAAGAAACCGCACAAGAGAAAGAGAGAGCCCAATTTTGCTTCGACAATGAAGAAACCATGGAATTCAGAAAATCAAGGGAAGACGTCTCAAATCATTTGAGGTCACTCAACATAAATGCAAGGATTAATGGGCGACCGTAATGAAAGTGCTGGTAGATGGGGGTCAACGTTGAATCTCATTCCATACCGCTTCTTCAAGAAAATAGGAAGAAGTGATGATGAGGTAATCCCATCGAATATATAGTTATCCGACTTCACTGGTGAGATTACCAAGTAAAAGGAGTATATGTCGCAAATCTAACCGTCGGATCCAAAACATCGAGGACGCCTCTTTTGCGTTGGACGCGGGACGGATCTTATAACCTGCTTCTAGGGAGAGATTGATACATGAAAATCAATGCGTCCGTCAACGTTACACCAAATGCCGCATTCGGAATGGGGACAAGGTGGAATATGTAAAAGCGAATCCCCGGACCGTGTCACTAGACCCGTATATCCGGGACGGGACAAAGTCATGTCGATATCGCCTCGAGTATCCAAGCCACCCGGCATCCAAGGGATATCGCGTTCGCCGTTTCGACAAGGAAACTACCGAATGGGTCCCCAGGAAGGAACCGGTGGAACCAATTAATCCTAGATGGAAACTCGATTATTTGTACAAAACCTCTCGAGAGGTATGCGCCTCCGGGCCAACAGAATGGTCAAGCTGGCGAGCTAGCTGGTATTCTAGAATTCGAAGAGTCTCTAATTAAAGAGGATGACAAAGTGATCCAAGCTCGGGATCCGTTAGAAGAGGTCAATCTTGGAGATGAGACCCTCACAACCAACTTATATCGCCGAGTTACTCGATCGACAATACAAGGTTCAAATGGTAAACCCGTTAAGAAAATACAAAGATTGCTTTGCCGGGATTACCACGAGATGCCCGGCCTATCAAGAACGTAGTTGAGCATCGATTGCCAATTAAGAAGGGATTCCGACCTCATCAGAGCTCCTAGAAGATTCGCTCCGAAGTAATCCTTAAGTTAAGGAAGAAATTGAGCGCTTTCTCTCTCGGGTTCATAAGAGCAATGAGGTATGTCGAATGGTTGTCGAATATCGTGCACTGTTAGGAAGAAGAATGGCAAACTCGAGTATGCATCGATTTCGCAACCTCAATTTGGCTACCCCAAAAGATGAGTACAGATGCCCATGGCCGATATGTTGATCGATTCGCTTCCAGCAATGAGATGATGTCCCTTATGGATGGACATTCGGGGTATAATCAAATATTCATAACGGCGGAGGATGTCCACAAGACAACCTTTAGATGCCCGAGCCATTGGCACATTCGAATGGGTTGTTATGCCGCTCGGGTTGAAAAACGCTGGTGCTACATATCAAAGAGCAATGAATTGCATTTTCACGACATGATCGGAAATTCATGGAGGTCTACATTGATGACATCATCGTCAAGACAGACAAAGTAAGTCATCTAGACCAACTAGAACAGGCTTTTGAGAGAATGTGCAAGTTTAAGTTAAAAATGAACCCGTTGAAATGTGCATTCGGGATAGGAGTGGCAATTTCTTAGGTTTTTTGGTCCATCAAAGAGGCATAGAAATGGACATGAACAAAGCAAAGGCTATCATAGAGTTGCCATCTCCTGCAAATGCTAATAGGGAAATTGAATTTCTTACGGCGTTTTATAGCTAACTTGTCGGGGAAAATTGAAGTTTTCTCCCCATTGCTCAAATTGAAGAACGAACAAGAGTTTGTTTGGGAAGAAAGACATCAAGTGACTTTCGACAAGTTAAAAAATATCCGATCAAGCCACCAGTTTTTATGTCACCGAAGGTTGGACGGCCATTAAGATTGTACTTGTCGGCGCGAAATGACGATTGGGAGTATGTTAGCTCAAGAGAACAATGAAGGTAAAAGAGCAGGCCGTATTCTACCGAGTAGAATGCTCAATGACGCCGTGACAAGATACACGCCGGTCGAAAAACTATGTTTATCATTGTATTACGCCTGTACAAAATTACGGCATTACATGTTGCCGACCACGGTACATGTAATTTGCAAAACAGATGTAATTAAGTATATGTTGTCCAGGCCCATCACTAGAGGCCGGATTGCAAAATGGGCATTTACTCGATAGAAATTGATTTGATTTATGTACCGCTCAAAACAGTAAAAGGGCGGGCGGTATTCGATTTCATCGCGAGTATCCATCGAGTTGAAAATTGAGGATGAAAATCATCTCGGCATTGCACCTTAGATATTATATTTCGATGGATCGGTGGCGTCAGGTTTAGCAGGCGCGGAATCATGATTATATCACCCTTTAAACAAAAAACAAAGATTATATTCAGGCTGATTTCGAGTGCTCGAACAATCAAGCCGAATACGAAGCCCTAATTGTGGGTTTGAATGTTTTAATTGACATGGGGGTAAAGTCAATTAAAGTAAAGGGCGATTCCAACTGGTGATTAAACAATTGAGTGGTGAGTATCAATGCACGAGTGAAAACATTATTCGACATCATCATCGGCAAATGAATTGTTGTCGAAGTTCGGAGCATAAGCTAATCCATGTCAAGAGAAGTGAAACTCGAGAGGCCAACGAATGGCTCAAATGGCATCGAGGATATCGCATATCGAAGGAGCTAGCGGAGCATATCATTACTCGGGTAAGGACTTTACCGTCGATGGATGCCAGGGTGATGATGATTGAGGGTGAGAAATCGAAAGCTCGATAAGAGGACAACAAGATTGGAGAATCCCTTTGATAAATTACTTGAAGAACCCGGGTTTGGCAAAGAAAGATTTCAAAAGGAAAGCTACGAAATATCCGTTGATTAACGACGAGCTATATCGAAAAACAATCGACGACTGCTTCTTAAGTGTTTAGGGCGGGGAGGAAGCAATGCTAGCCATGACGAAGTCCATGAAGGAATCTGCGGGCGCATCAGCCGGATTAAAAACAAAATGGCCATTGAGCGGCATGGATATTTTTGGCCAACAATCACTCAAGATCGTATTGACTATGCTAGAGGATGTCGGCCATGCCAAAGACATGGACCGGCCCAAAGACGCACCGGCCGCACTAATGAACCCAATAATCAAGCCATGGCCTTTTCGGGAATGGGCAATGGATATAATAGGAAAAATTTATCCTCCCTCGACGAAGAAGCATAGCTTCATTTTAGTGGCCACCGATTACTTCACGAAGTGGGTTGAGGCGGCAACATATAAAAACGTGACACAAAAAGACAATCGGGGAGTTTATCGAAGAGAGGATTATTCATCGATTTGGTATCCCGGAGACCATCACCGCCGATCAAGGGACAGTCTTTACGGGTGAGAAATACTTGGATTTCACCAGTTCTCGGGGTATCAAGATGGTTCATTCAACGCCCTATTATGCCCAGGCTAATGGTCAAGTGAAGCCTCCAATAAAATAATCATAGGGTTGATTAAAAAGCATTTGGAGGACAACCTAAGGAATGGGACTCACTACGTCGACGTTTTATGGGCTTACCGAACGTCTAAAAGATCAAGTCTTGGAATTAGTCCCTACATGCTCACATACGGATAAGAAGCCGTGTTACCTCTTGAAGTTACTGTGCAATCATTAAGGGTGAAGCTCCAAGATAGTATGGCTAAAGAACAATACGATGAGATGATGTATGCTAACATTGATGAGTTGGGAGATAATTGAGCCACAAAGACTGGAAAAATTGATGGCTCGAAACGTAGAGTTGCTAAAGCCTATAACAAACACGTGAGAGCTAAGCGTTTCGACGTGGGGATTTGGTCCGGAAGACTATTTTGCCGTCGAACCTCGATGGTGAGAAGTTTGGCAAGTGGTCCTCAAAGTGGGAAGGGCCATACGTAATAGTAGATGTTCTCCTAGGGAACGCATATCGAATGATGGAAATCCATGGAAGAGAGCTACAGCGATCCATCAACGGGAAATATTTGAAAAAATTCTACCCTTCGATGTGGGAGATGCGAGAAGAATCAAGGGGCACGGGGTAAGAAGGTCGGTTCATTCATCAAATAACTTCAACATCCTCCGTTCTCTCTCTCTCTCTCTCTCTTTCTCTCTTTCTCTCTCTCGCTCTATCTTTCCTTCTCTCTCTCATCCTGCTCACTTCACCGGCCCCTCATGGAAAGTATTCTTTGAAACGAACGACAAAGTCCCGTAATCGGTCTTCCAGTTTGATGTTCTCCTCCTTTGCACGATGGTGGGCTTACCCACCCCTCCATTGCCGCCTCCAAACTTGTCCTTCTCGTTCTTGAGCCGCTTAAGGTACTCCTTCCGGACCTGCATGAGACCATCGATAGAGTCCAGCATGTTCTTAAACCCTCGAAGGGGCCTCAATGAAGGCCAAGGATGGGATTCGCAGCCTCAGCCAGTTCATATTCTCGCGCTCGGAGCCCGTCGAGGCCTTCGCAGTGTCGCCGGCCGGAGTTCGGGCGATCGGAAACAATGTTCCGAAGTTGAAGGACGCCGGCCGAGAGGCATGAAGGGTCTCCCCGGACGTTGCGAGTTCCTTAAACACCACTTCTCCGTTCTCAATCTCTTCGATCTTGCACCAAACTTCATGTTCGGTGAGATCGTCTTCGGGACATGGTCGCTAGATTTTCACGGAACTTCTCCAGCCCGTAGTCGAAGAGTGTGATGAACTCTTCATGCGCGGAACGGATGATCGGAGGGAGATTTTAGGGTGCAGAGTGGTTCAAAGGACATTCGGTTTCTCGAGAGCCCTAGGTTTCAACGCCAAAGATGGTATAAGTATAACCGAGAAGAGAGATAATCTCCCTCCAAGTAGCTGAAAACTCACGGCTAAAACGCGTAGGGGAGATGAGGTCAAGAGGACGAAGCACATTCCATGATCGCGGAAGGTTTGCTAGTTGTGAAAAGCTTGCTCTTTGGATGGCAAAGGGTTTGGATGAGGATTCACTCCGGATAAAGGGCGCTATTTATAGGCAAAGATCAAGGAACGGTTCACCTCACAACACTAAGTATCCGCCCACGACCTTCCGATAATCGAAGCGACAAAGTTAGTGGGCGATTATCGGGACGAAGGGTGTGTCGCGGTTGGTAGAGGGGCCATAATGGCACGTATAGCGGGTTTCTCGCTAGTTAATGTCCACATCGAACAATCGCGGCGATTTGGATTCGAAGGAGAATCGGTGATGACCCTTGTCATTAAATGCCGCTAGAAGAAACGATAGACTTGATAAGATCATGTCATGATGAACTTAAAGATTTGACGCTAAGACCAGAAAAGTTCAATAAGAAATCAAGATGACGGCAATGATAAGTGCCATGAGTACATGACTAGTAAAGTGGATCACGATACATGTGCTCAATGTTCAAAACAAAACTATGTAGTTGCATCTCACTGTTCGGTTGGCATCGACAATGGCTTCCTTTGATACTGGCGCATCATATCAAGATGCAATGATTCGCAAATCGCCCCTGCCGTTTGACCATCTTCAATTGGGAGGATAAGGCTTAGGGTGGTATTACCATCACCCCTCCGCATTCTCGAGGATACTATGTCGATAAGCCACTCATTGTCGCAAGGAGAAAATCTGTTTCCAAATTGTCGATGACAATTCATGCTGCCTCATCCCGAAAAGCCTTAAGGTCGAGCCAAAGGTAAGAAAGAGTTCATTAATGGAGGCTCAAGGGCACGGCATTGGATGGAGAAGGGTAAATGAGCCAAGAAAGTAAGAAGAGCCTTGATCTCATCTTGACAAATCTCTATTACATATAGCGGCATAGCCTTTCTTCGCAACTCATGCAGCGCAGCCATTTAGCCAAGAAATGGGTAATCATACTGAAAAACATTTGATGGGCCAAGACACTAGCCATGTTCATATGAACAACCCACGATTTACTTGGTAGGTCATCCGTACGGCCGTCGAAGCCGTGAACCATCTAAAGGAAAAGCGATTAGTACCAACGCCGTAAGAATGAAAAGAAGCTCCTACCTCCATCGACAGGATATTAGCATACCGATATTGAGAAAGGGCTTACCTTCATCAATTGGTGCTCAAGCATAACGCTGGTATAAGAAAAGGGGCAGGTTCCTTAGAGGATGCAGCAAACCCAAAGGGGTTCGACAAACTCCGGGAGGATACCCCTGCATGAAACAAGAAGGAGCGATAAGAAAGCCACCATTCATCGAAAGATGAGGAACTACAAGGATGGCCGGAGAAGCCAATGAACATAAAGCGCTTGAAAACAAGACGTGCGACTTCGATATGGCCTATCAAGTTAGTTATATCTTCCTTGTGACCAGAAAAGGAAAATTCATGGAATACACCATCGGCATTGGAATTCCCTAGGTAAGTCCAAATTGGCGAGCGCAGAATGAGGATTATAAATTTCGAATCCCGATGAGAAGTCGCGCCACACCAAGTTCATAGTTAAGTCACCGGCACCAACACACTCATCCAAAACATGTGAGAATCAGGATTTGTCTTGGAGGAGCTCTAGACATTATCATCGACGAGCAGCCTAAAAAATCAAAACTAGTGAGAGATAATAGCTCAACAATGAGATCATCGAAAGGGTCGGGGTTATCAAGATCGCGGCGAAGGATCCGGTTGAACGCCATCGGTGCATCACTTCGTAGTCTTCGATGATCCACTTGAATTAAGCCCCTTCTCTAGGAACATGTGAGGGAAATACGCTGTGCCCAATAATGCAAGATCCATAAAGGACCCAAAAAGGATCGGGGTGTTTACCCTCCAACTAAGATTGAGCATCCGACAACCCTCGATACAATGCAGCCAGGAACATTCGGCCTAGGCCAATATCAACACCACATGCCGGTTCATGTGCCATATCAAGAAATTCGAAGAAATTCGACATGTGGGAAACAAAAGACATATTTGCAAAGCCAACACAAAGGAAGGCTATATGTTCCCCGGAAGAATGGGTCCTGAAGATTTGGCATGATGATCCATGAATTTATCATACGGTAGGCCGAAGCGGCGGGACATATCGGGAAAAAATTGGTCGCTCAAAGGGCAATATTACTTTCGATGAATGGAGAAAGACCAATCGAGACCAAATATCAAGAAGGGTAGGCGTCACTGGACCAATGGGCAAAAGAAGCAATTCGATGAGGGCGACTGAAGCAACACAAACGCCAACAAGTCCATACTCAAGGGGATCAATGGATATACCACAAAATGTTAACAAAACGTCTATCCGAGCTCGTGCCCGGATGATAGCCACCTCCCTTTCTAGTCGTTTGTACCGAGTTATAAAATCGGTGGTCGAAAGATGGATACAAAGAAAATCGTGATTATTCGACGCCGGGCGAGAGCACAAATGACGAGTTGCTCGAAAGGTAAGATTTCCTTGGAGCAACGAGGAAGCAATTAATTAATAAAGAAGAAGGTGGTAAACGGTAAGATGTGGACCCAAAATGATGTGACCATTGCCAGGCTGGTAATCCATGAAGGATAAGGAGAGTTCCCTCTGGCTTCATTCGATAAAGAGCGTCGAAGGAGTACTCATGTGAATTCTATGGTGAAGGTCGTACGGTTGATACAGAAATAGCCATTATTTATAAGAAATTTTGAAGTAACCAACTTAGGAGAATGATGGCGGTTACCCAAACGTGGAGAATACATGGATCGTGGCAAAATGCGACAACGAAAAAAGGGGAAGTTTCATTAAGGATTTTCAGTGTACGGGGCTGACTTGATCCCTCGAGTAACTCACGCAGTAAGCGCTCGAACTTTTTATTTTTATCCATGTACATATTCCTAGTGCGGCATCGATCTATTTCCACTTGCACTATTCGAGCGCGATCAACCCCTTTTCTTCTCTTCCAAGGAGGCTACGGATGCCTTGGTTGATCTTCTATTGAAGAACGCCGAGAGAGTACAATTGATCGTTGGCGTGAGTCTCCTCCGGTTCCCTTTCTATTACCACCTCTGTTGCTCTAGAGCGTCTCCTTCTCGTCCGGGCAGCAAGCTCCTTAACGGAGGATTGAAGGGACGCCACCTGACTCACAAGTTGTCCCGCTTCTTGAGCTTGGCCGGGAGAGAAGAGCCGATCGGGAAAATGTGATAAAGCAAGTATCTTGTCCCGACACCGCCAAAAATGCATGAAGGGAGTGGGAAAGTGTTCCAGGAATATTTTCAGCCGGCGAACTAAATCCCAGGAAGCTTTTGCGACTTCTCTTTCCACCGACAGCTCCATCACGGACTTAATACTTTGAATATTCGATGGGTTGTCAACGAAGGAGGCCACTCCGAATGGACAAAGTCCAGAGAGCAAGACAACATAACCCCGGCTTGCTGAAAGCTTCCAAGTCGGAGGAGCGACCGGGTGAGGTACACTCGGATGGTCGAAGAACGAGAAGACCCAACAAGATAGGCTCGAACATCTTGACGGACGGTAGAAGGAGAGAAGCAACAGGAAAATCCCAAAGAGGGTCCGTCGACAAGGATCTTCGGTTATCATAGGGGCTTCACTATCAAAGGCGCTTCAACCATCGAGTTGGAACAATGGCAAGCGAAGAAGACTCCTCTTGAGGTACCTTAGACGAAGGCCACCACCGAAACGGTAGGGTCGGGCGACTTCCAAAACGGCAATATAGTCGGGCCTCCCGATAAGTGGATCGGAGCTCCCAAGGGACCTTCGGACAAAGGGTAGAAAGAGCTTCAACATGCGAGGAGCCTTCGGAGTTTCCATCGGAGACTCCATCGGAGATTTGCTTTTCTTCGTCCCCAATTTTCGCCGTTTAAGAGAAGTAAGCGTCTCCTCATCGGCATCATCGCTCGAGTCATCGCCAAATATCAAAGGTAAGGTAAAAGTCATTTCAGGCCGAATATCAGAAAGTTAGAAAGAAAGGAATTTACCGAAATAGGCGTCGGACGCTTGCGACTACCAATCGAAAGATCCTTGGTTGCACCCTTTTTCCAACTTTCTTCACGGCATGACCAAGAGCCGTATCCGACCATCCTTGAGTATAGACGAAATAGCATCCTCAAAGGGGCTCTCGAAGGCAAAGGATGTCCACCAAGTTACGAACTCGGGAGTCACGCCAGGCTGGAACATAGTACCGATGGGATGTCCCCCGAAAACCGCCGATACATCACGTGCGTGACCTCGGCACAGCAGTGAACGGTTCATCGACCTTGATGTTGTAAACTTTCTTATCCAGGGTTGGAAAATCCATAAGATAGGGGATGGGCATAGGCCTGCCGTCGAAGGCCAAACCGCCTAGCACAATAGTGCGGAGAATATGGTTCAAAACCAGGATAGAATCTCCCTTTGAGGCAAAGCCCGATTGGAAGGTCTCGGGAAATAAAACGAAGGTCCAAAAGTCACGATGATTAAACCATTTCAAGGTTCGAGAATCAAAGCGAAATCGAATTCACCCGAACGGTAAGGGAAGAAGTCTATTCTATCGGCTTCCCAAGATAAGAGCCTCAAAGGAAGAAGCGAAAAGGCGGAACATCGCCAGGCCTTCGACGGAGCAATTAAGCGGCCGAGTTCCAAGCTTGAGAGGGACTTTATTGGGATCAAAGGGAGGAACGCTTTCGAACAAGAAAGGAAAATAAAATGCAATCCAAGCTTGAAGAATCCAGAGTGGACCCGACAATACACTATCTTCCTCGAGCTCGACATTAATCGGGCGGCATAAGAAACACTTCGTATAAAGATGCCAGGCAAGCGAACCAAGAGCGACAAGATTTCCTTTCGCTAGAAGCAGGCAAAGTCGAAATAATCCCTGGACCCTTTAAGAGTCGGGCTGAAAAATAGATATTTCGACAGCCAAAACAGAAGGAAAGCGGTTCGTTCTTCGGGAGTAACAGCACCAAAGGTCCTACCATAAGCATCAATGAACTTCCCATAGGCAAGAGTATCGTCGAAAAAGGGGCGATCCTTGGTTTTCCCTAGATTTTTGACAGATATCCCATAAGGGGAGAGACCAAGAATGGCAAAAGCATCCAAAAGGGTTACGACATAGGACCCCATGGGAAGAAAAAACAATTGATGGAAGAGGACCAAGCTTATAACAGCCCCAAATAAGCCCCTATTTAGGTCGTGTGACCGCATGCCGACCTCAATCGCTGTCCTTATTTGCGCCGCTTCCCAAAAGGCAATCGTCGGGGCATCACCCTAGAGCCTTTGGAACCGGTATAAGCTTTGTCATCGAAGGACGGAAAGCTCCTAAACCGAGCCAGCCCGGTCCAAATATCCTTCGGGAAGTATTAATAGGAAGCAGCTCATCCGCCCGCATCGAAAAGCAAGGTTGAAGGGACTCTAGAATGTGATGATGATCGTGGAGACCGGGCCCAAGAATGAGACCGGCATGCTCCCGTCGAGTATTCAACAACTTGAAGAAACAATGATTAGCTTCATTACTATCGATGATCCCATCGAGCGGGAAATAAATTGATGAGGAAGGAACCCGAGGTTTCGGGCCATGGAAGCTTGGAACGTTCGACAAAGGTTTAGGGTTTAGAAGAAAAGCCTTAGACGCAAAAGACGACGATTGAGAGCTTTTTAGGATCCTTAAAAAGCAGAACAAAAGGAGCCGTGCACCGTACGAAATCAAAGGAAAAGTGCGATCGTCCTTCTACGGAAACCTACGGATCGAGGATATATTTTAAAAGAGGTAAATCTTGATTTACATCTTTTAAAAGGGGGCATGTGTACACCTAAAAATTTCGAAAAGGCTCGTGACAAACACGTAGAAGGCGTCAATCGCTACAAGGAGAACACCGAGGTAAGGTACACATTGATCAAGCGGGTGCCACGTGTTAGGGTAAATTATGGCGCCATTTCCTTCCGAACAAGAAAACGCGGGGAGAGCCACGATCGAGCGCTTACCAACGAGTAGCGGTAAATCCCCACGAGGTGAAAAGAAAAGAGTGCGAAGACCAAGAAACCGTCGAAAGAGTAATCCACGTGGCTTGTGGAGAAGGGTAGAACGTGGGGGCTCAAGGAAGTAACCGATTGACGGTTACCAAGAGTCCGCCTATATATATCCCATAACGAAGATACACAAGAGGACACACGAACACACATCTTCTCAAACTAGCTCCTAGCTCATAACCTTTAGCCTAGCGTAATTATAACTTTCCGAATCCCGTCGTCGATTCAATTCAGGCGAGTTTCATATCCAGAGTTGAGTGTCGTTGATTAGATTCCGGCGCCACTAGGTTCAGCTCCGTCGATTCGATTCCGGTGTTGTACCTTTCATCCATCTTGTCCGGACCGTCGATTCAATTCCGGTATTGTGTCCTATAATTCCCGTTCGGTCTTGCGATTCAATTCCAAGCATTGTGTCCTACAATTTTATCCGACCCCGTTGATTTAATTCTAGAGTCGCGTTGAAGTTTACCGCACATCTTGACTACTATGCGCACCGGGTTGTCGAACTCATCGAGAGTCCGTAACATGCCCTTTTTGTGTTAATAAAGACATCCACTGCATTTACACTCTCTCGTCCAAAACCGACCCGAACCCTTTTCGGAAAACGAACGGATTAAGTTCGATAAAAGATTCCGCGTGAGCCACCTTCTCTTTGGGCCTCGGTCGTTTCGGGCTCGACCCATAATCACAAAGAAGCCCCGTCGAAGGATTTCGACGCGCAACACCATGGAAAATATTTTCCATTACCATGAAAATTTCAGTGAAACAAACATACCCTTACATGCGATGCTTATGCAATTTTTGTACAAACTATAAAGCTATACAGGCCTATATCCGCCTTTATTTCATTATAGCTTCTATTGGTGGACGAAGAGGACAGGGTGTTGTGAGAGGCTGTGAATTCATGAAGAGGAAGATGGAAATTGGGATTATTACTCGATTAATAGCTCCACTCCGCTTGTGCTATTGGAAGGACGTGACCGACCGACAAAAAGGACCCTCTATTTGCCTGCCTTCAAGTAAGATAAATCGGTACTAGTGTTGCCTCTTTGATTCATTTCATGCTTCTATAGAGTGAATTTGAAAAATCAACAGCAGATTCACATTCAAGGCTAGCGGTGGATCGAGCAATAGGCAATCGTATCGGGGTAATTTGAGCATCGAATGCACCTGCCTTTCAAGACTTATTCAAAATGAAGCACATTTTACATCCTCCTGATTCGACCCAAAAAAAAAAAAACTTTCTCCTAACAATATAGAGGAGGCTGATTGATTTTTTTGTGTGAGCATTTTGAAAGTTGAAAAGTTTAAGGTGCCATTTTCATCGTTGTGGCTTTTATTGACACTTCTAGTATTTTCGTACATACGTGCTAATTGTAGACTACTATTGTCTTTGAACTTATATTGCATCAAAATGGAGATTAAAGCGGGAAATTGATAGAAGCTACAATTTAACCATACTTCAGGTTCTAAGTTCTACTGCGACCGTACGTGTGATACGGTAAGTTATACAAAGCTGTCCTGCTCTTTGAGCTACCTCTTGAGCTGACGGTGTCCTATGACTCACACCAGAAGGAAGATGGTTCGTGGATTCATCAAGAAGCTCTAGCAAACTTGTCTCTATTGAGTACTTTTCATTATATAATGCTGATGCAATTTTCGATTTTCCCAAAATTAGGAGCAAATGGTCCCGCTCCATAGACAATGCTCTGACGAAGTTGCCTTGACTAGACGTTAAGTTGTTCAAAAGGTTTTGAAGCCAAAATTTGTTTATGATCACAGCCTGGGACATGGAGCGAGACCAACTATATCTAGAAGTTGGCATTAAAGGTTCACGAAGAAAGAAATGGTTATGTTTCGGCAGTTCGCCCGTGATGGGGTATGTTTGAGAGGTGAAGAGGTGTGATTGAGAGGCACCATTTGAGAGGTGGGAGAGATTATCTTTCCAAAACTTCCAACCGTCTCCTTATAAATAGAGGAAATTAATAATGTCCTCAATATAAATTCAAGAAAAGAGAATTGTATTTTCTCCTCTCCATCGGGTAAACACACACAAAACTTTGCATTGTTAATTTGATAAGACGATTGGCATTTAAGCAAGTGGAACGAGAATATTTTTCTTGTGATTATGTTTGGACCAATATGGAATTGTAGAGTCGTCCATTTCGCGCCGGAGATTCAACCAATATTCCTCAGTAACTCTCTTATTGTGCATCAAAAGGGTAGATATTTTCTCCTTGAATTCTTCCCACATTGATATCGAGCCTTGTTAAGATCTTTGTCTTGTTTTTCCATCGAGTTTTGGCTTGTTGGTTAATATGAAGATCATTAGGAAATTGTTGTCCAATTCTTTTGCATTTTTAATACTTTGATATTGCTATATGAATGGCTGAAAACAAAGCGAATGTGAAAAACCCATCTCAAGATTAAAGATGATCGTATCGTTAGCAATTTTCTCAAAATTTCTGTCCAATGAAAATTATTTTTGATTACATAGACGGACTCGTCTCATTGAGATGAGAATTTTGTGTGGTCACATGCCTTCGGTGGATGGCGGACGCGCCCTCACCCACAACCACCCACTATGGAGGCGATGGAAAAAAGGCAAGGTATAAACAGTGTGAAGGAGGAAATATCGCGCGGAGAAGAAAACGCGGAAAAACGCCATGGATCATATGCGCGGATGAGACTTCATGCATGTGTCCGCCACACGGACGGCCGCCCGCAGCCTTAGGTGTGTGTGTGTCGGTGATTCATGCACCTGCCGGTCATTTTACAATTTTGCCCTTGCTCGGTGTTTTCAGTTTGACCCTTGCTAGTTAATTTACAATTTTGCTCCTAGGCGCATATATATATTTCTTGTTGTTCCCTTGCCCGCAATTTGGTGAATATTTTTGTCCATGAAATTAAATGTCTAGTGATCCACATATGTTTTAATTAATTAAAGACTTGTAATTTCAATTCCCAACAAACTCGAGCAATGGCAAGAGATGATTTCCTATCTTGTATTCTCGCATTTGATTATAATTGATGCATGAATTATTTGTTTATTAGTTCACATCATGCTATTCCTTTCTATGATTACAAGATAACGTGATCATTACATGATGCCTTTTTAATTATCTTTTCCAGTGAGAGTTCATAGGTTGGCATACCTAGAACTTAAATTTTGCGAAAATTGAGCAAAATTCATGATAGTGAGACAATCGTAACACTAGAATTGATTAAAAGCATAGTGAACTTTTATTTCAGTGTCTTTTGTTGAATTATAATTTGTTTAGTTTGTTTTTTCTACAAAATAAATATAGTGTTAATGTGAAAAATATACTGGCTTTAATTTTGCGTTTATTATGTTTATGAAGAGTTATCATTTATTATGGTTTTGCCATTGTGACTAACCTCAACAAGGGTGAGAAATTGAACGGTGGTAATTATAATATTTAACATTGAAAGGTTCAATACATCCTTGAAGAGCAGGAGCTTTTGGAGACCCTCAACTACACCATGGTTCCACCCAACAAAGGAGCTTTTGCTCAGACTGTAAGAGATCAAGAAGCAAATCAAGCTTGGAAAAAGAAAAATAGCATTGCTCGCATCACGCTGAGTTGTATGCAAGATGATCTCATATGTGAGTTTGAAGGCTTTGAGAATGCTCAAGGAATTTGGACTGCCCTAAAAGATAAGTTTAGTGGTACGTTTGCCACTAAATTGAGGAGGCTCGCCATCAAGTTTGACACATATCGAAAGTGCCAAAATCAAATAATGAGGTAGTAGTATCTTCGAGAGATGTCAAATATGATAAGAGAGTTAAAGATAGCAAGTCATATCCTAACTAATGAATAGCACGTTCAGGCTATTATCGGGTCTCTTGCCAAAATTTAGGAGCATATGAAAGTCAACATGACACATTGAAAGTATCACTTATTTTGATGATATAGCGTGTCATTTGAAGTTTGGGGATGAGCGCCTAGAGGCTGCGAGATCCTCTACACATGCTTATATTGCTGAATTTAATTCGCGCAAAACTTTGGGCTTCAAGCACAAGAGGAATTATAAATTCAACAACAAAGAGAAGGAGACAAGTCATAAACCTAGGAGAGTCAAAACCCTACGCCGCAAGAAGCGAGATGGGAAGAAGGACAAGGCCAAGATGAAATTCTATAATTGTAGTTGGGGGTTACTTCGCTCGTGAATACACTAAATCAAAAGAGGTACCAAATTACACCATTACTTTAAATAATGCTTTTGTTTCTAGTACCGCAATGGTGAATCTCATCTTGTGTGGACTTGTAAACTCGGGAGCCATAGATCATATAGTTAGAGATCGAGGAACATTTGTAGAATATCGTCCGATACAACCTGAAAATAGATGGATATATGCTGGAAATAACTCTAGATTTGAAGTGAATGGTATCGACACATGTAAATTAAACTTAAGTGGTCAAACTCTATTCCTATATAATGTCCTCTATGCTCATGATATTTGATGGAACTTGGTCTCTGCAATTGTTCTTCTAAGCTTAGATTATGTTTTGAATTTCCATGGTAATTATTTTGATATTAAGTTTAGAACAGTTTATTATGATTTTGGTCATGTACTAAATGATTTTATGATTTTAGACGTTAACTATGATGTGTTTAATGTCAATGTTCATAGTTGGTTTTCTTTAATTGTATCTTCTAGTAATGTGAAAATTGATGCAAATATTTGGCATGCTAGACTAAGTCATATTGGGTTATAAAGAATGCAAAAATTAACTAGAGAAGGCCTTTTAGGGTCACTCACTAAAATTGATCTACCCATATACGAACATTTTCTAGTAGGAAAAGCAAATAGAAAACCTTTTGTGGTCAATTAACGTGATAGCAAGACATTGAGCTCATATTTCATCACTTCTTATAGATGACTTCACTTGTTACGATTATGTTTCTTGATCTCCCATAAGTCGAAGCATTAGATTGATTTAGACGATATATAAGTTCGATAGAGAATCGCTTAAACAAAACAATAAAGAAATTAATAACGATCGGGGCATGAGTATCTATTTAAACAATTCAAGTTTCTTTGTGATGAAAAGGGTATTATAAAACATTTAACTCCCGGGTGTGGGGTTGGTTTTTTTTTTTCTGTTTTTTTCTTTAATAAAATGGATTGAGAAATTAATAGTATCTATTTAAACAATTCAAGTTTCTTTGTGATGAAAAGGATATTATAAAACATTTAACTCCGTCTCGCCGCGTCGGCGTCGGCGGGGTTTGTATACTCCCGGTGTACTCCGTAGTAAAATGGAGTTGCTTGAGAGAATGAATAAAACGTATTGGAAATGGTTAGATCTATGATGGCACGCACAAATCTACTTATCTCATACTTGGAGAGATGCGTTATTAACGCTACATATATACTTAAGCTTGTGCCCTCTAAGTCAATCATTTTCACTCGTTGTGAATTACTGATTGGTAGAAAATCAAACTTAAGCCATCTGCGACCTTGGGGATGTGCCCTCTACAATGCCTCCTGGGGCGAGGAATTTGAAGAGTTTTGCTCTTGAGAAGATGCTTTCTATTTCTTCCACCACCTTTGAGTCCATGCGTCAAAGCTATCAGAAGAAGAAGAGCGTGAAATCTCTCCAGCGGCAGGGTACGTTGAAATCAGATTCCTTCCCTAGCAGATGCAAAGAATATGATGAAACTAACTCTTTAATTTGGCATCTTCTTCGAGATAGTCACCAGTAATCATACAACGTCTATTAGATTGACTAAGTGTAATCTTATATCGAATTTTAAGATTTTTGAATGTATAAATAATGTCTAGTAGAGAAGTGTCATATTCTTAACTTCTGATATTCTTTGATGTCTAATGCATTTGATTTAGCTAAACTTGTTGCCACCACACCTCCACTCCCACAACCCTCTTCTTGATCTATTTAAAGGTGCGGAGAGGTCGATGAAGAGGGAAGGAATCACATATACGAGATTTAAAGTCGGAGTGTTGTCAAACAAAGCAAGACAGTTAGAAATGCAGAAGGCAAAATTTGTTCATCAGCTAGAAGCAGCAGATGAGAACGCTTGACCATATGATGCATTCGGTCGCTAGAGCTACACGTGGACAGTCTAGATGCTGTCAAACCCACTAAACTGTGTTGTGGCCTCGAGAGCACCTACAAGCGATTACAACACGATACCCAATTTAAAAAATAAAGAATTTATCATATTATATATTGAATATATATTTTTATATATACGAGATAAATTATCATTTTTATAATTAAAAAAAGCGCATATAATGAATTTACATTAAAAATATTAATCCATCATTTATTAATATCATTCATTATTTCGAAGCGTTGATCACATATCGGATGCCTCACACGTGTTGATTAAGTGTTGGTTGCATGGCGGAACGTGTGTTCGACACTCGTTAGATGCGAACGTGAAGACCCCCGAAGAGTATGTGCTTCCTAGTTTTGTAACTGCTATTTTATTCACTTGGGAAGAAGGCAAAATTTTGTTGGTTAGATAAAAAAAATTGTTAATACTATGGAAAACCCCGAGTTGAGACATCTCAAGCGATAAATTTATCCTAAATTATTTTTTTGAGAATCAAAAATCTTAAATTAATACACTTATGACAAATTTACCCCAAACTAGTACGTACACCTATAACAAATCTAATCTTCAAATTACTAATTTGAATTACATGTGGCAGTCACGGGTGTATCGCTTTAGGATTTTTACCCTCTGTTTGTCACATGTTTATTAATTTGGGGTTTTTCATGGTATTAATCCAATTTAACGGAGGGTAAATTTGTCACAGGTATACTTGGATTAATTTTTTTTATAAAAAATTAGTTTAATGTAAATTTGTCACAAAAATATCAGCTAATGATTTTTTATGATCAAAAAATAGTTTTGGATAAATTTATTATAAATATATCAGTTTGGATTTTTTGTAATTAAAAAAATAATTTAAGGTGAATTTATTATAAATGTATCGGTTTTGAGTTTTTTATGGTATTAAAAAAAAATGCGAGGTAGTTGAGCAGGTTACACTATTCTTATGATCTCGGGCTGTGATGGTCATAGTTTCTACGGGTCGGGTCGTTTTTCCGCCTCTATGTACTACTTTTCGGAGGAACTGTTCGATAACTGTTCTTTAAAACCTCATGGTCTTCTTGGTTTTCAATTTCATTCATCGTCTGCCCGGAAATTGTGGGAGAAGGGGTAGAAGGGGGAGAAGGGAAAAAGGAAAACGTCTGCGCAGAGAGATTAATCCCAACTCCCAACAGCTTTGGAAAAACTCTCCATGAACTTGCTGGTACATTACCTTGCCGCTCTCTCTCTCTCTCTCTCTCTCTCTCTCTTCTCCAATTCTATCTACACTGAGGCCCCGTTCTTCATCATCTGTTGCCATTCTTGAAATCAATTCAATCAGGACAAGATAATGCAGAAGAAGACGAAGGAGACCCAGCCTCAGCCTCAGCTTCAGCTCAAATGGCACGAAGTAGGCCCTGTCCACTGGGTCGAGACCTCGGATTCCGTCTCTCGCCGCTTCCAATTCGAACCCCATGGTCAGCTCTCCGTAAGTCGTGGTCACAGTCCCACTCTCTCTCCCCCTTTCTGCTTTCGTGCTAATTTCTTCTTGAATTCTGGTGCTTGTTCTTTCGCTCGACTGATTCGAAGCGCGAAACATGTGGGTCTTTGATGTTAGGTGAAATTGCTCGATGACTCGAGACCTGTTGCTCATAGGGTGGTCGATTCCTTTCTGAACAAGTTCTTCCCTTCAGGATACCCCTACAGGTGAAAGCTCTGATTTGTATCTCCTTCCACTGTTTGAGACGAAGATTGCGTTGGCTTAATTTTAAAAAGTCTTTCTTGATTCTGATCCTGTACAGTGTGAATGAAGGTTATTTGAGGTACACGCAATTTAGGGCTCTGCAACACCTCTCAAGTGCTGCTCTCTCTGTGTTATCAACTCAGGTCTATCCACGATGCCTAAACAGAACATCCTAGTTTGATGGCATGTCAATTTCGGTGATTTCGTGCATATTGCAAGTTTTAGCCCTTCTGTGGCTATAGATGTCTCATTTTACTTGGAGAATCCACAGTTATATTAGGACTGACATGTGTTGCCGGAGGACATTTTCCATGTGCTAACTCCTCTGCAGTCCCTTCTCTTTGCTGCAGGATTGAGGCCTACCCCGGCTCAGGCGACAGTTGTGAGTTGGGTAAGTTATAATCATAGAGTGGCATCATTTTTGGCCTGTTGGGGTGTTTGAAGATATGCTGGTATTTGTTTTTTCGACACAGATTCTAAAGGATGGGATGCAGCATGTGGGGAAGCTCATATGCAGCAATTTGGGTGCTCGAATGGATTCAGAGCCTAAGCGGTGGAGGATTGTAGGTTTGTATTTTAGTAGGATATATCAGTCTCCTGCGTCACTCTATTAGTGCCATCTAGATTTTAAACGAGGTAATACCATCTTCAACTTGATCAAACATAAAATTGTCTCTGCAGCTGATGTGCTGTATGATTTTGGTACTGGCATGGAAGTTCTTTCTCCCCTATGTCCCAATCTTTTCCTTGAGATGGCCGGACTCGGCAACTTTGCGAAGGTACTTGTGCTTCTCTTTAAATAATAGTGCTTACAATTCTCTCTACGTCTTGATATCATTTAGGAATGAGCATCTGTAGAAAAGAATTGAACAATCTGTATCATGGCAATTCAAGCAATGTCTGAATATTATTTTCTCCAATTGTTTTCGTACATGTAGTTTTTCTTTCAGACATTTATATTCTGCTTCATGACTTGATAGGGAATGGCAGTTGTGGCTGCAAGAGCGACAAGATTACCAATTTATTCTTCTTTTGCTAAAGAAGGCAATCTTAGTGACCTTTTCGCTAAGGGGGAGGCTATCTCAACTCTTTTTAATGTTGTTGGTATGGGTGTAGGCATCCAGCTAGCATCAACTATATGTTCGTCAATGCAAGGAAAGGTATAGTGCCTACAAGAGCTTGATTTTTCACTGTGGCATTTATTTTCGGTATTAACTCTATTAGTGCCTATTTATTTGAAATGGCAACCACAAGGTTTTTTGTTCTTCATTGTTTATATTTTGTTACATCTGTCGTCTGAGCAAATTGGATGCAATCTGAAGCTTTTGTTGGCAGCTCCTCCACTTAATGAGTAGGTGCAATTGGCCTTACTTATTTTTTTTTTATGTAACGGCCCTCGGCGGGGGGCCGGCCCCTATATTGAACCCATAAGGGAGTTATTCTCAACCAATAAAATTTTTAGTTGCAAAAAAATTAAAAATAGAAAAATAAGAGTCTAAACTATAAGCCCACTCAACTAGTTACTTCAACAGATACAGAAGTAGTTGAAAATTGAGGTTTTAGTCCCTGAGCCTCTTTTTTTTAGGAGTTATTAATTAGCGCATGTGCCGAACTCGGGTTATGAACTCATATTGATTCTTGTTTTTGTAAAATTTTATGAATGTGTGTGCCAAATAATTGATTTATCTTGCATTTGTGCCCTTTCTAGTTTATCAATATCTACTTTGATAAATACATCAAATTGTGTCAGTTCATTTGCAATGTATGTATGATTATGTATAACGTTGTAGTTTAGCTCGATTTGTGTGTGAGAGTAGTGAAACACAGACCAAAATCTGTATTTTTTAAAATCAGGCTCATAGTTCATAATTGAGAACGCAATTACTCCTGCATTAAAAGTAATTCGGTCATTTTTTATTGCCCCAACTGACAAATGGACTTAGCTCAGAACTTATCAATGGCTGCTTTTGCAAATTCAGACATCTGTCCAGTAATAAAAATGCTCGCTCTTGGCTGACTTGAGTAGTATTTAATTGGAAAGAAGCACCGGCCTTTGCTTCTTTCAAAAAACGCAATGTTTGCCAAATCCCTGGGACAGCTTGCCCGTTTTCATCAATAAGGGAAAATATTTCCATTCCAGATGGCACCAACGGGTGCCCCGTATATTGTTATTTTCCAGAAGGTTCTAGTATGCTATTTACATCAAGACTCTGGAATTGGTGAAACCGAAAGTTAAATAGTAAATAATCCCAACTTCTTGACAGAACCCAAGTGAACCCTAGGAATAATGACGAATGTTCTATGTTTAATTTCATCCAAAAGGGTTCTTTCTTTGGATCAGATTAAATAGAACTTGTTGGAGAGTTGGGATATTTGATTTGTAATTGCCAAGATGTATGGTTACGTCATTTATGCATGGGATAAGTTGAGCTAAGTGGGTACTGAACTTGTGAAATTGCTGTAGAAATATATTTCAAATTAGTACTCCATTATCTGTTCGTGTGCTTTACATATAAATTGTCCATAGTTCATCTGATATCAGTCGGGTTCAGTCGTTGCTGGTTTTTGGTACATTTCCTAAATGATGAACTTGATGAAAAGTTCTGAAAGTTCTCTTGAAATTTGAAGTCAACTTGACAATTGTAAGTGTCTATTGCCTGTATCTTATTGAATACCTCAAGTATGGTTCCTGGAACTATCTCTACTCTTTCTACTCCTTTGAGTAAAAGTTCAATACTCAAATGAAAATGTTTGATGCACATTAAGGAACTTGCTTCACTTTCTTTTTGTTTTGATCAGTCACATACATATAGATCCAAAACGGATAAAACAAAAGGTCAAGTTTACTTATATGTCATCATCTCCAAAAGAGCTCTATTTGCTTCCCTTATTGGAAGCCCTATCAGGTTTTGCATCTCATGCAGATTAAATTCTCAAGTCCCAGGCAATTCCAGAAATCACTAGATTGCTGCATCTAATTTACCAGTCTTCAAGCATTTTTGTTTTCATTTTAGTGAAATCATTTTGAAATTCTTGCAGCTGCTTGCAGGACCTCTCCTCTCTGCCATACACATATATAGTGTCACCGAAGAGATGCGAGCTGCCCCAGTGAACACATTAAATCCACAGAGAACTGCTATGATTGTAGCCGAATTTCTTAAGGTTGATCCTAAACTATGGAGTCTGGACTGGCTGATTCATTAGACTGTTATGAATTAGGGAATTTTCAATATTGTCAATGTCCAAAGTTACAGAATATCTATCTCCTTATTTAATTCTTTTCCCTTGAATTGATACAGACGGGAAAAGTATCGAGCCCAGTTGATGTACGTTATCAGGAAGATCTCCTCTTTCCCGGGCGACTTATAGAAGAAGCTGGGAACGTGAAAGTTGGAAGAGCTTTACATGATGTTTTTAGGCCTTCGAAGATTCATGAATGGAAGGAAAAACTTCCGGAGGAGAAGTTTCTTTTAAGTCGTGGCAGCAAATGGGTTGATATGGTCCTCGAGCACAATGCAACAGGTGAAGATGCATTGAGGGGTTGGTTGGTTGCTGCGTATGTTGGATGCATGGAGAAGTCTTCTCATGAGATGAGCACGCAAGTCTTGCAAGACGCTTACCTAAAGATGAGTAATACCATTTCCCCGTTTTTAGCTGAAGTACAAGCCAAAGGATGGCATACAGATCGGTTTCTTGATGGAACGGGAAGTCGATTTGCATGGTAGCACTATTGTTGTTTGGATGGTATACACGTTCTTTTGGATAATTGTCATGCCATCTCTACTGTAGCCTTGTTCTTTTTCTTGGGTTTTTCTCCCTTAAAACAAATTGTAAAATTCCAAACGAGGGCATGATATTTTCAAATAAAAGCATGAAGTGGACATTGTTTTAAATGAGAGTTTGAAGTGTTTTTATTTTTTCAAAATAAAGGCCTGAAGTGGATTTTGCTTCAAATAAAAAGCTTTGACTTTTCAACTGGTAAGGGCATTTATGTCTTTTAATTTTTAATTTTTCTTTTCCATTAATCGGTCGGAATATTTAGTCAGCCGAAAAGGGACACCTTTGTTTGAAACTCTTGTAGTCATTTGAGTCATTTGAGATTTTTATTTGAGATTGACATAACTATTTCATGCTCTTATTTAAAATAAAATTCATTTCAAGTTTTTATTGGAGAAAACAAGGGCACTTGAGGCCTTTATTTGTAATTTTGACTTATTTAGTATTTTCCCAATCAGATTTACAGCTGAGGAGAAGGATGATTCCAAGTTAATAGCTGCTTTGCTTATATGTTCTATGGACCTATTTAGTCAAGAGAAAAATTGAGTAAAATAAGAAATGACTGCATTCAATTTTGTTTATCAGATAAAGAAAACCGACAAACAGGCAAATCAGTCTTGAATGATATCAAGGAGAGAGAAACATGTGAAGACAAAGAGCCCTATTCCAAATTATGTAGCTCTCATGGGCATAGTCGGAGAAATACACCAGTGACAAGTTAGACAAAGGAGAAAGGCAGAAAAATAGAACCACACCAACAGTTCCAGCCGTCTCTGTTTTCGTTAAAATAGAAAGCAATCAAGTTCATTCCTGAATATATCTACCGTCATCATCCCAAGGATGCTAGTGAGCGTGCTTTTCTTTCAAGGATGAATGTTAGGCACCACCTTGTCAACCAAAGCTCAGCTCCAAGAATTAACCTGTAACACAAATTCTGGGTTAAGGAGTCAGGGCTCAGGGCTCAAATTGGCCCTCAGTTACAGAAAGAGAAGAAGAGCTAAAAAGATTCAAGATACTTGTCGCTTTGAAGGGCAGTTGTTTCAAGTTAGTTGATCGACTAACAAGTGATCCCTATGTTTTCGCATGTCCCAACTTGGGACATTCTCTCTTGAAAAAAAAAAAAATTCGGACAATCCTTCCAGTATCCCTATGTGCAAACACAAAGGAGCTGTGCTCGATGTCAGCTTGAGGACTCGGTTGCAGAACACATTTCTAGGTTTCGAGCAGCGACGAGAAATGTACGTCCCTTAGTAAAGTATAGGTTCGTTACCTAAACTTCCCGCACTGGTGGTGTTTACCGCTTGGAAGACATCCTTGGAAACGCATGGATGTTTGAAACACGTTCTTGTGCTGCATAACAACCGTCGCAATTTGTGACTGTTCTTATAAGGAAAAAAAAAAGTCATAAATCTATTACATTAGTGCCAATTCGGTCATAATTCTTTTACATTTATGTCAATTCAGTCCTAAATTGTTTGTATTTATACAAATTGAGTCAATTCGATTGATTTTGGCTTGGAATTGCTAATGTGGACGTCATTATCCTACATGACGCGGCTCGCATATGAAGTGAACATTTTTTAAATATTTTTTTGATATTTTAAATAATTTTTAAAAAATATTTTTAAAAAAGACCAAAAAATGCTTAAAAATTATTTAAAATACTATAATAATATTAAAAAAAATATCCAAGTCGGGCAAATGTCATGTAAAACAATCGACATCCACGTAAGCAATTCCCCGCCAAAATCGATCGCATTGACTCAATTTGTATAAATATAAATAATTTAAGACCGAATTGATATCAATGCAAAAGGTTTGGGACCGAATTGACATTAATAAAAGGTTTATAACTGAATTGACATTAATAAAAGGTTTATAACTGAATTGGCATTAATGCAAAAGATTTAACACTGAATTGATATAAAAAATATTTATGATTGATTTGATATTAATATAATAAGTTTATGACTTTTTTTATACTTATTCTGTTCTTATAATGGACGTGGTTTCACTTTTCCGACAACAGGAAACCTTGTCGTTCGAGGGAGGAAACTTTTTGATTTTTTATTGCTCAATTCGCTTAGCAAACAAAAATATCTAGAAAGGACATGTCGGGATATCTCTTATTCAGAGGAGACCGACATCATTACTTAAATTGAAAGCTTGAAGAGTTAGATTGTACTGTGATCCCGCGTCTTAGAGCTCCTTGGGCTATATTTATCTTTGGAAAAAAAATGTAAATAAGAGCCAGAAATATGAACTAAGGTCTGGTGCAGCTCTTGAAAACTTTCAATAGATCCAACACGCTCGTTTTATTGAACAGCTCCATGACCATTGATGACTACTTCAATTATCTGTAAACAGAGTAAAACTTGTATCTAAGTCTATAGAGCCCCTAAGCTGACAAGTAGCCCCGAATCTCGCAAGGCAATCTTCTCCGGTAACACCGATTGCAGCAGTCAAACAATTGGCACAGTCTGCTTATTGAATCTTTCCCCTGCACTGTCCATGACCGTCGAAGAAACGGGAGCTGGGTTCGTCTACCGGAATCTTGCGGTAGTAATCATAACCCGAAAGTGGAGTGTGTGAAAGCACGTCGCGGAAAATTTCTTCCATGGCATTCACATACGTTATCGACCCATCGAATCCGTGGCTGTTGCATGACACGTACAAAAGCGTCGTATCCAGAGGATCTCCTACGACTATGTCGTGAAGAAAGAATGACACAAGCACCAGAGTTGCAATCCTCTCGAAAGAAGTCATCTTCCTCTTCCCTTTTATCTCAGTTCTCTATCTTTCTTTGCAGAGAAGTTCCTATTTAATGAATTGCCTATTCTCAGAAGCATATGTTTATACATTTTGTCAGGAGATCCTTCTTGCTTGTGTAAAGCTCACTTTGAGGAGTTCACACTTCCTAGTTCTTCCAACCAATTACAACTGGGATTTCCTCACACAAGTGGAACTAGGGGAATCTGCAAATTACACTCTTTCCGGAACGAGGGTCGATCCTTATATGTAAAGCCAAATCTGAGAATGTGTAGCTGTTTCCAGTGACGGACCAGGATTTAGCCTATATTTTGCAACGCTATGTCGTTGTTGTATAGCCATTGTCAAAGAGATAATACTGAGTAACAACTAGAACTCGATAGTCTCAAAGTTGAACCGGCAAAATTCACTGCTTCAGCAAATATCGACTTGATTATGTTAGAGTCAGCGCTCAATTACTCAAACACGATCAAGCTAAAGATTAAACAGCTCCTAATCTCTAGAAAATCAAAACAACCCTTCTTTCTATCTTAGCGGGCAAGTAAAATTAAGTCCATTTCCAAATAGACCCGAAGAGTTTTCTTGTATATTATTGCAAACTATACAGGACCAAGTCGCGACCATAAAAGTCACGAATGGCATCAGGTTTCCTACTATAAATCAAAACAAAAGTGCACCATGGGCCCATTGAGTCACTTGTCCTGATAATACCGTCCATTGAGCTTCGCAGCGTACTTGGTCGAATATGTTCTCAAGCAGTATACATGTTTGTTCAAGGAGATGGCCCGCAGAGTACAACCTCGACCGAATACACCATCGACATTGTCGTTTCTCGGTTCATTTCCACTTATAGAACTAAGTTCGTTGACTTAATATGTCAGGTAATACAGAAAATATGGTCACCGGCAAAAATACTCCGCGATACAACAAAGCCATGTAAAGAAAATATCAAATATCAATGCCGATACTTCTCCAGAAATTCTCGAAGGCAAACAATGCTTGAATTTCTTCCAAAAGAAACGAAAATGAATGTGAAACTAAGTGAACGTTGAACAAAATCATCGAATTTATAATTGCGAAAAGAGCACAATGTTTCATTCTATTCCGTAAAGAACTTAACTTTTTTCTTCATGCAAAAAATGTAAATTTGAACACAACTCTTCGTGTCCGAAAATGGATAGATTCTCTAGGAAACAATTGTTATGTTATAATTATAAATCCAAACTTCTATTAAAATAATTAAAAATCATCGAGAGGCTAGAAAAGCCTTTCACTTATTTATTGGCCCATACACTCAATTCTAGTTTATGTGGGACAAGGCACCTTTTGTTTGTAAAAGCATTCCAAACCATCAAACATTAGGTGGATTAATTTATACCTGTGTTTTATTGTAATGATATAACTGACACTGATAGTGCATCAACTCTTTATAGGAAAGTAAGAGCTCTGTCAAATTCACTTCAGCTGTGGGGGATTATAAAATGGCAGTGGGGCACGCCGACAAAAAGGTGGAGGACATGAGTGAAGAAAGCTTTAATTTTTTTTTTTTTTTTTTGCCGAATCTTAAGAAAGCTATAATTAAACAGAAGGAATAAGATTCGACAAAAAAAAAAAAAACAGAAGGAATAAGAGAAAAGAGAAACTATGGGGATATCATCAAGAAGAATATTTTGATGGCTTCGATCCGACAAAAAAGGGTGAAAAGAAGAGATTTGGCGAATAGGGCCTGAAGCTTTGGCACAAGTATGAATGCGTTCATCAAAAATAAGTCAAAATAATTTTGTTGGAAATATGGCCCGAGAGATGGTTCCATGGTCTAGTGGTCAGGACATTGGACTCTGAATCCAGTAACCCGAGTTCAAATCTCGGTGGAACCTTTTAATGCCCTTTGTGCTATTTTTTTTCTCCATTAGTAAAGCTAGTATAAAAACAAAATAATGAAAGTATGTGACTTTTCAGTATACAATAGCTATTGAAAGTTTTATCGTGCGCTCAAATTCATTTTTACTTAACTAAAATTTTGCGGCTCACACACTCACTTTTTATTGTTTATCTTGAAGCATCTGAAATGTTCATAACGATACAAGTAAGAACACGTAAACTCATAAAATTTTGCTATCATCTTCTAAAATCAAATAGATTTAAATTTGGAAGTTGCGTTTTACTTTTCTTTTTTTTTTTCTTTCAAAGTTGAAGTTTGACACCAAGATCTCTTTTCAGGAGCGCCAGCATGAAGGCACACCCAAAGTAAAGAAAGAACAAAGGAAACAGTTATGCAGGCTTTGAAGAAAGCTAATATGGAAGAGCTCACCTGACAACAAGTCTGAATCACCGCCTTAGAGAAACTAGCAGTTAGGGCTTGACACATCACTATTATTTCTTCAATTCGAAATATCTATGTGCAAATTTTATGTACTCCATTTGTTTCACAAAAAATGTATGATTTAAAAATGAATCGTGATGGGCGAGCTTTGTCATTGATACATCATTATTTATTCAATTCCAAAGATCTATGTGCAAATTTTTTAACAAGCCCTTGTTGTTGCTAGGCAAGTTTCACCCCAAGCCGGCGACCGGTTGGAGGAAGAAGATGACAAAAAAACAAAAACAAAAAGAAAGAAAAGATTAAAAGGCAAAATAAAAGCAAAACAAATAATTAAAAGGTTCCAAACATATTAAAACATTAAATAAAATTGCCACGTCGGCGCCATGTCAAGACTTTGGTAGGCCAAAATTGATCGGATGGACCGAATTAGCACAATTGCAAAAAGAGTTATGACTCAATTAGCAAAAATAAAAATTAAGACTGAATTGACACAATTATAATAAATTTTAAACTTTTTTATTAATTTTTCCTATTGTTCTTCTGGCCCAGTCAAGTCCTATTTTGCTTCACATAAGTTCTCTTACGGATGGCAATAGACATCAATCCGAGTCATCGATTATCCTCTCTTGCGGATCTCTACACTTTGAAACCAACTTTTTTGTGCCACATCAGAGTCGTTGGTTTGCTCTTTCATCGATTGAGGGTGAGGGTTGCCTCATTCGTTGATGCTTGTGTACATGATCGGGACGTGTTTTGAGTGATAATGCGAATTCATTATAGAAGATGACCATCACTAAGACATAAAAAGGATGCCCCATCAGCCAAAATTTGTGGTCAAGAGAAGTTTATCACCAAGACTTAAAGTAACATCACCAGCTAAGAATAAAGGCTTCGAATAATAGAAATTCGTTCAATCGAGTAAAACATCTTACACTCATGAAACAGTCTTATGTCTTACAAATAAGATTATAGTGTCTATTTAGAAAGAAATTATGCTAGACAACAAAAAAAGTCTTGAAATCATAAAAATTGAAATGACCCTTGGAGTTGTCATATAATTAAGACTATTGTAAAGAACACTATAATAAAGACTCATAAAAACTAGGACTTAAAACTCATAAAACTAATAATAAAGATGCTTAATAATTAGAACTAAACGTATTTAACTAAGTAGATGCATCATAACTTGACTCGATCCTTTAAACTCGTCCATCGGTTTAGGCAATGAGTAGACACTTTGGAAGATCAACAAACAACAAAGAAATAGACCAAAGCAACCTGCAGTCACTAGGTAGTCGATTAGTAGCTTCGAAATTGATAACAAACTTGTTGATCAGACAACTAGTCCTGTGAGTCGACAACTAGCATGTGGAATTGACATCTTCATATTGAATCTATCGAGTACATTGTAGCCGAAATTGGCCTTTGCTTGCAAAAAGTAAGGATCGAGTTGGTTCAATCGACGAGTTTTGAGTTGGGCTTGAGAGTCAATCTACGGAACCAGAAGTGCCTCCTCCCTTGTCGACCGAGCAAGCCTAGGAGACCCTAGCAGCAGAGCAATGGGAAGACGCGATGAAGGAGATCCATCAGCAACAACAAGAAGAAACATGGAGAAGAGGAGAATGAGGACGAGCACTTGAACAAAGAGACGGATGGGATTGGTGGGCCATGACGCTACGGAGCTTGTCGAAATCCGCAAGAGAGGAGAATTGGCGACACCCATACGATGATCGCAATCCAGGACAGAAGTTATATGAGCAATGACTTAACTGGGAGGAAAATGAGTTGGAGGAGAAGAAAATTACCCAAGGATGAAACTCAATGAAGAATTTTGCCATGGCAAGGGCAAGGTCTTGCCTTTTATGTTATTATTATTATTTTTTAACAAAAATTCAGTTATTTTTTTTTATAAAATTCTTGCTCTTTTTTTTTTTTTTTAATTTTTAATTTTTGTTTAATGTAGCAGTTAGTGAGCACTATATGATATCAAATGTCTAGAAAAGGAAATAAATAATTAGGTTAGCACTTTTCATTAGTCAAATTAGATAGAGTTAATAAAATTTATAGAATGGCTTGATTATACTATTGATAAATTTTAGGATCTGATTCTATTTTTTTAAAATTTTAGGATTCAAATTGTTCTTTGTGAAAAAAATTTAAAACTTTTGGTGTAGTTATTTATATTTTTCTTTTCCAATCTAGGTCTATCTCCCATCTTCCCTGTTATTCCCCACTGGTGATCCACCTGTCAAAATAACAAATATCCTGTCGGAAGTCTGATGCGAATTACGCAGCCTTTGACTCAAATTGAAGCGAAAAATGGTTGATAATATAAACCAATTAGAGTATTTCGTTTTTCTTTTTCGGTGTGATGGGGCAAAACGACAACGTTTAGTGGTCTGTCTGAGGACGAGGGGAGCTGTCAGGCCGTCAGCCATCTTTTGAAACTTACCCCCAAAATTCCAATCGACCGGCGCGAGAGAAAGAGATGGCGATTCTGCCGCATCCGCCCAATGAGGGCTAGAGGATGGAGTCGACGTTGCTGGAGGTGGCGCGCGCGGCTGACAACAGGTGGAGCAGCTCGAGCGTCTCATCGTCAAAGATCTCTAGAGCGAGCCGCCGACCAGATGGACCTGGCGGCTCTTCCAGAGCCACCGCGTTGGTCACATGATCGACACTATCACCGCCGCCACAGAGAAACTCGTGAGTTCTCGATTGGCCAAGAGAAAGTTACTTCTGCTGTTGCCGAGCGTGCTTCTTGTGCGCTTTAATGTGTGCATACAAGCTCAACTCAGGAAGTGAGAGTATTTCGGTCGAATTGCGTGGCTGCATAAAGTTCACTTCATGCTCAAGGTTTTTCTTCTGCAATTGTCGTTTTAGATTGAGATAGAAGAAGATAAGGATGATGCTGAGGATAGATGAGATTGCGGCTTTAGGAGGCCAGACTGCCGGAGGAACTAACGTCTTCAGTGCTTCTTATGATAGACTTGAAGAGGTAATTTGTTCCCTTGAGTATTTGCATCAATAATTTAATATGGATCCGTAATTTTTGCTTTGTAATTCTTGAAAAGCGAAATTGTCTCACAGTTAGATGTCTATCATTATGAATTTCTGAAGCTTTTGGAGTAGCTTTCCCTAGGGATTGCGGTCTGCTTTTATCTCTGTTTCAAGTTGATGGAGAGCTTGTATGATCCATTAGCAAATCGGATCTGTCTAGATTATGTCTTCTAATTGATTAATCCAGTTAGCAATCCTATTTTTGTTTTCATTATTGTATTCTTTACATTTTTTTCCTTTAACCAAAGTATGTGCATGTTTACCTGTTTTGTTGGAGTTTATTCATCTAGGAGGTCGGCTGTTTGCTCAATCTGCTACCTTTACGGGATACCCTTGCATGTCCAAGAATCCAAACTGGGAAAAACTAGTTTTGGGTATATTGTATGTGAGACCCGTTTGCTCTACGATTTGCCTTTTGTCATAGTTGTTCCCATGTGTTTTAACATGTCCCAATTTATTAATGATGAGAGAACTATCAGAAGTTGCAGAGGGATTTGATTCCCGATGAACCGAAATTGTCCATAAAGCAATTGGCAAGGTAAAAACAATCACTTGGATTAGAGAGAAATTTGGCTCGTCTAACATAGATATTAAATATGGTTCCTGGCTCGGTAATCTGAAATGAATTTCCTGCAACTATACTTCTTGATAAGGATATTGGTATTACCTTTCCAAGGTTAGTTTCGGAGGCAATGGAATGCCTGATTCTAAGGATTTCCAGTTTACTTCCTGGGTGATAGGTGGATTCCCTTTTACAGCCCTCATCTTCTTAAGCTAAAGTTCTTGTGCTAGAAACTTGGACAAATGGCTGGATAGACCATTTTTTTTTGTCAGACTGGACGTACCATTCACATGCCTGCCTTTAAACACATTCTGCTGCACAATCAACCTAAGAACAGTTTGTTGCTTAGGGAAAATTTTCGTTCATAGTAGATGGAACTCAAATAGGATTGAAGGAATTGCACAGATAGCTCTCTTCTGATCGGTCTTTGCTTTTATGTGTCATTCAACAATTACAAGTGAGAAATTTCTCCATTTAGTCTGAGCTTTCCTCCACGGTCTCTCCCTAATACGGCATGCGCATTTGGATAGCTTTTATCGGAAGTATAACCTGTTTATCTCACTGACTGCTGTGATTTTTCCCCAGTTTTTATGCAGGCAATGCTGTTGATGGTGACACCAGTGTTGTTTCTTTGGCTATCGGGTTATTGGTTTCTCACCAGAGAAACTTGGAAGTCGTTCTTCCCTTTTTTATCCCTTGTATTGAACACTGATTTCCAAGATAAAGTACGTTTTTCTGGTCTGTCTTTCATAAGTTAACCAGCCCACTGAACTTGGTAGCGGAATGTGCTTCATTAAAGCCTGGTCTGCTACCAAGTTCAGTGGTGGTTAACCTATGAAAGAAACAGACCAGAAAAATGTGCTTATCTCAGAAATCAGTGTTCGATACAGGGCATAAAAAAGAGGGAAGAACGATTTCAAGTTTATTTGGTGAGAAGCAGATACCCCAATAGTCAAAGAAACAACGCAGGTGACAAGAACTTCCACCTCCGCTTGTAGTACATATAAACTTTAATGCCTACACGCAAGCCAGAGAACTTCCATTTTCTTCATCAAAGCCTGGAACATGTCCGCAATGGCATGAGCTGTCGGAGGAGGGGGGTCCTGAGAAGCAGCATCCCATTGTTCATTTTCATCAACTACATTCCCCCTCACACCTTCTCCTATTAACTGCAGATTGGCAGGAAGAGGTTCTTGTCCCTAAGGAGCCACATTCGATGGGAGCGGTGGCCTCTCAAAGATCCCACGAGACAACACTTGGACAACAATATTTACACTTCTCCTTTTTTGAACCATTGATTTCTGTAGTTCTCACAAACAACACCAAACTGTGCTGGACATTTTCTACTGTGATAGGAGTAGCTTCCGAGGATTGGCAATGGGGTTTTCAACCTTGTGAGTACGTGCTTCTTGCTTCCTGCTTTCCACTTCTATCCCTGCAAAACGCATACACGAGTACTTGATGTACCTGTTCTATCGAGTGTTGCTCAGCTTACTGCTTTCCACATTCCTGGCACTCGGGCTTTGTTGCCTTGATATTGTGGAACTAGGTAGTTTGGACGTGCTCTGACTTTCGCAGGGTCATCTGTGATGGGTGTATGATGGGTTTGTCTTTCGATTTGGAATAATGATGACATCTCTTTTGTTGGATGCACTATCAAGTGGTTCTGGACTAAGGCGCCTATGACAAGTAATAAGAAAGAGTTTACGACAATTGGCAAGCTAAGTCGTTTGTTCTTGTTGCGCCAAGAAAGGATGCTAATTCTAGGCATTGGTGAAGTAGAAAAACTGGCAAGTAAGCTGATCATGTGAGAGACTTGGAAAACCTCACTTTCCTGCTCAAACAGAAGACAAGCATGGCTAATGACATTTCTGTAGAGTATGTTCTAATATATAGCATGCTCCTTTTGTGCATTGACGCTGTTGTCCTAGAACTTTTTTTTTTTTTGGTCGATTTTGTCCTTTTTTTTTTTTTTTGTGTGGGAAGTCCCAGAACTTGAAAAGGGGAAGAACTTCACCAGAGATGGATATTCATCCAATGGGTCAAACTTTCGAGCCCATAATGTGTAAGAAAAGTTGTCATTTCCTTCATTTTCCCCTGTTGTCACTATATCTCTCTGTTTTTAACTCTCGAGCTCTTACCAAGGTAGAAAAGTCATCGTTTTGATGTGAACCCAAATTATGTAAAAAGTTAACAGAGAAGATAAATCACTCAATGTTTTGCCCATGGTGGGCTTGCTCGTAGTTCGCTAATCTAATATCTGAATTATAAATGGGGTGGCATCTGCTTGACTTAAACTCTTTCAAATTTGTTCAACATCCCGATGGAGTCCTCGAATCATATATTTCTTTTGTTCAAGCTTGTCCTTCCATCACATACATGGACTCAAATGATGGCTTGAAAGATCACGGTAACACTTCTATACGTGGATATCCATGTCATGTCACATTGTTGTGCTATTCTAACTTTTTGCTCACGTGGAACATATAAATAAAACCGAAAACATGGAAAAGAAAAGAAATTGAAGTGTAAGAGAGATAATGATAATGGCGCCTTTCCCACTTTGGAGTTTAGAGTTCTTAGGCCTTGTCGTGGATAAACTCGACAAGGAACGACAATGTTGCTAGGGGCTTGGTTTTGCGAGAGATCATTGATATTTAGACTGCTTATGAGTTTGAATCATCCCTTTGCTTGATCATGAAGGTGGCGACCATTTTTCACATCGGGTTCACTTGAGCTTGGCAAAAGACGACGGTCCCGGGTCGGCGGCAGCGGTGGCGCCTCCACTAGCGGTACGTTTCTCTCCCCTACTCGTCCACTTTGTATTTCATTTTGTTTTTTTAGATTCTTTTTCTTCTTTTGGGAATGTTAAATGTAACTTGTTAGCATTTCCAATAATGTTTTAACGAAAAAATAAATCAATTTAAAAAATATATAATTAAAAAATCTAACTTAAAAAAAAAAGGTTTCGTGCCTTTTGAGTTTTGACCATGAGGTTAAACCGCCTCTAGGCCAATTCGGGTTCGCGAGGGGCACAAAGGTATTTAACCACGTCGGACGCATATCTCATCAATCGAAAAATAAAAAAAAACAAGGGAGGCCATCTCCTCCTCTTTCTCTCTCGACCTCGCTCGCTCGCTCCCTTTCGATCTCCAAATTTCGATTTTCTCTGAATACCGACGCAGCTAGCTCGACTGATTGCGACTGTCCTCGGTGGTGTTGCGTTGAGCTTATACAGGAGAAATCATGGCGACGGCTTCTGGTGCGTACCGAACCCTAATTCCAAACGTCGACCGACTTTTCCATTTCAGGCTGATTTCGTTCTTTTTATCCCGGGATTGCCCAATCTCAGTGTTTTGATTTCACTTCGCTCTTCTGCATCGCCATCATCGTCTTGTTTTGGAGTCTTTCCGACATTATTTTGTGCGGTGTGGTCGATTTCGCCTTGTTTTGGTTTGCGTGTCGCTGAATTCTGTGGCGGCTTTTCTGCGATTGGAGCAGGAAATCGTGTTTTCGTTCCCGTTTAAAATGGAGAATATGTGTTAATTACATAAGCTAAACTTCTAAACTGTTTACCCCGCAGGCCTTTAATGAGATGTTGTTTTTCTTACACTTGTATGCCGTTTAAATAAAAATAACATCTGCAGAATATGAAGAAGAGAACAGATTCTGATGATATTTTAGAGTAGGTCTTATGCAGGATTTTTGGTGCTAGAAGATGTTAATTGTATGTTGCTTCGATTTTTAGCGGAATCTTATGTTATGGTGTCTGCAGTGGCTTTTAAATCTAGGGAGGACCACAGGAAACAGATTGAGTTGGAAGAAGCACGAAAAGCCGGACTTGCTCCAGCTGAGGTTGATGAAGATGGAAAGGAAATTAATCCTCATATTCCACAGTACATGTCATCTGCACCATGGTATCTCAATGCTGAGAGACCTGTAAGTTGAATTCTTGTTTCCTTTTTTGCATCCTGTAGATGTACTTATGACGCTGTTATGATAGAGAAGGGGCTGAATTGACTTGTGTTTCTTATGTTGTTAGAGCTTGAAACATCAAAGGAAATGGAAATCAGATCCAAATTACACGAAATCTTGGTATGACAGAGGCGCGAAAATTTTTCAGGCTGACAAGTACCGGAAAGGTGCATGCCAGAAGTAAGGAAGAATCTCTCTTTCTCTTCTGTGTGTGTGTGGTTTTTGGGGGGGAAGCTAGCCAGTTTGAGGGATTCTTTTTGTTGACTCTGTCGTATTTCCCATAAGTCACAACCCATGAACTGCTTCTTCAACTTAAATATGATTACGTTTGAGGGGGTTAATGGGATGACATTTTCGGTTTCTTTATTTGCACTCGGTGTCCTCTTTGGACCTACCAAAAAGCAAACTTGCAGTATTTTCCCTGCATTTTTATAGCTTTTCAAATTGAAACGATGAGTTTTTCTGATTTCAAAATTTGAATTCTCAATTTACCTTCTGTTGTTGGTTTCCACTGGGGATGAGAGTATGATTTTGGTACCTCATGGTGTTTAGTTTTGTCTCATCATGGCCTCTACCTCTTCTTTATTGTCAACTGTAATTTTCTTGTCTTGTACCCATATTAGCTGAGAAATTGTGGCTAACTGCAATTCTGTGTTGGCTTCTGCAGCTGTGGTGCCATGACTCATGATTTGAAGTCATGCATGGAAAGACCTCGGAAAGTGGGAGCCAAATGGACAAGTAAACACATTGCACCTGATGAAAAGATAGAGACCTTTGAGCTTGACTATGATGGTAAGAGAGACCGGTGGAATGGGTATGATGCATCAAGCTATGCTCTTGTGATTGAGAGATATGAAGCTAGGGATAATGCTCGAAGAAAATATCTTAAGGAGCAACAGCTGAAGAAATTAGAGGAGAAGAACAATAACCAAAATGGTGAGGATGGTGATAGCGATGAGGAAGATGAGGACGATGACTTAAGGGTGGATGAGGCAAAGGTTGATGAAAGCAAGCAGATGGACTTTGCAAAGGTTGAGAAGCGTGTTCGCACAACAGGTGGTGGAAGTACTGGAACTGTTAGGTAGGTGGAACCTTTTGCTTTGACATTAGCAGTCTTTTCTTTGTTTCAATGTTTTACAAACATTAATAAGCAAATAAAGCCACTTAAACTGTTAGTATCTATATGATATTTGAAGATTTACAAAGTCTACATGAATGAGTTTTCTTGCCCTCTATTCTTCATATTCTGGACATTGCTAAGTTGATTTATGTGTTAGGAACCTTCGTATTCGGGAGGATACGGCAAAGTACCTTCTAAATCTTGATGTCAATTCATCTCATTATGATCCCAAAACTCGGTCCATGCGTGAGGATCCCCTTCCAGATGCTGATCCAAATGAGAAGTTCTATGAGGTAAGTTCTTTGAAGTTTTTTGGCTGTAACTCTAGCTCATTTCCTTACTTTTCAAGGCATAAATATTTTTCTGACAAAAAAAAAAGGCATAAATATTTTATTAATCAATTGATTCTTACTTTCAGGGTGATAACCAATACAGAAATAGCGGTCAAGCTCTTGAATTTAAGCAGCTTAATATACATGCTTGGGAAGCATTTGAGAAAGGGCAAGACATCCACATGCAAGCAGCACCATCTCAAGCTGAGCTGCTTTACAAGAACTATAAAGTTATTAAGGAAAATTTGAAGTTTCAAACAAAAGATACCATCCTGGAGAGGTATGGCAATGCAGCCTCAGAGGAAGAGCTCCCAAGAGAGTTGCTTCTGGGACAGAGTGAGAGAGAGGTGGAATATGATCGTGCTGGCAGGATCATTAAGGGGCAGGTGGGGTTTCTAGTTAAGGTTTTGATATTTGTCCAATTCACTCATGAAATACACTTGCTAAAACTCTCCACCTGAATTTGCTATGTAATTCCTCATTCTCCCTGCTACATCGGGTTTGCTTTTCCTGAATCATAAGGATTTTTCCAATTCATTCGACAACATTGAGATACTTAATCAGCTTCTTGTGCTATTTCAGGAGTTGGCACTGCCCAGAAGCAAGTATGAGGAGGATGTTTTTATTAATAACCACACTTGTGTTTGGGGTTCATGGTGGAAGGATCATCAATGGGGCTACAAGTGCTGCAAACAGACTATAAGAAATAGCT
The DNA here is from genome assembly GCA_021437795.1 of Rhodamnia rubescens. Classification (NCBI taxonomy): domain Eukaryota; kingdom Viridiplantae; phylum Streptophyta; class Magnoliopsida; order Myrtales; family Myrtaceae; genus Rhodamnia; species Rhodamnia rubescens. Next base: position 983,309 of record JAILYA010000078.1, on the reverse strand, counting down.
ACTGTACGGGCGCTGCTGGAATTGAAGCTGCTGAGGCAGTAAATGAACTGATGAAATCAAATATTGCTCGAAAAGGGGCGACAGAAGGTCAGTCCACTTTGTGACCCTAATGTTTCTGCCTTTAGAGGATCATTTGCTGGAAAAACTATTTGTCCTCAGTTTTACCTTTCTCGTTCAGCTTCTTTGATTATTTTGAAAGAAAAGTTATCAGATGCTTCTTGGTTGCATGGTTTTTTATTTATTTATTTATTATGGTTGTTGTAATGTCCTTTTCCAAAGCAGAAATTTGACTCTATAACTGCTTTGGTGATTTTTGATCTGGCGTTGCTTAAATGTGGAAACAGAGGAAGCTGCCCCAGTGGAGGAGAAGAGGCTGGCTACCTGGGGAAGTGATGTCCCTGATGATTTGGAGTTGGACCAGAAACTTCTTGCTGAAGCACTTAAGAAGGTAACTGGACAATTTTCAGTTCTCTGTTGGTTATTTATTTTGTCCTTTCCAATCTATTTCTTCTTAAAAAGGGATAATTAAGGAAAGAAGTGGGAATTTCATATAGATCAACAAATACAATGTTGGAGTCTGGCTACCATTGAAAGTCGATGATGAAATTGAGGGTAGCCAGTCATTGTTACTCAGAATAAATTTAGTTCTTAGTTTAGTAGTGTATACTGTACTGCAGAGGGGACGCTCGCTATAATGGCAAGGGAAAGGCAACAGAATTTTATGCATTTAACTGCCGCTTTTTTGAGAAGCAATGGGAAGGCGACGGTTGAGTCATAGACAGCCCTTGTTTAATTCTGCTAATTCTTGTTTGATTCACTTTGCACAGGAGGATATAAGAAAGCGAGAAGAGAAAGATGAAAGGAAGCGCAAATACAATGTCAGATGGGAGGATGAGGTATCCCCTTCTCTCAATTTGGGAGTACCACAGACTAACTGGGATTCCACTCCTTTCAATTTTTTGTGGCTTATGTCTTACTATAATTACCTATTACTTGCAGGTTACTGCTGAGGAGATGGAAGCGTATCGGATGAAGAAGATACACCATGATGATCCAATGAAATCATTTCTGAGCTAGGTAGATAAATAGCATGTAATAGTCAGCTGGTCTGCCTGGAACACATTCACTATAGTTGTAATGTGATCGTTTGTGGTGCCTCACAATAACCATATGCTAGTGTTCCCCTACTATTCTGTATTGAATCCAGCCTCGTGGCATCTGTTGGCATTTCTCTTTTGTGCCTATTGTTTCTGCTGTAGGATGAATACAAAGCTGAATATTGGGGAATGCTTATGCTTTTGGTTGTTTAGTTTGTTTATTGATATAAGTATGTGATGTATTCAATGAAGTCTTGTTTAGTTGCATTGTGGGGCTTGTGCTTAGGCAATCAAGACGGGAGGTGCGAGCTTTTTCACCTCCGACATCATTTACTGTCGTGTTGTGTTCGTATGTGATTCAGGGGAAAGGGAAAAGGAAAGGGGAAGACAACAGCGCAACGACAAAAGATGAGACCAACAACGCATGGCCTCTCCTACAGAGTGGCGCGTGGGCCAAACGGTGGGGCCCGGCATTCCATGATAGTATAATTAATTTGACTTTTGTCTTCTTTTTCATCTCTTGGGTCGACTTCACAGATCCATTTCCTCCTAGGCCGTCCTCTTCTTACTCGTCTATATATCCACACGCGCTCGAACTGGCACTCGTTCAGGAAAGCAAGATACAGGGTCGCAGCATGATGGCGCTCAACCTTCGTTTCTCTCTTCCTCTTCTTTGCTTTTCGCTTGTCTTAGGAGAGTTCTTATGTAAATGCTGGTAACAAATCAGAGTTTCCAGCCCTCCTGTTTCTTTCTGCAGAAGTGTTTTGTGTTGGATTATTATTGCAGGGGAAGAAGCTCTTTTCAAGATCTTGTGGTGAAGTAGCCGGAGAAGTTGATATATGTGCATTTGTAGAGTTCATATGGAGAAGAAAGCACCAATTTTGCGCAAAATCCAACAACGCATAGCCAGATCTGAAGAGCTCACTGGTGAAGGTGAAGGGGTTTTCGAGCCTCGCAAGTAGTGGCGGCAGGCAAGTAGGTTGCGGTGGTGGGTTGTGGCGGGTGGCGTGGCAGCGGCAGCAAGGGGACGGCGGCGATGATGGGCGACAGTGGTAGTGGGCGGCGATGGTGGCAGGCGGCAATGGGCAATGGCGGGTGATGGCAGCAGGGCTAGTGGAGGCGGTGGGTGGTGGCGGTGGGCAATGGCGGGGGACTTAGAAAGCTATAGCCCAGTTATAAGCAATGCTTGGAAAGCTATAACTCATGGGTTAAAAATGGGTCGAAAATGGGTAGAGCTAAAATCTATTAGAACTCATATTTGAATAGGTCTTATAATTTGACCCAAAAAAAAAAAAAATAGATCTTATAAGCTTAGACTCATATTTGACTTATTTTTTACATTTAATGAATCCATATATAAAGTGTATAAAAGTGAATTAAAAAGTAGGACACCTTTGGGCTGGAGTAAAATGAAAGAGGCAATGCCTTTCTCAGTCTATGATCCAATTCATTTATAGATTGTCTCACATAATTGAGCCTGACGGATGTGTGGGACGAAGAACTTGTGTACTTTGAGAACTCGTTACCCCCAGTCCAATTCAAAGGAAAGTGTTCGTCCTAGCTTTCACTTTCCTCTGAACTGTTGTTTTGATCAGAATTTTCCCAAGAGTTGGTAGATATTGTTCCTGGACATCACTCGAATTTATCAACGGATGCCTGCTATTTCCCCTAGCTGTATTATGCAAAGTATATGTACAACAGAAGGTTGAGTTTGACGACAGTGTTCACAAATCCAAAGGGGAGAGGGAAAAAAATAGAAGAACAAGAAGAAGTATCCATATGAAGTTATCAACTACAAACTCCGTGCCACCATCTCCTGACGCTCCATTTCAGCGCGGAACTTGGAGATGAACTCCTCGGCTCTCTCATCAATCCTGTGAGTCAGCGGCGATGCCAGCCCTACGGACTCCCACATGTCGTCCGCTTCACATGTCTTTGCGTCACTTCCGTCGTGATCCCCGTCACTCTTTCCTGCCTCCAGGGCAGAGCGATCAATAGCGGCGAGGCTCATGGGACTTGGCATATACTTCACCGGAAGAGTGTCTAGGCAATGATGCTCTATGATCCCTTCCGGAGGCTCCTTGAAGAGCTTATCGACAAACACATGCGCTTGCTGCTTCTTGAACACGTGACGCCGAACGTTGAAAATGCCCGACGCGTGGACTCGCCGAGGTCTCTGCCTGTGCTTTCGACCGAGTTGCTTTGCGACAAAGACAGACTCCTTGGCTCCTGAAGAAGCAGCGGCGATAAGTTGAGTTTTGGGCAATTTGTAGACAGGTCTTGGCCTGTGGAGCTTGGGGAGCTTCCTCTGAAGCTTGGAGGTGAGAATCTTCCAGGCCTTCTTGGGAGGCGGAAGCCTCAGGCTCAGGCAAGACATGAGCAAGGAGAAAGCCTAGAAAAGCTTATGCTCTGTTTCTGGGAGTATAGAAATGGCTGCTTTATAATGAAAAATAGGGTATGAGATTCTTTCATGTTCTTCTTGGGTCGGGGGACTGAAGATCTCATGGGATGGCTTAGGTTTCACGCTGCGGGATTCTGTGGATCTGCTTGGTTCTTACGCTAGATTTCTGGGCCACTTCGGCCATGGCTTCTTCATATCCGGAACGTGAAGTGCTATTGGTCTTTCTGTATTAAAAGATTCTTCGAATTTGTAGTTCTGTCTTCAGTGATATCTTTTGGGTCGCTCTAGTGTAAATCGAGTTTGTGGTGATCAGGCCACTGAACTTAGTTTCAATCACCCGAATCACTGAACTTTCCCTTCTTGGTTGGAATTGGTGCATTTCGATTGAATTTCGACATGTTTTCTGGCAAATTGCTGCTGCGATGGACACGTGCACAATACTCTTTACGCCACTTGGACACCACATCATCATTTGGCTGAAGAATCGGCTGAAACCCGATTAATACGTAACAAGTACCAAAGGGAAGCTAGAAAATTTAGCGTGCTCAGCAGTTTAAAAACGGCACTAAATTTCAGTAAAAAAATAATGGAATTTATACGCATCTTTTGTTGGTATCCGGGCATAATAATTGGGTGGTCCTGATCTAGATAAGCTCACTTCGTATGAGTCATTCGATTGCGGGAGATGGGATCCATATGACATAACCACTCATATACAGTGGGATTTGATCTAAGTAGGTCCCTAAACTTTTTCGTCTGAATTCAAGGACGTCAAATTTGGGAGTATTCCCTAAGGATGGAAGGAAAAAATAATATTTTTTCCAACTTGGGAAAGTGACGATGGGAAAAGTAGACGACATGTCATCTTTGGATAATTACAGGCCAGGTAGGCTTGTGTTGTAACGACCCATGCCTAAGGTGAGTCATCGAAGTTTCGATTTCTAGGTTGATGATCTGTGTTTTCGCACGAAGTCTTGTAACCGACTTATTGGCAATGTCTAACCACTCGTATACAGTGGGATAACATAAGTCGAAAGTATAGAATAGAGAATTGATAAGGGACTCTAAAAATAACTATCTATTTTGTCCACAAAAACATAAATAATAAATAATTAAGAATTATTGTGGGGCCTACTTTTTAAGAATTTATGGCTTACAGCATAATATTATTCTCACAAGCCACCCAAAAATTATTATGCTAGAAAAGCCCCATAAAATAAAGCTAGCTTACTCACGCCGATGTTTGTGCATATATACAAGATTAAGATGGAGAATATAGAATCAGCAGATGAAATATCCTTCGCATATCCTAATCAAAGTTTATATATGATTCCTGTAAGTACTTTGCATTCCAGTCCACCAGCCCCAATCCCACTGTGACCGGCAACCTCCACCTGCTACCATGATTCTGAGCTTGATATAGCGTAGCGGAATGCTGCAAGAAAAGAATTGTGAAAATGTAACTGGCATAGTGAATTTTTTTTTTTGGTATATGAATATTACAAAATTGTAATGGGAATGAATAGAACAGAGATTCTGATACAACCATTTAAGGATATTTATGAATTAATAGTAGAACAAATAATAATACTGTAATATTAGGGATGAGCGGTTTCATAGTAGATCTTGGTACTAGCTGAAACCTAAAACATATCTTGTCGAGATTGGTTTTCAGTTTTTGGAACTTAAAACCTACCATATAAACTCTAAAGCCGACAATGAAATGAACCTGTGGTTGATTCAAGAGTAAACTAGTAAGGGGTTGCATTATGTTGTCATGTCGATTCAAGAGAAAATTAGAAACTCGTGTAAAAGAGTAATGACTAGTTTGATTTGAGATTTTCAAAGTGCAATAGGATACTATATTTCTCCTGCAATGAATATACGTGTATGTTGTAGGTGGATTTTAATGGAAACATGTCTTCTACCTGCGCCGGGGCAAATTTATAACTAGTCCTAATAATTAAAACCATAATGAATAACATTGGTAACGAAATAATGTTTTGCATTTTGAAAGTTTTTTTTTTGTAACCGAGGTTTCCCACGTACAATGGACTATTCCTCGAGGTGATGGGGGTATAAGCTCCAATGCCACCGGTTAAGTCCTCCAAGACGGGACCGAAGAGATTCGAATATGAGATTTCATCGGTTTAACTCTCGTAAGGCTTAGGGATCTTACTAATTCAGCCAACGCCTCATTGGCCCGAAAGTTTGATACTACTACTATGAAAAATTGATGAAAAGATCCATTTATATTAATTTTAGGGTTATCTTGGTTTGGTCCGGTTCTTCGATTCCCGGTCCAATTTAGGTCCAATTCAAGTATTGGACCGCATAATACCAATTCCAAAATAGTGGAAATTGACCCCTCATCCAGGAATATGGAATCGGACTGATTTTAGGGTCGGTCCGGTTCGATTTCGGTCTTACCCAGAATCCATGCTTACTCCCGTTTAATACGACATCACCCTATCTTTATTATTTGAATGAGGTATTTAACTAATGAATCTTGATTGACAAGGGGTTTTCGATACTGTTCACCCTTATCACATATGTTATTCATTAAATCAACCACGTAATAACTATTACACTATAATTATTATAGTTTAATAATTATTTTTCATTGTAGCCGTGTGTTTCGTTATTGCAACCAAACGGACTATAAATAGTATGAAATAGAAGGAGACAAAACATAGAGCTTAAGGAGAAAGTTCGATTTTCTCTTTTTGGGTTGTATATTTGGAGAAATGCCATATTTTCCCCTATCCGGGTCTTCCAGTCGATGGATTACAAACATGGATATCACCTACGCTACTTAAAAATTTTAGTAAATTTGCATTTGGATGACCGGCATACATTGCTAATTATAACCCGCTAATCATAGGCATCGTTGAAAAAAAATTCCTTCGACAAGAAGATGCGAGCGAAATTTTTTTGTTTGGTCAAAGTAACATTTCATTCATATCAACAAAAAAATAGAGTGAAATATCGCTATCCCTTCAAAACAAAATGAACTCAAGATAACAAAATGAATTATTACAACAAAGATAGGGGTCACAACTCAAAAATCAAATTTATGACTTTTTCAAATCAAAATCGGTTGTCGGTCACCGAATCTGTCTTCGATAATAAGCACACACTAAGATCTTCATCTCATTACTTCGGCTTTGCCTTTCGGCGGTGCGCAGCCTAAGATTCGGTGTCCCCAACACTATTGCCATGTAAAATAAAACGATTGAATGAACACATAATTAATAGTGAGAGTGAAACCTTCACAAAACTTCTTCGATCTCCTTTGAAACTCGACTTGTACGCTAACGAAATCCAAGAGAAGCGAAACTCCGAAGATACACACTAAAAAAACTTCTCGAAACGGGAGAGGTTGGAAGAAAAATGGCTTCACAAATGACAGAAAAACATGAAAAAGAAATAGAGAAATATATCAGTTAACAAAGAGGGGAGGGGAGGGACAGATCTAGCTCAAACCCTCCCCTCCAGAGATAAAAGAAGGGAGACGAGAGGGAGAGAGAGGAAGGTTTTGGTGATGTGAGCCCAATTAAAAGGCTGAGTAAGTGAAGTCAGTAGATGGATATAGTACACGGGGGACGCTACCAAGTCATTTGGAATCTATCTCCATCCTTGTTCTGTAAATGAAGTTTCAACCAATCGAAATGTCCATTTGTATGGATGTGACCTATCTGAAAAACTAGTAACCGAATACATAAATGAATAAAAAGGTTGGGATACTGAAACATCAATAGAAGGAAAGCCTATATAATGCATATGAAATATCATTAATTAGGCCTAGAATTTATTAGGATTCGGTGCAGAAACACAAAAAAATAGAATATAAATATGCGAAAACAAAAGCGAGACATAAGATTTTGTCTTGATTCACAAACTAGAGTTATAATCAGCATAGAGTTCTACTATAATTAGCATATTTCTCCTCTCTGTTACAATTTTGAACTATAAGAGCATATGATTATATATAATAATAGTTATTCATGGGAAAGCTTAAATTTCCAATAAAATACGAACCCAAACTATAAAAGCTCCCTGGCGTCTTGGAGCACTATCCCCGTCGGACCCTTACCCGCTCATCCATGAGTAGAATCCCGTGCTTTTCTATCAACGGGGAATAAAAATCACTACCCAACAAAAATCTCTTGCATGGCAAATGGACAAAAATCGAAGAGCGACCAAGACAAATGTCCGGTCCGAAAGAAACACGCCCCCCCTCCTCCTCCCCCAAGCCCCTTCCTCTCTCTCTCCGGCAACGACACTCACCCTCCTCTCACAAGGCCAGAGAGCACACGTAACCAAGAACACCATGCATGTCCAACACATAACACACTCACTCCTCACCCTCTCCAACCCTTTGCAATGTGGCTTCACTCCCTCGGCATCACGACATTCCTTTCATGCAATTATATGCAGAACCGGTTCGCCACACGGCCCACTTCCACTTCTTATATAACCACCGCTCTCGTCCCCGACCATCTCTCATCTCTCTACTAACTATTTCTCTCTTGGTCTTCTTCTTCTTCTTCTTCTTCTCTCTCTCTGTCTCTCTCTCTCTCATCGAGGTCCATGGGTAATTCGAGACTACCTTTCCTGGCCGCGACCCTCTGCTTGCTCGTGCACGTGGCCTTGGGGAAGGGCTCCGCCACGACCGGGCTTGACGAGGCCCAGCAATGCAGGCTCTGGAGGATCAGGGCCACCCAGCCGGACCAGCGCTTTGAGTCCGAGGGCGGCATCACCGAGCTCTGGTCTGAGGACGACGAGCAGTTCCAGTGCGCCGGGGTTGCCGCTATCCGCAACATCCTGCGCCCCAATGCGCTCTTCTTGCCGGAGTTCATCAACGCCCCTCGCTTGGTCTTCATTGAGCAAGGTCATATCATTTTCGCGGCATAACCACATTTCCACATATGATTAATGTTTTTGCATGCATTTTCCTTTCATGATCGGGAATTGCATGTCCTTACTCCTTAATTTAAAAAAATGTATTTCATGCAATTTGACGTCAAAATCGGATCACAGGTCGGGGATTGCTGGGGATAAACTACCCGGGATGTCCCGAGACATACCACTCAGGTCGATCCTCTGGCGGCGGCGGCGGAAGAGGGAGGAGATGGCAGGAAGAGGGCCAGCAAGGGGACTGGGGAAGGAGGGACCAACACCAGAAGGTTCACCGGATCCGCCGGGGCGACATCATCGCCATCCCCGAAGGCGCGGTACATTGGTGCCACAACGATGGCAACGAAGAACTCGTTGCCGTCTCCATCATCGATCTCAACAATCAGGGCAACCAGCTCGATCAAAGGCTAAGGGTAATGACATATCATTCCCAAGTTTTATGTCCATTTGAATTGCATCCACGGATATGTCGAACTAAATTTTGGGCATGCATGTAAATATTGTGAAATTAACTTGAAATTAGGAGGGCTGAAAAGTTTAAATATCCCTTTTATTGAAAGAGAAATGGAATTAGGGCAATTTTTCTACTTTGACCTATGGCATATGGCTGAACTTTGGAAAATGAACAGGCTTTCTTCCTCGCTGGAGGCTTCGGTGGGCAGGGCCGCCAGAGCGGGCGCTACAGCGTCCAAAACATCTTCCAAGCCTTCGACACCGAACTTCTCGCTGAGTCCTACAACGTTCCAATGGAGATAGCTCAGAGGCTGCAACAGCAGAACAACAGGGGAATCATGATCAACGTCGGTGAGAGGCTGAGAGTGGTAGCCCCCGAGGAGGACGAGGAGTACGATGAGGAGTACGAGGAGGAACAGGAGGAGAGGATGCGAAGGCGAAGGGGACAGGGCGGTCGCTGGTCGTTGGCCTTGGAAAACGGGGTCGAAGAGACATTCTGCACCATGAGGATCAAGCAGAACGTCGACGTCCGAAGGGAAGCCGACGTTTTCTCGAGGCAGGCCGGGCGGGTCAACGTCGTCAACATGCACAAGCTCCCCATCCTGCGTTATATGGACATGAGCGCTGAGCGAGGCCGTCTTCTTCCGGTAACGAGACTCACGCGAAATCCACATGCGATTCATACTTTTAACGAAATACTAGATCCACTATGGTCCAAATTAAACATGTCCAATTAACTCCAATCTTTTGTGCCACAGAATGCGCTGTACACGCCGCACTGGTCGATGACCGACCACAGGATTGTGTACGTGACCCGTGGCGAGGCGCACGTGCAGATAGTCGGGCAGGACGGGCAGAACGTGTTTGACGAACGGGTGGGCGAGGGCAGCATGTTCGTGATCCCGCAGTTCTACGCCACGTTATCGAGGGCAGGCGACGGTGGGTTCGAGTGGATCACCTTCAAGACCTCGAGCCAGCCCATGAAGAGCCCGCTGGCGGGTTACACCTCGGTGTTCAGGGCCCTCCCGATCGAGGTCATCACCAACTCCTTCCAGATGTCGCCAAGGGACGCTCAGGAGCTCAAGTACAACCGCGAGCACCAGACGTTCCTCTTGTCCCCGAGCCGCCGGAGTCGGTCCTTGTCGGACTAATTTTAGTCTGCCGTACATTTTGTTGCCTAAGTAGCACGAAGGTTATGGTAAAAATTATGGTATGGTAGGGTAGTAGAGGGTCACTGTGACGCAAAGAAAAGAAAATCCTTCTTCTACAGTAAGAGAAGGTTAAGTTGTTGGCGGGATTGAGAAGTGAGCTAAGAGCATGTTCATGAGGAACTTTTGAGTTAATCAAATAATAATAAAGTGACCTTTCTAAATATAGATGTGCTTGCTTGCTCTGATGATAAAAGGGGTTGCTGATCCAATCATTAGGGTTTGCGTAGTGGGTTGGACACGGGGGCGTTTACACCTGAGCCTCTCGGTTACAAGAAAAATGATAATTGCTTTTGAAGAGCAAAAATTAGAAAAGGGGCATTTGCATCCTTGCCTCTTGGTTGTTAAAAAAATGATATTTACTTTTGAAGAAAGAAGATTATAAAGACGTTTAAAAGTCGCAACAGGCGGACTCCTTAGCCCTTGATTTGGGATATAAGCTTTCCCCACCAATAAGGGGATCTTTCCTTGTTTGGTTGTGGAAAGCAAGGATTAGAATGTCTTAGGACAGTTCCTAATAGATTTGATATCAAGTAAATAAAGCCTCAAAGAAAAGAAAGATTTCATTTCATTGCTGCTTATCAAATTATTTCTGCTTTCTTAAAGTAAAGAAGTTGGGGAGCACCTTCCTCATGCTTTACCTATACGACTTCTACTCTTATTGAGATTGTATTGTAGATTATTCGAACTTGCCTGGAGCCAGCCACAGCGATTGGCCTTGAAAATAAAAAAACAGGGTTTAGTAAAATAAAAAAAAAATCGGCTTTTCACTTCTCCATCAGGAAAAACCATCTCAAAGCAATCCAATGTCATGGACCAATAGTAAACTATATTTATATGATGTGTTTGGTAGTCAAGATAAAGAGTCAGATTTTTATACATGTTTGGTTGTTGTCTGAATCCCATGTGGAGGAGGGCAGGTAAATAAGATTTCTTATGCGCATGGTATAAAAGTTATTTTATGAGAAACCATCATTTTCCTTCTCCTTCTCTTCTAGTTCACGTTGAAGTTTCAGCACTCCTTCATAACTCTTTGATTCATCTTGAAACTTCAACAAGGCAGCCGAGAGAGTCGAAGCTCCACCGCCTTCGTGAATCTCTATTTCATGTCCATGTTTCATGAAAGTTGCAAGGGATCCTCTGCGCTTTTCAATTCATGTTCGAAACTTTAAAGAAGCAGTGAAAAAGTCGAATCACCATACATTTTGAAATTGCAATGGTGAATGATTGTGTTTTCTCTCGTTTACTAGATTTGATATTCTTGGCTTATCTATTTTGTCGATGTTTCTATAGTTTGTTTACATCTCTTGTCATAGTTGATTTTTGCTCCAGAGTGCTACAATGAGCTCATTTTCTGTTTAAGGATTAGATCGTATAATAGTCATGAAATAATCACCCAAATCGGTCTGCATTTGTGTGTTTCGATTATTTTAGCAATGACTTGGTGAGAGATTCTTTCCGTTTGATCATTTTCGGGTTCTTTCGCAGTGAATCTTGAGAAAGAGACGGCAATACTTTCTGTTTGTGCATTTCAGATAATAATCGTGGATTTTTTTTTTTGTCGAAATAATCGTGGATTGATTAGATGAGAATTTGTGGTATTCATTCCATTTCAAATTCTAGGCCTGCATTATTATCTTTACAAGCAGCTTCGTTGGTGAGAAGTCATAAAATGGGAATTTGGATGATTTTGCTATTATTTCACCTGTCAGTTTTTTTTTTCCTCATTAGATATGGATCATGATAACAACGAAAGATGGTATTTTTTTTATAATGGACATGATAGAATACAATAATACCAACTTCTATACATCCAACGGCTAAATATTGCATTTTCCGTTTATTTTATTAAACCATTTGAGGGTTAATTCTCCTTTCATGAATTTAATTAAATTTTGGTTTCTAATATATGGGCTTTTAGGGTGAAGCACAACCATATGAATATTATTGTAACTATAAACAATTTTAGGTCGATAAATATGTCAAAAAAAATATTTTTAATAATCGTGTGATCACTATTTTTCAGACCTCTTTGTTTGTTCAACTTAGATTTTTCATGAAGTACTTTTTATGTACCTTGTTTTGATTTTGATTTATTCATTCTTATTAGTATGAATTTGGTGTAATTACTTAAATTTTTTGCATAGTACAGAATGCTATATAGTCCACTGATTAATTATCTAATCTCTTCCATGATTTATTTGCATAAGTTGAGGTAAAACATGATATCCACCCGAGCAAAATTATAATGGATCGTAAAAATTAATTTATGCTTCCCTAAAATTTATTGATTCTAAATTCTTGTGTTATAGTTTTGGCTTTCTGGACGGTCCCTACTCATCCTTAAGCAAGACGTACCACCATTGGCGACCTTAAGGCGAAGGTGGGCAGCAGTCTTGATAAATATTATAATGAGCTTTATTAGCATAACAGTTTTCGAGAACTGTGAGAGTGATAACGTGTTGTGAGTCACAAATTCTTAAAAGATATTTATTTCTAATTGTGTGTTATTTATTTTTTATGATCCATAAAATGCTGTCAATCTCACAATGGATTAATATTCTAACGAGAGTGATGTGACGACCAATTCAAAGTCGTCCCCCCACCAAAACCAGCGAAGAACGAGGAAACCACAGGAGGACCTGGTCTCGAGGCGAAACCCAATGGAATGGCATTGTCCCAGTCAACGGTCCTAAATATAATAGAATATCTTCCGAACTGAAAAGTTGACTTCTAAACCAGCATAAATTGAGAGCATAAACACTAAAAATTTCCAAAGCAATGAACCAATTGGAAAAAATTCTCAGTATACCAAAATTGAGAACATAAACTTTCTTATGGCGAAAGCGAACCGTAATTCTCATAATCAAGAGGTTCATGAAAAATAATGAGATCTTCATTACCTTGAATAAAAGAAGCATAAACTCTTTTAGGACAGTCTACTATGTCAAGTTAGGTTTGCAAAATCAACATCCTACTATGGTCATGAAGTTGAAAAGCTTGATCAAAACACAAAAACACCACAAAAAGATTAGAAAGAGCTCTGACATATGAATTTTTTGCCTCTGTCCAGCATTCCTCACACGGAGACCACCCGATCATCGTTTTAGGATTTCAAACTCGAACCCTGGAACCTAAATGGTTCATCTTTCTCTCTACCTCTGTGACATCTTATGACAAATTCACTATGGTTGATGTGTGGCCTTGGCCCTTCCGCTACTTTGGTACGCTATCGACATTCCACCACTTAAATCAACATTCATAATATCACTATAGAAATCAGCTCGAATTGGCATGCTGATCTCGACATGTTTAGCATTATTGTTTCGAAGGAAAGAAAGACGAAACCATGCATTGTTGAGTAGTACGTCAACGAGGACAAAATCGTCACTTCACCAGCTGTGGCCAACCCAAAAGAATGCAACCTCCAGGAAAAAAACCCTTCCCAATCATTATCCACTTCCATTGAAAGCATCGAAGGAAAAGTCCAAAGAAAAAGACAAAATTGATCCCCTCAACACCAGCAGTCTCCCGCTCCGGAGATTTCTAGAGACTTTCCGATCGTTCATCTCCACGATCACCGGAAAACCCAAATTCACCCCTATGGGACCAGGCAGGACGATGCGTCCGATCTAGGGCGAATACTCTCAGATGAGAGAAATATGAATCCGACATTACCACGCAATTGGATCGGAACTTACATGAATTGATCCACGTTTATACGTCGGCACGACATGAATTGCCAGCCCAATCCAGGTCCAAACCGAAATGGAAAAGGCTGGACTAAGTAAGATTTGAGGCTTAGAAAGAGAAGTAGGATTTGATTTTACCTGAAAAGGGAGAACCAGGAGTAGCCAATCCGGCCGGAGAAACCGGAGGCAAACCGGACTGATGTCCAGGGGACTTCACTATCGCGATGCTCCAAGTCACCTTCTTCATCGCTTCCTGAGACGCGTCATCGCCACAGGATCTCTCGTTCGCAGCCTCCGACTCTGATTCGGAAGAAGAAGAAGAAATCATCTCCAGCATTCCTCCCACGGAGAAGTTTTTGTCTCTGTTCAGCATTCCTCACACGGAGACCACTCGGTTCTTTTGACTTTTGGTACGTTGTTTTTGGACCGTGACAGAGAGTAAAAGTTACCATGTGAATGGAGCTATAGGCTATAGCTAGCATTTACTCAAGCATCTGCCTTCATGTCTCTCTTTGCATGTCCTCTTTCAATTAACCCTAAAACTTGTACGTTCTCAATAATATATTGAAAAAGAAAACTCCTAGATAATTGAAAGCCCCCTAACTTTCCAGATTACATAAACTGAAAATGAGGCAAGCATTACTTAAGAGGACTTTGCTAGTATGATAATTTTTGGGTAGTTGTGAGAATAACAGTATATTATGAGACATAAATTTTTAAGTCTTACGACATCTCATAGGCAAGCAAAAAGGCAACAATCACCAACATCTTGATTACATAATTCGTCAGCGACTTGAGGCCGCTCTTGCTGATCTCCGATCGCTGGTGTTCTCCATTTTTGGTGCCCTCAACTGGGTCGTGAATCTTGATGGGAAGGCAAACGATGGGACATGCCTCTCCGTGGATACTTCCATATCTCAACTATAGCATACATTGGGACTAAAGCAAGATGCATAGCCAAAAATTAAGTGCTAACTCATACAGGATAGAGATAATTTTATTGAGAAGAAATTCTCAGGTAAAGAGAGAGATGGTTTTCACTAAAAGATTTTGTTTGTCTTTGAGAAAATAAATCATTTGAAAAATATCTTTTTTTTTAAATGACCTCTTGCATCGCTTAAAATAATTAATTAATAAAGTAAATTTTTCATTATCAATAACAACTTGTGCTTAAATATTCTTGCTCAGAAAAATGTGCTCAAATCATTCATTCTCCACAAAACTAGGTATCCTTGCTAAACAGGCACCACCAATTCGATATTTATCCAGACATTCAGAGTTTAACTCTAAAAACACTTCTGAATACTTCGATTGTTCAGAACCAGTAAAGTTAAGACATAGTTTTCACTGATATTCTGTTCTATTTTTTGCTCAGCCAGTAATTACACAGTCCAACTTGTACAGCTTTCGGTTTTTAAGGTAAATCGCACATAATTCTCTTGATTTTCAAGGGAAGTACGATATTGATGGCGATTAAAATTAAAACGAGAAAAAAAAAAAAAGGGGAAGGGAAAAAAAAAACAAAAATGAGGGGATTCGAGTTACCATAAGACGCTAGAAGCAGGATCGGGATCGACAACCTATTCACGGGTCGATACTTGTGGCATGCCAAAGCGGCCTGAGGCCAGATCCGCATGGGTTTGTAGTAATACACTGCATCTTAAATCAAACATCAAGAACCAAACTACTTGGAAGAGATTCAAGTTTGACGTGCAGTTGTTTCGTGTCTCCAACGATAGTCTCTGTACTTATACATCTGCTGCATGTAAACTTGTTCGCGAAATTGTTTGGTTAGATGGATTCTGTCTGTGGTCGTTAGTCATGCTATTGAAGGGTTCGGTGGGTTCGGTCTAGTTCGTGCAACTCTGGGTTTGTTCTATGTTTCGTCAGGGTTTTGATCGATCATAGGTTTCTCATTCAGGTTCTGAAGCACCCCACGTTCTCAATGAAAGATGTTGATTTTGCGCAAGGCGAATCCAATAAGCAAGATGATTGAATCATTTTATAGACGTATCCCACGGGCGTATTTTTGGTGAATTATCATTCGAGATATAAGTTTGAAAATCATGTGGACCTATTATATTGGTCTAGTTAGGAATTCGTCAACAACCGACGGAAGATTTTGATCAGAGTAATCACCGATTACTGGATCAGGATTCGTTGATCCAATGAGAATGAAATTTCAAAAACAAAAACGAAAAGACAAGGAAAAAAGAGGACAAGCCTTTGCTCAAATACCAGTTTTGCTACTTGGTGATGTCCTTCCTACGCTTTATCAACACCAGCCATTGCGTCCCTCCTATGTCGTACAGCACGAGTTCACATACTCTTTTTCCCCCGAGTACGTTGTTCGTAGAGAACCATCTAGGAACAGGCTGTCAGCAACAGTGAGAAGCAATTTACAGCTATCAATACAAACAATAGGCCGGATAGGAAATGCGACCGAGTGGATCGAAATAAAAGGGATGGAGTTATAGGGATGAACTTACGAAGATGAGTTTCTTGTCATGAAATAATGTCATTGTTATCTGAAAAGAAAAGTGACCGATACCAAAAGATCCACATGCTTTATTTGTGTCACTCTCTGAGAAGATCATTACTTAGTATTTTACTATGCAAAAGGCATAAAGGAAAGGTATCTAAACCAACTGTTACATTCGCTAATCTATAACTGTGGGATATTTTTTTTCTTTTCCTTTTACCATGTTTGACGGGCAAGACGCTATTAGATTTGACCGACTCGATACTAACTTGATGAGAATTTCGGGCATGAAAAGAAGCCGCCCTCGAGCTCATATTCTGGTCAAGCACTCGCTCCTTGAAACCGACTTTCCCATCGTACTGGAAGACCAGTAGTCCCCAGCTTATACGGAATGATCCTCCACGAACTTAGGCTACACTCCACCGAAATAAAGCGCTCCCTCTTCTTTTTAAGAAAAGGCGTCATGGACTGCTTATTTATGCGATGAATTGATTAATGAGACGGACCACGATGCATTTTCTTAAAAAGGGTCTTCCAATACGATGGGAAAGCCGGTTTCAAAGTGCGAGTATTTGTCCAGAATATGAGCACGAGGAAGGCTTCTTTTCATGTTCGGAATTCTCATCGAGTTAGTATCGAGTCGATCAAATCTAATTGTGTCTGGCCGATTAAACATGGTTAAAGGAAAAAAAAATATCCCACAGTTTTCGATTAGCAAATGTAATAGTTGATTTAGATAACTTTCCTTTATGCCTTTTACATACTAAAATAATAATTAATGATCTTCTTAGAGAGTGACACAAATAGAGCATGTGGATCTTCTGGTACCGGTTACTTTTCTTTTTAGATAACGATGATAATATTTCATGACAAGAAACTCATCTTCGTAAGTTCGTCCCTATAATACCATTCCTTTTATTTTGATCCACTCGATCGCATTTCCTATCCGGCTTATGGTTTGTATTGATAGCTGTAAATTGCTTTACATTGTTGAACCGTTCGAGACCTCTGGCCTTTCATGTAATCTAGAAAGGCAGTTGGGATTTGCTGTGATTATAAAAAGGATGGTCAGAGAGTCAAACGTGAAACTCTATCAGATAGTAACACCGCCAATGATAACATTTACCAACGAGAATTCACGATTAAAAATTATAAAATGATGAAGATAATGAACTCATGTGTGGACAGCTTATATAAACGATGAATTTGATTAATGAGACGGACCACCATGCGTTTTCTTAAATAGTAAAGAATGTATGTTACTACTAAGGGCTAAATGTACAGAGTGACAACCAATGAAAATGAGCTATTGTTTTTCTCTTTCTGTTGGCACAACACTTCTAGCCACGATTATACAAAAGCTAATTGCATGCCAAAGAGAATGTGAGATTTTGTGAGACCACTATCAAGTTTAAACTATTAGATAAATGTATGATTTAACATTTAATTATTCTAACTCTCCTCTTACACATAGTATGATATGTTTGCCTAGTACTAGCGTAGAAATATTTCATTGGACAAGCAAATAGGGGCTTGAAAGATTTAACTCAAGACATCATGCTCAAGTATCATATGACATTTTGTGGGACCATTGTCAACTGTTTTAATAACTTAAGCTATTAGATAAAGGTATGGTAGACTGAAAAAGAACAACTGAGTCATTTTGTATCTAGCAATATCACTTAGAGGGGGGAATAGGTGATTCCGAATAATTCCGAAACTTAATGCGAAATAAAAATAGCTTCAAAACACAATCTGAATAGAATTAGTAAGAGAGCGTGCAAGTGAACTAAACAAAAATAATATTACTTCAGGGAAGAGAAGATTGCTCGCAGTGTTTATAGTGATTCGGCTTGTTAGGCCTACGTCCACTCTCTCACGATGACCCATTGGTGGATTCCACTAGATGAATCAATAGAGGTTACAAGAGATTATCACTCTTAATCGCTCTTACAAAACCTCTCAAAGATAATATATTTAACTCTTGAGAATACATATGTGAATCGAGCATAACTCAAGCACTTTTGAAATTATATATTCCGATCTCACTCGCTAGTCACCATGGATCTTCTTTTATACTCCTTTGCTTCCAAACTAGCCATTGGACGAGTCTTCAAAGGATTGCTCTTCAAACATTGATTGGATGTCATCAATCATGATTGAATGATATTGTATTTGAGAAGATATAGTAGCCATTAGAGTAGAGTCCGAACTCTTGATTCAGTCACCCATACAACCAAATCCTCGGTTTCCAAAAGTAGAGTTGATTCAAATAATCAACAATTCTTATTCTCGTAAGATAATATCTAATTGTAGATATTATCCCGATATGATTGGAAGATAATTTTGTTAATCAAATATTACTAACTTCCATAAAGGAAACCACCAATATCGGAAACTTGATAAACGTGAGTCTTTAGAATCTTTCCAAAGATATTCCAGAATCCGAATATTATTCAAAAGCAATCTTTAGAAATAGAGACTCTTTGAATCTTAACGGACTTTGAATAGTGACTCGAGTTTCAATAAAATCCTTGCCGACACGTCACGTAAATCTCTAGAAGAACAAGTCTTTAGAGGTAGTAACATCCTCCATCCGAACAACTTCGAAGCAAATACATGACAACTACTACTTGAGTTTAAATGTCGATTTGGATCAACATGAGCTTTTGTTCACTTGTTCATCCCGTAATAAAAGTTTATTAACATTATACGATTCTTTCCGAATAAGGATAGTTTTGTCGAATCAAAATTTTCGGAAGGAGGATTTTCTCAACGATCTTCCTCTTTTTAATGATGATAAAACTTCCTCAACAAAAATAGATTTTGAGATAAGTTTTGAAATTCAAATATTAGCTCGGAAAAGATTTCACAAGGGTGTAAACTTTTAATTCGATTAAAGTTGAGATAAGTATATGAGATAAATGAATATATATCGATTTTAGCAAATGCATAGATAAAATGAAAGATATCACCATGTGCTAGAGCGTGTAATCTTTTGCGTTTGCGTATGGTCCCGGTTCTACAATTTTGCAATAAATACAATACTAGCCACTTCTCCCCCTTTTTGTCATCAAAAGAGAGATTAACAAATGATATAATATGCAAACCAATCGTCAATTTAAACAGGACTATCAGCCCATAATAAGGACGTGATAGAGTTATTTATAACAGACCATAAGATGTTCAAACCGAAACAAAAAACAACTCAAACATAGACTTTTGAAATTTATTGTCAAACAGACGGAGGTGGAGCTGGTTTTGAAAAAGAGGGAACATCAATATGCTCTTTATCACCCTCCTTGGCACCTTCTTCAAGCTCTTTCTCATAGTCTTTTGCAACTTTGAGAGCATAATCTTGAAAGGCCTATAGATGAGAGAAGTCCTAAACGATCTTTTCATCACGAATGAGTATATAAATCTGCAGGTTTGCCATCTCTAAACAGAAAAGACGACGGTATTGATCGAGCATTTTCTCGAATATGTTCAACCTCCTTTCAACCAGGTTTTTCAATGCACCCATCCTCCGGTGTACTTCATTCTGAAGTTTCTCCATGTCTTTTTGAACTGCGCTTTGTGAAAACTTCATGTCTAGAAGTTCACTAATAAAAACATTCGGAGTTTCGACTAGAGTCATTTTTCTTGTAGGAGTTGTGCTCGTACCTTTGTCAACCGCTAGTGCCTTGCCTTTGTTAAAGTTTTCTAGAACCTTTTGAAGATCGGTTTCCCACCGAAACCGAGCAGAATTTCCATCTGAAAATACTCTTTCGGGATCATGGATAACTACATTCATCTCTTGCAAAACACCTTCTCCAAAGATTTGCAAAATTAGCAACAACATTTGACTCCATCTGTAAGGATTGCTCCCCTTGAACATTGGCTTGAGCTAAACCGGGTTGCTCCCTTTCATCGCCAGTTTACTCCACCCGAGCAACAGATTCAATCTGTCTCTGAATATAAGTCGAGACTTCAAGTTGATCTTTCTTCTCTCCTTGAATCTTTACTGATTTGATAGGAATCATAGTAGCAATCTCCATGCTAACAATTATTAATTCATCCGCCTTATCAACCTCGCATATCATTTTCGATTGTTGTTTTGAACTTGGGATGGGCTCATCAATAGTTGTTGTATGTTCAAGTTCATTCCTTTGAGCATCCCATAACTCATCATGTTGTTCTCCATTGTGTTCCGCTTGTCTTTCTTCCTCATAAATTGCTCCTTCCGTCATTTTCTTATCTTCTCCTTGAGTCTTATGAAGATCCTCTTCTTTGTCATCGGGATATTTCTGCTCAAGAGTTTTCTTGACATCTCCAGAGACATCTATTTCTCTTCTTGCGGACTCTCCATCTGCAAGGTATCCTTTTTCTACATCTTAATGTACTGTTCTCAAGCACGTTTCCTTTCTCTTTCGCTTTCTCAGAAAAGTCTCTTCCACATCAACCACTGTGCTCGTTCATGAGTCTTATGAAAGTCATCTCCTTTGTCTTTAGGGACCTCTTACTCATGTAACCTTCCAAAGAACACCAACTGCATCTGCTTCCCCCTTATCAAAAGTGTTTGCATCATCTGTTTGATTTGCATATAAGATTGATGGAGTGGCTTCAGATTCTAGGTCCTCTAAAATACCTTCTTCTTCTTCAGAGGTTTCTTCCTCTTTAGCATCCCCTTTACTTTTCCTTGCAACTATCTTTCTTCTCTTAGTAGATCTTTCGCCTCTTCAGCCTTTTCTTCGAGTTCCACCTGAACCAGCTTCTTTGTTCTTGTTCACCCATCCTTTGGCAGCCAATCCGAACCCCATTTTCGTATCATGATTTCTCCAAAGAACCATATTTGACTCGATTTTGAGCCAACTCATTCGGTAATCGCACTTTGTGGTAACTTAGGATTCGAGAGACTAACCCCCGCATACGGCAACCCTTCGACTTTGTTCGATTACCGTACATATGCAAAAGGACAAGATGAGTGAGAGAAAAATCATACCCGGTCAACGGACCCCACGTTAACTTAGCTTCACATTTCGAAATATCTGTCTTTGAGGAGGCCTTTGGTCACAAACATTCGATCACAACTTTGTGCATCACAATTTGTTTCGAGAGAAAAATCATTGTATGCAATGTGAGCCTTTGAATCCCTAGAGTAATTTTCTTTTCCAGTTAAGAAGCTATAAGCGGTTTCAGGTTGTATATCAATGGGCTTGAAATCTCTAACTTCAACATCCATCAACTTAGTCAATTCAAGAACATGCAGATAATAACGATCATCTCCCGATGGAATGATACAGAGAATTAATGTCTTTAAAGGACAAAGATGAGTAGAAGTACGCCACCATATCGGGAAAGATGGATCTTCTAGCGATCATAAAATCTCCCAACTTCATCTCATCGAGATGTTTTCTAACGTAAATGCTAACACTATCAAAGTACTTTATATCAAATATTTTGTAGGGCATTGCTCCTCTTTTCTTCGGAGACTCGTATCACCCTAAATGCTTTTGGGACAAAAAAAGTTTGCTCTTGAAATTCTTATCCCCGACAAAACCTCTCATATTCTTAAAATCACTCACAATAACATCGACATCTTCATCAAACCTTCCTCCGATTTCGACATCACTTTCCTCTATAGTATGTTCCTAAAAGACAATTCCTTTTGAAGGTGTCTTCTATGGCTTAGGTAACCCCGACACTCCAAATTTCTCCTTACCCTTTTGTGACACAGTTTCGGCACTTCCACTACAAGCGGTGTCATAGTTTGCAAAGGTAGATCTAAAATTGTAAGAAAATCTTTCTCGCTAGCAAACTTGTGTATATTCATCAAAGCAACTTAATACCATCACTTGCTCCAACCATCTTAAGAGAGTCATATAAAGGTTTAACAACAAGAGCCAAGGCAACTCTTTCATTGAACTTAGACTTAGACAAACCTGACTCTCTTTGAGCAACATTTACGTCGACTTCGTGTTCGAACCCGAAACATCAACTGGTGTGGTATTGCGAGATCTGGTCCCTTTCGTCGACGGGACAACTTCCGTCATTGCTTTCCACTTTTCTCAGTAGATTTTCTTGCAGAGGAGAATGATTTCGAAAACATTGGACAAGAAAGTTTGAAACTTTGAAAGAAACGAAAGAGAAGCTTTTGAAAAGAGAAAGGATTGTTCGAGAATAGAGAGATTTAGGGCTCGTAAAAGTATGAGAGAGAGAGAGAAAAAAAAAGAGAGAGAGAGAGAGACATTCATATAAATAGAGGTTTTTTAAGAAAGGTGACGGTTCATGTCTCTTCAAAAAATTTGAAAAGAAAAAAAAATTGTAAAACGGTTATCTTTAGAAATTAAATCAATTTCAAATAAAATAAAATAAAAATTATTCGCATAAATCAAATCAATCAACAATATGTGATAAGATTTCGAGTGAACTTACCTTAATTTCAATAGATCAAAATAATTATAACTCGACCTTTCCTTCGAACGACATTCTATGAACTGCTCAACTGGGCTTTGCTTCGAACACTTCTTTCTACAATTTGCTTTTGAATTCCGTTTCGAAATTTTGCAGAGGATCGGTTCCAAAAAAAATATTAAAGAGAAAGATTAGTAATCGCTAATTCATTTCTAATAAAATTGAAAGTTTCTTTATCTAGTGGTTTAATAAATATATCTACGAGTTGATTCTTTGTATCAACATATTGAATGTGGACATCTCCATTCCGAATATGATCGCGAATGAAATGATGTTTAATTTCGATATGTTTTTTCCTTGAATGTAGAATAGGATTCTTGGTGAGATTGATGGCGCTTGTGTTATCGCATCCGATTTCCACATTTGCATCTTCAACTCCATAATCTCTTAATTGTTGTTTTAACCATAGAATCCGAGCACAATAGTTTCCTATAGATACATATTCTACGCTCGCTATACTAAGAGCAACCGTGCTTTGTTTCTTAGAATACCAAGAAATAAGCATATTACCCATAAGTTAACAGGTTCCAAGTATTCTTCCCGTCAATCTTACATCCGGCAAGATCTACATCCGAATATCCCCTTAGAGTGAAATCGGATTCTTTGAAATACCATAGCCCATATTTAGGATATGTTGCAATATACTTGATAATCCTTTTGATAGCCGAGAGATGCGATTCTTTTGGACTAGATTGAAATCTTACACATGAACAGACACTATATAATATATCAAGTCTTGAAGCTGTGAGATAAAGAAGTGAACCAATCATGTCTGCGATAAAGCTTTGGGTCAACTTCGTTTCCTTGCTCATCTTTGTCAAGTTTGGAGGAGTGAGACATAGGAGTTTCGTCTTCTTGTAGTTCTCCAAACCAAACTTCTTGGCAATCTCTAGTGCGTATTTCTCCCGATGAATAAGAATTCCTTTCATTGTATGATGTATCCCAAGTTCAAGGAAGAATTTCAATTCTCCCATCATACTCATTTTGAATTCATCCCGCATTACTTTCGAAAACTTCTTGCATAAAACTTCGTTAGAGGAACCAAAAATAATGTCATCAACATAAATCTAAGCAAGACGAATATCGTTACCCTTCTTCCGAATGAAGAGAATAGATCAACATTACCTTTGCTGAACTTTTGTTCGGATAGAAAGCTACTTAACCTCTCGTACCAAGCACATGGTGCTTGCTTTAATCCGTATAAGGCTTTCTTCAATGCATAGACTAGATCTTTTCTTCTAGGTTCTTCAAAACCAATAGGTTGTTCAACGTAAACTTCTTTTTTGATGTATCCATTTAGGAATGTGTTTTTCACGTCCAATTGAAAAAGTTTAAAATCATTGTAACATGCATAAGCAAGAAGTAGCCTAATAGCTTATAACCTGGCAACCGGTGCATAGGCTTCGTCGTAGTCCTGTTAATTCTTCTTGGGAATAACCTTTACCCACTACTCTTGCTTTGTTTCGACAAAGTTATCTTTATCATCTAGTTTGTTTTTAATACCCATTTTGTACCTATTACTTGGACGATCCTTAGGTCTTGATACTAGTTTCCATACATCATTAATCTTGAATTGATGTAGTTCCTCCGGCATTGCATTGATCTAGTTTTCATCTCGCAAGTGCTTTTTCAATCCTTTTTGGTTCAACTTCAGAAATAAGAGCTATGTTACTCATTGCTTGCTTGAATTTTGATCCGATTTTGATGCTATCATCCAAGCTTCCCATAATAAACTCCTTAGGGTGACCGAATTTGTGTTTCCAGTTTTTGTTAAAGCCTTTCATCTTGAGTAACACTCGAATCTTCGATTCATGCTATATCTCCACTAGTGTTTCTAAAGTTTGAAGATCCGTTCCTTGGTTTTGAACATCTTCAAAAGCAACATTTTCTTCGAGCCTTTATCCTCTTCGATTTTCTTCATGGGTCCGAATTCGAGGAAATACTATAGCTTGAGCAGATTAGATTGATTATTCTAAAGGTTCTCATCAAATTTGACATTCATAAATTCTTCAACCACACGAGATTTTTTGTTGTAGACTCTATAAGCTTTGATCATCATTGAATAACCTAACAATATACCTTCATTTGACTTTTTACCAAACTCGCCAATACAATCACTAGCATTTTTCAAAATAAAACATTTACAACCAAACACACGCAGGTTTTCTCTCTTTGAAAAGTTCATGGGGGGTTTTCTCGATAATTGATCTTAAAAAAATATGATTTAGAATATAGCAAGCTGTTGAGACTACATCCGCCCGAAGTGAGAAGCACTTTTGCTTTCAATTAGAAGAGTCCTTGTCATTTTCACGCAAAGAGCAGTTTTTTTTTCTTTCTACCACCCCATTTTGTTGAGGTGTGTAAGGAGTAAAAAAATTATGCTGAATTCCAAACTCATCACGAAATATGAGAAACTTTGATTTTCGATTCTCCCCCATGATCTGTTTTTATGTAGGAAATAGAGTATCCTTTTTCATTCTAAACCTTCTTTGTAAATTTTTAAAAAAATGAGAAAGCATCATTTTTGTGTGCAAGAAATATAACCCATATAAATCTCGAGTAATCATCAACAATTACAAGGACGTATTTCTTACCTCCAAGGCTTAAGTATCCGTTGGATCCAAAAATATCCATATGAAGTAGTCAGAAGCTTGTTTAGTTGTAACTTGATTTATTGATTTTAAAAAGCTCCTTACCGCTTACTAAGAGTACATGCGGGGCAAAATTTTGATTTTTCAAATTTTGTTTGCAACAAATCTCGAACTAACTTCTTTGCGAGATAGCTTTGACATGTGCTTGATACCGATATGGTCTAACTTTCTATGCCATAGTTCATATTCATCTTTGACAGAAATAAGACCCTTCCAATTTTCAGAATCAACATCAAGGAGACAAATATTTCCATGTCGTCGACTAGTGAAACTTTGCTTCTTGTCTTTGCTAATATCTCGAGCATTTTGAATCTTGAAAACGGATTTGATAACTAGAGTCGCAGAGTTGACTTACGAGAGAAAAGATTGTAATTTAGTCCCTTGACTAAGGAAACATCATTAACCGGTCAAATTTTCAATCCTTACAGTTCATTTACCAATGACTTTTCCTTTGTTGTTACCCCCAAAGGACACACTTCTACTATTGTATTCCGATAGTTGAATAAATTTTCTGGATCGCCACTCATGTGACCCGAGCATCTACTATCCGAAACCATTTGTCATTTCTCTTCCTTGGTACATGCAAATAGAAAGTAACTCACTATTTCTTTGGTACCCAAACTTTCTTGGGTCCATCTAAGTTGGTTGCGATTGATAACTTTATGTTAATAGGTCTCCACACTTTCATATAATTACCTCCGATGTGATTAGGATCACTACAATTTACGCAAGGTTGTCATATATAAGATCTTATAAACTGTTTATGAAAATGCTGTCTATATGCGGATCTGGAAAGTTTTCGAGAAATTCTGTCATTTGCTTTGGGAAATCCATTTTTGAGATCACTTTCTTTTTTTAAACCTAAACCAGATTTATCATTAAGGGGAATCTGTCTGGAAATAATGTTTTCTAAAGTTTTTGAGCTCCGAGAAAATCTTTTGAAGTATTTTCAATTTCGACTTTCAAAGAATCATTTTCTCTTGAAATCAAATCACGATTTTCCTTCATCGGATGAAATTCTCTTTGCAAAAATTCATTCTTATCTTTTCGTTAGGCATCTTGCTATTTCAAAGAGGAAATTTCCTTTTTCAAAACAGAAACCTTTTTAAGAGCTTCTTTGTAATTCTTGCATAATTTATCAATGTATTCTCGCAACTTCATCGGGTAGTTTAGAAGGACATACCTCAATATCCGATTATGAACTTGAGTCCGAGTTTGATTCCGAATCTGATTTTTCCATAAGGCATATATTTGCATAGTCATCCTCACGATCATCGAGTCACTCAAAGTTTCGCCTTTAGTGCCTTCATATGTTTCTCGTACTTGATTTTATTTTTCTTCGAAGAGGAGGTTGGGTTTGATATGTCCCGCCTTTTTACAGTTAAAACATATAACATCTTTGTTTTTATGTTTGTCGTTGCTTGAGTGTATTTGATCATTATGTCTGAATGATTTCTTCCCTCTAAAGTTTCTACCTCTTCGAGCCATTTTTCTAAACTTCTTTATCATGAGTGCAAGCTCCTCATCGTCTTCTTCTTCATTATCTAGATTAGACAATTCATGGTTAATTTCAGATTTTAATGCAATGGACTTCTTACCTTTAGAGTCTCTTGTCTTATTTGCTCGCTCTGCTCAATGATTGTAGAGTTCCAATAAGCTCATCTACGAATGATGCTCGATTGTTTGACACTCTTGTATTGAGGGCTTGATGTAATTACAGATCATCTATAAGACGTCCAATAATTTTCACGACTCGCATTGGTTCAACAACCTGGAGCACCTTGCCTTGCTAGTCCACTTGCTAGTATTTGGAATCTCGCTAATCATATCCGCAATTGATTCGTCCTGGTTTCATCTTGAAGGCTTCAAAGTCATTCAAGAGAATGCTAAGATTAGTTCCTTCACCCCGTCGGCTCCTTGAAACATGACATGAAGTCATCCCATATAGCCTTTTCTTATTCATCTTGAAGACTTCATAGTCGCTCGGTAGAATGCTAAGATTGGTTTCCTTCACCTTGTCGGTTCCTTGAAACGTGACATGATGTCTATCCCATAGAGTTTTTGCTGATTCTTCTTTTGTAACACGATTATACAACGGAGTAGATAAAGCACAAAATAATGCATGAACAGCTTTATAATCAATTCCTTGTCTTTCATCCCTTTCAGATTTGATAATGTTGCTTTGTAGCATTTATATTAGTCTCAATTCCAAGTAGAAGGTGTTGCGGTGACAACAGTACTACTCCATTGACAACAACATCCCACATTAGATCGTCCGATGCTTTGAAGAATCACTTCATCTTGTTGTACCACATGTTGTAACCCTTTCCGTCAAAGTATGGTGGTTTGTTGCCATAATGTGAGTTACCATTCTTGAGAAGCTATTGCTAGACATAGTAGATCATTAATTCTGAAGTAAAAACATTTCATAAATATGAGTAACATTGCTCGATACCAATTGTTGTATCTAGCAATATCACCTAGAAGGGGGAATAGGTGATTCCGAATAATTCCGAAGCTTAATTGCGGAATAAAAACAGTTTCAAAACACAATCTAAATAGAATTAATAAGAGAGCATGCGAGTGAACTAAACACAATAATATAAGTTACGGGAAGAGAAGATTGCACGCAGTGTTTATAGTGGTTTGATTTCTCGAGCCTACGTCCACTCTCTTAGATAGCCGATTGGCTAGATTCCACTAGATAAATCAATAGATGTTATAAGAGATTATCACTCTCAATCGCTATTACAAAAACTCTCAAAGATAATATGTTTAACTCTCGAGAATAAGTACGTGAATCTGAATAACTCAAGCACATTTGAAATTATATGTTCCGATTTCACTCTGTTGATCACCATGGATCTTCTTTTATACTCTTTTGCTTCCAAACTAGCCGTTAGATAAGCCTTCGAATGATCACTTTTCAAACATTGATTGGACATCATCAATCGTGATTGAACGAGACCGTATCTCGAGAAGATATAGTAGCTATTGGAATAGAGTTTGAACTCTTCGATTCGATTGCCCATACAACTAAATTCTCGTTTTCAAAAGAAGAGTTGATTCAAATAATCAACAATTCTTATTCCTAGAAGGTAATAACCAATCGTAGATATTCTCCCGATCCGATTGGAAGATAATCTTGTCAAGCGACTGGTATTGGGGCTAGCACACCCGCTTAAGGTTCAGGCTTATCTCCGCTTCCGTCTTGGTATTAGAGGCATTCATCGTTAAAACCAAGTTAAGACTAGGACTCTAAGTCGGGACTCGCAAGGTGAGAAGAAACTTGCACCCATGGAATCTCTTCCAGAAACTTCACCAGCTTCTTCATGAATCTCCTGTTTCTTTAGCCCATTCTTCGAACTTTGGAAGCCTATAGCTTCTAAGATGGATTACCTTTATGAGGTATCCTATCTACCAAGATAGTAAAATTTCTGAAACCCGCCTCCCTCTTATGAATCCCTACTTTGCATTTTCCAAACCTTCCTCCTTTTCTCCGATCGGATCCATAAAACAACTCACAAGGCATGCCCCTTGAATAGTAAAGGAATATGTCCAGTCCTCTAAATTTGACTAGCATCCTATCTTGTCCACTCAAAGAAAAGAAGTTTATTACTCTTCGGATCCCTCAAGAGTTCCCTCTTCAGTGGGCTCAACATAGTTACACTTATATCCACTTTGGAGCCATTCGTCTTGCTCTTTCGCTCTATTGACACAAAGGCATGCTTGTCATAGCAAGAATTGCTCGCTTGAAACCCATCCAGACTACCCCGAATACTAGAACAATTTTTGTGACCTTTTTCCCAAACTTTAACATAGCCCTCGCTGATCCTAATCTTCTTTCAAGACTCAAAGTTCAATACTGAGATCACCGGAGCACCTCAAACTCCGGGGACTATTGTTGCTACCCTCCATTACCGATGATTTATAGTGTTCAAAACCATACCATAGATCTAAATCTTCCCAAATCTAAAGAAACCCTATTTATCTCTATTGATCATGACCAAACTTCGTGTGTTCATGTACCTAGGCAAATTCCCGGAGATCGGCTTGTTAAGTTTCTTCTTGACAATTGGGTAATCAACTATGAGAAGCTCCATCAAAACACCAAGCCATTTCAATTTTCCGAACCGCAATTTACTAAAAAGAAATTTGGTGTTGTTACCATCAAATTCACCAAGGAAAAGGAAGACACTCGCTCTGTCTTTCCTCCCTTCCCTACTATCCTATGTTTCACTCCTTGTCTAACCAATCTAGTCGGTATGGAGTGTCCCGATCCTAAAGAATTTGTTCATTCCTTTAATGCGGATGGACGACTAGACCATTATTACAAGGATTCCATAGGACATTGCTATTGGGATATTGATTGTGCTTGCTTCTCGTGCACCCGAGAGAAGAAGAAGATGACAAACCTCCTTCTAAGAAAAAGAAAAAAAAAAATCTCTCTATTAGAGATATCTTGACGGTGACCCTACAAAGTGAAACCACTTGGCAAAGATGGTGGAACATGGCAATATAGAGTCGAGTATGGCTTACCCAAGCCTCCTCAAATTACTCCACCCCCATCTTCTTGCCTAGAAAAACCTCAAATAGAACCTCCTTCTTCTCCACCGCCACCAAAAAGACAGTCATTTATCCCTTCGTAAGCCCATTCGGAAGTGGGTCAAAAAGCTCTCCTATCCCATACAACTTCCTCAACTCCATACATATGCCCCAAGACCAGAACCACCCCCGATGCTACCCAACATCTGTATGTTCCAACTAGAAGATTTTCCATCATTACGCTCTTTAGGCCAAGAATCCAGCCCTATTACTCGTCCAATTTCCTCCACTGGAAAATTTTTCTTATCCACAAAAAGATATTACCATGCTCCCAAAATACTTGCATCCAATGATGTTGATATGCAAGGACGACGTAAAGGACCTACTCCCCGCCGAGATCGTTTTAAATTACTAAACAGAAAATGCACTTGCTCGAATATGGCACCGAGTAAAGTTGCTACCCGCCTAGAGCGAGTGGATCGGACTACGACTATGTCTAAAAAGATGTTAGAAGATTTTCAGAAGAGACTTTATTTGCTTGAGACAAAGCAAATCCCTCTCACCATTATCCGGAAGATTAAACCTCTGAAATTGAAAAGCTCAAACGTCGGATCTAAATCCTCCAGAATGAAAGGCCTCTTTTCTCTACTAAATCTCTTCTATTTCCTTCTTTAGCCCCAGCTCCCAAAGTAGAACCTTTCCCAAGAACTTCCCCTTCCTCTTTTGTAGTTGTTCTTAGTTTTGCTGCACCATCTCCTTAGACAAATATTTTAGCCATTCGTGAACAATTGAGAAAATGGGATCAAGAAAGGAAATCTTGGGGCAAAGCAAAGGAATCACCTTATGCCTTTTCAGCTCCTTCAGCTTCAGCTCCTCCAACTCCTTCTACACCTATTCCTTCAGCTCTCCCTAAACCACCTCCATCTCTTCATCCTCCACCCGGATCAATTTATGGTGTCCAATCCATTGGAAAGTTTTCTTAGACACCGGATCCCTTCGATTTCTGCTGTCAATTCTACTCAACCGTAGCAGGATGAATCTTCCTCCGATTCCGGATTAGCTAATTCGAATCCGACTCATCCGAGAACTCTTCCCAACCTTGTTGCTAAAATTATGATGGCAGATCCTATTGTTAAAGAAGAAGAAATGGCCTCAGCCTCAAAACTAGAAACATATCACATGCCAAACACTCATCCAACTGGGTCATCCACCTCTTCATCCTCTTCATCATCAAAGACATACTTCACTTTTGATGACCTTTCATATCATAAGTGGCTTGAGAGACTCCAAGAATTTCATGCCTGGTTGATTACCAGATATCTTTAAGAGCATAGTACTTATGAAGTGCTTCTTGAATTCACCAATAGTTTTACTAGAACACTAAAAGATTGGTAGAGAGCTACACCAGAACAAGATCAAATCTCGTTCCTTAAAATAAGCTTTGATGAAGCTATCCAGTTTATCCATTTGTTATTTGTTGGCCAACCTAATGACATCAAGGAACTTAGACGAAAAGAGCTCTTTGAATGAAAATGTTGTTCTATGGCCAAGAAAGATCTTAATCGACATTTTAAGGAGATAATCAAGCTCTTTTATCTACTTGGTGCGGATCCAAATCTCAAATCCGTCTTTCTCGTCTTCTATTCCCGAAGAGATTAGCCAAGCGATTGAAAAGATCTTGCAATCAAGGCGCAGATCTTTAGAACAAGCCAGGATTGGAGAACTTCAACAAGCGAGTTCATGTTGTCCTCGAAGAAATGTGCTTCAAACGAGAACTCTTTAAAAGCTACCTCCGAGAGAACCGAGATCTTGACAGTAGTCATGCTAGACATGATCTAAATATGAAGTGTTCTAAGGATTGCAATGACCCTTCCTATTCGGGTCCCAAGAAGAAGAGGCACTTCAAGAAATTCTTTTTGGCAAAAAGTGACGTAGCGAGAGGCAAATGAAAATTTCTCCGAAAAAGAACGCATTCTCATTCTTCTTCTTGGAAGGAAGCCAAATCGACGGATATTATATCTACAATAAGAAAGGACATTTTGATAAAGCTTGTCCTCAAGCAAAGCGTCGGGCGCTTACATAATCCAAAAGATAGCACAAAATATAGGGATTTCTCTTGATGATAATGATATTGAATCGAGTATTCTCCATTGATGATGAACCATCGTCGAAATCCTTTGTGCCATTAAAGCCTATTCTTCCGATTCGGATGATTCTCTTTCAAGTGATATTTTTGCCTTCTTTCCCAACTCTCCTTCTAATTCCTTCCATGTTCGACTCTCGATTTTTCACTCTCCCTATGTTCTTGTTCAAATATTCACCCTTGAATATAATAAGCCCATCCAAGTGATAGCTCCTATAGATACTTGGAGCAAGCTTCTCTTATGGATGTCAAAGTACTCCCGGAAGAACTTTAGACACCTTATACAAGGTATTTCACCTTCGCTTCCGGCGATACTTTCATAACCAAGTTCCGCAGATAAGTCGGTCACGCTTCGATCTTTCTCCAATGTTCTATCACTACAAAAATCCTTAGATGCAATTCCCCTAACAAGGATCTTATCATTGATTTGGATATTTTGACTCAACTTCCACAACTCACAACCGTACCTACCGGCTTACAATTCGAAAATCGGTTTAAAGAGTTTGTGGAAATTCAAATACTCTTTATCATCTAGCCGTAAATCCTCGATCCCATCAGCCATAGCCTTTTATCATGTTGTTTTGAGTCTCACTCCCAATTTTCTCAAATTTAACCTCATCCTCTCTAGAATAATCCAGGTTTCTTTGTGAGACTTCCATTTAAGAAAAATGAGGATATCAATCCTACCAAGGCCAGCCACTCTGGCATGAACCCAAAATATCCTACCCTTGCTCAAGTAAGAAAGTGCTAAATTACTCGCTCAATGTCTCATTGAACCCTCCGATTCACAATGGACTTGTGAAGCCTTTTATGTTAATAAACAAGCGAAACGTAACCGTGGCAAGCTTCGGTTAGTAATTTATTATTATTCATTAAACCAATTCCTTCATGATGATAGTTCCCATTGCCTCATAAAAATTCCCTTTTCCTCAGCCTTGCCCAGGCTAAGATATATTCCAAGTTTGATCTCAAAGCGAGATTTTGGCAATTAGGCATCCATCTAGAAAATCGTCCAAAATTGGATTTTGTATCCCCAACCGAAGACTTTCAATGGACAGTTGTTCCTTTTGGACTCAAAACTGCTCCTTCCCTATTTCGAAAAGCCATATGTAAAATCTTTCAGCCAATTTTGGCAAACGCTCGATTTACATCGATGATATCCTTCTCTTCGATCGATGAAGAATCTCACTTGTAAACTCCTCACCCAGTTCTTTGAGATTGTCCAGAAACATGGCATTATTCTCTCCCAAAAAAAGATGATCATTGACCAAAAGGAAATAGAGTTCCTTGGAATGCATTTCAAAGAAGAAGCTTATTATCCAGGCCCCTATATTGTAGAAGAATTGCAGAAGTTTTACTTAAAAGACCCGACGATCAATCGGGTCCAAATCTTCCTTGGGATAGTCAACTATCTCCGAGACTTTGTTCCAAAAATCTCTAAAGCACTCCATCCGCTTCAACGGATGTTGAAAAAGAATGCACCTCCATGGAGAGCAAAACAGACAAAAAGCGATCGTCTATCTCAAAGAGATGTTACAACACCTTCGTCCATTGCAAATCTCATCCACTCGGCAAAAGAATATTGTAGACATATGCAAGTGACAAATATTAGACAGCCATTCTCCTTGAATAAATTAATGGTAAGCATCATGTTTGTACTTACAAAAGTGAACGATTTACTCTCGAGAAATCCATTACCATTCCACTTTCAAGGAGATCCTCGCATGATCAAGTATGGAATCAAGAAGTTTGAGTTTCATCTCATCGGACATCATTTTCTCGCGAAATGGACATGTCCTCTTTTCTTCGATGTTGAAATTCAAACAGAAACAAATTTCTCATCCTCGGTTGCTAAGGTGGCGAGAATGGTTTTCAAAGTACTCATTTGACACTAAACATCTTGCATGAAGTAGCAATATTCTTGTAGATTTCCTGTCCGGACCTAAGCAGCCGGTTTCTTCTATCAACATGTATGTGCACAAAGAACCAATGCGTAGCACATTCCATGCCGTTGATATGAGAGAAAATCGGTGAAACGATCACAGGTACCCCTCCCCCGGATGTCCTAGAAATGATTCGGGTCAACCGACTCACTCCCAACCTAGCATTTTGTCTTTGGCATTACCATTATTACCATATCTTTAGCGATTATAGTGGCTTAATGTTGAAACCCAATGGTCTTCATTTCCAATATCCATTCATTCATCCTTTACGGTGGTCTCTAGATCCCGAGTTCCCCGAAGAATTGAAATGGATGTTTTGGTACTTGTTCAACTTGCACACTATAGCCATTGAGTTCCCAATTGACAAGATTGTTAGAATTTTATCTAGAGCACTTATGGGTGACTACTCCAACCAGAGAAATACTATTGATATGTTACTTTGGTTTCAGCCACTAAGTACTTGGAAAGAAATGTTCGAATGCAAAGGCGTGTAGGCAAACCCGAACTAGAAAGACACACACTCATTATTTTCCACGGACCATGAACTTTCATCAGTCCGACCGGGAGATGTGAGATCGAGATGCGGCTCAACTTGGAACAACCACGTACAACCCTCAAGTTAATTAACAAGTTGCCCGTGCTCACAAGACCTTGCCAAGTTCTATATCATCAAATCTTTGTGAATACAAAGAGCTTCGAGAATCCTCTCGCCAAGAAAACCACACTATCCCTCTAGAGTTATGGCCATTTGATGCAATGTATGTCACATGGGACCAAGTTCACATGCATGACAAGACTCAAGAAGCCTTAGAGATCTTTCATAGAAACCAGCCAAGTTCTTCAATGGATACCTTCCAAGACCCTTGGGGAGAACCACTTTCTCAAGACCCATATGCATCAAACTCCTAGGATATTCCTTCCAGCTCTTAGGATATTCCATCTAGCTCCGTTTGGGGTATCCAACTAGATCCAGAACTAGACAAAAAAAAATTGATAAGTACGAACAAGAGCATCTTTTGCATGCCTTTAAAAGGGAAAAGAACGGCCCGGATAGCTCGAATGACTCGAAATATAACACCGAATAAAGGTTTGGTGGATTATTGAAATAGACACATCGATTCTATCCCGTCACCTTTGTCGGCCACATGTGTGTATGTGTGTACCTGTAATAATTGGCCCATGGTGGTGAAAAGTTGTCGAAAGTTGTTAACTCATTATTGTGTACTATGTATTGCTGTTGTCCAAGAGCATCGATGGATCTACGTATCCAAGAATTGTATCATTGTCCGAGTTGTGTTTCTCTTTGCCTGTATAAGGCCCCTCAAGTTATGTATCGAGAGGGACGAAGCCAATTTGAAATATTAGTGTGAAGTTTTCATTTAATAAGTTTCTAAAATATCTCTCTTCCTCTCATCCAAGCATGGTTTCTAAACTTTTAGAGTTGTTTTATTAATTTGGTAGTACAATGTGGTTCAAGATGCTCTTCACTTGTCACTCTCGGTAGAACCCGTGAATCAGAAATTTATGGTACCTTGAGGGTTGAGCTTCAAGATTGAGCCTATAAGCTAAAAGGCAATCCCCCGAATGTTGGCCAAGCAGCATGGTATTGGGGATAGCATATCCGCTTAAGGTTCGGGCTTGTCTCCGCTTCCTTCCCCGGTAAAGGAAACCGTCAATATCTCGAAACCCGCCAAACGTGGGTCTTCGAATCTGTCTAAAAGACATTATAGAATTTGAACATTATTCGAAGCGGTCTTGAGAAGTAGAGACTCTCATCCGAATCGAACGACTTTGAATAGTGACTATGAGCTTCAATAAAGTCCTTACCGACACGTCACGTAAATCTCCGAAAAACAAGTCTTCGTAGGTAGTAACATCCTCCATCTAAACAACTTCAGGCAAAATACATGACAAATACCACTTGAGTCCGAATGTTAGATTTGGATCAACATGAGCTTTTGTTCACTTGTTCATCCTGCGAGTGCCTTCGCTCTCATGGAGGAGTCCACTCTCCCCGACCTCGTCAAGGTCGAAGGTTTCGAGAACTTAGGCGTCAATTTAGTTCGGGCGAGTAGTTATTCACGTCCATGTAAGTTGTGTTCATCTCCCACATTTGGTTCTACTTCAAGAAATCGAAAAGTCACGGCATTGCGATTTGGTGTTTCTCTTTCTCTCCGCCGGTATTTTGTCCGAACTAAGTATCTCGGCTCTCGCCTGCTGATACGGAACGATCACATTTTCAGACATATCTAATGAAAACTTCCATAAGCTAAGTACTCTATGGATGAACTGTTATAGACAAGCAAATGAGACTGACCTGTTATTGAATGCGGTCACCAACCAATTTTCGGATCACACTCCAATGCCATGAAATCGACAAATTTCAGGCCAACCCGTTTTAAATTCAGATGAAAATTCAATGCCAGGAATTCAAAATTTTCAGACCAACCAGTGCAAAAAAGTGG
This sequence comes from Rhodamnia rubescens, assembly GCA_021437795.1. Classification (NCBI taxonomy): domain Eukaryota; kingdom Viridiplantae; phylum Streptophyta; class Magnoliopsida; order Myrtales; family Myrtaceae; genus Rhodamnia; species Rhodamnia rubescens. The sequence continues at coordinate 946,856 of JAILYA010000078.1, read as the reverse complement.
CAACCAACCAATTTTTAGATTGCAGATCAATGCCATGAATTCGACATTTTCAGACCAATCCCTGTTAAATGCGAGGAACTTTCAAGAGTAGGTCCTCAACTTTCAACAAATTTTCCTTCAATAGCCAAAAGCGCAACTAGATTTTCCACTTGCCTTCTGCTCTGTCTCAGTAATGTTATGCGACTATATCGCTTAAAGACTTGTAAATAATAAAGAATCATAATTAATAAACATAGGTCGTCAATTACCCTTTGGATTCGTACATCCTTTTTTCCTCATAACTAATTATTAGCCTTCAAGAAAGATAATTTCACTATGGCATTCATCACTCGAAAATGTTTGACTTCAATTAATGAACCAGCTGTCCTCAGCATGACCATAAAAATTCCATCAGAACTCTGAAACGAAAAAATTTGAAAATACTCTCTCGAGATGAAGAGAAGAAAAATATTTTCCACAGTAAAACGCCACTTCTTGTAACTAATACCAGTATCTATATGCTTAGTAATTTTCCCCAACAGTTATAGTCTTCTTGCAAGTCCTAAATGTCTAGCTAGTAATCATCCTTCAAACGTAGTGATCAGGAGTGATAATGCATATATGAAGGTTAGAACCGAACGAAAACAGCACAGTATGCCATTTTTTAATCATTCTCATCGTTGTTTCCAGATTTATTTTACATGAGCCGAAACATCAATAAAATTATACTCTCTCCTGTAACGCTAATCCCTCAAAATTGGCAGCGGAAAAATCCTACCTGGATGGGCTTCTGTCCCAATCACAGCAATAAATCAAACTCACTAGTTACTACACGAAGAAGCAATCGATTGATCTACCCTGACGCAAGAACGACACCTGTCCTTCCCCATAATCAATGGTTAAATAAGTACGGGACCATCATATTAGAGCTTGGACGCCGATTTGTTGCATCTCTCTTAACCTCCAGATGGGGTAGATAGCACCCTCCCCAAGCTCCTCCGGATCCACTTGTTGCATTGCCCAGGCATAGTAGACGGTGTGTATCGTATCCTGTATACACAAACCAGCATCAGATTACGTTCTGATACATGCAATCACTCTTCATGACATTACAGATCATCGTGGCATAGCTTTCAGGGCTACATACATGGGTTTGACGCAACAAGACAGCGACAAAGGGATCCACGACTAAACCATGCACGTCAATACTTACAACACTTTTGGCAGAAAAAATAATACGATATTTATGTCATTGTTAAAAAGTGTGGCTCCATAGTTCATTGACTTGTGCCGCAAGCTTATCTTCATGTCGGAACTTGATTCGAATTGATCCACTCGGACTGACATGTCATCTTCAGGGAGGAGAATTTAGAAAAGAAGAAAACGGAGAATCTTGAATGATTCTACAGTTAAAGACTGGCCAACCCAAGAACTGGATAATCTGGTTGTTTAACTCCAGTAATGGTTGCCGCCCTTCCAATTCCATCCTACAACACAATCATGGGTCTAGGGATATCGAGACAATTTGGTTTACGAATCAAGACATTTAACATGTCAAAAAATTCAGCCATTACTTAAAGATACAACGGTAATAAGAGCATCACTAGATTTCGGTAAGAATGGACTAATCGCAAATAGGCCACTTTACATGAAACATAATATCACCTTCAGTATTTTTTGTGATCACTTAATAGCTTAATCTCTTCGTAATCATAAATAATTCCGTCTTTTCAACGAGAGAATTAGCATACAGTTCATATTTCTCCCCATCAAACAGAGATTAGTGAACCAAAGCACGCATAAAGGATTTGATATTCACAGAATGAAGATTGACGATCAATAAAGATCAAGTTTCTGGATGTTTGAAAGTGGACGTAGACTTCAGAAAAATTAAGACCGCCATTCATTTCATTCATTCTTAGGCACAAGTCCTAACACTAAAGTAAGTGTTCTCCCTCTACTCCTTTACCATATGATAATTCAATTCGTACATCTTAAGACTTTGGAATCAAAACCTTTTGCCAGAACCCATGAAAGAAGAAAAAACGCTGCTCCATAATAGCTACTTTATGTGCAAAAATTAAACTTTAAGACATTTCCCTTTCGTGAAGGTTGAAATTAATGCATAACGGAAGCCATTGTCCAATAGATGGCACTTGCAACTGAGAAAACGCAATCACTGACTAAATAATTTAGCTTTCCGTTTTGCGTTCAACACAAAAAATGGGCTTTTCCTTAATTCCTCGGCCTCGTCCAATCAAAAGTTTGACTTACCGTGCCGCCTTCAGTTATGGCACCATTTCGGTCACGTACACAATATATTTGCTGAGTTTGAAACTGCAATTAGCAGGAAAACAAGTCAGATTTTGCTTGTAAATAGCAAGCTCCTACAGATAAATGACAAGTGTGCAACAGCAAAAGTAGCAGACTACGATCATACCCCGACAATAATTATTGGTGAAGTGCCCATCATTTTCGTTTCTCTTACGTCAACGTCAGACACATGCAGAATCTGTATGGGATAGAATTCAAGAGTTAGAACAAGCATAAATATACTACGACAGAACGTGACAATCCGAACCAACAAACCATCATATCTAATAGGAATAGTAAAACAGGAAAAACAAAATAACCACTTCCACAATCATTGTATTGACAGCAAAGCTAGAATAAAATAATCAAGATGCTATGCCATACCAAAAGTAAGAATGAGGAAATCGATAACTGCGAAATAGAGACGACAGAGCAATACAGTAATTCAAAACCAGCAAAAAGCACATACAGATATGTGATAATGGTAGATTGTGTGCTATTTTTGTATACTCCAACCCTTCTATATTAGCTTGACATGTGTGTGGAGAGACACTTCATCCGAAATTCAACTATTGAATCATTCATGTCATTTTGCAGAACTACCAAGAATCTAAACAATCAGAATGAAAAGTATTAAACGATAGTTATCATAAAGGTTGACGAAAAACGACAATATGTTCCCCGGACATCACAAAGATTCCGGCATATTTTACAATTATATTCCGACTCAACATATCACCCATCTTAATTCATAAATGAGTAAGAAACCAGGATATCTACCTCTGTCAGACAACCATACCGGAGTGCGAGTAACATATTCTTGCATTGGCACCTAAATAGGAGAAAAAACCAACGGTGGGGGTGCCGCCACAACTTACCCACATTGCAGTTATTTGCATATACACAACGTGTTCATTTATCCTTTTGTTATCAGAAAACTTCTGACATCTATTACTGACATAGTTACTGCTACATAAGTGAAACTAGGAATTGTTGACACAAGGAAACAGGACATCAATTGCTTTTGTCAGTGACTTCTCTTAATATCCTCCTTCACAGAGGCTGGAGTAAAAGAGTAAATACTTCACTTAGATAATTATATGTGCCATAAATCATTACCTTATTGTCGAAAAAGATGCCATGGTTCTTATAAGCACCATGCTCAGCTTTGCATCTCTCAATTATTTCAGAGCTACAATATTTCTTTAGAATTTCAACATCTCCCTGCACAAAGCAAACAAGGATATGATGATGGATGAAAGTAGCTGAAGCTCAGTTGTCCTAAGCAAAATCCATTACAAGATATACAAAAAAAAGGGGCAATCAAACTTTAGGGAATAAGCTCATTATCTACCTTAATGTAAGCATTAAGCACAGGCTTCACTACCTCCTGGACTTCAGCCACAAACTCTGGTAAAGAGAAAGATCTATCCCACGAGTAAAGGACCAGATGTCAGCAAGCTAAAATTTCACAGGAGAACCAAATAAACCTAAAACCACCAAAAAAATAGGAATGTGACCATACGGGTCCCGCCGGCGTATTTCCTTTATTGATGCTGCAGCATCTGTTTCTTGAAAGAGAGTTTCATTGATACTGTTAAGAAAGATAAAAATCAGAAGAATAACAACTTCAATCAATTATGACACGTGAAACAAGGACTGCAGGCTCGCATGAAGTATGCTTGTCTATATGTGCTGGTGTCTAGTGTCGCATGTAATGTCCAGGTCCATGCACCCACCGCGTGTGTATACACATTTGTGTGCATGTGCATATGCATAAGGAGAAGGGGAGAAACCATGCCACCGGGAGAGAGAGAGAGAGAGAGAGAGAGAGAGAGAGAGAGTTGAACAACGTACTCCTGGATTTTATGCACAACAGGGTTGTCACTAGTTTCCCATCTTTCCTTTATATCTTCTGCAAACTGCAAAGTCAAACAGGCATAATTCCAAATGATGAGAGTTTAAATTATATTTGATAATGTAACTTGCATTTTTCAAATAAAGACGACATATACCAAGCAACCACATGACAATGACCAAATGTGACAATCGATTGAATCAAGCAAAGTCGGGACATAAATGAACATGTGGCACTACTTTCTTCCATAACCAAAGCACCAGGAAATTACATGCAGTGTACAATGGGTGAGACTATTTTCTTTTCTTACAACATGGGGCAGTTGAAAAACTGCCTCCAAGTAACCCTCAACTATAGGTTGACAGATACGGCTCCAAAGTTATTTGTAACACTGTAAATCAAATACAAGATCTGTTGGATTTTAAGCTAGCACTTGACCACTCAGCCGGCCCCTTGAAGGTTATGGTGAGGCTAATTTATGCAAATTAACCTGAGTAAGAATTGTTAAAATATAACTTTTACAAGTCTTCAGCTGGGCTTTATGACCGACCATATCAACTCTTTCTGTGGAACAATTGCATATATGTCCTTTAAAGTTGAAAAAAAAAAGGACAAATGCCCAGATGAAAAATTTGAGCAGCTGTCAGTATGTTCAACCATGTTCAGAAATCTCTAGTGATATAAGGGGTCTATCCATGCAGCACTACCACATAAAATCTCCTTATTAGCAAAAGATTTCCTTCACCCTGCTTACTATTATGCATGTGAGTTGACATTATATCAGACAAGAGAGGAGGGTGGATTAACAAAGAAAAAGGTCAGCAGATTCGAACGTATGCTTTTCCAGTGAACACTTTCAAGTAAAAGCAGGCTTCCACCTAAACAAGTCAATTCTATAGAACAGACATCTGACATAAACTTAAAGATTCCAAAGGAAGAGTCGCAAAAGGTTTTGGCGCGTACCTCCTGACCTTTCGTTACAACTGGCTCGCTCACATTACCAATACGCCTGAACATAGGATGCCCTTTGACCTACGGGAAGAATACATTAGATTTCAAGGACCATGATTAGTTAAATTAACTTGAATTCGCAACAGCTATTCAAAATCTTAGTTATAGACTAAATTTGTTATCTCATGTTTGCTTTTCATGAAAAAATACCAATTGAAGTGGAGGGTTTCTTCAAACAACGAGAAGCTGGGTCAACTATTCAATCAAATGATATTGAGCATATTTCCCATCTCTTCTCGAGAAACAAGTTGGCTATTTCTTTGCAAAATTACGCTCAATTTCATATGCAAGACTGCTACCTGGGGAAGGCTCAATCAATTGGAATAAGAAAAATAGAAAATGCTAATCATTGTTACCATGCACGCACGTGGAAGAAGCTCTAGTGGCATTGTGAAAGTCAATTATTTCAAAGCTAGCTATTTGTAGCCGCCCTATTTTAAAAGGCTCAAAGAGGGTTTTTTTACCCATCATGTTTTCATTTTCATAGTGGATATAGTTATTGTCAAGCTAAGCTTGGCCATAGTTCTTCCATACCAACTTAGCTGCCCGGCGCTGCTTCATAAGTAAGAAAGGTTTAGGAGCACCTCGGCAACAGCAAAGCCAAATAGTTAGAACAGAAAGTTCTATGAGCACGACTCTTCTATTACTAATATACACTGAACACCAAGCCAATCCCACCAGATAATCAGTGATATTCTTTAAATCTGCAAACAGCTTCCATGCATAACAACTAGTAGAATGACATTACCTTCTCCTTAAATGCTTCCCACTTTTTACTCCATGGAGACTGCTTAGAAGGTAGAACAACTATATCAGCTCTTGTACTTCTTTCAACTGTTGACGTAGTAGGTGCATGATCCATATGCTTTCTCTTACTGGGGCTACCACTCAACTCATCCCTGACAATATCATATCCCTTCTTTGCCAAGTCAACAACCTTTACTTCCTTCAGCTTCTGGAAAGTCGACGAGACCTTAGGGGAAGAGGAAAAGAAGCTTGTTCTGTATTTGCCAAAAAATGATTCTGTGTTATCACCAGAACCAGCCTGCTTGCATTTTTCTTCTGTTGATTTGCCATCATTTCCACCTTTGGTGTGAGCATCGTGTTTTGTTGAACCACTTGCGGATGCCGATTCCTCTTGCTTCCCAATCCCGAACTGTTCTTTGACCTAAACACAACACAAAAAGACAATGTCCCAAACAGTTACTTCATTATACTTAAGGATAAGTAAGCATCATGAGGATTACAGTAGATAAAGCAATCACACCTCCTCAGTTGCAGAAGATATTTTTTCCTTCACATTGGCAGAAACCTGGAGATAACGAAGTATTAGTGAAACAAAAAACACCAAAGAATATAAATGAATGCCATTAAGACTAAAAAATCCTCATTGATCCATCAGCACACAGCAAACATAACAGAAGAGAAACGAGAATCACCAAACAGAAGCATAATATAACCTACCAGGTAGCCAAGCATATAATTTTTGTGCATAGTAAATTTATCATCAAGGAAACACGATTAATTTTGCAGTAATTAAATCTATCGACTTTAATAAACAATAAAACACTATCCTAGTATTTGAGAGTGTTACTTCGATGAAATCACTTTTCCAGGACCAAGGCATATATTCCAAGGGAATCAACTCCAACCTTCTTCTGGCCCAAAAGAAAGAAAAGGAAAGAAAGATATTCAGACCTTCTTTGCTGTAGCTTCAGCCTCTGTCCAAACACCATCGACATGCTTGTACAAATGCTCAGTTGTCTGTTTTGTTCTGCAAAAGCCAGTTTACAGCCTTAGCCCTTTATCCAGGTGTTCAACCAACCATGACATACAGAAGTATGTCTCAGACAGTCAGATGGTTAGTTTAGGGGACTACAATCAGGCTAATAAAAGGTTTTCAGCCAACGGATTCCTGAATTACCTAACTTTAAGCTCCTCTTTCACCCCTTGAAGCTCTTCTGCTTTTTCTTTCAGCTGCTTCACTGACTTTTGAAACTCTGGATTGCTATTACCAAAGGATTGAAGAAGATCAATAACATGACTAACCCTCTCAAGGGTACTGAGCACACTAATAAAATATTAAGCCAAGCAATATCATTTGTGTGAAAGTCCAAGTACAGAAAACAATAAAGCAGACAATATCAAAAGTATCTCTAGTTCTTGCTTATTTATTAACTGATATGCCCAAAATCATGCAATAATGAAGCTTCACCATTCCTGTATTTGAAATCAATATGACACACAATCGGTACTATGCATCTTGATATCCCATATGTACTCACACAGCAAATGAAAGGAAAGAGCCACGCGGTGACAATCAATATATTTTGAGCTCATCCAAAAGGAAAAAGGGTCAAACCTTTACGCATGTTTTGAGCAATAACACCATAGAAAGGATACTTCATTCCACAGATTATTTCCATATGATTAGCAAATGACACGAAACTGTGAACCAAGAACACGATAGCACTAAAGGGCAAACAAACACAGCAAGAGTCCTAAATGTTAAAAGAGCATTGAACTCCATAAGCACAGACGACTACCAAAAAAAGAAAAAAAACTGCGTACCTGCTAGCTTCGCCTTTAACTTTCTTAGAGAACTCATTAAAGACGCTGTATTGACGATTACACGGGTGCCCACCTGCGGCAATCAACCTCAGGCTCGAACTCCAAACCTATATGACAAATCAAATAACAAACCCACGTCAAAAGAATTACTTAAGACAGAGAAAAGGGAATAAAAGCCCAGAAATTCTCTTCGCTATTGCAAGAAATATAGAGAGAAAACGAGAAAGAGCTCGAGAAGGAGAAAACCTGGGGCTGAGAACTAAGGTGGAGACGAAGAGGGTGTCCCAACAGCACCAAGTCCCGGACCAGCTTCTTGGCCGCCATTAGGATGAAAAGACTTTGGTCGAGAATTGTGAGCTATACTAGAATAACAATGGCGTCACGCTCTTGTGATGTGATATTGCCTAGCTTCAAAAGAAGGAATCGGAGAAGCTTTTACCGATTTTTGAGTACCAGCGCCCAAGAACGGTTTGTCAGGAAGCTGTTTCGCTGACCAAATTTCTAGCTCCTCCAACCATTTGAAGTTTTTGGAGGAACTTCGCTTGGCAGAGGTACTCGGGTAGCCGAGAGAAGGGGGCCCGTCGTTGGTAGTGGCGGCGGCGGCGGCGGAGAAGTGGAGTGGAGGAGCTCGACACTGGCCGGAGGCGATGGGGTTGCATCCAACAGCGAAGATTGGTGGTCGGTCGGAGCAGTTTTGTGATTTATTGGTGTTATTAGGGTTTGGGCATCTGGGGAGAGACAGGGGAGCTGAGTCGGTGATACGAGAAGAGAAGGTTGGCGCTCGGTGATTCATAAGAGGAGGGCAAATTTGTCTTCTCGCTAATGAGATCTTCTGCGAGGATGTCCTATATTGAGAAACGGAGCAAGGAAAGTGGTGGAAGGACCAAAAGTGAGCACATTAATGAGTATTTTTTATCTTTGCGTAACATGAATGTTTAGATTGTCAATACGTTTCTGAATCTTTCACCGAGCAACTTAAGCATTACATACGAAAAACTAAATTACTAACCATTATTATATGGCTGGCGGTCTCAAAAACTGAAGATAACGTTCAATCTTGATCGACTAAAAATGATGCTCGATTCGACGGTTTGAAAATTTTGATAAGTAACCTCAGGCTTCCTATTGAGGTTGAGTAGGGAAAAAGAATTAGTAAGATCTTCTAGAATAGGGGTATTCTTGAAAACCAATCATTCAAGGAACCCATTTTCTATTGAGCCAAAAGAGAGCACCGAGCTAGTGCTTACCTTCTTTGAACCTTCCATCGGCTTGCCGTGGCTTCTTAATTAGATTCAATTTGAAAAGGAAAAATGACATAAAAGGTAACTCGGCCGATATTCAATATGATCCATGAACTTTTAATTTGACATATATGGTCCCTAAATTTTACCCCAATGTGCAACGTGGTCCTTTAACTTTTAATTTGTTCAATGTAGTCTAAGAACTTTTAGAACATATTCAACTTTGTCCATAAACTATAAGAAAATATTCAATATCGTCCCTAAACTTAAATTAATGGAATGACTACATTGAATATCTCAATATAGTTCAAAGACTAAGTTGAACATGTCTCAAAATTTTAAGGAATACATTGGTCGAATTAAAAATTCGGGAAACACATTGCACATTGAGTTAAAATTAAGGAACTATATTGATCAAATTAAAAGTTTAGGAATCATATTGCATATTGAATCGATGTTCATAGATCATTTGTGTCATTATCCCATCTGAAAGCACAATTAGGGATACCCAAGAAGTGTCATGTCGTTTCGAACTTCAATTAATTGAAGGACTACATTGAACATCTTCATATAGTTCCAAGACTAAGTTAAACATGTTTCAAAATTTTAGAGAATACATTGATCAAATTAAAAATTCATGGAACACATTGCACGTTAAGTTAAAGTTCAATGACTATATTGATCAAATTAAAAGTTTATGGATCACATTGCACATTGAATCGATGTTCATGGATCATTTGTATTATTATCCCATTTGAAAACACAATATACCCGAGAAGTGCGTGCGTGTACATGAGATCCTTTTTTCTGAATTTTAGCACGCATTTCGTGAAAAGGAAAATTGGTATTTGACTACTAATTAAAGATATGTACACTTAATAGAAGGCCCAATACCCAAAGAACCCTCCAACTTTAACATCTATCACAATTATATCACATAAAAATTATCTCATAGAAAACTCTCAACTTAACTTTTGTTCTAATTCTACATGCCTAAACCCCCCCCACAAAAAAAAGAGTTAATACTATGGAAAACCTCAAATGGGTACATCTCATGAAAAATTTATCCCAAATTATTTTTTGGACCATAAACTAGTACACCATGATAAATTTACCTAAAACTATTTTTTTACCACCAAAAACTTAAACTAGTACCTTTGCGACAAAATTACCCTAAACAAATTTTTTTTATCAAGAAAAACCCCAAGATGGTACACTTGTGACAAATTTACCATTCGTTAAATTGAATTAATACCACAAAAAATTTCAAATTGATAAACATGTAACAAACAGAGGGTGAAAATCTCAAACTGGTATACTCATGAACTGCTACATATCATCCAACTTAGCAATTTGACTGTTAGATTTAACGAAAACTAATGGAGAGTAAATTTATCACGGGTATATCGATTTTATAGTAAATTTGTTACAAGTATACCAATTTAGGATTTTTGCTTGTCGAAAAACTAAATTGGAGTAAATTTGTTACAAATGTATCGGTTTAGGGTTTTTATGATATTAACCACAAAAAAAAAATCTTAACTTTAGCATCTATCCCAATCATACCCATAACTTTTTTTGTCTCATAAAAACCCACAACTTTTACTTTTATCGCAATTCTATCATCTTTAATCTTTCGTCCATAATTATGGTTAATTGATCCTACGTGGCATTTTCACATTGTAAATGAATTACACCTCAACAAACTAATTTGAAAATCCTCAACTTCTCTTTTATTGTCTGCTTACCCTACACATTATCGAGAGATACAGAGCTACTCAAGCCATCACATTTCGGATTCTCTCCAAGACTCAACAACCCAAAGAACGGCCGGATGTGGAAATCGATTGTTTGGATGAACGATCTCAAATCTCGTCGTCCATAAAACTTGTTGTTTTCGATTTTTGAAGATTCATGAGTAAGTTCAACGAGAAAATTCAAACAACATAGGATTAAATAATGATTATTATTGATGGAAGACTGCTGGTGGTAGAATTAAGACAAAAAAGTTGATGTTTTTTATGAGACAAAAAATTGTACTTGATATAATTGGGATAAATAGTAAAGTTGGGATATATATATTTTTTTATATTAGACTAGTAGAATTGGGACAAAGGAAAAATTAAGGATTCTTTATGAGACAAATAATTTTTTTTTAACATACTTGAGAAAATACTAAAGTTGGTTTTTTTTTTCGTATTAGTTCCTTAATAGAAAGTAGAAACCCGTTGAATTCGAACCGCTAGTGTTATGTGTTTGGATCCTAGAAAACCCTTGATATATGTTATCTACTATTATTACTTCTTCATAGAATGATAATCTTTAACAATTTTGAGGGGGAGATTTTTTTTTTTCGTGGTTTACATTTAACAATGTGGTTGGTTAATAAGCTGTCATATTTTAAAAAGTACCATTTCATATTGTTACTAACATTCATTCATATTTGCCTCGGAGGCAGATTTTAGTGAGTTATCGACTTGCTAGGTTTTAATAATGTGGTTATTCTTTATATATTGCATGGTTGAGTTAATGTTTTGAATGTGGAGGATATTAGAAATCCCTTTGAGGGTAACAAATGCAGCCGAGAGCTCTACCAGCGAAAGAGCATTTTCTATAAATTAAGACACCTAGTCTCAATGCGTACATATAAGACCAGTTAAATGCAAAAAAGATCTTTTTAATTCTCGAAGAATGAGTGATAAGGAGATTTGATTGATAAAAATCTCTTGTTTCTTATTATAAGATTGTGATTGAGACTGGTTATGGCATTTACTTGATGGGGCTACTTCCCATTTGCAAAGAATTCTTGATGTGAAAATAGACAAAGGGCAGATCTAACTCCTTTGGAGAATGGACATTTGGGATTTACAGCTTCATCATCTAGCCATCTCTAGTTGTGGGTGGTGACCGGTCACTTCAGTGAAGCAATTGTAGAAACACATCAAGATATTTGGATTTTCATCAATGACCATAACGTGATTCAAACCGGTTCCTCACCAATCGGAAGCAAAGGATTTCCGTGTCCTCTGGCATGTAAGAGACTTGGTTGAGCTTTATCTCAAACAAGTAGTAATTGTATTTTTCTTTTCCGGGTCAGACCAAAACTTCAATAAGCATGTATGCAAGTGCAACTATGGTCTCTTTTTGCGTGAATTTAAATTTTCGGGTCAGATAAAAACTTCAATAATAATCCTATTAGTACAATCTATCTATAAAACGGCTCCATCTACTTGTTTTGTTTATTTCACGTGAATAGTTTCATCTTTCAAAATATGTGACTTAACTCTCAATTCAACGTCTTCTATGGAAATTTCATATAGACGTGATAAAGTAGATTCACTAAGGGAGAAAAGGGTTAGTGGAAAGGGAAAAAAAAGGAGAAAAATTCAAACGTAAATATTATTTGATTGTATTTATGATATTAACAGTAGCAAATCTTTTTATGCCCTCTTAAAGATTATAAAAATTTATTTATGAGATGACTTCACAAGCAAAAAAGGCATCAATTCACACAAATTGGGTGAAAATTAAGTTGCAATCGCATTAAAAGTAAGTCGAAAATAATGCGTGAAAATTATCTTATCCCTTTGGCTGAGCGATAAAGCATTTGATTTGCGGTAAATCCCGTCTTCCAATCATGGAGCCTCCCATTTAGTGTAATCTCCAGGTAAGCCTTGCTTTTCATTTTATTAAAGAGGATAACTTGCATGCTTCTACGGAGAGTTTGTGTCACGTCCCGATCTCCGAGTCCGCATTAACCCTACCAAATGGCCTCGGGTCAAAAGGACGACATTCCAAGCACGTCATCGACCCATAATATTTTTAATTTATTAATAACGCAGGCGGAACGTGCAACTCCCAAACAGTTATAAAATAGCAAGAATAGAAAAGTAGGACAACAAGAACAACAAATAATTTAGCAACAAACTTTTTATTTATTTATAGATAATTCTTAACCCTCGAGAGATACAAGAACATCTACAAGCCCACACTCTGGGCCTCCACGTGACCAACAAAAAAATACGAGGGTCATCATGGTTAATTTATAACTACGTCAACCGGAGGGGCCATCCTCACCCTGTCGGTCAAAAAGATCACCACAAAAAGTCTTTAAAGTCACTACTAAAGGGTGAAAACCTGGTGGCGGTCCAAGGTCGAGCCCTCGAATCCATATCGCTATCTAGATCCTCAACCTCCTCATCTGAAGTATCTAAATCCATGCGGTCCCATGTCCGAGTCGGGGCCGCAGATGGTGGTCCATCAAATCCTCGGAGTGGCCCGTACAAAAATATCACAATCTCGGATGAATCAGGGCTTTAAAAATGTGAGGTATTAAAAAGCTTAGCCCCTCCTTAACCTAGATGGTCGTGGTGTGGTGCTCCCATAAATGGTCGGATTCGGGGATGGGGAGCCGAGTAACATGTAGGACTGGTTTATCGGGACTTCGAGCCTCACTAGGTAAACTATAAGCATCACGAACCCGAAAATATTTAACAACAACGGATGAGATATGAAATCTCCGTGAGTCAATGCCCAAATCCGAGTAGGACATTGACTTGCTCAAGGCATCCTCGAATGCAAGGCTATATCGATGGCGATTAATAACGTGCAATTTGCATACATTATAGTTACCACATGATCAAGCATAGTCTCACATCGAACCATCAATCACCCGTAGCTTTACCTCACCTTGACCCATACGTGAACAATTTATATATACATGGAATCAATTGCATAAAGTCAAGGTAAATAACTAGAACACTCATCACAATTCACATGCGCAATGCACCACATGTGTTCTAGTTATTACTAATTGTTCTTAGTCTAGCAAAACCATGATTTTCCGGTAGAACTAACTTCGTCCCATTCCTTCGGTGACGGCAACCGACAAGTCATGTGGTTCCAAGTACCCTCGACATGGACTAATAGTCAAGCATTCATGTAAGAAGCGTCGGTCCGTCACAAGCTGCGACCGGCATCTAATAAGTCATGTGATTTCAAGTACTCTCGGCATGAACCTACCGGGCTTGACCCTCGTGCCGGGATCCGCTTTGTCCTCACATACCCGAGAAGACGGTATTCGTCAAGTGACCATATAAGCACGACATGCAAATAGCCAATTTATATCTTTGCATTGAATTCAATGCACTCACAAACAATCATGCTTAAAACTTGGCTTAAGGTCATTTTATGTTCAAAACTTTAGTTCACACGTGGTCACATATACGCATATTATTCACCGACTTTGCATCTATATACAAGATGATCAATCATTAAAACATATCAGTCCAGACATTTCACAATTATCATATATTCACCCAATAATAATGCAGTAATTACACAATAATAATTTAATAATTAATTAATAGCTAATTATTTAACCAAGCCATATTGAATTAATCGACTCGATTAATTAATCCAGATTGTAGTTAATAACACCAAAATATTTAGCGAACTCAAGTTTGAATAAATAATTCATTCGTAAATAATTAAATTATTCGGCTCAACTAAACATTTTAACTTAACAAATAACGATAAAATTTATCCTTAAATGCGCTTAACGCCCTATTTAGAGTTTAGGGGTTAACTCACAACTTCCGCATCCCATGTAGGGTCGGGCGCGAGACGACGCGAGTTCGAATTTAAATCCACGTTCGGGTTCGCGGCAACCAATGGAACTCGCACGTCGGGTCCTCGGGTTGGCGCGGCGTTACGGGTTCGAGTGTCGGTCCGAGTCGGTTCAAGCTCACGGGTCGGCCTCGGTTCGGGTCTTGCGGTTATGTTTGCCAACCTATGTATCAAATCTTACCCAATGCATTTCGACAAAGTCATTTGCGAGCCACCTCATTGATTAATGATGTCTTTTTCCGGGGAGAAATGATTAATTGACCATCTTTAATTTACTGTAAAAATAATAGTCTCTTTTGGACCACAAAAAAGCAAATAATAAATAACTACAAATTATTGTGAGGTTGCTTCCTTCAAGAGTCCATGGCTCATAATATACTATTACCCGCAACCACAAAAAGTGCTAGGTGCATATCCGCACGCGGGTATAGTGGGATATAGCCCACTTACCCATTTCTTTATTGGAATATGTTCAATAGAAGTCCTAAATTTTATCACGAAGTACAATTGAGTCCTAAATTTTTTTAAAAAGGCAATCAAATCTTAAAACTTGTTAAATTGGTTCAATCGAATTCTTCCATTAACACTGTAAATTTGTCTAACGAAAAATGTTGACGTGATAAAAATGATAACATGGCATTTTTAAATTAATTTCTCTTTCTGCATTTTTTTAATCAATTTTTGCCCAAAATTTATTTGAATTAAATTAAAAAAACCAAGAATTGACCAAAGAAATAAAAACCAAGAAGAGGCTAATTTTTTATTCTAAAAAGTTAAAACCTTAAAAAAAAAATGGGGAAGGAAAACTAGCGGGGAAGGGCCTCACCGGTGAGGTTCGGCCACTACCGCCCATTGTCGGAGAGGCCGGCGAAGGTCTAGGCTACGATGGCCGACCGTCGCCAACCCCAGGTGAGACCTCTTTTGCCCCAAGCGAGGGCCGGCGACCCTCGCTTGGCAAGGTGAGGCTCGCCTAGATCCGGGTTGAGGAAATCCCGAGCTAGGCGATGCCGCCGGCCCTCGCTAGGAGCGAGGCGAGCCTCCCGACCACTGGGTAAGTCCTCGTCGGCCCTCGACGAGGGCCAACGACCTTTGCGAAGGGACTAATGTTGCAATGGTTCGTCATAGTACGTCTCTTGGACAACTTCCCATGTAAGAAGGCAACGAAGTACCTAGATTATTTCCTTGATGTGATGACAATAGAAAGCATCGACGAAGGGAAAGTGAGACAACATTCTGGAGGCGTCCTTGTCGCTGCGGTCTTCAGTGGCATCAACCTCAAGCTTTTCTTGGGAGAAATCTTGGATAGGGTCGTGCACAAGGTCCTCAAACACGAGGTTTCCTCAACCCGGATCTGGGTGAGCCTTACCCCAGGCAAGGGCTAGCAACTCTCGCCCGGACCTTTGCTGGCCCTTCGGCAATAGGGACTAGCAACCGAGCCTCATAGGCGAGCCCTACCTGTTACTCTTCCTTTTTTTATTTATTTAAAGTTTTAACTTTTTAGAATTAAATATTAGACTTTTCTTGGTTTTTATTTTTTTTGGTCAATTCTTGATTTTTTAAATTTAATTCAAATAAGATTTGGGAAAAAATTGATAAAAAAAAATGCCACGTAAAAAAGAGAAATTAATTTAAAAATGGCACTTCAAAGAATTGACGGTGTTAACGAAATGATTCAATTGAATCAATATGACAAGTTTTAAGACTTGATTGCATTTTTGCGACAAGATTTGGGATTTCCGGTGAACATATCTTTTTTTATTTAAAAAACTATAATAACCTTCTAAATAACAAGACGTTTCACACTTTCTCAACCCTTCCCATCCTGTGTGGGATGAAGAAAAGACATTTTTTGTTTGCTTTACAAACAAGCTTAGACATCAACATGGAAACAGAGAGCCTCAATGACCAATTGGGTCACCAACGAGGCCGCCGCTTGGCTGAGCCTCGGTCACCAGCACCAAGCCAAGCTCTCCCTCACGAGTCTCTGCATATAAATAGGGAGTCCAAACAAATATAAAAGATACCACCAGTAAACCATTTATGACAGTTCGAGGTGCCTGTCATGAATTCTGTCAAAGCCACGTATATACTACGTTTTCTCACACGCTCGATTATCTAGGATCTACCCTTTTTCTTTTGCCATTTTAGCATGAAAAAAGTCATTAAAAACCATTTACGTAGAAGGCCTTCCATAAAAAATCCTAAAATATTTACAAAAAAACCTTAAACTTGTATCCATATGACACATTTATCCCAAACTTGTAAAAATATGACTCATTTATCTTAAATTTTTTCTTGTGACAATAAAAATCCTAAAAAAATTTATCCGCTTAATGTGTCATATGCCTACAATGCCTACAAATTTAGCCTACAAATTTAGAGACTTTGGTGCCACAAATAAACAATTTGAAATAATGTCTCGCATAAATATAAGTTTAAATTTTTTTATGTCACAAAAACAAATTTGAAGGAAATATGTCACAAGATATAAATTTGAAATTTTTTGTGTCCCAAAAAATTGTAATTGTAATTTTTGTTATTTTTAAACTTTTAGCATTTAGTTCCAATTTCTGTTTGCCTCATTGAAGAGGCGATCTCTCCTGGGCAAAACCAAACATATGCACAAGACTTTTGGATCTTTATTCCTCGTGCCACAACTTACACGTCCAACTACTGCATACTACTCATTATTATGGTCCTCTTCTTACTCTTATTAGCACATAATAACATAATTAAGAGAGGTCTCTCCAAAGACTTTTGCTTCCTACAAAAAGCGTCCCATGCAATTCATCCTGTAACTTCGGCGCTTAAGCTTCAGCCCTCCTCTCGGAGAAAGAACCGCCACCCCCCTGGAGGTAAACACCGTGGCCTCCCTCCGGTTGTACTTGAGCCTCTTGGCGTCCTCCCTCGACACCCGGTAAGCGTTGGCAACGACCTCGTCTGGCAACGCCCGCAGCACCGAGGTCCGGCCCGCGAGCGGGCTGACGATTGCGTTGTCATTGGTCTTGAAGGACACCCACTCAAACTCCTCGTCCTCCGCCCTCTTCACCACTGCGAAGTTCTGCGGCACCACCACGAGCTGCCCCTCGCGGAGCTCCTCGTCGAACACGGTCTGGCCATCGTCGTTCACCACCTGGATGCGCGCGCTGCCACGGATCGCGTAGACCACGCTGTGGCAGTTGAGGTTGTAGTGTGGCACCATAATTGCATTCTGCATCCCAAGTGTCCCATTCCAAGAAAGTAAGTTTAATCATAGTGTAGACTCAGATTATCATGATCTAGAAAATGAGACACAAGTGACGAAATTTCCACTAAAATGGAAGAATAGGAAGAATCGCAGCCTTACCCTGTGTAGATGGCCTCTCTCAGCACTGAGTTGGAGCCAGTACAGGATGGGCAGGTTGTGGCTGTTGAGTGTGCTAATGTGGCCGGCTTGTTGCGTGTACACGTCGGCACGCGACGGGTTGCCGATGTTCTCCCGGAGCCTCATGGTGCAGAGCGTTTCCTCCAATCCGTTCATGTCATACCTGCCGCGTCGTCCTCTGCCACCGTACCACTCCCTCTCCCCCTCGCGCTCCTCTTCCCACCCACGGCCGCCGATTTCCCTCGGGGGCCTCACAACCTGAAGGCCGCCCTCGACCCTCACGATGTTGTTCCTGTTGTCGTTTTCGTTCTGCAGCCTCCTTACTATCTCCAGATCCACGTTGAATGCCTCAGCCAGGAAGCGTGCGTCAAAGCCGCAGAAGATATTGTTGCATTGATCCCCTTGCTGGCCCTCCTCACCGCGGCCAAAGGGCTGGAATCGGCGCTGTCGTTGGCTGCTGCCGTGCCGTCCCTGCCATCGCTGGCCCCCTTGCTCGTGCTCGTCTTGCGGGTTGCCAGCGAGGAAGAATCTCTAAAAGCAGGAGAGAGAAGAGAACTTATTCACTCTCGAACTTAACCTAATCATGCATGCACGCTTGAGCTAATCAACACAATTTCTACAAGTTGACTCACTCTTGGGTTGAGATCGAGCTGGTTCTCGTTATTGGTAACATCGAGGAGGATGACGGCGATGATGGGCCGATTGCCGTCGTTGTACACCCAGTGGGCCACTCCGGTGGGCAACGCAATGATGTCACCCTGTCGGAAGCGGCGGATCCTCTGGTGCTGATCTAGGAACCGCCGGCCTTCTCCTCCTCTCATCTGTCCACCCTGGCCAAACTGCCGCCCGAACTGTGATTGCTGAGATGATTGGAATGTCTCGGGGCAACCGGGGATCACAGCCCCCTGAATACCCTCACCTGCATGAGACAGTCAAGCAAAGAATGAATATTTTCTCCAGGACATGTTTTTGCACTTCCTTCTTTAGGGTTGCAGGGAAGTGCAGAGGATGACATGCAAGGCGATGATAATGACTAACTGGGGCATGTGGTAAGTACTACTACCAGTTCATGTATTTTACCTTCAACAATGTAGATGAGTTGAGGTGAATTGGTGAAGGAAGGCAAGAGGAGACCGTTGGGCTCAATGGTGTGCCGGACCATGGCGACCCCGGTGCACCGGAACATGTCGTGGTTTTGGTCCCACGACTCAACCAAGCCGGCCTCGCACTGGATGCGGTTTGTGGGCTCGAGGGCGTCCAGGCGGTCGATCTGGCACTCCCCTTGCTCCTGGGCGGTCCGGTACCGATGGCTGGCGAGGCAGCCGTGGAAGGCCAAGATAAAGCAAAATACAAAGGAGAGAAGCAAAGGCTTAGTAGCCATGGCTAGAGAGAGAGAGAGAAGAGTAAGTGTTATGGGCTGTGGGGGTGGGGGTGGGGAACGTGCTGGAGTGAAGCGGCCAGTGGGATGTGTTGGGGTTTATATAGGGGAGAGAGCGGGACGGTGCAAGAATTGTTTTGCCATTCTTCACTTTGCATGGCACACAGGGTGAACACCTCATGGGATGGGTTGAGGCAGGTGGCTCCCCGGCTCAGAAGGAAACGTACAAAACCTTTGGGAAGGAGTGCTTCTGCCTTCTTTGTCTGGCTTGGCACGAAGGGGGGGGCGTGATCTATGCTAGCAATCGTAGACATTTGCGGTTTATTATTGTTACCATTTTCCCGATAGTAGAATATCCCAAACTCTTTAAACACTCCTTTCATTTTTCTAATAGTCCCTTCATCCGCACACACAATAGATAATGACTGAAAATACACATCCCTCCTCTTATGGTTAGCCGCCGGATCGCGAAAAAACACACCGATCCGAGCTTCGACCTTGAGAGATAATGCGAACGTGCTTGCCACTTGTTGCGACCTTCCTCATGGTGAACCACCAAGAGAAAACTAATGGATTACTTGATGCCGTGCTTAGCGTGGGTTCTCTCAAGCAACCATAACTGGATACTCGATTCACTATGTAATTTATCTTACCTTAAAGTTGGCACTAATAAGTTATGGGCCAATTAGACACCCAAGTAAAATGCGAGAGCACATTTTACTTATGCGAAATAGAGATTCAATGTATTATGGAACTTGATTACGCTAAATTAATCCACCGTCCTTTCGATACATATTTTAACTTTATTTCGAAAATGTACTGCAAGTAGTCTTAGTCAATTTTAATCATAAGCAACTAATATATGAGGGGTAATCATGCACGTGTGCACTTAATAACGTAACATTCGATAATCTAATCAATAAATAAAATGTTGAAAAGATTAAAAAAAAATGGAATGCATGAGAAAGCAAAGATGAATCCCTATTCATCACCAATTAAGACGGGTTGTGCAGACTTTGACTTAGGAAACTGACATGCAGCGATGAATGCATTTTATTCATGAAAATGTTGTTGAACATGATTAATGCATGACCTAAGCTAGGTAAGATAACTATGATGCAATGTCATTTGATTTTTTTCTTTTTTTCGATTCAATTAATGACATGATTCAATTAATGTTATGATTATATGTGTCAATCTAACATGATGAACTAACATAAAGTCCTAAATCATGCATGCTATGCTATAAGGCATTAACAATATGCAATGCTATGAAGTTAATTTCTAAACCTAACAATATAGCAGGAATTCTATGACATGAGAATTAGCCATAGACTAATCCTATGATGCAAACTCTATGAAATGCAATTTCTGTATTTTTTTTGTTTATGAAAACAACAAATTAAATCCTAATTCTTTACATATGACCTAATAGCCTTGTCATTAAACTATTACATGACTAATGTGATGACGCAATACTAGGGAAAATGGTCCAAAAAGTCTTAAACCTATTGTACTTGCCAATTCAATACTAAATTTTTTAATTATGTAAATTTAGTCATAAACCTTTTGATAATTTATCAATTTACTCCTAAATATTTCAATTATGCCAATTTAGTCATAAATGTTTTAGCAAATCATCAATGTAGTCCTTTTTGCTAACTCTACCCGTAGAGACGTACACAATTTTATTTTTTTTATTATGATATTGTTTATTAAATTTTATTTTTTTCCTTTTTATTTTTTGATATGTTATTCTTCACAAGGCCGGCAACCCCCACCAACCCTAGGGCGAAGGCCACAAAGTTCCCTCCAACTGCCGGCGAGGGCGCCACGGCTTTCGCTAAGGCCATCATTACCCACAACAAGGGAGGCCGAGGGCCGCAATGCCCTCGCTTTTGCCGGGCGAGGGGCTTGCGTGCCCTCGTTATGGCCAACAAGCCGGCCTTATGAAGAATAAAATACAGAAAATAAAAGAAATATAAAAAGTCACTAAAAAATTAATAAAAATACAAAAAAACAACAACTTATCTACGTCGGTATTGGCCATGTCACGTAGGATGGTCGGTGTTGACTAAAGCGCCACATCGCCGATTTTCATCCGAATTACCCATAAGGACTATATCGGGAATTTGTTAAAAAGTTTAGGACTATATTGCCAAACTTTTAAAAAGTTTAAGGCTAAATTGACACAATCAAAAAGCTTAGGACTGAATTGACCATCATGCAATAGGTTTAAGACCTTTTAGACAATTTTCCTTGCAACTCATTTTTATTCTCTTTTCATGCTATTTGAATTATATATACAAAGTGAATAATGCCGGCTAGCTAACATTATCTATATCACTTAATTACTAAAATAATCAGCCCTAAGAATATATGACTTCTAAATGACTACATTATATGATTTGAGACTTATTGACCTTGACTCTACATGCAATCTATATGAAACTCAAATTACATTTTTTTATTTGATTTTTCACTATAATGAAAGAAATAGATTAACCTTAATCTATATGCACTCTAAATTAACGTGCATTGCCCAAAATATGGAAGGGCTAAAATATGAATTTTGAATGCGCCTCAAACTCTAAACATGTGTATGGCATGCCATATAATCATGATGATTAAAGGATCTCACGAGGTAATTAAGTATATCTCTTACTCAAGGTCTATCATTAAAATCCAAAGACATTATTTTAGTATGTCCCTAATTTATTCAATCAATCACACATAGAAAAACACGAATAACGCTTGAGACGCAATATCAAGGAAGGTCTGACGCTCTAATAACACTAATAACATAATTAATGGTTTAATACTAAGCCACATGTATTTTAAAAAAAAAAAACCCAAGGAGTAAGATAGAGCTATCACATAAAATTTGCCAAACCTTCGCTTACCTAAGTTTATGGTTAACTATGGATAACAAAAGGAACTACGGCAAGGCAGAGTAACGATGGCGGCTCGGCTTGATGGTTCTCCAGTTTGCAAAGAAGGCCGAAGAGAGGAGTGGGGTTGGGTGGGGCTTGGGGGGCCTGTGGATTGGAAGAAGGCCGCCAGCGGCAGGATCGAAGTCAACAACGAACTACGGTTGTCCAACCACGAACAACGATTGAGGGTTAGCGGATTAAGACTCCCAATTTTCTGATGTTATAGAGAACTAAAAATGACAACCAAAATTGAAGTGTCGATATCACTTCAGCAATCTTGAGGTCAATCGCACGTATTTCCAATTGATTAGACCATTGTGGACCGTGTGGATATATTTTATCTATGTTCCTTTAAGTTAGCCAGTTATTGGGCATTGTCTCATTATCAAAAAGACCACACAAAAAAATAAAAAAATAAAAAAATAAAAATCCATTATGCTTTTGAAATTACTATTTTAAAATTCATAATGATTTATAATGATTTATCTGCTGTACACGGTTGCATCGTAAATGAAAACAATTTTCTGCACCAATTTTAATTTCCTATCTTTGTCAATCCCATTCCTCCGGTAGTTGCACCATGGAATGGAAAATAATTGTGTGAAAATGGAATAACGATTTCATGTCCTTTCCTTTTGTATGGTAAGTTTAGGAAATGGAAGAGAATGAGGTTTCTTCTGTTTGGTTGTAACAAAATAACGAGGAAATGGAATGAGAGTTAGAAAAAAATTATTTATGTACTTCTGCATTTTATTAAAAAAATGTACTTAATAAAAGTATAAAATCATTTGAAAAACCTTGTTCTCCGAACATAGGAGATATAATTAGCATTAATTATTTTATTGAAATTTACACTTCGTAAATTGTAGTAAGCTGTTGTATAAATTTATAATTCCTAAAGTATCCGTTTGCATTTTTTATAATTAATGAATTGTCTAGCATTTGACTTCATATCATTGAAGAAGTTTAGACAAGGGATATACTTTTCTATAATATAGTCTAGTAATGATATGGACGGAATACAAAAACATAGAGCCACTTTGAGGTCCCTTGAAATCTTACATCGAGAGGTAAAGAATTAAATCATTTTAAGGAAAGAAGTTTTATTGGGAATATGAATTAGGACAAGGTGAGAAACATACGCTCAATTTAATTTAATTTATCATAATTCATAATTAGTATACAGTCTCTAATGAATATTTAGTTTTCATATTATTGCCTGATTATATATTATTTAAAAATGGGGTACAATCAGTTCTGATGATTATTAATTTACTAATCACGTTATTAGACACTAAAAATATGTATCCAATAAAATTCGTACAACGTAATGTATTTGATGAAAGCCCAAATGGCTCTAGGCATTCATCTAGAATCACCATTCCAAGATTCAGTTGTCGATCCAATCCAAAACTCATTCACGTAAAACCAAACTCGCCATAAAAAAACAAAAATTAAAACCTCCTCGAAAATAGTCACACGGTATGCTTTAGTAAAAGGCGAAAAAATAGTTCGCTCCGTGCTCACCGCGTCGCTGCATCTCTATAGACATATGCAAAATCAAAAAACATTGTGTCAACCATCGCGATGAGGCTAGCCTTGAACAGGCAGGCAACGATGACTGCAGCTAAGGAGCCTTTTCTCGCCAGTTACGTACGGCTAAAAATGATCATCTTTGACATTCATGAGAAGAAACCCGCATTTGTAGAACAAACACTTACATTGACTAACAAAACAAGTTCATCTGTACTTTTTGTTTTTTGTTTTTTTTTCAGAGAGAGAGAGAAAAAGAGAGCCCTAATTATTAAACTTAAGTGAAAACTAAACAAGCAATAATAATCGTCAAAGCGATAAAATAACACTAGAGCAATACAGGGTGCAACGAGAATTTGCCGCAACCTAGTGACAGCTACATTATACAGTTTCTGAAAAGGATATTTACATCGACAGTGAAAACCTCCAGCAATCTGTCAAATCTTTCAGGACTCCCGGTATTTTGTCAAGTCAAATGTCAGAGTTCTTGAGCAGCTGCAAAGAGAATACTGACGTTAATACTAATTATACTCGAACTGTAAAGGGACAAAAGGGAGACTCAAGTTACAGATGGGAAGAGAGCCACCTCCTTTCAGAGTCTCTATATACACCAACAAGTGCTTCAGCCTTATCATAAAAGCTGTCTTTCAGAGATATCACTATGCTCTGGAAACCACAACCCGCATCTGCGTCCTGATTAAGCCTGGACCCTTCACACGACTTTGATCGGATATATCCAGCCACCTTCGCGACATTCAAATTGTCCAGAGCAGCATCAACTTCATCCAATATGAAGAATGGCGAAGGCCGATAACTGAACGTAGATGCAAAAAAGTAGAGTACATTAGCAATCATTGGAATGACGAGAGAATTACATGAAATAACTACATTGTGATCGTCCATAGTCTTGCTAACAGGCAAAAGCTAAGAACTACATGTGCAAGAAAATTCAAACTATTACCAGAAAGCAGGAGAAGCCATCTCTTTCTAATGGGGCTTCCGGCAGCAGTCTACTATATGATACCGAAAAGAAAGAAATCGCTACCAAACTAAACACGCGCGCATGCGCGCACACAACAAAAAACATTTAAGCAAAAGGGAAATGAAAGAGAGGAAAAGGACAAAAACAAACTTGTTGGACCTCAAAAGCTAAGGAATCGGGTCACAAAGCCATTTAATTTTTTGATTAAAATTAAGAAGCAAAGAAGAACTATTAGACACAATATGCTCACCTGTGGATAGAAAATAGTAATGCAAGCGCAGCAACTGTCTTCTCACCACCAGACAGCTGTTCCATGTCCCGGAAGCGCTTTGTTGGAGGCATAGCTGTGTACTTGATGCCATGAAGAAATGGATCGTCCTCATTCTCTAAATTCAAATACGCAGTTCCACCCAGAGGATGTGTTGTGCTCCTTGTCAATTGCTTGTAGATCTTATCAATGACGCTTGAGATATGGTTGAATGCTTCCATAAACAATTCATTCCTATTTTTCCCATAAAAAAAGTGTTAACACTGACGACAACATAAGTACCAGCAGAATAGCATGTATATCCACACTTATTTTAGTATGGATATTAATGCTCTAATGCATCTTCTATAGGGCGAGTCACATCTTCAACAGTGGGTTAGTGCCAGAGCCTGACAAATGAAAACCCAGCACAGCACAATCCATGGCAAGCCGTTTTTCACAATCATATCAATCACCCACTTTCTTGAGACTAACTGAACCACAGCACTCAGAATAAGTGCATGTTCACAATCATTTACCAGCAAACCCTCCATCTAATTGGATACATCTCCAAACTGTGAAGTGCAGACTTTCTTGTTTGGCACCAGCATCCTGCACCTACAGAAGGTAAATTCTAGAGCAGGGTGCAGAATGCCATTTGGCAAATATCATTGAGGTCATTAATGCCTACAGTGACTCTCATTCCTTCACTGCACCTACCGTTACTGTTTGCAGAATCTAACCAGTAGTTCTATATCCGACCCAAATTCGTTGAAAGAAGTGATTATGCGTCTTGAGCATGCGCCTTGTTAAATATGTAAGTACCTGAACTCAGCTGGCTATAGAAACTGGCAAACTAGAAATCATAGGAGAGCATTGGTATTCTTCTTCACACTGTAAATAAGGGACATGGCACGAAGGACCGAGGACAACAGACTCTGTGACGGCACCTCCGTATTCACAGGATGGATAAAGTAATGACAATACTGATTTGCATAAGATTTATAAGTCCTTTCAATGGACTATTCTGTTTTCCAGGTGATAAGGTCGTATGGTCCAAAGAAGTTCCCTGAATGGGAACAGATTTTATTCTGTGAATGATCAATCAGAGCTCATGCACGTCACTTCATAATTGGTTTTCACAATCCTGATGGCCATAACACTCCACAACTAATCCACACCACCCCCCCCCCCAAAAAAAAAAAAAATAAAAATCCCAAAAAATGCCCCAGGAAGGAAAAGGGATTAGGTAATTTATATATTGTTTGAAACACGGCAGCTTACCTCTTTTGCTTAACTGCGTTATACTTGTCAGCAAGCTCCTTTTCTTCTTTCCTAGCTGCTTCAAACTCCTCAGTAGCAACTTTTTCCTTTTCTTTTAGAGCTTCATATTGATCAAGAGCCCTCAAGTTTGGCGCAGTCCTCTCAATTTCTGATACCAAACCATCAATTTTTTGCTTGAACTCTGTCTCATGCTTTTCTCGATCAGAAGGCCGCTTATCCTGCAGTAGGGATCTATTTAGTTGGCTAAAATCAAAGACAGGACCTTCTGTCAAGGATTCGGTCTCCATTGGGTCAGCGATAGTTGGAAGGCTTATATGCTCCAGTTCACAATTCTCCAGAATTTCCTGTTTCTGAGATATCAGCTGCTCAATTTGCGACTCCTAAATGAACAAGATAGGAATTGTGATTATATGAAATGCCCCTTTGGTTTCAATTTCAAAATCATGCACCTTAACCCATATCAAGGAATGACCTTAGAATTTATCTGACGATTAAGTTTGGATAAGCTGGTGGTAGCATTAGAAGCCCGCTTCTTCCACTCTTGCATATCCTTTTCACACTCATCAGACTTCAATTTCCACTCTGCGAGAAGTGTGAACTAGGCAATGACATTTGTGATGACATATCCAATTAGAAATGTACACAGAAAAAGATAAGTGCATTAATATTGGGTAACCATCATGAGTACAAAATGTGCTATTCTAAGTGATGAGCAGACAAAGTCAAATAAAAAGGTCACCCATACTTCATCGTCAGAAATAGTAGGGCAGGTGGAAATTAAAACTATTGGCCTAGCCCATTAAATACACCATTGATAACGTAATCACAAAAATCCTGGCTTATTCATCGAGATACCAATACGATCATTGCATAGATAGGCACATGATCTCAAACTTCTTCAAACTGCAAGCACAAAGAGATCAAAAAGCCCATTGCATCTTCAGTGGAAGAATAAATTGCATTCAGGAGAAGGATCTCTTCTACTCCAGCATTCATGTACTATATGTTGTCAGAAACAAAGCCATACCCTGAACTTCTTCCTTCAACCGGTTGATCTCACTGGTAGTTTTCTCTGCTGCTACCTTGGCTTCAGACTCCTTCTTTTGAACATTCTTCAAATTATTTTCCAACGAATTGAGGGAAGATTCCAGTTCTTTAATACGTGAATCCATGTCCCGCTTTTTCTCGTACTCCAACCTTGTCAATGATAATACACGATTTTGAAACTTTCACTTCAGTACATAGTAGTTCTCACCAAGCAAATGCCCATAGAACATATGCATATAAAAACATGTGCTCATCCTAGTCGTAACAGTAGTGGCATTGTCATCAAAACAGATACAACCTCACTCTGTATTGCATGATTCAAACCAATCCATTTTTAAATAGACAAACATCAACATTCACATATGAGCTATTTCAAATGTTAAAAGGAATCACAAGCAAATATATCCATATAACTAATCCTACAAACTGACACTGAGTAACTGTTTCGAATATTCACCATTGAGGAGCAATGCAATCAAGTTTTATATGACAACTCTTGGTGAATTACTCTAATTCAGAAGTATCCTTCTATCACTCCCAATATAATACGGTGACAAGCTAAAATCCTCAACAACACTATCCCATAACGTCTTTCTGCGCTTCAGCACAAATTAACTGGAGGAAGAGAAACATACTGGTATTTCAACTTTGCCAGCTGGTCGCTTACACTAAACCTTTCTTCAGCCATTTCTTGTGCAGCTTTCAGCTGGTTTTCTTCATACTCACGGATGTTTTTCACCCCAACAGATTCACTGAAACCTTTGTAGATTCTGTCAACAATCTCATTTATCCTCTTCTCAAGCTTCCTGATTTCGGCACTCCTTTTATCAATTGAATCTTTCAACTGAGAAATCACATAATAAATTCCCACTTAGACAAATGCAGAAAGTTAACATTCTCTTAGGTGAGAAGGTAGAACATAACTTTTTGGCTTAATAACTGGCGTAACTAATCACCTTCTTGAGTTCAGGACTTATACAATCAATTTCTCTTCGTATGTTTTGCTTCTCTTGTTTCAAATTGGCAAGCTTGTCCTTGATACTTTGCTGCATAAAGCCGTTAAAGTTGTCAATTATCAACACAAGCATCACACGTACAAGGATCCACAATTTACATCGGTAGAAGCTAATCAACTAGGACAAAAGATTAAAAAAAAAGAAATATACAACTTCACCAAACAGAATGATAAGCACCTCTTTAGCACAATATCGTTGCCAAAAAAGAACTAAACAGAAATCTGGAAACTTCAAATCCAATAAATATCAGCTAAGGAACCTCAGTAAAGAATAGGGAGGTCTTACACGAGGACAGTACAGGTCATGCCAAAAATAATCTCAAAGTGGACAAATTTCAGGGGGCCATAACTTCAAAATGAGTAGCCAGTCTACCCTAAGGAGTATATTGGCAATTGACATGCATAGGTGCAAGTGCTACTGAAGCATACAGACATTAGAAATATTGTCCCACTGACATTTTTCTTAATTAGCCATTCTTTGCATCATGAGTAGTCAGCTGGGTCTTGGTATGGAAGGTTTTAAGTTGCGGTAGGCAGTCACAGTGCAATAATTGCAGAATGAGGATTCAGCAGCCTCCGAATAGTGGATAGCAGTCACAGCAAGCATTAATTCTTTAATAAAATTACACAAAAAAATGGCACAATCATATCTAGTATGTTAAATGCAACTTTAGCAGTGATTTTAAAAGATATTGCAGTATCATTCCAAGCATCAAGAATGCAAAAACATTTTTACCGATAATAACTTGATTAGAAGGCCTTCTGCAAACTGAAACTTTTTTATCATAAAACATATGGTTCCATATGTAGACAAATTGGGCTACAGCATTTGAGCCATTACATTAATCACAATAATAGTTTTGACCTCTCTCCCATACAGAGAAGATACACAGAAAACAAACGAAGGTGAATCTGCTGTGTCCAAACATGCTCAGACGTCAGTTAGCATAACAAGCCCTTCCATAGCTTGATTGGTGTAAGAGACAATAACCGAGTTTTGTATGGGCCCATTATAACAGAGGCCACATATCAAAATGCTTATTAGTTTTTGACAGGGGGATGTGTTGCATGGACATTGTTGATATCGTCTGTGACACGCGTTGTCAGTGCAAAAATACCGATGGTGGCTGCTATGGGTGTGAATTTCTTCCCCCAGTGGGAAAAGAGGTGGTGGTGCCACCGCTATTGACTGCCTTTAAAAACCAGCAGTATCCTTTTTATAAGCAATGAGAGAGGCTGAGTAACATACTGTTGGACAAGGTAGATGTGAAATGGCAAGTTCAAGATGTTGCGGACAAGTAGGGAAGATATCAAGAGGGAGATGAGAGGCAGTAGAAAGCATGGATAGAGACAAAAAGAAGTGATTTCCAACGAACGAAGCCATGAAAGGTTTACTACTAACTACGGGACAATGGCATAAAAAACATTCATGTGGCAAAACTTTTAATGGATAAGGCTTAGTTTGTCATTGTCATTATCACTCCTTTGTCACTAACTCATACACTCGATAACCTTTACCTTTTCAATATCAGCATACTGCATCTTCTTCTCAAGTCCACTAATTTTCCCAGATAATTCAGACTCTTTCAAGCGCATCTCTCTTAATGAACCGAGTTCTTCAAGCTCTGACTCATATTGTTCCTTCAATTTTTTAAGTCCTAGGAAAGAGTACATGAAAAAATTTCAAGAAGAGCCAGGTCAAAGTTAGTAAGCCAAAGATGAGTCCTAATCATCCTGTTCACATGCCAAAGCAGCTAAAAATAATTTTTACGTATCTAACCTTCAATCTCCGCATCATCCCATTTTTTAGATCTTGCTTCCATCCCACCACTGGTACCACCCGTCATTGTACCAGACTTCGTGAGCAGGATACCATCAGTAGTCACAACTAACAAATCACCACATGATGAATTTAGCATAAGGAAGTTTGAGTTCACAAACTATCAGTAGGAAATAACAAAAATATGCACCTTTGAACCTCTCTCCACTCCAGCTTAGAACTTTAGCTTCATCAAGATTGTCGCAAACTAGAGTATTACCAACAGCATAGAGGACTGCCTTCTCCAATGCAGGATCAAATGTGCTTTTTGTTAAGTACCCAAAAGCATACACAATATCCACTCAACATGCAAATTGCTTTGGAGTGGTGAATCCTCTGACCAGTGAGTACACAATTTCATCTGTTTGCACATGTATGCATGAGTGTGCATGAGAGAGAGAGAGAGAGAGAGAGAGAGGAGAGAGTTCCATAATCAGCATGGACAGTAACCATACTACACAGAAAGAACCTATGCTTTCACGAAAAAGCTAAAATGTTAAAGAGTATTTAATTGGTGTGCAATATCCTTCTCAAGCACATGATGAACAAGATTGGCCACCTCCTCACACAAAATCTACCCGACAGAACAGGACGAGGAAAAATTAACAAGCAACAGAAGCACTCCGAGAGCATTGAAACATGTAATACACTCCAGCAAATATGGTGACAATCAGCAACACCAACTAGACAAACAATACGCTTCACATAGAAAGCTAAAAGTAGAGACTGCACTGCTATGCAGGCTATTCACCAAGCCTGAACTACAATATATAATATTTTACAACATCAACTAAGACATTGAGCAGAAGTTGCTGTTTTAACATTTCATTAACCGCAGTTGACTGAGGTGCAAAATGCATCAAACTGAATAGTTATGTAGTTAAGTGCTCCTAGTTTCCCACATTGCGTCATGTCTACCAGGTGAAGTTGACATAAGCATTATAAGGTAAAGCTGTACTTCTTAACA
The DNA here is from genome assembly GCA_021437795.1 of Rhodamnia rubescens. Lineage (NCBI taxonomy): Eukaryota > Viridiplantae > Streptophyta > Magnoliopsida > Myrtales > Myrtaceae > Rhodamnia > Rhodamnia rubescens. The sequence continues at coordinate 915,686 of JAILYA010000078.1, read as the reverse complement.
TGTGTTGCAACTTGAAAGAGCAATAAGCATAATTGAAATTAATGGACTATGCTATCAAGGGGAAGTGAAATTTTTTTCCACGGTCGGAAGGAGGAAATTGCAATTAACCCCACAAATTATCAAATTAAGTACTTGTCTTAAGCTACTAGTTTCTGAACCAAAAAAAAAAAAAAGAAGCTACTACTCATAATATAAAACAAAAAGCATCACGTGATAACAGCACAAATGAAAGGTGGGACCAAGACATTCCACCTTTTCCCATGCAGAGATAGAAAGAATCACACATTCAATTTGCAATTTTAAATATCTATTTTGAGCAAAGACATTTTACATCGACATTAAATTTGTCTGCTATTTCTGAGAAAGGATATTGAATCACATCAAAGACAAGCTTTGAAGTCCCACCCAAGGTGCGTAGCCTCTCAATAATTGGCTTCACCCTAACAGCTTGAAGTGGAATAAATGTCTGAGGAGGAAGTCTTTGTTCTTTCAAATACTGTTCAAAAGAAAACAGAAGCTCATCAATTATACATGAAGGAGACTCTAGATACCATATAAATTTTCCACATATACAACCTAAATAGGCTAGAGTGCATATGCACTGGTAACATGTGATTGTACCATACCGATAAGCAAGAGAAAACAAAAAGTCAACCAAAAATGACAAAATAGCCAGCAGCAAGTTTCTCCATCGATCCATACCCAGCTAAATTACTCTAACCACGATCAACTGGAGATAAGTATTTAGCTTAAGATCGTTAAGTAATTCTGATTTTCAATCTTGCCACCCAAATCAAGACCCTTCATCTATCTCTACAGATTTGTAATATGCACAAAAGCAAAAAGGAAGCAGATACAACTTTTCATTTCCCCCAAAAATACACTTAAAAGTTGTGTTTGATAAAATTATAACAAACTGTCAATGAAGCATCTTATTTTCCCTTGTACTACAGTGCTGCATTAGCAGAAAATACACCATATTAAAAACTGAGGTGAACTCTTAGTCACTGCAGTGGCTGCTTTTATTTCTCAGGCCCTTGCTCAATGGCAACTAGCAAGCCCCACTTTGACTTAGGGCAGCTGTGATTAGTGATAATAGGTGCCACAATTGCTTAACTGAAACATGTGACTTGGTAACTGACGCAACCACAATGGAGCTTTTAGACAATTGATCGCCCGTTGAGATATCCATTCTTAGATGCAATGTCCCTTATAGCTTGACAAGCTATTCATTCTTTGCACACAGTGCATAGCTTTTCGTGGCGGTTGGAGATGATGTAGGTTCTGTTGGTTATAGATGCCATGAATGCTTTGAGAACATCAGCCTATCCTCTTAATTGTAGCAAAGGTTGGCCGTTATATCACATTAAGGGTCTGACTATATATAAGCGTTACCAGTTTTACATATGAACCGTATTTAACATCATTATGCACATAAATTACTGTCCTTTGACAGGTCCAATTACATTTAAACGCTCACTAAGTATGCAGGAAACAAAATGCTTTAATTACGTTGCAGCATAAGCGCACACAAAAGTGACTTCCTGATACATTTCTCTATCTTCTGACTGACCCAAACAGCTTTCCACAATAATAACACATGAAAGTCTTATTACCTGCAGTCCTCCTGTCACATTTCATTCATTACGAGGGTTCACCAACTGAGATCAAATTATTCCACATCACATCTTCTGACTTTGCATGATTGTCTATTTTCCCCTTAGATACTATAACTAATCAATGCTCCACAATCGGGTGTAATGCACAAAATCATCTTTCTCCGAAAAGTCGAGATAACTTAATCAGGAAAAGTTACTCAGAATTTATAGGAATTTAACGAGCACAAAACATATCGGATCTCATTAAGCAAAAGTGGACATACCTTGATGCATTCCTTTCCTGTTTGCTCATCTTCAACAACAACTGCATCCATGAATTTACCCATAGCGACAGTAACAGCAAGGTTGTACTTTTTTTGTGTTGGCTTGCAAAGATCAGTCACTCGACCATGAACCCCAGGAAAGAGGCGTCTCAGGGCATCAACTGCTTGAGATAATCTAGTGTCCCTCTCATTTTCATGTCTATCAGCCCTTGATTCACTCAATTTGTCCTCCACTTCACTAAGTCTTGATTTCAGATTTTCATACTTACTCCTGCAAAGACCATGCATCAAGTTTAAATCAAACAATTAAACAGGCACATATAAAAAACTACTTGCCTTCCAACAATTCTAACCTAACAACCTACTTGAGCCTATGAGGCACAGAACATACAAATACAAACTCGTGAAGATCCTTGAAAAGGACTCAATTGTTACTAACCTGGACTTGCGGGATTTATCTTGCAGAGCACGTAACTCCTTATTCAATTCTGCAAGATCATCCTTGTGCCTCGCAGATGAATCCATAATTCTTTTTAGTCTACTTCGCATTTGTTCCTCCTGTGAATCAAGTTCATTCTCTCGATTCAGCAACTGCTGAAGATTTTCTTCTAAATTCTTTTGAGCTTCCGTATCAGCATGTTGTTGCCTATCCAAGACTTCTTTCTCATCTCTGAGCTTCGCTGTTCTCATCCCAGCATCCTCCTTTCTGAAACATCATTTTCTTGTTATTTGAGACCCTTATTGCAAATGTTATACGTTATTGACTTGAGCAAATGCTAAAGGGTTCAGGCCATAAACTTAAATTTGAGCCTATTGTCAGGAGATAAGATAATACAAAAATGATGAGCAACAACAATTACTCCATAAACAATGTTTTCCTCAAAGAAACCAACAACCAAGCCAAACAAGAGTAAACAGTCGGAGGCAAATAATACAACCATAAAAGGAGTGCCTTTTCAAACCATTGGGACCCAAAAAAGTACAAGGTCACAAAGTATGCAACATCTACTTACCCGGATCACCCTTTTCTACAGGACAAATAGTCAATGGTTAGTATACTAGAACAGCTGCTTTCCAATGGGGAAAAAGAGAGAGAGAGAGAGAGAGACTTTTGTCCGCACACTTAACAACCAAACGAACTACCAAAGGAAGTTGATCTTTCTTCTATGTTCTAATGTAAAGAATAGTTTAAGAAAAACTAGATTTAGAGCATCCCATCCATTTTGGGTCAACTCCAATATGTTCTTTTACACTAATTCGGAGCTGCCTTCTTCAAGGTTTAGAAACCCGACAGATGTTTTCAACCTGCCAGCCTAATAACAGGTATCAACCATAGTTTCTTCCATTTATTAAGAAGAGGCAAGCGTCTACAGTTGCCTCAAATTTTCTTGCCAACATAAATAGTTCAAATAACATCTACAAAGATGTTTTCAATAACAATGCCAGAGATAAACAGAAGTCCTCAAGGAAATTAGAAATATTTAGAAAGACTAAGAGCAAAATTTTGCAGATACTTCACGTGGAGGCCAACAATGAAAGACCAAAACCATACTTCACTAAAAAAACTCCTATTAAGTTGATTATCCATGTTGTGAATTATATGCTTATTGCAGAGAGCCCAGCTCAGAAAGATGTTTCATTACAAACAAAAAGTTATCTGAATATCACTGTCTTCAACATATTCAACCAGACTTGGCGGTGATATATTATACTAGTAATACCATCTTAGCAGGATTTATTGCAAGAAAGATTTCTTTAGAAATAATGAGCAGTCTAAATCATGTGATTGGAAAGGAATATTATCTTTTGCAGCAAACTATCCATCAAAGAGCTGCTCTTGAAAGAAGACGGGAATCTCACTTAACAAATCTTCACTCTTAAACTTCTCAAAAATGACTCCTTTCTGGTCTTTGACAAAGCGCTTTCAACTTTGCTGAGAAAGAAATAAAGTGGGAGGGTGTTGCTATATGTAAATGAAGAATAAATTTTGTTTTACTATCCCTCTGGTTATTTCTTGAATAACTTGGAGAGAGAGAAATAGGAGCATCTTTGAGGAAAGAAATGTTCTGTGTAGAATTAGGGATGCTTGCTTTTTTACCTAGAACTTTTGGTTTATTTCTCACCCTTCTTTAGACCTATACTAAGCTAGAGCTGCAAGAATAACTCTTTTGTTTTTAGATAGGTGCAGCTGGAAACCCCGTAGTATACGTAATTCTTTATCGCTAAGCATTTCATGGTGCATAAAAAAATTGCAATTACCTATCAAAGAATTCCACATCACATTTTAAGCAAGAGTAACTTACATTCTAAAATATTGTTCAAGCTCATTTTCATTGAACTGAAGTTTCTTCCCATCATCTAGACCTTTTTCACGCAGTTCATCAAGTTTTGCCGTGAGATCCTGTATGCCCTTCTGCAGCTCCTTAATTTCATTGGCATGTTTGTTCCTTTCTTTCCTTTTCCTCTCAAGATCTTTCCGGGTACTCTCAATTTTTGACCTGATACGAGACATCTCCTCCTTCAGTTTCAAAAGCTCGGGTTGCTGTCATCAGCAAACAACAGAGAGTAAATTAGCCACACTGCACAAAAACTGATAGGGTATAACAAAAAGAGTAATATCTTGGAAATGTGGGAAACAACAAGTAAGGGACAGACAAAGAGAAGAGACAATGTAATCAGTTAGAATGACCGAGGAGAATGTCACAAAAGAAGGGAAAAGAAAAACTGCCAAAGGTTGAAAAGAAGATGAATCGGATGAATAACGTTAATGATGACAAATTGGCCTCACATGATAAAAGAAATATAACAGCACTTTTCTCATGAAACTCACAAAATCGAACACAAGAAAAGACAAATGAGTATACCAAATCACAAGCTCACAAACTTTAAATGTAGTGAATATAGGAAGTAGAATACAACTTGTGACTCCCTTCCTCGCACATTAGATGGAGGAAGCACAAGCACAAGAGGGGTTGGAGGGTGGTGGACCACCTGGAATTATTTCTTTGTTTAATGAAAAACATAAACTAAACGGTGAGCAAAGGTGTTGAAGTATTATCCCACATCGCTTGACAACGGATCGTAAATGCTCTTTATGTTCATGTGGTCTTCCTCCACCTATAACGCTTAAACTTTTGGATTTGACTTTCTAACATGATATCGGAGTCAATACTATCCAAGTCAAAATTTCACGTGAATGTGCATAGTCAAAATTTCACATGCCACTCGTAATCTAGCTTGCACGTGAGAGAAGGTGTTGAATTATTATCTCACATCGCTTGACAACAGATCCTAAATGCTCTTATATTCATGAAGACTCCCTTCACCTATCAAATGTCACACTAAGGTATATAGCACTTTTGGAAGAAATGCAACATGCGAAGTGCATAGGAACTAACATAACGCTTTAATACAAATGGAAATGGGAAGGTACCTACTAAATATTAGTTATCGCACAATATTCCAGCAAAGGACATACAAAAGCCCTTGACCTGTAACTGCTTATCAAAGAAATTCCAAATTCCAGTAGTCATAAAGAGACAACTGCAATTAACAGGAGCTCGTGCCCATGAAACATGGCACTAGTTCAACTGCAATTAACAGGAAAGAGAGTTTATTGCTTCTTAAGACTAAATCTGGAAGGTTGAAGAGGAGAGAATACTGTGTTACCAATCAACTGGTTGTTTGAGGAGAAAGAAAAACACTGAACAGGGAATCTGAGAGAGAAACAATTGACAGGTGGAAAAGCAGCCAGAAGTTCTGGGAATAACCTGTGGTACTAATTAATCAGACTTCTGAGGAGAAAAAAAGCACTAACGACTGCCTTTCATTTTGGAGAATGCGAGAGAGGAACATCTGGCAGGTGGAAGGGCAGCTAGAAGCACTGGCTAATCCCCAGTATAGATAAATTTGACTCCTCTATCTCCATCAGGCAATTTTACATGTTTCTTGCCTGCAGCCACCCCGTACCAATCTTCTCTTTCATTTCTTCCTTCTCATTTTGGATACCATCTCCTCTCACCACCTAGAACCCATTTCTATTTGCTTCTCCCAGCAACCTCCAATATCCCCTCCCACCCCCTCCCACAGAAAAAGAAAAAAGCAAAAAAACCCTTTGCCCCTCCCCCAAGTCAGGCTACCCAACCGCCCAATTCCATGGAGAACAAAGTCCCCAGAAGATAGTGAAGCAAACAAATTATTAGGGAGAAAAAGAGCCGAAATGATTAATATAGCACAAAGCCCCTTAGTTGTACCAGCAGCCAGTACTTCAAGAATTTTATTCACCCCGTCAACACTCTGTCCAATTACCCATTTTCAACTATCAAAGGAAAGGAATTTGCTGCCCAGAAACAACAAACTAAAGCAAGTGACTCATTCCCCACATGCAAAGCTAGAGAAAAATATTGATCTTGGTTGTCTCCTTTTGTTAACAATACGAGACAGCCTATGCAAAAATAAGTTCATGTATACTCCAGCTATAATGAAGGACAGACTTACTTTCCAGTGGACAACTTAACAACCCTCCAGTTAACATCAAACCATCTTCAGTTAGATCACACATTTCCAGCCAAAACTACACCTCATTGTTATTTTGTGCAATGGAACTTTCAGATGGGATCCAATGAACAACCATAGAAAGAAAGACCATGCAAAATGCATAGAAACTCACACTTTTGTCAAGCTTATTACTTCTCTCGGCAATTTTTCTTTCGCATTGTGCAATCTCTTTCAGATATTTGGCTTGCTCTTTCTTCTTCTTACTTGCTTCGTGCTCAAAATTCTCTAGTTCGTGAATAACACCTTCACGACTTTTCCTTCAGCTTCAAGGTCCTCATTTGTCCTAGTAACATCCTTCTCAATGTGATACAATTGCCACAAATAGTACTCCTCCTTCAACTTTTTCTGCAAGTACAAATGAGACAAGATTAGATCAAGAACCAACCCCACTGACAAGAGCCCACAAAAGCACATCAACATCCAATTGAACTAGTTAGTTCCTTTATTTTGACCTAGTTTTAGGAACAACAGAGCCCCGCAGGACCTAAACACACCAGACGATGTAAAGATTATATGAAAGCCAAAAGCAGAAGTTCAGGGGTTCACTTGTCAGATTTCTCAGCATCACACAAGAAATGAAGGATTGGCTGAACTTAATAAACTCTGCTAGGAAGAACCCAGTAAAGCATACCAATCTATCCTGCAAACGGATATGCTTTTCAGCCTCTTCTTTCTGTTCCTTCTTCTGCTTTCTTTCCAACACTACAGTTCGTTTCTTCTGATATGCAAGAGCAGATTTTTCCTCCGCCACAGCTTTTTCGGCTTCAAGCTGCTCATAGTCTCTCTTGAGTTCTTCGGATCCAGATATCTGCTCCAACAGTGCAGTGAGCTCCTTTGGATTTTTGGATGCAATAGATTCAACATCACCCTACAAAAGAAGGGTCAGGAGACAATCATGTCAGTCTCTCGTCAAAGTCAAAATTGCAAGAATCCACCGACAAGTCCATTTACAAGTATGATAATCGAAGCTAAGGTTTTTGGCCTACTTCAAAACTTACGTATGTCTCAGTCAGGCAAGTCTCCTCCCCTTTTATGTTGGGCTTTTAACAAGTTGCCGCGTCATCATCGTCATGAGGTAACAAAGATACTATTGTACGTGTGCCTCTTTTAAAATGCTTAACCTATTCTTATTTTGCAATAACTTTCCTGATTTCCATGATGTCCATTGAACCATAGGAAAACCTTTCTAGGATTTCCAATCCAGCTCACTAATTTCTGAGCAACCCTCCTACTGGAAAAAGATGACACAACCGGCCCATGGACGACAAGTGACATGTGGAAACAGCGTAACCATTCTCCACATCCAAGATCAAGGACGCGGCAATAGAACGCTTCATTACATTGGAAGGAAGAGATCAGAAGGAAAAAGGAAATCACCTGAAACACCAAAAAGTTCCTCGCATTGACCAGAATCCCGAACGACTTCAACCTAGCCTTGTACTCGTCCCACGTTACGACCTTCCCGTCAATCCGGTACTCGCTGCCTCCGCTGCTGGTGATGGTCCGCGTGAAGTGGAGCTCCGACCCGTTCCCCATCTGATAAACCAGCCTGACGAAGGCTCTCCGCCCCTTCTGCTCCTTCTCCCTGTCATCGAACGCGTAGATAAGGTCCTTCAACTGAGCCCCTCGGAGCTGGCCAGTTCGGACTCCGAGGACGAAGCTGATGGCGTCCATGAGGTTGGACTTGCCGGCGCCATTGGGGCCGATGATGGCGGTGAAGTCGTAGAAGGGGCCGATCACCTGGTGGCCCTTGTAGGACTTGAAGTTCTCGAGCTCCAGGCGGTGGATTTTGCCGGGGGAGATGAGGGAGGGCATGGCTAGGGTTTCGATCGACGCGGCCGAAGTGGGGAAGGTTGGGGGATCAACGCACCGAGGGATGGTGCGGAAGAGCGGAGAAACTAGGGTTTCGGATGTGGGAATCGGAGGCGATTGCGAGACTGGATTGGAGTGAGAGGTGAATTCGAGTGGAGGAGAAGAAGATGGAGAAATGGCGGGAGTGAAGTGTTTCGCATTGTCTCGGTGCGAAATCAGTGACAACTATGAAAGAGAGAGAGAGAGAGAGAGATTTAACTGTGAAGGACACGAAGCTCGCGTGAGAAATTCTTTCCAGGGTTCCAATAATTATTTGCTTTCTTCCACAAGTTTTACTAAGGAAAATAAAGATTACTTTCTTTGTTAGATATCGATCCATGTAAACTTGGTTTGAGCATCGAGTCACGGGTTGGACGGTCCTCAAGTCTGGTTCACTAGGTCATTTGTCTGATTGGAGTTTTGGGTTCTAGTTGCTAGAATCCTAAATTTAGGTATCTCGATCGCAAATCTTATAAATTGAGCCCGACCCCTAGACTCCCAAGCAATGAAAATCCGAAATAACATTTTTTTGTCAAATCAGAATAAATTTTGTTGGCATTTCAAGTTGCACTTTCTAAACCGACAATCCCAAGTGCATTAATTGAGTTGGTGATGTTGAAGTTTTGGAATGGTGAAAGAGGCGAGCCAACACTTTCTCTCGATTTTCTCAACCATGGCTCGAGTCTTGCTCGCCTTGCTAGTGTCCTGATATCTTCGAACTCCATGTTGTACTACTACTAGCCAACAAATTTTGAAAGATAAAGTTTGTAAAAAAAAAAATAGAAATGACTATTGCAACATATTGGTTTTTGTAAGAACCGACTCCATACGAAAGCATGCACAACTCGAATAAAAAGGCAACAATGACATTGTATTATCCAAACTATGGTGAAAGACACTGTTGTTTTGCTACAATTATTGCTAGGGTTCGGTAAGTGCAATATCTTTGGAATTAATTGAAGATGTACATATATTTGAATATGACTTAATCAAATAACGAGTGGGTTTCGTTTCATTAATTTTTCTCAATTAGTTTCGACTAGTTTGTAATATTTCAAAACAAATTTAGTTTGTTTTATTATTTTGCCGTGACAAGAATGTTTTTCCACCCGGGGCACGGCCCGGGGCTTCTTTTTTCTTCCGGGGGTCCTATAAAAGGAGCGAAAAACCTCCCTTATCAGCGCGACTCTTTCTCTTGCTTCCTATTGCTCTGCAGCAACGAGAAAGGACCCTGCCTTGCGAAATGCAAAACCCCCACTAAGCCGCCCCGATGCTTCCCCGCACGGCAAACGCAATGTCATCCTCTGCGCTCCTCGGTCGGAACGTTTCTGGTGATTTCTCTCTTTCTTCTTCTCCGACAGCTCTCTAACTTCGTTTGGTTTCGGAAGAAATAGTTGGAGAAATTGACAGGATGTTAACGTTGCTGTCTTCTTGAAACATTTCAGCTGTTTTCTCCTTTATCTCTTCGTTTTGTTGTTTTGCGGCTATGTTCTATTTGATAGGTATTCACGCCTGGACATTGAATCTGTGTATGCACGTATGTCTGAAGTACCTTTTTCTGCTTGCTGTGCGAGGTAATTGTTCCCGTATCGTGCTTTTCGCGTATTTTGGACTGGTTTTGTGAGAGGATTGGTGACGTTTCTGTCTCTCCAATGAAGTGGGTCGGAAAGATATTCGTGCAATTTTCCAAAACCAAAGTGTCGTGCTGTCTCCTGAAAGATTGAAATGGGTTGAACTTGAGATTGCAAAACTTTTTTGCCCTTTTCTTTTTTTTTCCCCTTCATTTCATTTTTTTCTTCCTTTTTCGTATATGCTTGTATATCAGGTCCCTCAGCATCCATGTCTCTAGCGACAGCAAACTATCGGATGCCAATAAACTATTGGGTTCCGGTACTTTTGAGGTCGCGCACAATCTGTTTGTTGAAATTACATTGTTACTTGACGATCTTAGACTGGCTAGTTGAAATGGCATGAAATCATGCGTTTGTACATCATTTGTTTATGTTGATGCAGTGGTAGTTTCTATCCTGTTGGAACCCTTGGTGGTTAATTGTTGTTTGTGGCTAAAACTGTTCACATCATCTTGGGCACATTTGAATCTGCATATAGAATTGCGCTCCTGGGTGCACCTGTCATTCTAAGAAGTGAGTGTGTTAACGTAACATGAAGTGTGCATAGTAGAATTTGGAGGAGGCATTCAATGAGCTACGGAAGGCTTGTTCCTCTGCTGCTGCTGTGTAGTTTCGGTGCAAAAAATCCAAGCTTATAGAAACAAAATCTTGAAAGTGGGATCACAAATAGGTTATAACTGGATAATCAGGAAGCAATTATCATACTACAAATTACTTTGCTATGCTTTTCCAGTTTTTAATTCCATGTTTATATTGCCAATGACGAAAAACGTAAACATACCTACCAATGAAAGTCTCAATCTGTACTGTTAGCAAAAATTCAGATGGTATTTTCAATCAGCATTAAAACTAATGATTATACAACTACAGTGTATGGATTTCTACATGTAAGATGGTAGTTTCCTTTCTCTTTTCCTTTATAGCCATGAGGTAGCTCTTGAATTGCTGGTTTAGAGGTCATTTAAAACCTTGGTATGCATCGATGATACTTCATTTCTATGAATTAGAGAAGAGTTCGAGAAATGACTCCACTCAATACAAGTAGTTTTAGCGATGTGAATTGGGGGCTAAGGGTGGGGGCGTTGAGAAAGGAGATAATGAGCGAGAAGATAGAGGAGGAGGAGGAGGAGGAGGTGTAGCAGAGGAGAGGGGAGAAATAAATTATCATATATGGGTACGAAAGAAACTGATGGATGAAGAAAAAGAGCCTCCAGGAGGGTTGAGAGAATGTCTGATTTGATGCTTCACAAGGACAAATTCTTATTCTAGGTATTTCTACCAAGTCTTGGTAAGATACGATTACAATTGCTTGGGCAACTTTTGCCGATAGCTGGCTTGAAACAAGAAATGCAAGCTTAGTGACACATATTAGTGATTGATATGTGAGAAATTAGGGGGTAAAGCTTTAGTTCGAACATGGAACTGCTTCCTTTATGAGCTATCACGGGAAACATAGCCTTGGCAGCACTTATGTCCAGTGTGTTTAAGAGTCCCAGGCACAGATCGGACGACAAGTGGGGTACACATCAGCCACCTTCTGAACTATGATTTACTCCAACTATCCTTTTTTTTTTTAATCAAAATGAGCGATCTTTGTGGAAGGACAGGCTTAGAACCTTTTTTGATAGGGAAAAAATCCATGAATCATAATTATATATGTTTGTGCTTTTAGTCAATTACTTGGAATTCTCTCTTTGCTTCATCTTTAATTTTCCTTAACCCAATGTATTTTAAAGTCAATATCAGTGTATGAATCTTGTCCTTATATGCTTGAACTGAGAAACCCAGTTTTTCTTCTGTTCCTTTTGGTCTTTTATTGCTATGTTTTTTTTTTTTTTTTTGGGGTGGTATTGGGTGGGAGTGGGCAAGTCAGGTCACATGATTGCCGACATATGTGAATGGTATTTTGTTGATGGATATGAATATTCTATGTTACGTGTTATTATCATCCATCACCCATGTCTATTTTGTACTTGTCTGCAGGTTATGTATCCTCTGATGGAAAACGTCTCCCTTGTTCTGGATTTTCCGGAAGGGTAGTCAGTGTATCACCGTGTTCTTCTTTTGCTGTCTCTAAAGGCCATTTTCAAGTCAAATTGACATCTTTAAAGTGCGGTTCTAGTGGAGCATCTTTCCTCTGCAAAGCAAGTAATAGTGGTCAGAAGAGAAACCCTGACTTCTCAAGGCCCAATAGGCATGGTTTCTCTCGTGGACGGAATAGGCAAACGGAAGAAAGGGATAGCTTTGACAACCTCGATGACACTGAGATGTTGTCGTCAAAGAATGGTCCGCTGCTCTCTCTTTCTAGTTCTCCCAGATCTCAGGCCACTGCAGTGCCGGGGCCAAGAGAGAAGGAGATTGTCGAACTTTTCCGGAAGATCCAGGCTCAACTTCGGGAGAGAGCTGCCCTGAAAGAGGAAAAGAAAAATGAAGCTACAAAAGGGCAAGGTAAAGAAAGTGAAACTGTGGATTCCCTCCTTAAGTTATTACGAAAGCATTCAGTAGAACAGTCTAAAAGAAAAGGCTTTAGTGGTGGTAGCAGAGACCTCACTTTGGAGCAGCCAAAACAAAACCTTTTATCCAATGAAGAGAAAGGCTCGGGCATCTTTGATTCAAATAGCATTCTAGGAGACGAATCTCGAGATTCTAATGCTTCTTTAAGCAGGCCAGCTTCAAAGTTTGAACGCCAGTCTCCGATTCCACGAGTCAAGTACCAGTCTATTAACTTTGGTGATGACAGCGATGATTCTACGTCAATTGCCCACTTAAGTGGAAGAAAGAACAAGGATCATGTTGAGAAACATCCCGAGCATTTACATGGGCCATCGGTGGATCCTGAGCCTGAGCTTGAACTTGAGGCAGAAGCAAAAACTGTTGTTTCAGATGGAGGACTTGATGATGAAATGGATGCAGAATCTTCAGATGCTGATGAAGCTGATGACAACGAAAGTATGGATCAGCAAGGGCTGGTTGATGAAACGGACTTGAATGCGCTAAAGCTGCTAGAGCTGAGGGCTTTAGCTAAATCTCGAGGGGTTAAAGGGTTCTCCAAGATGAAGAAAAGTGCACTCGTAGAAGTGCTCAGTGGGAGCTCGGGCTAAGTCTATTTCCTATTTTCTGCATGAGAAATTAATTTAGAGCAAGTGACCAGTTTAACATTTTGATACCTGAGATGCACCTTTTTGTTTGCCCAGTCCTTTGGCTTAGTATCCATTTTTAATTTACGCAGTTTGGATACTTCTAAGATGATTTCCGTAGTCCTGGATTCTCAGACATGGACGGTGTTTGAAGCTTCGCTTTCCAGTTTTCCCTAACCTCAACACTTTGAAGGAACATTTCATTTCCTTATTTCCATGTAAGAATCAATAGTTATTTTCAGTGAGCAACTTGTCTTTTGTTTAGCTTAGGTCTAAAGATACTAGGCCCATAGAACTTGGGCGGACGAACGCAGGCCAGGGCCCATGAAAAGTGAGATGACAGCGATGTGATGAAAACATTGAAAAGCATGTGTACCGTCATAAATTAACATTTTCGTCATTATAGGTAGCCCCTGTGAACCGAATATAACACCGTCCCATTTGATTGCAATTGAACTTTTATCATGGCAAAAGATGTGAAATTTTACGGATAAATTGATAGATGAAAAGTTACTTTATGTTTAATCTTAATTCTGTCTCAAACTTTTTTTGTTAAAAAAAAATGAACAACTTTCCCTCTAATACTAGATTTGCCCTCCTTTCGTTCTTTGTTCAAAAATCGCCTTTGGTTTCTTTAAATTTGTCAATATCACATAATTGGGACAGATTTGAGATCGAATTGACAGTTGATAAATTGTTTTTACATAACATAGTACAAGATAAAATTTGAATTGGATTTAAAGTTGGGGTTGTTCTCGGAAATTAGGCCGGAAAGGAATAGGGTGACTTCAAGATTAATATAGTAATCAAACTCAAATGCTCAAAAAAGTCAACAATGCCGGTGTACAATTTACTCTCTATTGATATCATTGAAAAGTTCACCCGTCAACGGCGTGATGAGCCCAATGGGCCACTCGAGAACCGACCTTGCAATTGTTGGTGTGGTCAGTGGAAAATCAAAGTGGAAGACTCCTCCGCAGTCTTCGGGGCGTAATCCAAATTCTTCACTTGGAAATAACAACATGATGCGTTTACTTGAGTGAAATTATTTTTTGGAAATTCATTTTTTCAACTCTTACCCCTTTGGTTCGTCGAAAATAATAAGTCAACCGAAATCACTTTCCGATCAATGAAAATATCCATGCATAAAATCGATAAGTAAATTCGCCAATCTCAAGTGGGAAAATCACTTTCCGGAATACTCTTGTTGAATTTTTTAAATATTATATTATATATTTTTTTTTTTTTTCTTTTTCTCGATCGATTGATTGGGCTCGATGACGGCCGGTGACCAATTATAGGCTCGACCTAGCTAGTGAGCTCGAGCGTCATCGACCCACGCTTGTGGCGAGGCAAATTGGAGCCTCACTAGATCTTGGCATGGCTCGGTCTCACCAGCATCTAGTGAGCTTCAACTCGCCCGACAAGGTAGAAAAAATAAAATAAAAATAAAACATAATTAAAAATAAAAAAATATTCAACAAATTCAATTTCTTCATCATATGATTTGATAAAATATTTTGAATCTATGTCGAATTGGTGGATAATCTCAACCAAATGAATTTTGTTTTAATGGAGTCAATTTATTAATGAGGGTCACCTTGAAACAATTGATTGTGTTGATATTTATCAAATCTAGTTTGGACCCTATACTACCTATGGGTAGGTAAAAGTTTTTGTTACTGAATGAACCACACTAGCCATTCAAAGTCTACCGCATAGATTTCTATAGATAGAAATATCTATATAATATATAGATAGATCTTATATGCATAGTAGAGTAGGAACCGATATCAAATGGGCCCTTAGCTATTGTTCTTGAGAAATTTAAAAAAAAATTGGCCTAAGATGAAGTCATGAGATTGAAATCATATTTCAAATGAGAACCAAAATAGCAGAAAATATTTTTGGTCACATACCACCAAAGGAAAAAAACCGTTTTCCCCGGAAGATTTGTCTTTTTCATGGAGTTTTCCATAAAACAAACACAGTGTGCATTTGAAAAACATTTCAAAATTGTTCTAAGTCACAAATTAAAGGCCCTTGTGACTATGAGTGGAAGAATCGGGAAGAAAAGCCGTGGTTCATGATACTATTTCCTATTCTTCACTCGCTCTCCGGGCCGGAGCTCAAATATCGTGTATGCCCAACCTGTTACATATGTACTTGACACAGAGGCGAACGGTTCCAAATGCTTGGAACCTATCCTGTTGGGACCGGGTCCAGTTTTTAGAACTCGAACCGGCCGATTCTTTTTTGTTCATTTTTTATTCAATTTCTTAATTCATTTTTAGTCAAGCAAAATGAAAGTTTACGCAACAACAAAAATCTTCATCCATCAATACAAAAATCCATAAAATATGAACACGTAAAAGAAAAGAAAGACTTTCGGAAAAAAAAAGAAAAAAGAAAATAAAGAATAAAAAGTTCAAAACATGTAACATGAAACCCGAACTATAATGACTATTGATTAAATTAAAACACTTAAGAGAAAATCTCAACACATATATTCATTTCACTTCAACTAATAAACTCTATTTAGCAATGATGATCTCCTCGTTAAGACAATCCGTGTCTAAAGAAGAAGAAGAAGAGATTACATACATTCCCTCATTGAATATACAAAAGATTTTAAGATAAAAATAAATACCCATGGCCGGTTTCTGATTTAGTTCTTAGGTTATTCGATTTTTGGTTCGGTTCGATTCGGTTTATAATTGGGAATCCGGATTGAACCGCACAAGACAGTTCCAAAAATTAAAACCGAAAGGGGATCAACTCCCCGTTAACCTGGAACCGGATCGGTTCCCACGACCGATTCAATCTAGTCCCCGATTCTACCCGGGACTTATACTCACCCGTAGCTTGCCCCGGGATCACTCGAGCCTTAGTCAACAAATCGGCCACTTGGATCATTAGTATGAATAAATAGTCGTAGTTTCCCGAGACTTAGTTCATTTTTAAGAAAGTGCTTGTCAACCTCTATGTGTTTCATCCTTTCATGGAAAATAGCATTCGAAGCAATACATATGGCAACATGATTATTACAATATCGACATCACCGTTGCAACTAGGGGTGAGCAAAATGGACCGATCGGACCGGAACCGACCAAATCGGGACCGAATGGACGGGTTTGGTCCGGTTCGAGGTCACCGGTCCGGTCCCCTATTTCTCAAGGTGGAACCGAAATCCGGGTGGTCCGTTTCCCGATTCTAGGAGGGAACCGAACCAATGGACCGCCCACCCGGACCGATAAATTTTTAATTTACCTTTTTAATACACAACTTATTAACTTAATATTCCGTAAGACGCCGTCTTCTAGTTCCGAATCATTCCTATTTCATCTTTTCATTGGTTTTCGGTTAATCCGAAGTCATAAATTTTCCTTTGGGTGTGCTAAGTGACATTAAGCGTGGTCAAGGTGTTGTTTTTTCAATTGCTCATCGACACTTCAAGATACCGGAAGGTGAATTGCTTTCGCAATGCAAATCCGAACAACATTGGGAACCTAGTGTGCGATTGCTCATCATTAATTCTCTACTTTGCTCATCAACACCGAAGGGTATAAAACTCTATTTCTATCTAAGATCTAATTGCGGAAACATGCCCTATATAACGCTTGAATCATCGATTGAAGAGGGTATATCACGAGGACATACCTTGATTATCACAGATTAAAGCCCCTTTGCGATCTTGGGAGTTCCTCCTTGTTGAATGCCAATCAACAAGTGAATCTTAGGAGAGAGCGTACGTAGTTTTTGTTTTGTGTTTGCTTGAAAGTGACAGGTCGAGGAATTGTACAGAGAAGTGTCGTTCTCTTTTTCTTTTTACGTCCTGAAGGGACGTGTCCCTTCACGTTTGAAATAACGAGATAATCGCTAGTGGGCGGTGATTGCTCGCATGGGCGCACATCGTAAGTCCCACACACCAACATCTCCCATTCGTCCATGTAGGGCAAACAGCTCCTACATGCCCACGAAGGACCAACAACTCCTATTTGTCCACTAAGGACCAAACGCATAAAAAATTTATCTTCGCAAAGTTCATATTGGCAAATAATCCGTGCGACCAAGATACACCGAGAGCTCATTGTCATATATCCATTGGGAGTATATGACAGCTCATAATGGGCATGATAATAATAAAAAAAATTTGTGTGTTGTACCCTAGATCGACCAATCACATATATATCTTTCTCCGGATCTCATTAAAATATGATACGTTATATTCATAATTATGATTGCACTAAATAATCATAATTGACCGGTCTGTGAATACAATCCATAATGTGACTTTAAAACTCCAAATCGATCTTCCTCCTTCATTAGACCTCTTAATTTCAATTTAGCTCGCTTTTCTATAATTGTTCCTTTAGATCGAATCAATTTCATAACCATAGGTAACATTTTAAGATAGCGAACACTAAAAAGAAATCTCGAGAATAATAAATAGTCATGAGGGTACGAAAATGAAGGATTCTTATCCTCGAGAGTTTCACACGCTTTGAAAAGTTGAGATCTAAACTTTTGTCTACTCTCATTGGTCGATTCATGCATACGTAATATGAAATATGTATTACGATATTTTCTCATTCCCCGTGGAGTGTATGTCTTTCCTTTTTAATACCGTACGAGATGACAACTTAGACACACTCAATGTCTAATTCGAGTTCACGTAACAACTCCAGCCAAGAGTTTTCATCGAACTCTCATCTAGCAACAAAAACAAATAAAATGAAATATGTGGGTTATTTCACTTTCGAACATTATAAATATTAAGTCATCATCTTAACATTATGTTAAGGGAGCTTAAGTATTTAAGCTTGAGCTCTCAATTATCACCTAGATAACAAGCTTAAAATTGCCTCATCTTTATTCATCACACAAGAAATAGAGGTGATTACCCGTGTAAGTGGGCCAATCTCTTATCTCGTCCGACATACCTTCTCAATATAATGCAGCAAGCATTAAACATGCATAAATATCAAATAGACTTATAGACATCCATATTGATAAACAATATCGTTAACAGTGAACATTTGAAGGGAAAAATAAATATTCAATACATCAACCTCTACGCAATCCTAGGATCTTTACATGACTAAGGAAAACATTCCTAGGAATCGGCTTTGTCATAGGATCTCGCTAACATTCTATGCGTACATATATATTATAAGTTCACATATTTTCGCGCTACCATGTCCTTGACATAGTTATACTTAATGTCTATGTATTTGGTCTTGCTATGGAATTTAGGATCTTTAGTGTAAGCTATTGCTTTGTGACTATCACAATAAACCCTCACAGGATTTGCAACATCTCTAGTAACACCAAAATGATCCAAAAATCTTTTAAGCCAAACACCCTCTTGTCTTGCCGATGATAATGCTACGAACTCGGCTTCCATGGTGGATAAGGCTATACATTGTTGTTTCTTCTTGCTCCACGATATGGTGCCATTATTCAATAAGAACACATTTTCATCCAAATCTCCTCCCCAAAGAGCATCAAGATAACCCTCAAGGTGCGGATCACTACCTTGATATGTCGACGAGTAATTAGCGATTGCTTTCGGACACCTCAGGATTTTTTTAACCATAGTCCAATGTGCTTGACTTGGATTGGATTGGTATCTACTTACCATCTCCACCGCATAACAAATATCGTGTCCGGTACACATCATTACGTACATGAGACTTCCAACAAGACTAGCATATGGAACGTTTTTCATTTGCTCTTGTTCATGTAGAGTTTTAGGACACATTCTACGGCTCAATCCTTCACCTTTTGCAATAGGAGTATCAATGGGTTTACAATCTTGTATACGAAATCGTTCAAGAACTTTGTTAATGTACGTCTCTTAGGAAAGAGGCAACAACTTTTTCAAACGATCTCTTAAAATCTTAACTCCGAGAATGTATGTAGCTTCACCCATATCTTTTATTTCAAAATTAGAAGATAGCCAAGTTTTGATTGTCTTGACAAACTCCATATTGCTTCCAAAGAATCGTATATCATCAACATATAATGATACAATTATAAAATGACCTTTGGACCTTTTGATATACACGCAATTATCTTCACTAATCATATCAAAATCATATGCCACTATGGTATTATGAAATCGTATATACCATTGCCTTGAAGATCGCTTAAGGCCATATATCGATCTCGAAAATCGACATACTTTATGTTCTTGGCCTTTGGTAGCAAACCCAATAGGTTATTTCATATAAATTTCTTCTTTTAATTCTCCGTTGAGAAAAAACAGTCTTAATATTCATTTGATGTAGCTCTAGATCCAAACTAGCTATTATTGCCAATATAAGGCGAATTAAAGTAAATCTTACCATAGGGGAAAAAGTTTCCTCGTAGTCAATTCTTTCTTGTTGATTGTATCCTTTCGCAACAAGGCGAGCCTTATACCTTTCGATTGAGCCATCCGATTTTCGTTTTATTTTGAGAACACACTTGTTCCCAATAGCCTTACGTCCTTTTGGAAGATCAACCAGTTCCCAAACGTGGTTTGATCTCATTAACTCCAATTCTTCTTCCATTGCTTTCGTCCACTTTTCCTTATCGGGGCAAAATAGAGGCTCATTTACATTTCTTGGCTCATTATCTTCTAGTGGAGCGATCATGAAAACTTCCCCTTCAATCTCAAAGCATCTACAGGGAATGCTTTTGCGACTTATTCGCCGAGAAGAAGATTGCACTAAGGGTACTTCATTCTCCATAACGCTCTCACTCGGACCGGATAATGGTATCATTTTATCAAGTGGTTGCAATTGAAACCGGTTCGTACTCAACTCCGCACTTCTCACATTGCTCTCACTTGGATCATTATATCCAACTGTCCCGTTATCTTGATCTAAGGTCTCAAATAGGGAATAATCTTCACCTATTTCGCCCTTTTTCGGAAATTCATTATCTAAGAATGTGATATCTCGTGATTCAAATTCAAGAACACTTCCGCTTTCTTGCTCACCTATGAACACATACCCCTTTGAGTGTTCCAATATCTTATGAAGATATTCTTTTTACTTCTTGGTCCCAATTTTTCATATTTATGAGTGGACTCATGAGTATAGGCAAGATAACCCCAAGGTTTAAGAAAGCTTAGATTATGTTTTCGACTTGTCCACAACTCATATGGGGTGGAAGAGATTGATTTTGAAGGTACACGGCTAAGCACATAGGCAGCAATCAATAAAGCATCACCCCAAAAGGCGATCGGTAAATTAGCTTGTGCCATCATGGACCTAACCATTTCAAGTAAGGTTCTATTTCTTCTTTCAACTACTCCATTTTATTGAGGAGTATATGGAATAGATAACTGTTTATCTATTCCTTTTTCATCACATAAAATCTTTGAACCGATTAGATAGATGCTCTCGACCTCGATCGAATCTTAAAGCTTTTATTTTCTTGTCTAACTAATTTTCCACTAAGGTCATAAATTTCTTGAAGCAACTAAAAGCTTCGATTTATGAGAAATCGAATAGACATATCTAAAACGAGTATAATAATCAATAAATGTGATGAAATAAACAAGACCTGTATCTTGCTTTCACATTCATTTGACCATAGATATATGTATGGATTAGTTGCAAAGGAAATTCAGCTCTAGAGCCCTTACCGAATGGCTTTCGTGTAGTTTTTCCAGCTAGGTTATGCTCACAAACAGGCAAATCGACTTTTTCAATATTGCCTAATAAGCCATCATTGGCTAATCTATTCATTCTTTGTTGGCCAATATGACCAAGCCTAGCATGCCAAATATTCACATCATTTTCACTAGAATTGGAAGATACAAATAGAGAATAACACACATTCACATTTGTATTTTCAACATCCAACACGATAAAACCATCAACAAAATAACTTGAACCATAAAAAGTTGTACCTAACAACAAATCCACACAATTATTATGGAAATTCATACTAAAACCAAGTTTGACTAACACCAACACAGAGACAAGATTTCGACGAATCTCCGGAGCGTACAGGACATTGTGTAGGAATAAAGTGCGTCCACCACGCATGATAAGTTGGCAGTGTGCCAATTCCTTTAACTTCCACTCGGAATTATTTCCTACATAGATCCATCTCACTCCACTTGGAATTCGTCAAAATTCCACAAAAGTACTTCTATCTCTCGGCTACATGGTCCGTGGCTCCCGAGTCTACAAATCCACAAAAGATGAGATTCAGCTTAAAAATATAGAACTTGATACATAACTAACATTTTTAAGTGTATTAAGGGTTTCTACCTTCTTCGGCTCACCACATCACGAGTGAAGTGACCATTCTTGCCACAATTATAACATTTTATCCTTGAAATATTTTTCTTCACGGGACGTTTCCCTTTTCCATGCTTCTCAAACTTCGATTTCTTGCTAGATGATTCCGCTCCTTTACCCGTTCTCTTTATGAACTTACCAGACGCTTACGCTTGAAGCCCGAAGCTACATGTGAGCTAGAACCAGCAAAATACATATCGATTGTATCTTTGCCGACGTAAAACCATCCTCTTCCAAATCTAGATGGCGCATAGCATCCTCGAATGTCTTGACATTCTCATTGTGGGTCGTTAACTTTCATGTGTTCCCAATATGGGGTAAAGAGCGAATCACCGATCGCACTTGTTGTTCATCGAGATAGTGTGTGACTCGCATCCTTCACTCACTAATTATGTTCGACATTTTTCTCAAATGTTGCTTTACATTATGCCCATGTGGCATCTTGTAGGTGTCGAATTTGATTGTAAGCTGCCTCGGTTTGGTGACAGTTTTGTCCAAACCTAGCCTTCAATGCGTCCCACATATCTTTTGTATTCTCATGCTGCCCGAACTCTCGTATGATATCATTATCTATACTTGCTCAAGAACGTAATGCGAGCAATCGAGTTCTTTTTCTTCCATACAAGAAGGCTTCCTTGTCCCTTTCTATATTGTGGAGTGTTACCATCTTCCGGTTCACATAATGAGGTTTAGGGCTTCTAGTGCCTCAAGCTCTTCCAAGACATACCTGGATTTTCATACTCCGCATTTTATAATTCTCTCCATTCAATTTCTCTCATTTGTTGAGCTCAAGAACAATATTCTTTGATGCCGTTGCCATAATATCTGAATATTACACATTTTGCATAATTTTAAGTCTATTTATGCAACAAATGCATTATATTCATGCATTTTAACCGTACTAATATACAATTTCATAGTAGACTTTAGAATCGACAGTTCACTATGTTCCCCATCATCATCTAGAAATTCTAATCCGAAACTGCTATCAATACAATTATTCCATTTGTATTCATGCAAAGTTACTAAAACTCATGAACACTCCCACTCAAATGTATAACTAAGATAATGATATATATATATATATATTGCATAGAAAGTCTTTCATCGACAATAAAAAACCTTATTCTAAAATAGAATATCCATTTGACGATAATAAGTCATGAGAAAGAAAAATAATAATAAACTCCTAAACATACTATAAAAAAAAGCTAACATCGAACAAAATCAAATGCAATAACGTGTTTTTCTCCTTTTCCCGGGTTCCAACTTCGATCCATCCAATTTCCTTATTGCAAGGAAATGATGCTTCCATATCTCTAGGGGGATGTACTAAAAAGTTAGGAACCCATATCGATGCCCTAGGATAGCCATTCCGAGGACCCGTGTTGATACGCCAAGGTGCATATCGTCCGTGCAAAGATCTGTTCATCCCAAGCGATGACGTCTTTGCCACCCCGATCTTCATGTACTTGTGCAAGAAATGTAGCACAGATTTCTTGTATGTGTTGTGTTCAATTATTGCACGAGTGAGCAACTCATGCCATTCTCCGGGGATAGAGTTCCTCAATGCATAAAAGGCATCCATCGATGATACCTCATGTCGTCCCCATATGATTTCTTGGAGCATGTCGTTGACCCTTTGTACATGGGTTATAATGTCACATACATTATCCCATCCATATTGGCCCAATTGCTCAACCTTTGCGTTTAGGGCTCATTTATTCTTGGTCTTTTAGGCGTTGTTGAACTTCGCCTTACCCATTTAATCGCATGGTCGATCTTGATGACATTGTTCTTTCAACGAATGCGAGAACAAAATAGATTACTAAAATCCATTAACCATGCAATTATTACAAACATATTGTAATCAAGAACATGCAAAACTAGGTATTAGACAAGCCTTTATTGGTTGGTTGACCCTTTTTTTTTTTTTTTTTGGGTCAACGGTCAAAGTCAACGGTCAACAATCGACATTCAATAATCAACGGGTTGGGTGTTGATACCTAAATTTTGGTCTTCCTTTTAGTCATTAATTTTTGCATAAAAATTAGGGACTAATTTCAGTCCCTAGAAAAAATATTTAAATCATTTTTCACATGGTATGGTTTATTTTATGCATTACATTCCGAATTGGACCAAGGGCAAATGCAAAGTTAAATTGAGGCACGATGGACTTGAGTGGACACTTTCGAGCTTAATTAAGGATAATTCTTCGGATATTCAAGGCTACGGACTCTCTTGGCAAAAAAAAAATCGCATAAGATCTATTGAAGATATGTGAGCTATGAGATGTCAACATGCTACAAGAGCACATGTTCAATGCTATCGGTGGTTGGCATTCAACCATTCTTCGCAGCAAAAAAAAAAATCCTAAACTCGTGAGATATCAAAAGTGATCCGTGCAACCGACGGGAATCATTCTAGGTGTGATTGTGGACTACTTTCATGGGAGGAAAATCTGGTTTATAACAAAAAGTCAGTAATTCATTGAGGAATCCCAATGATTAAGGGATTTCACATTGCATGAAGGATTGTGGGAGATTTTTCTTTGGATCTATAAAAAGAGACCACCAATACACCGCAATGGGAGGAGCTTCACAATATTATAGGGCGGAAAAGTCATGGACTCGGGGGCCATTGATTCGTTAAAAAAGTGAGCATAAGGGGTGAGAAAACGAGAGACGCGACGGAACACCGAAGAGAGGGAGAGGCATATTTCTTTATTCACCCATATTGAGAGGAAGCAGAAATTTTTTTGAAGTTTCTTGAGAGCGGACACTAGAGAGAGCAATTTTCTCGGTGGTTTTGATCCATGCTCCAGGGGGCTTCATCCACAGAATTTACAACTGCACACTTCAAAGATTTCTCCACGGGAGGGTCGAGAATTCTCTCGACATCAAAATTGGTCCACACCAATTCGCATAAGAGGAGCACTTTGAATTAATCAAACTCACATTTGTGAGTCCAAGTGTTGCTTTCTCCTACTCCTCCTCGCCAATTGTCCACTTGTGCTCCCACTTCTTTGTTTGCGAGTCTTTTGACGATCTCTCCAAAGGGTAGCTACTTCGCTCTATTCACGGGTTTAGGCCAACGACCAACAAATTTCGAGCTACGTTGCAGCAATCGTCCGTCATCGTAGTCGAGCTATTGTTCACACCTGAAGCTATTCCGTCGGGATTGGTGCTGATATTGTAGTCGCCTTTCTTTGCAGCCAAAGTCTCGAGGGTCAAACCCAACCACCAACACCTCCCTCGAGCGAACCTGTCCGATTCCGAAAGCCTCGAGCTCGGTCATCAAGTCTCGTGCAAAGTTCAAAGTCGGAAAGCCGATATTCGATTTAGGTAATTTT
The DNA here is from genome assembly GCA_021437795.1 of Rhodamnia rubescens. Lineage (NCBI taxonomy): Eukaryota > Viridiplantae > Streptophyta > Magnoliopsida > Myrtales > Myrtaceae > Rhodamnia > Rhodamnia rubescens. Next base: position 890,973 of record JAILYA010000078.1, on the reverse strand, counting down.
CTTATTCTAGATTATATCTAATTGCCTAATTCGAATATTTGGTTGGTTACTTTGGCATAATGTGTGGATTAGATTGCATATTCTAATTCTTTGTAAGATTAGAATATTACGTGGTTCGTTCAAGATTGATGCATATCCAAAATTGAGTATTCTTGGGAAGTCTTGTAATTGTCACTTGACTCGTTCTAAGGATTGCATATCTAGTTTGAATCCAATTTGGAATTTGATTCTCGTGGAAATCTTGTGATATATCTTTTGCTCAAATTGGAAAGATTGTGACTCATGTGGATACTTCAAATCTTTGTGACAATCTTGTGATAATCCGAAAAATCTTTTGAATATATCGAAGACACTCAAAATATCAAAACCTTTCAAAATGTGATCGATTAGGAAAATCTCCTAATCCGCAACTTGCCACATGAGCAAGGATTTGAGTTCAATCGTTAATCGTAGGATTACGAATTAAAGATTGACTCAAATATTCGAGAAATATTTTTAGGGATCGGTTGAGATATCTATTTTTTTATTATTGATTTGATTGTTATAATATCTTCAGAATGAATATTCTCTTGAGTGATATTTAAAATTCTAAAGATATTACATTGCATTTTGGATAAAAGTTGCATTTTAGAAATAGAATCATGTAGATATTTGCACGTTTAATTTAATTTTAGAATAATTTAGATTTGCATTCTAGGATAGAATATGCATATTCGAGTTGATTTTCATGTCTAAAATAATTCATCTCTAATATGTTAGGGATTAGGCTAATTTAGATCCTAAAATATGCAAGATAATTATCTTTAGGCATAGTTTTATTTAGGGTCACCAATTAATCCGAAAAAAATAAAAAAAATCAAAATAATCTCGCCATGTCATTTATATGATAGGTTTTAGATCATATAGAATCTGCATATTTAGGTTTTTAATTCAAACATCATGTAGTTAATTTAATTAGATTGTAATCGCACGTCCTCTAAGTTAACCATGGAGTTTAATTAAATCCACATGTATTCTTAGGATAGTTTGCATTTACTTACGTCATTGCATTTAGAATGATTTCATGCATTGCATTTAGTTTATTTTTCATTAAAAAGCGAAAATCCAAAAGCGAGAACAATTTGTCTTGGCGCATGCTTCCTGCAATTACTTTTGATTTCCGGATGTTCATTAATTGATTGTGCAACCGCATGATAACCTTTGTTGTGGCTTAGGTTAAAATCAATTAATATTCTCCGACAAAATCTTTTTTCATTAAATGAAATGGTACCGAAAGGGCGTTAGAGCAATCTAGCGTAATCAAGTTCCCGGACTTAGAATCTACAGTTCGTAGAAGTAATTTAGTTCTCCTACTAATTTACTTAGGTTTCTAATCGACCTACCAAAAATGATTAGTGGCTGCTCCAATTCAAAACTCTTTGCATGTTAAGTTGCGATTTGGTATGGACTTGAGAGAGTTCGAGTTAGGTTAGTTAATTTGTTTAATTAATCTCATAGTCCATTAGCCCCGGAAATTTTCAAGTTTTAGGTCGAGACGACTTGGTGACTCCGCTGGGGATTTTTTTTCTTCAAAATTTTTTTGATTAATTAATCACTTTAATTTTCGAAAGAATTAAAAGGAACCTTAGTGGACTTAGGCCAATAATTTCATGAAAAATCGCATTTTTGTTTGGCAATTGGACTCCAGGGTAAGTCCTTAACCTTGTGTTAGATGGTTTTACGAGATGGGAGATATAAGGGGTAGAGTGTGTGGCTAACCCCTTGTTTTGCGTAATTAGAGTTTGGAATCTCTATGATTTATTTCCTGTAATTTTTGAAGCGGTGTTTGCATATTATTTGTTGTGCATGATTTATTGTTTTAGCACTACACCACACCCGTCCCATGGTCGGACCTAGGCCACTAGTTTTTAGGATGGTATTGAGATTGGTTCTAGCGTTCATCATGGGATCATGGTTGAAAGTTAGTCCAAATTCAATCCCGAATCTTTTTCCAAAAATGAGTTTAAAAAATTAGAACTCATGCTTGGTAGGATTACCGAAGCGGGACTTATAATTTTTAACTCGAGAAGCCGAAGTGAAATGACCCGGTTAATCCCGGTTACGTCGTAGGATTACGATTAATCTTGATTATGTGCACGAGATTGTCGCCTTGCCGTAAGTCTTTCGCTTCAATTTGTCGACCTCTAGGATAGATAGAATAAGGCTAACTCACGAATCATGTGCATGTCCATGTGATTGTTTATTTTCCTATCCTACGGTAAAGTATGCTCCCGAACTTTATCTTGTCTTATATTATTTTTTGGGGGTCGGTCCATGATGTTTAGGTTTGTGGCACGTGATTTATAGACAATGGGGCATTCGGATCTTCGTTTCGTGTACATTCCAAAGGCCGAGTTGAAAGCAGATGTGGGATAATTTGAACATTGATGCACGGAATTATGTCCTTAGCCGTATAGGCAATATGTTGCCACTTTTGGACATCGGATTACAGGCGAGGTTATGCAAGCACTTGCACATTTTTGGTGCCCGGATACCGCTACCTTTATTCTAGGTAAGCACGAGCTCACTCCGACTTTGGAAGAATATAGCATTGCCATTGGAAAACCTTTAGACAATGATTTAATTTATCCTTGTGTGGGAATTGATCCGGTTCTCTTTCTTGCTGAATTTTTTAAAATTAGCGAGAATGAAATGAGGAAAGTTTTGAAAGAAAAATGTCAAATGTGTCCTTTCTCATTTCTCATTGAGCGTTTCTATAAAAGCAATTCATACTTGCGAGGTAGGATTTTCATTCTAGCTTTCTTTGGGCTTGTAATTTTTCCACTCCAAAAGAATTTTATCAGTCCATCCATGGCTTGGATAGTTAGGCAAATTTGCGATGGAATGAATTTCATTAATGCTATTCTAGCTGAAACTTTCATATCCTTGACTCGTTTCATAAAAAAGACGGATAAGACATTCCATGCTTCGCCTGAACTTTTGCAAATGTGGTTTTTCTCTCATTACACTAAGTTTGGTTCTAAGATGATTATACCTCCGATAAGTGAAGATGAAAACCCAATTGTAAAATTTCAAGAGCTACAAAAAGATTTTAAAGGATTGTCTCATTCTCAATGGATTGATTTATTTAAAGATTCGAGTCCCAAGATTTTTTTGGGCAAGCTATATGGTTCCGAGTCTCTAAGGCCCGTTTGTATCACGGTGAGCGGGAGCCCATACCCTTGTTGGGTATTATAGGTGTGATGAGATATCATCCTCTTCGTTTGGTACGATAATATGGAGTTTTGCGGGACATTCCACCACCACTCCGGGCTTGATGCTTTTCAAGTCCAATTCGTTGCGATCGAAAAATATGCAACCGAGCTCGGACATATCGATCAAGTTTGGTTCGAGTCCGAAACTCGCCAACTATTGTTACCCGAAGTGGAACCCAAAGGAAAGGAAAGGCTTTATTATGCTAAAGCTCGGTATATCCAGCAGCCATTTCATACCAGCCCATATGCTCCCGAAGTTTTCATTGATGCCCGTGAAGCCCACTCGTCAAGCCGAGATCGAGGCCTATGAGAAGAACGCACGAAAGGCTAAGAAGCAAATGGAGACCTTGGCTAAGGAGAATGCACGACTTCGAAAAGAATTGGAAGCCCGTTCGTCTATAGATTGTGTCCCCACAAAAAGAGAAAAATGACTTGATTGTCGTGTTTACGAGTCATTGTTTCGTGCTTAGTTAGTTTTATTTTAGTTGTAATTATGTTTCATGATTTTGTGGGTTTTTCTTGTAATAAATGTTACATTCGTGAATGACCTTCCGGTCTTCCGTAAGTTTTATTGACCTATTTCATCCTCAATTCGGCTTTTATTTTGTAAATTTTAATTTTAAATTTTTTTTTCGATCACTTTTGAATTGATATAAATTTTCTTGTGAGGATCGACGAAATTGAAAATTTCTTGATTCAATCCATTAGATGTGCTTTATTTTGTTTTGGGGTCTAGAAAATGTCATGGACCGACTCGCTATTATTGTTTGTTATATTCATTTCGATCATTTTTTTTAGGTAATCTACTACGGATCCTCTACACCCTTATAATACTCGATTAATGACGAAAAGAAGGATGGCCAATGAAGTCGAGATTGCTTTGCCATGATTGACGAAAAGCTAAAAGAACACACGAATACAATAAATGAGCATATCACGGCCACCATGTCCAAGATGATGACCGATTTCATGGCCGAACAACAACGAGATCAATGTTGGCTCTCGGTCGGAGATTCCACCTCCGACTCGTCCAAGGCCTCCGCCCCGATAAGACTCTGCAATGGATACTGATCCAACATTTCACCCGGATGATGTTATGTTGATCGACACCGGTATATCTCCGTGAGCCCATGTTCATCATCCACCCCCAAATGATGAGAATGCCAAGTTATTAGCAAAGCTCGACCGAGGCTCCGAAAAGTTGAGGGAACTCAAAGTGTTTCGCCCGCTGATCTATCAATCGTTTCTCGAGTTTAGGTGCTCGAAAAATTCAAGATGCCAACTTTCGAGAAATATGATGGCACTTCAAATTCAATTCAACATATCGAGATGTACCGGGGGCACATGAGTAGATATGTGTCTAATGGACCTCTAATGATCCAAACCTTCCAAGCAAGGTTGAAGGATGCCTCGATGAGGTGGTACACTAACCACCAAATTAACCGGAAGGATTCGTGGGAAGAGGTGGCGAACCTTTTTCATCAAGCATTTTAAATTTAATCTCGATGTCACCATTACACGGGAGGATCCGGAAAGAGCCGAGCGAAAGAAAAGCGAAACTCTAAAGGAGTATGCTACTCGTTAGAGGAATATGGCGGGACAGATTATGCCCCGAACCATCGTAGCGAGATTTGATGAAGCTATTTGTATCAACCCCTACTGCACGCAGTCTTGTTCACGCATGCGATTACGGTGGTCCTGGACGTTTAGTGAGCTCATTTCCATGGGAAAGGAAATTGAGTCCGGACTCAAGAAGGGGTGGTACGGTGAGTCGGGTTCATCTAGCAAGAGATTTTTCAATAAGAAGGAGAAGGAGTCCGTCCCTGAAGTCAACATGACTTACGTGCGAAGGCACCACCTTAGCCCTCGAAGTTGCAATTCACCACCCAACAGCCCAAGCTCTTATGGGCAGCAAAGCCAACAGAACCCACGCCGCCAGCGCAAACCTTGCCAATTTACTCCGCTTCGGAAACATTATCTCGGGTGTTGGCGGTCATGAGGAAGAAGAACTTGCTGAGTTTTGAGCCGCAAAGATCTAACGCCGCCAGCTATGCAAGGTACGATCCATCAAAGAAATGTGATTACCATAGAGGTGAGATAGGGCATTCAACGAGATGATTGTCAAGTGCTTAAACATCGAATACAAGATCTACACGAGGCTGGAGTATTTACATTTCAGCCAACCATAAGCCTAATGTCCCGAACAATCCATTCCCGGATCATTCGGGCGGTGCAAATGTAGTCCTTGGCCCAGGACTCAAGCAAATTCGAGGTTTTAGGGTTCCTTTTGATGATATTGTTGATGCTTTAGTTCGGGCTGGTTATTTTTCGAATGGCGAGATGATATCACTTTGTAAAGTAGAAAAGAAGGTGGATAAGCTAATTAGAGATGGGTTGATCGGAATGACCGATGAGTTCGGAGTCGTGGTCGCTATATCTCGGGTCATCATTGATGGGACGAAGAATTAGCAATGATGACTAATGAACAAATTAAGTTGGACCCGGAGCTAGGCGACATGCCTCCCCTCGAAGATGCTTCGACGACAACCTTGGAATTGTTATAGCCGATGTTTCGGAGGAGTTGGTGCTGGCATCACCTCAACCTTACGCTTACGAGAGCGATAAGATGGTTCTTTGGTCATATGACGTTGATTTGATAACAAGGTCGGGGCGTGCTTACGCCGATAATCAATCGCCAAACCGGTGGCCGAGAAAGAGGCGAAAGAATTCCTAGCCGTGATCAAGGCAAGCGAGTATAGTATGGTCGATCAACCGAGGAAGTTGCTGCGCGAGTTTCATTACTAGAACTTCTCCAAACATCCGAGAAACATCGAGGTGTCCCGATGAAGGTTTTGAGCGAAATCCATGTGCACGAGACAGGTTGAGGAAGATAAGTTGGAGGGCTTTGTCGGGCAATCCTTCTCAAGGATCGGAGTGGCCTTTTCGATGAGGAGATTCCGATCGAGGGACGGGGTCATAACAAAGCACTTCACATTTCGGTGAAATACAAAGAAACTCACCTGGCTAGGGCACTTGTAGATAATGGATTGGCTCTGAATATATGCCCGTTGGCTACTCTTAAGCGGCCGGGAATTGATCCATCCACCATGCAAGCGGCCAAGACTTCAAGCGAGCTTTCGACGGGGTTAAAAGGGATGTGATGGGATAGATTAACCTAGAGCTACAAATCGGACCTTCGGTATTCGATATTCTTTTTCAGGTGATGGATATCCCTTCGCTTTCAATTTCTTGTTAGGTCGACCATGGATTCACAATGCGGGCGCAGCACCTCTAGTCCGCACCCGAGAAAATCAAGTTTGTGGCTGAAGCAAAGTTAGTTAGAGTTTATGGGGAGGAGGATCACTGAATCTTCAATGCAACATCGGTCCCTTATATAGAGCCCAATCATGTAGAGGAGGATAGCTATCATTCATTTGAGATAGTTCATGTCGTTCAAGCTTCTCCTAACATGCCTTTACCTTTTCCCGAGGTTTCTAATGCGGCTATCATGGTGGCGAAAGTCATGGTAGGTAATGATTTTGAGCTAGGCAAAGGTCTTGGGAAGGAAGGCCAAGGCATTGGCGCGCCTATTGAGACGAAGGGACAAACTCACACAGTGGTTTAGGATATCATGGGCTCGAAAGCCATGGACGAGGCCGTAGTCATCGTGGAGGCCGATGAGGAGCGAGGTCAAAGTCCTTTACCACCTCCCATTGATCATACCTTTTGCTCGGTTAGAGTAGTAGGAGGGTTCAAGCCTTTAGAGTCAAGTCCAATTGAAGATGACCTCGGACTCATCTTTCTCGAATGGTCCCGGACATGACTGTTCCACCTAAGAAGACGGGTAAAGTAATTTTGGTCAGTTTATTTGATGATTCCGAGGATGATCAGCCATATGATCTCAAAAAGCCCGAACCAAAGGTCGTGGGAGTGAACTTTGACAATGGTATATCCTACCTTACTTGGTTGTTTTGCTAGAACCTCTATCGGTGCAATTATAGAAGGACCACTTTGGAGGAAATGGAGGTTGGCCCTCAAGAGTAAGTTCTCGCATTTTCCCTGCGTGGGAATTTTTATTGCTTTCTAGGATTTTCTTTTCCTATCCCACTTTAGGATCTTCAATTCAATAAGATGTAATTGATTGATTCATTATCAATAAAATTACCGAAGTTTTGGAATCTTGTTGAGGCATACCAAACCAGCCAATGACGATAACCAACTATCAAATAAAATTGTCATCCATGGTAAGAACCGAGGGCTGGGCTTCTTCAGGAATTCTTGTCCCACGGTCTTTGAAAACAAAGTTCTTCGAGGAAAACATCCGTGATTTTTTGAAAATGACAAAAAAGCGATACATATTTAAACCCCATTTGTTTTTTCGATTCCGTTACTTTATGTTCTAGGGGCAATTTTGAGGAGGGAAACCCAATGGATTCGAAGTATACGATCTAGATGAGTCTAATCCAGGCTATGAGGAAATTCGCAAGGATTTTGAAAGGTATGAGACAGTCTAAACCTCCGACCGAGGAAGAGACGGTCTCAATTAACCTTGGCAATGCAAAAAACCCTAAAGAAGTTAGGATTGGGGCAAACCTTCCGAGATGATGTGGGTGAGCGTCGACTAAACTTTTAAAGGATTACCGGGACATCTTCGCTTTGTCCTACGCAGATATGCACGGTCTCGATCGATCGATCGTCGAACACTTTGTCTACCGACCGATCCTTCGGTCAAACCCGTGACGCAAAGGTCACCGAAGGCTAAGCCGAGTTGGCACGAGAAAATCAAAGAAGAGGTTATGAAACTTCTCGATGTAGGATTTATTGAGACTACCCAATACTCGATTGAGTTGCTAATATAGTCCCAGTGCTAACGAAAGATGGTAGGGTTTGGGTTTGTATTGACTATCGAAAATTGAACAAAGTCGAGTCCTAAGGACAATTTTCCACTCCCACACATTGATGTGCTTGTGGACAAACACGGCCCGGATTTGAGCTATTTTCATTCATGGATGGTTTCTCGGGGGTATTACCAGATCCTTATGAACGTGAATGATAAATTGAAGACTACATTTACCACCCCATGGGGTTTATTCCATTATAAGGTGATGCCATTTGGCCTTAAAAATGCTGGTGCCACCTACCAATGGGCCATGGTAATGCTATTCCATGATATGATGCACAACGAGATCGAGGTTTATGTCGACGACATGATTGCTAAAACTAGACGTGGGGAAGATCACATCAAGACCTTGACAAAGTTGTTCAACGGACTCGAAAGTTCGGGTTACGCCTCAACCCAACCAAGTGCATCTTTGGTGCTAGCTCGGGTAAATTGCTCGAATTCATTGTTAGCAATAAGGGTATTGAGATTGACCCATCTAAAGTAAAAGCCATCTCGTGAGCTTAGGCCACCCACGACGCTTAAAGAAGTTCGAAGCCTTATAGGTAGGTTAAATTACATTACATGATTCATTTCTCGGTTATCCGAGACAGCTAAGCCTTTCTTCAAATTGCTAAAGAAGAATGCGCTAGTCGAGTGGAATGGCGAGTGCGAAGAAGCCTTTGAAAAGCTAAAACAACACCTCATGAATCCGCCTGTACTTGTTCCATCGATGCCGGGGCAACCTCTAATCCTTTACCTTACGGTCTACGAGTGAGTCTCTAGGTGCCACGCTTGCTCAAAAAAGTAAAGAGGACAAAAAAGAGCGTGCGATTTATTATTTGAGTAAGAAGTTCACCGCCTCGAGATGAACTATTACGAAGTAGAAAGAACGTGTGCATCACTAGTGTGGGTACTTCACGGGCTAAGGCAATACACTCTGCATTACCAGGATATTACTCGTAACGGAATGTGATCCCATCAAGTACTTACTCAATCAACCCGCATTAGTTGGAAAACTGGCGAAATGGCGATTCTCATCTTAGAATTTGATGTTCGGTTTTTATCTCAAAAATCAGTTAAAGGACGAATAATTGCTGATGTTACGCCGAAAATCCTAGGGCAAATGAAGATCTAGGCTCGCCGAAGGACGAAATCATGTCAATTGATGAGTATGTATGGACCATGTATTTTGATGGTGCCGTGAACTTGTCGGGATCGGGTATCGGGCGGTGCTAATATCTCCAAGCGGACAAAGATTATCCTATAGCCGCTAAGCTAATATTTCCATGTACAAACAATATCGTTGAATATGAGGGATGCATCCTTGGTTTACAAGCTGCAATGGAAATGGGAGTAGCTCGACTTAAGGTGTTCGAAGATTTGGCCCTCATTATTCTTCAGATCGTTGGTAAGTGGAAAACCGAAAATACCAAGTTGCAGCCCTATCACTCCTATTTAGAGGGGTTGGTGGAAGAGTTTGAAGACATTTCGTTTGAATACTTGCCAAGGACTCAAAACCATTTTGCCGATACTTTGGCTACGTTATCGGCAATGCTTCGAGTCATGAGTGGGCTAGAAGTTGAGTCTTTAAAGATCGAGGTCTTGCGGAAGCCGGCTTATTGCATGGCCGCCACCGAAGACCCCGACGGCAAGCCATGGTATTATGATATCAAGGCATACCTTCGAGACACGGGAGTTTCTCGAGAAGAGTACGCATCCAACCAAAAGTATATCAAGAAAATGGCGTCGAAGTTTTTCTTGATTGGGGAATGTCTATACAAGCGGTTTTATGATTCAATTTTGTTAAGGTGTGTAGATTCAACCGAAGCCGTTCGTCGATGCTAGAAGTACATGATGGAGCATGTGGTCTGCGCATGAATGGCCATATGCTAGCAAGGAAGATAATGAGGATGGGTTATTACTTGGCTCACATTAAAGAGTGACTGCATTCAGATGTCCGGGAGTTGTCACAAGTGCCGGATCTATGAAGACAAAATCAATGTTCCCTCGAATGAATTGCATCGATGTCCGAACCATGGCCATTTTCAATGTGGGGCATTGATGTAATTGGACCAATCAATCCTAAGGAGTCAAATGGACATCGATTTATCCTGGTTGCTATCGATTATTTTACGAAGTGGATTGAAGCTATGTCCTACACTCGTGAGTCACGGCACGGAATGTAGTGAAATTCATTCGTCGAGACATTATTGCTCAATATGGTGCACCCGAGATCATAATTACTGATAATGGGTCCAATCCGAACAATAAATTGGTGGATGATTTGTTCAAGGAGTTCAAGATTAAGCATTTGAATTCATCTCCATATTGTCCGCAGATGAACGGAGCGGTCGAAAGCGGCCAATAAGAATATTAAGAAAATTTTGGCTAAAACAACGAGAGAATTATCGTGATTGGCATGAGAGATTACCTTTGTGCTTATGGCATATCGGACTTCTATCCGGACGTCTACAGGGGCAACACCATAATCTCTTGTGTACGGTATGGAAGCAGTTCTACCTATTGAGGTTGAAATTCCTTCGTTACGTATTCTTTCGCAGTACAATTGTCGAGGCGGATTGGATCCAGCGGAGATTGGACCGATTGAACATGATCGATGAGAAAAGACTTAGGGCTCTATGTCATGGCCGGTGCTACCAGCAACGAGTTGCTAAATCTTTCAACAAGAAAGTGAAGCCCCGACACTTTCAGGTAGGCGACCTTATCCTGCGGAAGTTGTTGCCAATAATTCCTCTTCCGAAGGAAAATTTGCCCCAAACTATAGCGGCCCATACATTGTGAAGAAAGTCCTTCCAGGAGGTGCTTTGATCTTGGCCGAAATGGATGGTCGTGTTTTCTCGACTCCTGTTAATTCGATTACGTGAAGAAGTATTACACTTGATTTGTACTCATTCGACTTTGTTCCTAAATAATCAAGTTTCAAATTGAATTTCATGAATCAATTGACTTTCTTGTTCTATTACTAAGTTTTGTTTGAAGAAGGCTTTTGATCGGGAAATTTGTTTCTATCCTAATGAAATGATCATATTATATGAGAGACATCCGGATGATGAAAGGCAAGTCATTTCCATACACGTCCCGAAAATTAATCCCAATGCGAGTTGAGTGAAAATTTCCGTGCCGACAAGGTAAAGGATTATCTCGAGAAAAGTATGATGACCAAAGTGATGAAAGGTATTCACTTCCTCTATCTAAACACTACAAGTTATGCTTTGCATAATCCTTTGAGCAAAGATTCATTTCTTATCCTTGTCGGGAATAACCCCGCATTGGGGCAATATATTAGAAATTCAGAAATGGTTAGAATTTTTCTTGCTTTCACTTGCATCAATCTTCAAACATATTTACTGCATGCAAATTATGTGTTAGCTTGAGTGCCTTAGATATGACGAAGAGCTTTTTTTTTCTATCTCCCTACACACTATACCCTTTGCGTACCCAATTTGAGTGGTGGATTCATTTTAACCCAATTGGTGATCATTCCCATGGTGAACAAATGAAATTAGCTCAAAGCAAGTTCAAAATGATTTGGGGCAAGTGGAAGCTTAGAAGAAATCAAAGAAAAGGTGCAAAAGGACTTCATTAAGCAAAGTTCTCTCTTAAAAAGGATCTCTCTCTCTCAACAAAAAAAGAAGAAGAGAGAAGAGAGAAGAGAAATCGAATTCTTCCGAAAGAAAGAAAAGAAAGAAAGTCAAGAAAAATTTCTCAAAAGAGAAAATTCTTTCTCGAAAAGAGAGCTCTTTCTATATAAAAAAAAGGAGAAGAGAGATAAAAATCTCTCTTGAAAAGAAAAATCAGGGAGAGAGACCCCAAAAATTTTGATGTGCAAAATTGCTTCTCGAAAGGAAATCACTTGAAAGAATCCCAAAACGAGTTTGCAAATTGTCGGAGCAAAAATCTACGATGGAGGCTTGATAAATGATCACCAACTCCCGTTTCCTCGAATGATACCTCTCTTGATGAAAATAAGCCATTCATTTCTAGCCTACCCAAACTTGTGTTACAACCCTTGGTCAAAGTCTCTTCAGATTAGGGCACTAATGTTAACATAGAATTTCATATGCTTATAAATGTTGCTCGAAGAAGTGCGAGCAAGATTTTTCTATCTCATTTTTGCGGGTTTCTTGACTTGTAAACCCGGAGCAATAGATGATATCAATTCTTTTAAAGCCACGACTCTCATGAGTCCCCATTGTTAAACCCTTGACCAAACTTACATTTCGGTCCTTCAAAAGACCTCTCGGATTGGTTAGGTCATACCGATTTCGAGAATATCCGGATCCTCGTCATGTGCGATGAAGAGAGTCCGAGTGATTTTTATACCCGCATCAAAGGTCGGGTCAAAAGCTTTTCATTGAGAGTGAGTGGAAAAGTCCTTTCTAATTGAAGGTCCCTCATAAATGTGATCAAATTGTCGAAAGGACGAAACCTTTTTCTTTACTTTCCTCAATGGAGCTTGGCAACAAGGCGAGATTCATGAATTATGTTTTCTTTGCCCATGCACATTTATTATTTTAACCCCGTCTCGGGTAAAATAGGTGCATTGCAATTAACTCTGTCATTTTTTAACGAAGAAGAATTCGGGTATGTATCTTACTTATTCTTCATTGTTTCTCTTTATGTCTACCCGAGTGGAATAGGTAATGCATATCACCGATATATTCACCGAGTGGAATATGTGACATATTCTTTGTGTCTACTTAGTGGAACAAGTAGTGCAATCCATTTCGTGTTCGCCCGAAGTGGAATAGGCGACATGATATCTCTCATATGTTTACCCAGTGGAATAGGTGATATATTTTTTGTGTACGCTCTGATGGAATAGGTAGCACAATTCATTTTCATATTCACCCAATGAAATAGGTGAAGCGATCCCCTTGTATGTTCACCTAGTGGAATAGGTGACATATCCCTTTGTGTTTGCCCGAGTGGAATAGGCAACACAACCAACCTCATGTTCACCCAATGGAATAGGTGGCATGGTCCTTTTGTGATTGCCCGGTGGTATAGGCGATACGTTTCTCATTTTTTTCAAATGGCTTTTTTAAGTCATATCATGCTGCTGCTTGTTTCGCACCGTAGAAAATTACGGGTAATAGACAGGCAATTACGTACCTTGAGAACCTTACTTCCAAGTGGAATAGAAGTTCGAAGACCAAAGGAGTTCTAGCATCACAAAGTTTTCCTCACTTGGGCACTTTTTGTATGCGATCCGTATTTAAGGCTCTTTTACCGCTCCGCATGAAGTAAGAAGCCTTAGCATACGTTCCTTATTGCTTACATTTTGCATAGCATGCATCATTCAATTTGAAAATTAGGATTAAAAGCCCACACAAAAAAAATCATTTATTATTTGCATTGCCAAAATTTAGGATTAATTTTGTCTTTGAGTAAAATCTCTGCGAGCTTCCACTCAAAGAGGGGCGGGTGTTGATACCTAAATTTTGGTCTTCCTTTTAGTCATTAATTTTTGCATAAAAATTAGGGACTAATTTTAGTCCCTAGAAAAAATATTTAAATCATTTTTCATATAATATGGTTTATTTTATGCATTACATTCCGAATTGGACCAGCGACAAATGCAAAGTTAAATTGAGGCACGATGGACTTGAGTGGACACTTTCGAGCTTAATTAAGGATAATTCTTTAGATATTCAAGGCGACGGACTCTCTTGGCAAAAAAAAAAGCATAAGATTTGTTGAAGATATGTGAGCTATGAGATGTCAACATGCTACAAGAGCACATGTTCAATGCTATCGGTGGTTGGCATTCAACTCATATCGTAGCAAAAAAAAAAATCCGAAATCAGAGATATCAAAAATGATCTGTGCAACCGATGGGAATCATTTTAGGTGTGATTGAGGACTACTTTCATGGGAGGAAAATCTAGTTTATAACAAAAAGTCAGTAATTCATTGAGGAATCCTAATGATTAAGGGATTTCACGGTTGCATGAAGGATTGTGGGAGACTTTTCTTTGGATCTATAAAAAGAGACCACTAATACACCGCAATGAGAGGAGCTTCACGGTATTATAGGGCGAGAAAAGTCATGGACTCGGGGGGCCATTGATTCGATAAAAAAAAGTGAACATAAGGGGTGAGAAAACGAGAGAGGCGACGAACACACCGAAGAGAGGGAGCGGCATATTTCTTTATTCACCCATATTGAGAGGAAGCAGAAATTTTTTTGAAGTTTCTTGAGAGCAAACACTAGAGAAAGGAATTTTCTCGGTGGTCTTGATCCATGCTCCAGGGGCTCATCCACAGAATTTACGACCGAACACTTCAAAGATTTCTCCACGGGAGGGTCGAGAGAATTCTCGACATCAAAATTGGTCCACACCAATTCTCATAAGAGGAGCACTTTGAATTAGTCAAACTCACATCATTGAGTCCAAGTGTTGCTTGCTCCTACTCCTTCTCGCCAATTGTCCACTTGTGCTCCCACTTCTTTGTTTGCGAGTCTTTTGACGATCTCTTCAAAGGGTAGCTACTTCACTCGATTCACGGGTTTAGGCCAACGACCAACAAATTTCGAGCTACGTTGCAAAGCAATCGTCCGTCATCGTAGTCAAGCTATTGTTCACACCTGAAGCTATTCCGTCGGGATTGGTGCCGATATTGTAGTCGCCTTTCTTTGCAGCCAAAGTCTCGAGGGTCAAACCCAACCACCAACACCTCCCTCGAGCGAACCCGTCCGATTCCGAAAGCCTCGAGCTCGGTCATCAAGTCTCGTGCAAAGTTCAAAGTCGGAAAGCTGATATTCAGATTTAGGTAATTTTCTTATTCTAGATTATATCTAATTGCCTAATTCGAATATTTGGTTGGTTACTTTGGCATAAAGTGTAGATTAGATTGCATATTCTAATTCTTTGTAAGATTAGAATATTACGTGGTTCGTTCAAGATTGATGCATATCCAAAATTGAGTATTCTTGGGAAGTCTTGTAATTGTCACTTGACTCGTTCTAAGGATTGCATATCTAGTTTGAATCCAATTTGGAATTTGATTGTCGTGGAAATCTTGTGATATATCTTTTGCTCAAATTGGAAAAATTGTGAATCATGTGGATACTTCAAATCTTTGTGACAATCTTGTGATAATCCGAAAAATCTTTTGAATATATCGAAGACACTCAAAATATCAAAACCTTTCAAAATGTGATCGATTAGGAAAATCTCCTAATCCGCAACTTGCCACATGAGCAAGGATTTGAGTTCAATCGTTAATCGTAGGATTACGAATTAAAGATTGACTTAAATATTCGCGAAATATTTTTAGGAATCGGTTGAGATATCTATTTTTTTATTATTGATTTGATTGGCATAATATCTTTAGAATGAATATTCTCTTGAGTGATATTTAAAATTCTAAAGATATTACATTGCATTTTGGATAAAAGTTGCATTTTAGAAATAGAATCATGTAGATATTTGCACGTTTAATTTAATTTTAGAATAATTTAGATTTGCATTCTAGGATAGAATCTGCATATTCGAGTTGATTTTCATGTCTAAAATAATTCATCTCTAATATGTTAGGGATTAGGCTAATTTAGACCCTAAAATATGCAAGATAATTATCTTTAGGCATAGTTTTATTTAGGGTCACCAATTAATCCGAAAAAATAAAAAAATCAAAATAATCTCGCCATGTCATTTATATGATAGGTTTTAGATCATATAGAATCTACATATTTAGGTTTTTAATTTAAACATCATGTAGTTAATTTAATTAGATTATAATCGCATATCCTCTAAGTTAGTCATGGAGTTTAATTAAATCCACATGCATTCTTAGGATAGTTTGCATTTACTTACGTCATTGCATTTAGAATGATTTCATGCATTGCATTTAGTTTATTTTTCATTAAAAAGCGAAAATCCAAAAGCGAGAACAATTGTCTTGGTGCATGCTTCTTGCAATTACTTTTGATTTACGGATGTTCATTAATTGATTGTGCAACCGCATGATAACTTTTGTTGTGGCTTAGGTTAAAATTAATTAATATTGCCTAACAAAATCCTTTTTCATTAAATGAAATGGTACCGAAAGGGCGTTAGAGCAATCTAGCGTAATCAAGTCCCCGGACTTAGAATCTCCTGGTTCGTAGAAGTAATTTAGTTCTCCCGCTAATTTACTTAGGTTTCTAATCGACCTTCCAAAAATGATTAGTAGCGACTCCAATTCAAAAATCTTTGCATGTTAAATTGCGATTTGGTATGAACTTGGGAGAGTTCGAGTTAGGTTAGTTAATTCGTTTAATTAATCTAACAATTCATTAGCCCTGGAAATTTTCAATTTTTAGGTCGCGACATCGGGTCCTCGGGTCAAAACGGGTCACGGGTCGGGTTTGTACTAAAACAGAACCGGATTATGACTAACCCAAACCTAGATTAGGACTAACCAAAAAAGAGTTATAACAGCATTAAATTGGAACAGGGATAAGCTAAAATGGGGTTAGAACGAAAAATAATCCGTGAATAGGCCTCGGCACGCACGCGCATGTAAGCGTGTGAAGACCACGCGCGGTGTGCGCCCTGCGCGTGCGGCGCATGCAGCCTCCTCCCGGTGGCCTACGGCGGCGAATCAATTAGGATCAATCAGGAAACAAGTGATCATGGCGCGATAACAAAGAAGGGTACAAAACCCTATTTCTATCTAAGATCTAATTGCGAAAACATGCCCTATATAACGCTTGAATCACCGATCGAAGAGAGTATATCACGAGGACATACCTTGATTATCACAGATTAAAGCCCCTTTGCGATCTTGGGAGTTCCTCCTTGTTGAACGCCAATCGACAAGTGAATCTTAGGAGAGAGCGTACGTAGTTTTTGTTTTGTGTTTGCTTGAAAGTGACAGACCGAGGAACCGTACGCAGAAGCGTCGTTCTCTTTTTATTTTTACGTCCGTGAAGAGATGTGTCCTTTCATGTTTGAAATAGCGAGATAATCGCTAGTGGTCGGTGATTGCCCGCATGGGCGTACACCGTAAGTTCCACGCACCAACAAACACAATACAATCATGGTTTGATTATGCTTCACAAAAAATTATTTAGAAAATGATGAACCACCGTAATTACCAATTTCATTGGACTGCTCGGGAGCCGGATAGGACCAATGGTCCGGCTCGGTCCAATCCACGATTCCGAAAATCGAGAATCGGGACTAACAATCCGATCCTTGGTTCCGGAGGGAATCGGAAGAATCTAGACCTTGCTCGCCCCTAACTGCAACTGTGTGATAACCAACCCATTCAACCAATTTTTGAACCCAATCAACTCACATGTGGTTATGGTTGTAACTCTATATCTAGCTTCTGCATTAGGGCCAGCCTTCTATTTCTTGCTCTTCATGAGGACAGATTTTCTCCAATGGACACGTAGTAACCAATCGTGGAACTCCAATCGAAGGGGTAACTATCTCACTCGGCATCGATGTAGCCAACAATGACAAAATTTCAAAAGGTTTATAATTTAAGTGATAGAATTGAAAGGTTTAGAATTGAAATGACAAATTGTCAAGATGTTGAGAGCTAAATTGGCACAATTAAAATGTTTATGAATAAATTGGCAATTCATCAAGATGTTTATGAATAAATAGGCAAAATTGAAAGGTTTAAAACTGAATTAACTGTCGTATAATAGGTTTAGAACTTTTTGGGACAACTTTGTATCCGGAGATACTTGAGGTTACCAACCAATCTTCTGTGTCTTAGGTTGGGAAAAGGCTTATTCTCACATGGTAATAATGTGATGTTCGGATCCACTGGAGTAGCAATTGGCTTAGCATTGACTAATCAAGTTTCTTGAAAAATTTCAGATTACGGGGTGGAGTGGCAAGGCGCTACGCATCCCCGTTAGTCGTTTCCTTCCGCTCTCTTGTTTAATAATTGGCCTGGCATTCGATTCATGCCCATTTAATTGAACGCTGTATTGATGGGATTGGACTCGTCCACGTTCAATGGTTTGCATTCATAAGTAGTTCTTGTATTGCCCTTTTGAGCCCATTGTTTATTTTGGATTGGATTCATCCACTCGTTTTATTTGCTTTTGTATGATAGAACTTAGCCAAGAAATGTGGTACCCAAAAGGCGACCGGGGGTGCTAATCCTTTCCATGAGTAACTGACCCCAAACATAGATATCTATGCCCACGTAAGTTTCATTATTTAGTTTCTCTTTCACATAATTTTTACGGTTAATACGATGAAAAATCCCAAGCTGGTACACTTATGACAAATTATCTCAATTTTTTTTATCACAAAAAACCCTAAATTGGTATATTTATGATAAATTTACCCATAAACTATTTTTTCACAAAAAAACTCCAAATGGTTACACTTGTGACAAATATACTTTCTAATTTTTTTACCACCAAAAATCCTAAACCGATCCACTTGTGACAAATTTATCATATGTTAGTTTTTGTTAAATTGAATTAATACCACAAAAAACCCCCAAATTGATCATTTCGACAAATAGAGGGTAAAAACTCTAAACTTGTGTCATCTAACACAACAATTTGAAAGTAAAATTTAACGAAAACTTACATAGAGTAAATTTGTCACGGGTATATCAGTTTAGAGTTTTGGTGGTAAAAAAAATAGTTTAGAGTATATTTGTCATAGGTATATCGTTTGGGATTTTTTGTTGGCAAACAAATAATTTGACCTAAAATCTATCACATGTATATTGATTTGGATTTTTTGTGGTACTAATCCTAAGTTTTATGAGTTTTAGTTAACTTTAGTAACATGAATGTGCAATTTCGTTAGGGGAACTTTCCTTTCTCCTGTTTTAGGGAAAACATGTACTCGACATATCTTCAAAATACATGCTGATTGTGGGGAATCCTAAGATTTGAAAAACCAAAAAATGACAACTTGATGTGCACGGCAAATCGACTATTTATTTATTTATTTTTTGGTGATCGGCAAATCCAAAAAATGGGAAGATTAGAGGATAAATCTCATTAATGGCTGATGTAGTAACATAAAATAAGCTGAAAAGTTATGGTAGACCAAGTTAAATGTAATTGACGATTGTTTTGAGAATCACAGCCGATAAAGAGCATATGTTTCTCATTACGAAGACTCATGAGTAGAGGTAGTAAAATGGGTCAAGAACCCATATTTTATTCTAGTGTGGTCATAAAAAAGTTACTTAACAAACTTGAGTCATAAATAGGTATCTTAACAACTTAATGGATCTTAAGTGGGTTTTTTTATTTTCTTTATCTTCTACCTTTTACCTTTTTTTAATTTTTTTCTTTCTTTCTTTTGTTATTTTTTCCCCGAGGAGTCCGGCGAGGCCCCTACATCCCTTGCTAGATCCGGGCAATGGTCGAGCCCTTGCCCGTGGTCGGCGAGGGCTTCGTGGCTGGCGAGAACCACTAGCCTTTGCTGGACTTTGAAAAAAAAAAAAAAGAAAAAGAAAATAAAAAAGGAAAATATAAAAATAAAATAAAAAATTAATTTTTGATTTTTTAATTTAAAAAATTGTTGACAATGTTCTAGTAATCTAATTTTTTAATGATGCATAAGATTTGCTAAATTGTATTAATTATGGAAGTGTTTTAATCATATGAATTAGGTCGGGTATGAGTCATTAGATTTGTACTATATGAAATGGGTCAATATGAGTTGGACCATATTCGACCCGAGCCAACCCATCCTTTTTGACATTTGTACTCACGAGGAAGTCAAAACCTGGGAAGGGAAACTAGCACGAAAGTTGGGTGTGTCTTTGTGTACGGCGAGCATCTGTGTGCATTCCCATGTCTCTTAGATTACATAGTACTTAATGTAGCAAAGTTGGCTCAATTGGAGAAAATGTGATTAGCTTACCAAATAATTTGTTTCAGAATCAAATTCGGATTGAGTAGAAAACCCATATGAGGTGAATCGAATCTCCGATCAATTTGTGTTTCGGGCATTTGCTATCTTATGTAAAGAGACTACTCGACTTCTAGCATGCCCATGGAGTAGTAATGATGATATTGTACATTGTAAAGATGGGGGATAAGCTTCATCGTCGAGAGGGAAACAACTCGATCACCACTAAGGTTCCTAAGTGATCGCTTAGTTGTACTGAGTAGTTATAAACTCAAATCGATTATCCTTAGTGAATATGGAAGATTCTTGATCACACCTAAATAAGATAAATGTGCCGGTTGCTCATCCACATTGTTTTAATTGTTTGGAAAAAAAAGGCATTGAGCCCGAAATTTCAAATTGGAGCATATCATTTCGAATAATAGACCTATCCTTGGGTTTTTTTTTCAATTTAATTTTTTTAAAAAAATATTTACAAAAATATTTAAAAAATAATAATATTTACCGATTTGGACCTCGCTCGGCAATTGGGCTGCCGAGCAAGGCCCACTTCGCCGAGCGAGTTGGCCTTTTTTTTAAAAATTTCATTTTTTTAAATTTCGTATTTTTTTAATTATTGGTACTTATAATATTTATTTTATTTATAATTTTTTCTTGTGAAGCTTATCTTTATAACTTAATTAGCAATAATTAATGTAAAAATTTATTAAGATCTATAATTAATAAATAATGTTGTAATTATTTAATTAATTAAAAATATTCATAAAATAAAATTGATAAGATATATGAAAAAAAGAGATTTTCATAATACATAACAATCGTTAACTTACCAATTATAAATAAATAAAATAAATATTATAAGTATAAATAATTAAAACAATATATGAAATTTTAAAAAAAATACGACTGCTTGCCGAGCGTGTCGGCCCAATTGCCGAGCAAGACCCAAATCGGTAAATATTTTTTTTTAAAATAATTTCGTAAATATTTTTTTAAAAATTAAATTGAAAAAACCCCATATTTTTACGAGATATGCCTTCGGCGGTCTAGTATTATACGACGAGGAGGACGAGGATCCGGATGAGTAGGATGTATATATGACGAAGGCATATCTTGTAAAAATATGGGGTTTTTTTCAATTTAAATTTTTTAAAAATATTTACGAAATTATTTTAAAGAAATAATTACTTATTTGGGTCTCACTCTGTAATTGGGGTGACGCCTGGGGCTGCCAAGCAAGCGGACCTTTTTTTTTATTTCGTATTTTTTTTTAAAAATTCATATATTTTTTAATTATTGATACTTATAATATTTATTTTATTTATAATTGGTAAGTTGACGATTGTTATATATTATGAAAATCTCTTTTTTTTTTCATATCTTACCACTTTTATTTTATCAATTTTTTTAATTAATTACATAATTGCAACATTATTTATTAATTATATATCTTAATAAATTTTTACATTAATTATTGCTAATTATGATATAAAGATAAGCTTCACAAGAAAAAAATTATAAATAAAATAAATATTATAAGTACCAATAATTAAAAAAATGAAATTAAAAAAAAGGCTAGCCCACTCAATGGCCGTTGAGCAAGGGGTTGAGCAGGCCAATTGCCGAGCGAGGCCCAAATCGGTAAATATTATTTTTTAAAAATATTTTTGTAAATATTTTTTTTTAAAAATTAAATTGAAAAAAAAACCCCTTTCCTTAGCTACTCAATGAGAGGTATATTTATTAATTTTATGGAATGCAACTTTGAACTTCCAACTCGACCCAAAAAAAAAAAAAAATTGAACTTCCAAAGTCTTCTGACCGAAGATTTTATTCTTGATGATGCTAAAATTATCTTGAAACCTTTTGAGCTCAAATTCTAACTTTTCAAAGATCAAATATCATAGTATCTATCGACTAAATTTCGAGAATGCATTATAGTGTTGTCCTATAAACCAACTTAAGAGCTTTAACTTTTCAACGCCTAGACCGTGATGGTCTTGTCTTGCATGATAAATGGCAAAAGCTATATAAAGTAGAATCACACGAATTAGTAGGGATACTCAAAACCGAAACAAAAAATCCAACTTTTTTGGTATTTGTTTTCTTTAATCTGCGTTGGCATCTGTCCTTTCCGGGCCGTCAGGTTGGCATAGCAAACCATGATGATGAAAGAGATAAATGTGCTGTTGGATAATTAAACAATGATTATTTCTACTCTTATGGATCAGACAAGTCTCTAATCTTTCATTTGACAACAGTTGTTGTTGTTGTCGTCAAAATTAGGTAGTATACAACCTGTAAACCAGTGATGTGTTGGATATTTTGATAAAAGCAACTCGGAATCTTGAACATGGTTCCTTAGATTTTTCTAGGTTGATTGAATATCAAAGCATTGTGTGTCCTCACATAATTGCTAATATTAGGCCTAAAACTTAGAAGAAAATGATATTGATGGTCTCTAAATTTCATCAATATGCGATGTCATCCTTAAAATTTTTATTCATTTCATATGGTTCTTGAATTATTCATAAATGTTTAATGTATCCCCTAAATTTTCAATTTGTTCATTCCAATCTTTCAACCATTTGACAAAGTCAAATCATCCCTTCAGTAGTTTTCACAATTTCCATTAATAAGAAATTAATGATTAATAAAAGTACGAGTTTCTATAGTTAAATTAACGTTGTTAAGACTTAAAATTATAGGAATATCAACCCAACAGAACACTTAAATCCTTAATAAAAAGATAGCATTTGTTTGGGTTGATTTAGGAAAGCACACATATTCTAAATTATGGAAATAGTATAATTCACGAAAATATGTTATTTATATTGGATTACCGATTGAGATTGTCAAAGAAAGTTAAGCGACTAAATTTTGAACAAATTAAAAGTTCATGAATCACATTGAATCTTTAGAAATAATTTAAGAATTTATTATGAATGGCTTCTTTTATTGTACTGAAATAGTAAACTTAATCTCACGTGTGGAAGTCATTTCACGATATTATATAACCACTGCATGAGAAGAATAAGAAGAAAACCATAAAAAGAACATTAAGGTAGAAAATCTTGGATTATAAATATATCTTTTAATTTAACATTAGTAATTATTGTTTTATTATTTAATAAGTGCAAATGATGTTTAATTGTTCGACTTTGCTAGCATTTCTTGGGAGTCACCTGCCAATTCTGGTTTGATTTAAGAGTAGAGAGTAGTGGTTGGGAGTAGACGTGGCCGGTTCCAGTTTCGTTTTTTACATTTAATTTTTAAAATAATAAATAATAAAATAAACATAATAAATTATAAATTATAAATTATAATCAAATTGTACATTGTAATAAAATTTAGAGAAAAAGAGATGGAGAAGGAATGGGCTTAAACTTAATGAATTATCATTAAGCGCCTACATATCTTTTTGGGGATAGAACTTAGAAGAATCAAAGCCCATGTAGTTCTTTTACCTTTGATAACCCCAACTTACCTCATCATCAATCGTCGCTATCCGTTGTGGTACCCGTGGTAGTGGTATCTCCACAATCCTCACTAAAGAATTCGTGTTCTCGATCCAGCTCTTGGTGTCGAAATCTAGCTTTTGTCTAATCGTCTACACAAGCTTGAGCTTCCACGGACTCCGGACTTAATCTTAAGCGGCGAGAGTCCAAAACTAATCCTCCAGCGCTAAATGCTTGTTCAACGGCAACTGTTGAAGAAAGGGTTGCTAATATCCGGCTAGCAATGAGGGCGAGAACTGGGTAATCGATCGAGTAACTCTTCCATCACTCTAGCATTTGAAAATGCATCTTGTGTTCGGCATCACGAAACTCAAATTAAGTGGTTAAATATTTTTCTAATTCGAAATACTTGCCCGTTGCCCCTTTTGATTTTTATTTTTTGTCTACTTTTGAACATATCGTACCCTCTACTAAGTGAACTACTAGTTTCACTTCGTGAGACGATGAGATTGTAAAGATCCACAATCACTTAAACCATATCTATCACAAAATTTTCCATATAATATTACTATATATTTTTTAACCTCTCTTTGTATATTTGAAATATCTATTGCATCTTTCAAATGTAAATAATCATAATAATACACATTTAGATAATTTAGCAAACCATCTAATTTAATTCGTGGATAAAAAACAATACCAACTAAATAGACAAGAGGAATTTTGAAATAATAATGCAACCATTTTTTTTGCATTACTAAAATAGTCCAAGCTAATTCATTGTCTTTTTCATATTCACTAAAAACACTACCAATATTAACATACTCTATTAAAAATAAATACGTAGTAGGATAATAAATTCTAGATAAAGCATTAGTAGCATCATTAAAAATTTTCAAAAAATCTAATTTTTTTTGCAACGTCCCAATGTTGCGGAAGTAAAGTAATTTCGAGAATATTTTGCGAAATAAACATACATAATAAATCTTTGTAATCAAAAGTTTGGCGAAAGAACTCGTAGGTAAAATTCCAACGAGTCGGAATATCTTTTGGAAACCTTTTTGCCCTTCTCCAATGTTGTTTACAAAATTTTCTCCATACTTTCATAAAATGGACACGACTCCATAAAAATTTAATTGCACCCATTATTGGGGCGAGAGAAGTCTCAAGAGTTCGTAAACCATCTTGTACACATAAATTTAAAACATGGCAAGCACATCTAATGTGAAAAAATTATCCGGCAAAAGAAGGTTTACAAATATTTTCTAATTCGGGAATGGAAGTAGTATTTGTGACGGCATAATCAAAATCAATTGAAAATACTTTATTTATCAAAGTATATTCTTCTAAAACTTGCATAATTATTCTATAGATATTATGAGCCGAATGCTTTTCATCAAAAACTCAAAATGTAAGAAGTCTTTTTTGAATAGTCCAGTCGTCACCTATCTATCTAATGACACGTAACACCCATATAAAAATAAATTTGCCAAGGATCACTCCAAATATCGCTACCTAAATGCACATGTCCATTGAATTCAGAAAAAAATTTTGCTAAAGATTTTTTTTTTTTTATAAAGATGCAAAAGTTTCCGTTTAAGAGTACTTTTCGGAATAGTTAGTATTTGTGGAACCAACGCAAGATTTATCAAATATTTCAAATTAAAATTTTCACCAAGTAGTAAACGGAGCATGACCAAAGGCAACATATTCAGCTAATGTTTGTTTATAAAGTGCATTAGTGTAACGGAATAAAAGATGAGTATTAGGATTGGCGTACCCGAAAATTTGTTATTGCCTAGTGTCGATCCCCACTTACGTTGGATGTTTTTTCGTCGATGCCAACGGAATGTTCCGTAGCCGTTTCCTTTGATAAATTTTTATGTTTGCGAATAATATTTACAATTTATATTATACTTACTTTTGCTTTCATCATATACCTTGTCGAAGTGCGGCCACAAGTCGGATGTACTCTCTCGGTCCTTCCATTCTGGCTCATTTGTTTGTCGACGTTTCTTCGACACCAGCAGGAGGATAAAGACTTTCTTGTGTTGGGACGTGCTCGACGTTCGGAATGAGAACAACGTTGATATTATCGTCGTCGTCTTCCCAATTGTCGCGACCCTTTTCCTTTCTTTTTTGTGTGCGTTCGATGGATTACCGATCGAGTCTTCGACCTCACCGATGAGGAGGCCTTCGAGCCTTTCTCGGCGCAGGCCCTCCCAGGCCCAAACCAAATCGCGACGGGAGTTTATTTTTTAGGGAATTCGACGATGAGGGTCGACCGGGTTCGACCTTAATGTGGTCGAGGGTGACATGTGCAATGTGCGCATGCATTTGGAGTCGCCACCGGTCCTTCTTGGAAGGTGGATCGGGAACCTCACCGAATGATTGGGAGAAGTCGATCGGTTCTTTACGGAACCAGAGATTTTGAGTTCGGGAACTTGGTTACGTTGGTATCATTACCAACGCTCTTTCGATACCTAACGCGAGTGATTTTCCTAACTAAGATTTCATGCGGGCGCAATTTCGGGTGAGGGAGGTTGAATTCAAGGTTTCATGCAGATTGAAAGACTAATCCTATCGATCATAATCAATGAATCCCATCAAGTGCATAAATCACATCAATACGCATCAAATTCAATTGACGGTTTCCTAATAGAGCCTTAATGGTTTAAAGAAAATGATTAAAGGTGAATGGTAGTTTGGGAACATTTGGTGAAATCGGCATTTTTTTAAGGCTCGGGAATTGCATTACCCGAAATAGTCCATGGCCGATTGATCGTGGCCATTTCCTATATTTTGGAATTTTTGGGGATGATTCGCTCGAGGGGAGAAATCGTCATTTTTTGAAGGCTTGAGAATTAAAATACCTGAAATAGTCCATGGCCAGTTGATCGTGGCCATTTTCTATATTTTGGAATTTTTTTGGAATTTCTTGGGACGATTCGTCCGAGGGGTGAAATCGTCATTTTTTGAACGCTCGGGAATTAAAAAACCCGAAATAGTCCAGGCCGATTGATCGTGGCCATTTTTTATATTTTGAAATTTTTTGAAATTTTTGGGGACGATTCGCCCGAGGGTCGAAATCGTCATTTTTTGAAGGCTCGGGAATTAAAATACCCGAAATAGTCCATGGCCGATTGATCGTGGCCATTTTCTATATTTTGGAATTTTTTGGAATTTTTAGGGACGATTCGCCCGAGAGGCGAAATCGTCATTTTTTGAAGGCTCGGGAATTAAAATACCCGAAATAGTCCATGGCCAGATTGATCGTGGCCATTTTCTATATTTTGGAATTTTTTTGGAATTTTTGGGGACAATTCGGCCGAGGGGCGAAATGGTCATTTTTTTGAAGGCTCGGGAATTAAAATACCCGAAATAGTTCATGGCCAGTTGATCGTGGCCATTTTCTATATTTTGGAATTTTTTTGGAATTTCTTGGGACGATCTGTTCGAGGGGCGAAATCGTCATTTTTTGAACGCTCGGGAATTAAAATACCCAAAATAGTCCATGGCTAGTTGATCGTGGCCATTTTCTATTTTTGAAAAAAAAATTGTTGAAATTTTTCCATTTTTTCTTAATTTTTTTATGATTCTCTCATTTTTATTGAATTTTCTAATTTTCTGATGATTTTTTTATTATTATTTAATTATCCGGACCGGGCGAAGGCACCCGGCCCACCTGTAAGAGCCCAACTCGGGCCTAAAGGGCCCAAACTAGTCTAAACCCAAAAGACAAACTTGGACTAGGCCCTCTTTTTTATATATATATATTTTTAATGCCTTTACGAATGGCCCAATTTTTATTCTAAAGCCTAATTCGACTAAAGCTAGATCTGGCCCAATTTCCCTTCTATTCTCTCCTCCATTGGGCCAAATTCGAAAATTCAATGGGTGGTCCAATTTTATTTCCAAAGCCCAATTGGATTCAATTTTAACAAGCCTACATGCTAGCCCGAATGTCACTAAGCCAAATCAAACCCATGGCAAATCTAAGCCCAAATTAACTAAATATTACCCATTAAGCCTATAATTCTCAATCGGCCAAAAACTAACACCCAATAGCCAAACTTATTTTTTTTTGCTTACGGTTTTCATTTTTTTTTTTTACATTATTTCTTTTCTCCTACTGCATCATCTTCTTCGTTGGACTCCTTCTTCCTGGACCTCACTGAGAGCCAAACACAGAATTCACCACAATCAAAATCTTCCACCATTTTTTATCTAAACTGAAGTAGCTCGCCTAGACTAGTGTTCGAGACCAAAACTGAACCAAACCGACGCTGCTGGAATTCCTATACAGACCCGGAACAGTACCGGTTCCGGCGACAAAATTTTTCAAAGATTTTACGTTTAACCTTGACTCCAACTACTCAAGCAAGCATTCGAGGGGTATGGAAATACTTACCTAAGCTCTTTCATAGCCCAACGATGGCTCACCCTGCGTTTACTGAGCTTGAGGTTCGAATCATGCTCCGAGGGAGTCGAGTCGTTATTTTCGGTACGAATCGATGCAAAACAAGGACATAAGGGTGCTTAGAATTGGTTCTAGGTATGTTTCGAGGCGAGAGGTGTATAGTTTATACGATCTAAGTCCACGATCGAGACCAAAAATACGTGAGAAGATTCCGAAAACATTTCATCAAATAGGTCACGTACGGGTTTGAAAAGTGACTAAAATCCCTTCATCAAAGATTCATAGATGGTATCAAGCTAAGCCAATGATCGAATCCTGCTATATGCAACATCGGGATGAATGAGAACTGTCGTTTTTGGTCCGCTTTAATCAAAGATTGAATCCAGCGGAAATGTACAAGTGAGTGTAGAGTGATAAGAAAAACAGAGTAGATTGAGTCGAGAGAGGCGAACCTGTTTCGTGGAGACGACAAATGTCCGCCGCGGACCGGAGCTTCCTAGAGCTTGAATGAAACTCGTCTCGAGGTCCGTGATGCGTTGGCTTCGTCTCTCGATTTCTTCTTTTCTCCCTCAAATAACTCTCGGTCTCTCTAACTCTCTTTTTTTTTTTCGTCTTGTGCCAATGAGCCCCCCCCTCCGTCCAAAAGATGGCCACCCTCTCCCTCACTTGTACCCTCTGTTCTCTTTGTGTTCTCTCTCCTCTTTCAAATTCTCACCCCCGTCCTTTTTTCAGCGAGCACCCCCTCTTCTCGGACCCCCTGCCATTCTCTCTCTCTCTCCTCCGTACCTCCCTCCCCTCTCTTTCCTCTAACGTCTTCGTCCTTGCCTCGGATCCCTCGGACGACAAACGCCTCCCTGTACGATTGTCGAGATGTGCAACGTGACAAAACGAAGATTCTTGATGGCGTCGCGTGAGGGAGAGCTGCGGAAGAGAGGAAGAACATGCGAATTGGGTACGCGTTGGTGCGGACCGGATCATCTGGATCGGGTTGGGTCCGACCCAGGCAAATCCCGACTCGACCGATTGGCTAAATCGGAGCCCAATTTGATGATTTTTCGCAAAATTGAGGTCAAAATTGGGTTTTCCAACACCTTTTACACATAAGAGGGGTGTTTTCATGGATTGATGGCTTAAACTTTGATGAAAACCCCAAAATTGGATTAGGATCCGAAAATGATTTTTAACTAATTCGAGCTCAAATGACCAAATTAGTCCAAACCAAAGCCACCATTGGATTCGGCATGACGCAAACCATAGGGCAGAGGTGTCTTGTTTTAATGGGTATGTCCGTATGAAATTTAATTTCAAAATTTGTGAAACCGGAGACTAAATTGAAAGGAAATTGTGCGATTAAGCCCTTTTAGTCAAAATTGATCAAATTAGAGGGCAAACTGAGCTAATTGCACTTCAAGGCCCTAGATACTAATGTCATAGCTTATTTAAGGTGAAAATTAAAAATTAAAAGACTCGAAAAGAAATTTTTAAGCTCGATTCGGATTTACATTTGTGAAGAAATATAGCGACCCAAGTCGAATTTTCGAGATTTAAAATGACCAAACTGAAAAAAGAATTAAAAAAATAAAAATAAAAAATAAAAAAATGGACTATTTTTTTGTATTTTTCTAACCACAATTGATATTTTTCTGATTTTTTGTTTTGGTATTTTTTTTATTAAATAAATTCGAAAATATATTAAAAATTATGAAAAATATGTTTTTGTTCAAAATTGGTTCCTAAGGCTAGGCAAAGGCTTCCAAAATTGATTTTGCAAATTTTGTTATTTTTTAGCTATTTTTAAATAATTTTATAAAAAATAAAAAAAATGAAATAAAAATGATTAAAAATCAAGTGTCGGCATCTTTTCTCTTTTGAGAGTGAGCTCATTAGAGGTTGCTCTCACAGACAATGTGACACCCGAATCTTAACCGACTTAACTAGGGAAAGGAGTGAATGCTATGACATTGGATCTTGAAGACTTTTCAAAGTAGATTCAAGTTCAAAGTAATCCCCTATTTGCTTTGACCATAGGAGCATGGGGTGGGTAGAGAGAGAGGCTTACCCGTTAAATGCCGTGAATGCTTTCGAGGGTGGTTCGGATGTGACATTTGAGGATTGCTCCTTGGGCTCTTGGAGTGTCGAAATAGCGGGTTCGTGCCATTCTTATTTATTTATTATTATTACTTTTTTTTAAGAGTTCCCATTGCAAGTATCTTGTCAACTGTACAGTGGCTCTTCTCTCGATTTTTTTTCGTCGTAATCTCCATCGACAATACCAGGGTTTTTCTTGGATTCTCTCGTCGTAGCCTCCATCGACTATATCGGGGTTCTTTTCCTATGTTTCCTGTCGTAGGCTCCATCGACTATACCAAGGTTCTTCTTGGATTCTCCCTTCGTAGCCTCCATCGACTATACCAGGGTTCTTCTCCTATTTTCCCTATCGTAGCCTCCATCGACTATACCAAGGTTCTTCTTGGATTCTCCCTTCGTAGCCTCCATCGACTATACTAGGGTTCTTCTCCTATTTTCCCCATCGTAGCCTCCATCGACTATACCAAGGTTCTTCTTGGATTCTCCCTTCATAGTCTCCATCGACTATACCAGGGTTCTTCTCTAATTTTTCTTTTCCAAGGCTACCAACGTATCTCTAGGCTGCAAGTTGTGAGCATTAGTAGCTCCGAACTTGAATTGTGCTTTGAGACACCTCTAGATTTGAGAATAGAAATCTTCCGAAGTTGAAAGTTAGCGATCCGATCCGGGGATGACAGCTCCGCGGCTACTAACTCCGTAAACGCTTATAGAAAGATTTATCAAAGTCATCATGCTTTCGAAATGGCAAGTCGCGAGTTGTTTGGCCTCGATCTTGGATTCGGCTTCTAGGCACCTATGTGTTTAAAAGGGGTCCCATGACGTTGTCTAGCAAGGTCGAGGGGGTTTTCTTCTTGATTTTGAAAAGGGATCGATGACAATGGCTTTTACAGAGTCAAAGGAGATTTTCCTTGATTTTAACAAAAAGGTCCGATGACAATGGCATTCACAAAGTCAAAGGGGATTTTTCTTAATTTTAACAAAGGAGTCCGATGACAATGGCTTTCACGAGTCAAAGGAGATTTGTCTTGATTTTTTTTTTTAAAGTTTCCCGTGACGATGGCTTTCACGAAGTCGGATGGGATTCTTGAAAAGGTCGGAGTCTTGCTTTAATGTTGTCACAAATTCACTCTGGTATGTTGATAATGCAGAGGGTTATTCCAAACATCTCGTAACACAATGATCTCAATTTGTTTTTTGTGGGAATGATCTCAATCCAACCGATATGAGGTTGTCAAAAGAGTTTGTGTAAACATTACCCGAGAGTTTGCTCATAAAGGAGGGCTTCTCGCAATTTTCGGTGGAGTCTCTTTTCCTTTAAAAACACTCAAATTCTCTTTCAAACCTGCACTTAAGGCTTCGAAACTATTCGCAACGTATACCTTGGATTGATCGGAAAGGAATTTTTAAAGGATTGTAATATTGGGTTTGGTGAACGGTTTTCAAAGGGGACCCACGATCGAGTCAAGGCCAATGAACTGAAAATCTTCATCATCTGCTTCGGGTTTACAAGTCAAGAACCTTGCAAAAATGAGAGAGAAATAGTCTTGCTCGTACCTCTTCGAACGATGCTTAAGATCATTGTAACTCTACGTTAACTCAAGTGCCCCAATCAAAAAAGACTTTCAAAGGTTGCAACTTAGGTAGGGATTAAGGAATGGAATAGGCTTGTTTTCGGCTCGAAACTTATAAAAGGTTTAACATTGGTGATCGTTGCTATCCTGCCACCAAAGATTCGACCCATTCGAGCTAGTCTTTAAAGAACACATTCACGTGCGAATCCCCGCCATGATCTTGCTAGGGGTGATTTTTATGATCTCGACTCCCTTGCGGCGATTCCACCGAGAATTATCCTGTGGATATCATGGTCTTTGATGGATGCATGACTAATAAGCGCACAATAATTTGAATGAGCATTGGCCTTGCTTTTACCAGGCGGCCCCCTTTTTTTTAAAAAAAAAACAGCTCATGCTAGGCATACATGCAAGTAAAATCTTAACGCACTTGAGAGATTAGACTAGGAATTCTCTGCTGGATTTGATTCTTCTACATTTCCTCATCTTGAGACGACATCGTCTTTGCCTTAGAATGGGCAATGATCACCAACGGGGCTTACAAAACGAATATGCGGGCTCGATTGGGCTGTGCAAGGGATTAAAGTGTATGGGATAGAGAAACGAATGCTTTTCGTCATCTTAAGGCACTTGAGTCGCAAAGAGAGTTTAAATGCAAAGAAACATTCGAAGATTGATGCTAGTCCAAGTAAGAAAATTTCTAACCATTTACCTCATACCGCTGGAATCGTTTCCATTTGGCCCCGACGTGAGGTGGTTTTTGACAAGGGTATATAAACGAAACCGCCGCTAGAAAGGGTTAACAATGGATACCCGTAGTGTTTGGGATATAGAAGTAAATGCCTTTCGTCTTTTCAATCGAAGTAATCGCTGCGAATGATTCCTACATCCACAAACACGGTTCTTATCCTAGACCATACTTCACTCATCGCTCAAAGTGTAGGGACATGTTTGGATATTGGCTGCCTCCTTGCATTCGAGATTCTCCTTATGACCGGCTTAAACAAACGCCTTTTGAGAACTTCGTTTTCGGTTTGAATCAAAGCCTTTCCCACGGGTTTCGAATGTCCGATACACTTTCCAAGATATTTGGATAACCAGGATGATGAAATCCTTTTTTTTCTTTTTCTTCTTTTGTTTTTTAGTGCATGCAGACGCCACTTTTTATTTTAATTCTCAAAAAGATTTGAGATTTGGCAAGATACCCCGCTCCGATTGACACTAGCTCCCACGATCCTAGGAGAGAATGCCTACGAAAATTAAATAACATGGTCAATGAGTTTTTGAATCTAAAGGGATCAGAGTTACCATCGATTCTCCCTCATACGACTTCGTTTATTCTTTTGTTTTGACTAGAGACCCGTCCCTGTGATTAATTGTCTTCCCGGGAGGTTTCCCGCAAAAGGCAACAAATGCATACAGACATGCATGTGTGCGTGAAATGTATGCAAAGATCCGGTATTGATTGGGTTCTCCGAGGAAAAGGTGCCGCTCGGGACTTCGATTCATTCATGGATAATACTTCTTGACCGCATCAGCATTTACAGGATATCCCAACTCCTCTCCGTCCATGTTTACAATGATTAAGGCTCCTCCTGGTAAAACCTTCTTGACCACATAGGGTCCTTCATAGTTTGGAGTAAACTTGCCCCCGGGGTGTGGCGCGTTCGGGAGACCTTCCCGACAATCAGGTCATCGACCTCAAACATTCTTGGCTTGACTTTCCAATTGAAAGATTTAGCAACCCTTTTCTAGTATGCCCGACCATGGTAGATAGCCCTTAGACGCTTCTCGTCTATCGATTCAATTGTTCGTGCCTCTGCTGCACCCACTCGCTTCGGTAAGTTCCACTTGAGATAAAATCCTCAATGACGGGATTTACGTTTCAACTGGTAGGACCGCTTCCATGCCGTATACCGCAGAGTATGGAGTTGCCCCAGTGGAAGTCCCGATTGAAGTTCATACGCCATTAACGCGTATGGTAGTCTTTCATGCCAATCTCGATAATTTTCTGCGATCTTGGCTAGGATCTTTTTCATGTTCTTGTTTGCCGCCTCAACAACTCCATTCATCCGAGTTCGGTAGGGTGATGAATTAAGGTGCCGAACATTGAAGCTATTCGAAAGATTATCCACGGTCTCATTGTTCGATTCGAGCCATTATCGATTACTATGGCTTGGGGAGTCCCATATCTCAAGATAATGTCTCGCCCGATAAACTTGGCCACGTTCTTTGCGATCACATTAGCATAGGAAGCAGCTTCGATCCATTTCGTAAAGTAGTCAATCGCTACCAATATGAATCGGTGTCCATTCGAAGCCTTGGGGTTGATTGGCCTTATCATATCGATCCCCCACATGGAGAATGGCCAAGCCTCGGACATCCGATGAAGCTCATTTGGAGGCGCGTTGATCTTGTCTCCGTACACCTTGGCACTAGTGGCATGACCCGACGTGTTGATTACAATCCGATTCCATGGTTAACCAATAGTAGCCCAATCGTATAATCTTCTTGGTGAGGAGATGGCCATTCATGTGTGGGCCACATTCCCCTTCGTGAATCTCTTTCATAAGCAATTTGGCTTCATTAGCATCCACGCACTTAGTAGGACCGAATCGTAGGATCGCTTATAGAGGGTTTGACCACCGAGGAAAAACTTGCCGGCCATCTTTGCTATGTACTTCCTATCTCCCACTTGACTCCCTAGAGGAATTCCCCTTTTGCCAGGTAATTCTTTATGTCTTGATACCAAGGCCGATCATCAAACCCTTCCTCGATCAACATGCAATATGCGAGCTTCGGGTAATGCCAATTCTCAATGGCTCAATTTCCATGCCTTTTGCCACCCGAAGCATAAAGGACATGGTAGCCAAAGCATCTCGCGAAGTGATTCTCGTCCTTGGCGGATATTCGAAATTGATCTCTTCAAATCCTTCGATCATTTCTTCTAGGAATCGATGATATGGGATAAGCTTAGGATCCCTTGTTTTCCATTCGCCCGAGTACGTAAGATAATTAGCATTGAATCGCCGTACACCTGCAGTTTTCGTACTTTCATGTTGAAGGCTAGTTGCAACCCAAGGACGCAGGCTTCATATTCAGCTACATTATTGGTGCACGGAAATGTCAACTTTGCAGCCACCGGATAGTGTTGACCATCCGGGGATATTAAGACCGCTCCGGTACCGCCCCTACTAAGTTGATCGCGCCATCAAAATACATAGTCCACTTATCGTCTAAAAGCGTTAGGACATGGTCTTCGGTCTCTTCTTCTCAGGGGCGACATGCTTCGTGAACTTTCAGCTATCATATCGGCGATGACACGTCCCTTCACCGATTTTTGATTCGAACTCCTTATATCGAATCCGAGAGGAGTACCTGCCATTTTGCTAATTTTTCGATTAACGACGACTTCTCCAAAGCAGGTATTTGATAGGGTCATTTTTTGTAACCAGCTGAATAGAGTGATGAAGGGTATACTTGCCTTAGCCTATGGAGTACCCATACCAATGCGATACATGTTTTCTCGACCGGTGGGTATTTTGCCTCCGATGCGCTAAATTTCTTGCTTAAGTAATAGACCGCTCGCTCCTTCCCCGTCCTTCCGGGTTTGTCTCGAGCGAGTAGAGCTCCCAACGATTCATCATGGATTGTAAGATAAAGGGTCAGCGAGATGCCGAGGATTGGTGGTACCAAGACCGGAGGACTAATTAAATATGTTTTGATTTCACCGAAAGCTCTCGACATTCATAGTCCCACTTAATCTTGGCGTTCTTCTTCAGGAGCTTAAAGAAAGGTCTAGCTATCTCTGAAAGCTATGATATAAAACGGGCGATATAATTCAGCTTGCCTAATAAACTCTTCACTTCCTTGACCGTCGAAGGAGGTTCAAGCTTAAGGATAGCTTGGATTTTTGCGGGGTCGACTTCAATGCCTTGGCTACGACCATGAACCCCAAAAGCTTCCCCCGACTTTGCCCGAATACGCACTTTGCAGGGTTTAGCCTCGGTTTATACTTCCTAAGTTGCTCAAACAACTTCCTCAACACT
The DNA here is from genome assembly GCA_021437795.1 of Rhodamnia rubescens. Taxonomy (NCBI): domain Eukaryota; kingdom Viridiplantae; phylum Streptophyta; class Magnoliopsida; order Myrtales; family Myrtaceae; genus Rhodamnia; species Rhodamnia rubescens. Next base: position 855,390 of record JAILYA010000078.1, on the reverse strand, counting down.
ACGGTATGGTCTTCACCAGATCCGGACTTTGCTATCATGTCATCCACGTACACCTCTATCTCCTTATGTATCATATCGTGGAACAGGTGGACCATCGCCCTTTGATAGGTTGCCCCAAAGATTTTTCAAATCGAATGGCATAACTTTATAACAAAAGGTGCCCCCACGGAGTAATGAATGACGTCTTAGCTCTATCCTCTTCCTTCATGCGGATCTGGTTGTAACCGGAGAAACCATCCATAAAAGAAAACCTTTCGAATTCGGCCGTACTATCAATCGGTACATCAATGTGTGGTACTTGGAAAGTCATCTTTTGGGCTCGCCTGTTCAAGTCTCGATAGTCTACACAAATTCGAAATCTTCCGTCTTTCTTCATGACAGAACGATGTTAGCGATCCATTCCGAATATGCAATCACCCCAATAAATCCCACTTTGAGGAGTTTCCTCACTTCTTCCTCGATTTTTCTAGACATCTCGGGCTTTGTCCGCTCGAGTCTTTGCTTTTGGGCTGGACGCCGGGATCGGTCGGCAATGTGTGTTCCACAATGCTAGGGTCTAATCCTGGCATATCCGCATATGACCAGGCGAAGACATCCTAGTACTCTTTGAGGAGTTTAATCACTCTAGATGCTTCTGAGATGATAAACTCTCGCCGATCTTTACTTCTTTGACATTTTCCGAAGTCCCTAAATTTACCGGAACGGTTGCTTCTATGGTGAGGGGTTTAGGTTCATTGTGACGATTCCAGTTATTCATGATCTCACTCGATCCCGATCGTCTCCCCGCCTCCTCGATTTGATGGGAGGACTCCTCTCGAGAACCTAGATCATATACCAACCTGTTATGTATGCTTGGAATGGTATGCCCGAAATGTCATGCACCGGGTTAGTTGACATATTATAGAGAGAGCCCATGCATGACAAGCGTTTTCGAAAAAATATATATATTTGGAAAATAGTTGTTTCAAACAAAAGAAAGGGAGCTAGCCCTCATATCATTGGACATCATAGCTTTCCCGAAAGGTTTCTCAAAGACTAGGAGACATGCGGGAAATCGGGTCTCGATTTTTTTTTTTTTGGGTTTTTTTTTTTGGTTTTTTTTTGTCATCATCGACCGATTTGTGGTTCTCGCGTATCTCCCTTTTTTTTTGTTTTGTTTTGTTTTGTTTTTTTTTTTTAAACATTGACAACATAAGGCATCTAGTATGTTGCGGGTCTAGATGCATTGGAAAGAGGTAGGAATCTCTTTACTCAAGGGCAAAGGCGTCGTCGTCGATCGATTCGATGATGACGTTAACGTGATTCTCTAAGAAGAGATTGATCGAGTCCGGCTCCTCCACGGTGTATCGAGACTTCATCGTTAAGCTATTTGGATGCATGGTCGAAGAATCGGCTTAGAGGAGTTTCAAGCATTTTTCCTTTTCCTTTCCCGGCCGCGGACCCTAGAAATTGGCTCTTTTGGCCTCCCCCGACTCTTGTGGCCGGCACCTCTGTTCGTTCGAGACTTTTCTCAAATTGATTCCGATGACTTGGCTCTACTTTGTAGCCTAACCCATTGTGATTTTGTACAAATGCTAAACTAATCGGTGAACGGATCCCTTGAGCGCACTTTCCCAATCCACCACCAGGAACGAACCCATGCTCCAAAGAATACTCGAGTTGACATCATTGAGGATTTAGAGAGGTCGGGAACTCTCATGACAATAGCGGCCGATACGTGCATAATAGACGTTCTCTCTATGGTGTGGAAGCTTGACTCTTCTCCTGGACGATGGTTCTATACGAGGAATCGCGTCTATCCGACATGATAGGTGATCCGCTTTGGAATGGATCGTCACTAGCTTGTCGTCGATCACCATTTTAATCTTCGATGCAGGCCGGATGGGACCGCTCCGACCGTGTGAATCCAGGGTCTTCCCAAAAGTAGTCCAAATGACGCTGGGATATCCATGACTTGAAACCGATCAAAAATTCAGTTGGGCCTACGGTGACCGATAATTCAATTTCTCCCGTGACTTCACTTTTGGCGCCATCAAAAGCTTGAATGGTTCACTTTGACACCCGGATTGAGTCCTCTTTCATCCCCAGGTTCCTAAGAGTATTCAATGGGCATATGTTGAAGGCGGATCCGTTATCAACTAGGACTCGGGATATTCTCTTCCCACGGCAAATTGCCGATATGTAGAGTGCCTTGTTATGTCCACGCCCTTCCCGGGAACAAAATCCTCGTCGAAAAAGGATACTTGATCCTTCAATAAGATTGACCCCACAAAATCTTCTAGCTGGGCTTCATTGATTGTTTCAGGTACATGAGCCTCGTTAAGCACTTTCATGAGGGCATTCCGATGCTTCTCGAGGTCTTGAAGAGTTCCGAAAGCGAAATCTGCGCCGGCATTTTTCTTAACTGTTCCACAACTTCAAATTCGCTTGTTCTAACAATCGCCAAAACCTGTCTCGGCGTCTTCTTCCGTTACTCCCTCCTTTTGGACTTGGCACCTCCCAAAGCGGGTAATCGCATCTACATCACTAGTGCCATAGTTCCAATGTACCGCCTGGAGTCATATGCTTCTAGAGGAGGAATCGTGACCACAAGCGGGTCGCCTTCTAGGGCTTCGTCCTTGACGGGTTTGTTAGATTTTTTGCTTACTTCAGGATTGTCTTCCGCCTCCTTTTCACACGTAAAGTCAAACTCAGCGAGTTTAATTACCAGCGGGGTTATACCTTCCACCATACAAAGTTGACTCATTTAGATATATTTCTTCCGAATTGTACCCCTCCTTAGGACTAGTTGGACAGTTTTCGGTAGAAGTGAGATTGAGCTTGAGGAAGTTGAATTCTTCGTTCATCCTCTTTAGGAGTTGGGTTACATTCTCTGTTTTGGAGACTTTCGATCCTCGGATCCGATCCCGACGCCAGGCCCATTCTATCCTTTCCAATTCCTCCATCGGGTGATTGAAAGATTGATACTTGTAGGCACCTATAGATACAAAGCAATTTCTCGTGGCATAGTTTTTGTGAAATATTCAACCAGCTTCTTCCTTCGTTAATGGGGAGAATGCTTGCACAGCCTATTCTCCTCCATCCGTTCGCATAGGATCCGATGTCTTCACCCTCTTCTTTTCCCATGTAAACCAGGTCTTTTCACGGTGAATCGCAATGGCTTGTCGATGTCGTATTCTTCTAGAAATTGGGTGATGAATTTATCCCGTATAATGGACCGGTGGTGGTTGAAGGTAAGGAACCACGTTAGAGCGGGGCCATCTAAACCGAGCCCGAAGTTCTAGATAAGCGCACCCTCGTCCTTGACGAGACCAACCATCGTTCTCAAGTAATATAAGATGTGCGTTTGTGGACATCCACCTCCATTATATGTCCAACGAGAATGGGATATCATCGGTGCATCTCAAGGATACGGACTCGAGCCGTGAGGTAGGGGTGTTGACGAAGGACTTCATTTCGAGATAGACTATTGGTTAGGTCCCAGTATTGTCCTTCCAGCTCACCGATTTTACGATTCTCGCCTCTCCAGCTCCTTCCTTTGTTCCATTAGCATAAAGCCGTTCTCCACAAGCTCATCGGTCTTTATCGATTGGATTGAATCGGTCAAAATGTTCACTAGGCACCGCCCAGCGTCTCCATGTTGGCCGGTCGTGCATATATACATTGGTCTCCTTCTACCATCGGGAGCATCTTATCGAATGCTTCTATAACTTCATGCTCTTGAGGGTCATCCATGCCTCCCCGGCCGTCAAGGATCACATCCTCCGGGTCAATGAGGAAGCTTGGAGGGACGGAGTATAACACTTTAAAGTTGTATCCTCCGCTTGTCTTGCCCGAGGTTGTCGATTATTTCGCCCCTTTGAAGAACCTCTCGCACGAATTTTTTGTCACTTCTTCGTGCTTTAATCATACGTTGCTCATGTTCATCTAGTTCTTCGGCCTCTGCGGTATCCTTAATACTCAATAAATACGCCGATGGGACCTTCCAAGTTGCTCCCCTAGAAGTCTTCATTGCAAACCTGTTTGGAATCCATATTGACCCTCACATAATATCCCTTAAAAGCAAGGTTATCGGTCTTGCCAATGACGCCCATGTTAATTAGCTTGGTTAGACATGACATTTTCTCGTTCTTTCGTGGCTTCACCTTCCTCGGGATATTGAAAAGCCATGGTCGGCACCGCCTCCAATTTAGATACGCTGACGAGGAATTCTAAATCGCCTTGCAAGTCAACATCAAATACCGCATTTACGGTGTGTTCGGGTAAGGGGTTCTGCTTGGACATTTGGCCCTATTCCGTCAAATTCCAATAAATTGTTATCGACAAGAGCTTGCACATCATACCGCAAAGTTCGACGATTGTCCACATTATGTCCCTTTTCACCCATGTGGTACGCGCAGTTTTGGTTCTCGTCAAATCTTGGAAATCTTGGAGGCCTTGCCCTTGGCGGCTTCTTAGCTAATAACCTCGCTTCGAGGAGCTTGGGGAGCAACTTCGACATTGAAAGAGGAAGTGGCGTAAAGGACGGAGGAGGACCTTTCTTTCTCTGTTCGAAAACCTTCAGGGCGCCCCAAGAAGCGTTCCCTTGAGTCGGGACCGAGTCCTCAAACTTCTTGGGCCTCGGCGGATTGGAAACAAAAGCTACCTCGGCACTTGGGTCTCGCTCTTTCTTTATCGGGAATGACCGTTTAAGAGCCGCTTCCGGTGTACGCCTTTCTCTCATTGCCCATTCATGTCTTTCCGCCACTTTAATCGGATGAGCAAAGGTCCGACATCCGCACGTGTTTAGCTTATCGAAATATTCATAGGGCAATGCCTTCAAAAAGATGTCCACCAGCTTCTTCCTCGGGAATGGGTGGTTTAACTTGAGTGGCCAAGGCTCTCCACCTTTGGGTGTACGGGCGAACGCTTTCGTTCCTTCCTTTGGCGGTCCAAAGTAAGTCCGCTCTAGTAGGAGCGGTCATTGCATTGAACTTATACTGGTGTAAGAACTCTCCCACGAACTCATCCCAATCGTCATACTTCGGATATCTAACTCTACATACCAAGTCGGAGCGGCGCCAGCCGTGCTCTCTTGGAATGTGTTGATGAGTAAGGGTATATAGTCCGAATACTTGGCCATTTTGTACAAGTAATGCTTCATGTGGGTTTTGGGACAGCTGTCCCATTATATTTCCTCGAGAAATCCGGCTCCTTGTAGTCCGCGGGGACTTCGATCTTCGTAAAAGGCGTGATCTTATCAAATTTTGAAAGCTCGAACCCTTGACCGGTCAAACATTCTTCTATCCGGGTTATCCTTTTGACTCAGTCGTCAACCTTGATGACAAGTTTCTCCTTCGCTTCTCCTCAAGGTCGATCACGACAAGTGAGGCCTTTGGCGGGATATCAACATTTGGAGCTTGGCCAAGATTGGCCGCAGGGATTTGCCCCGGCGGGTCCATTCATATCGAGGTAGTAGGTGTGTTCGGTTTTGCGGTCCGGTTAAGATCGATTGATGGAGCGGATCTAGTATTGGCCGCGATGAACATAGCCTTCATTTCGGCCATCATTTTCGCCATTTGCTCCATTCGTGTCTCCAGATTCCCAAGGCGAGAGCCAACTTGTTCTTGCTCCATAAGGGCCCGTAAACGAGCTTGAGCCCGAGTCCTCGTGATTAAGAATAACCTTGTTTGAATGTAGGTTTGTATTAGTGGTGTGAAAACCGGTAAAACATGAAATTCAATGTTGTCTTAACATCATGTCTTCTTACGTTTGAAGAAGGGAGGAGGCATTTTCAAGAGTGTTAACTCCTCATGCCGTGTGCCCCCGTTATTCTATGCGGGTAGGGATGCCATTATGAAAAATGTAATCCGTGATAATTATCGCGATGATTCTAAAAAGACGCCTTCATATGCATAGATGCAATCGGAAATAGTTCATGACAAATAAAACTCTCGAAAGAGTGCTTAAAAAGTGAAACACAAGAGATTCATGATATTCTAAATTCGATGGGAATTCTCTATCCAAGTCCGGAGTGTTCCAGATTAGCGATCTTCAAAATCCCACGGAATCCTTATTTTAGCGGACAATGCTCTTCATCTTCAAAATAGTCGGATGGTCCAATATCCTCCGGTACATATGGTTCTATTCCAGGTACACTTGGGACAACATATTCGGAACGTATGGCTCGCCTGGAGTGTATCGGATCCTCTTAAATGCTTGGATATATTCTCGAGAAGCACGGTGAATGTCCATCTCCTTATCTATGTCGCCGAGCCACTCCACCTCCCGGGAGGGGAGAATTCTTCGAGTCCGCTCTATGGCGTCGATCTTGGCTTGAAAATGTGCTTTGCTTTCCTTGGTAAGCGGTCCATGAGGAAGATCAAAAGCGTACTCATCGGAATAATGCGGAGGCGGAATCTCTTGTAGAATACCGAATTGCACGACAACCCGGATCGGATAATATGCAACTCCTCCAGTGAATCCCAAAAGTGAGATTAGTCATCCATCTCTAGATGTAATCCGAGCCTCATACATCTTTGGCCATGTCAATCGCCATCGGAGTTGTTCGGGCTCTAGGTCCTTAAGGAGGTTGTACCAATCGTTAAAAGAACGATTGATAACGAGTGATTGGCATTTGAGGAAGGATTTAAGGGGGTAGACATGTTCGCTAATTTCGTAGCGACCTAACGCGAGTCCGAGACTCTTGACATGAGAGGTGAACCACATGAAAAGAAAACCGTTGGAAGCTTAGAAGATAACCTTTTGGCCGCGTTTGGAGTGACTCAAAGCAAATTTGTAACGGTTTAAGGAAAGGAATGTTTCGGCAAGGATCATGTAGGAGTAGTTCCTTTGGTGGCAAGCTTGTTGGGCTATGTGCGCGACAAAAAGGGTTGAGGGTAGTCCCGGAGGTGGGAAATAGGACAAACCCGAAGAAAGCTAGAATAAAGACTTTACCTGCTCTATGCCCGGTGTCAATGGGAAGGTTCGAATAGTTATCGGACAGGTAGGAAAATGGGAACCTACCGAGTTGGCTTTGAAGATCTTTTCTATTTCAAATGATTTGAGGCGGAGAAACTTGAAAAGTACTAGTGTGGGGTCAAGTCCTAAGGGGGGATGGACTGTCTCATCTTTAAACTCAACTCCGATGACGGTAGTGTACTCCTCCAAAATAGGCGTAATCTCTAGACCCTCGAAATTAAACGTCAAGGTGGTCGCGTCCCAAAATCGCGCTAAGGCCCGAATAAGCGCGGGTTGGTATTCCACCTTAAGAAGATCTATGAGGTGCCCCGGTCGCTCCTTGACGTAGTCCTGGTTGACCTTGTTAAACCGGTCCCACCTTATCAGCAACTCTCTGCGCGGAACCGGAATGACTTGGATATCGTCTTTTCCCATTGAATCTAGAATATGGAAATGATTTTAAAAATTAATTATCACGGATTACCACATGATGTAAACGTAATGAAGAACGCTAGAGGTTTATTTGATTGGTTATTTCTCATTGGTATGATGAGGGTTAAGTTCCCTCATTTGATTCGTGAAGAAAATTGAATGAGAGTTCAAACCCATTTTACCAAGGGGACATAAAAAGTTAAATTAGGACCCACACATGTTAATGCAAATGATATGCTCGTGCATGATATGAACCAGTTCAATTCATGTCTCATGTGTGGTGAAATGAGGGTTAGATTCTCTTACTCACCCGAAATGTATCGAGTAGGAGTTCTATTCTTAATTTCACTTAATTGAGACATGCAATTGAATGGGAATGTTTAAATGGTTGAGAGAAATTCCAACGTCACGTTTCAAAGATCGAAACGCCTAAATACGATTCTAGCGCAACTTTTGATGTCTACATAAACCGAAGATAGGAGTGGGTTCGGAAGGTAGAGACCCGGTACAGACTCGATGATCCCAACCGATAAATAAAAGGAGACGATTGAAACGTGACCCTAAAGAACCTAAAGAGATGCCCCAAGTCCGGTCGTCATGGAACATCCTTGGCGTTTTTGATTTGGCTACTTCGGGTCGTCATCTTCATCGGATGAAATTTCCACGATAAATGGGGAGAATGATTGACTCACTAAAATGTCGTCCTGCTCTGGTGATAACTCGACGACCTCCGACATGCGTGTGACGAGGGTCCTCGCCTTGTGGAGTTGGCTCTTCAATTTCACCATCAAATCAAGCATCCTTTCTTTTTTGTGGTCTTGATCCAATTTCTCGGCGGATCGGGTATAGAAACAATTCTCGCTTCGGATGAAGTTCCGCCCCGTGAGTTGTCTTCCTTGAACAAAGCGAAGATACTGGAACCCGTTGAACGCCTAGGGAATTGGGTGTCGAATGGCGCGTCGTTCGTAAGTGAACATCTCTGGAATCTTGGATTGATTCGGGAAACCATCCCTAATCCAAAGAATACTCTAAAAAATAGAATTGGACTCAACCATCGGACATTATGAATGTATGATGTGCACGTCACAAGTAAATTTAAGCGAAAAAATTACAAACAAATCAAACTCAAGAGTGAAAAGGATCTTACCAACCGCGTTATTCACAACTTTCGGTTTTTGGTGTACCAACCATCCACAAACATACGCATGAGACAAGTGAGGTTCGACTCTAGAAATTGAAAAATGGGATAAGGTACAAACCTAAAAAGGCTCATACTATCCGAGTCGATGAATTCGTCCACAAGCGCAATCAACAACAAGTGGATAAAATCATTGATTCGGATAGTAAGCGAGATCGAATATGGTCAACCCTGCGAGAGCCGACGCTAGAGCCTCGCATATCGATTCCCTATCTATGGCTACCTAAAAAGGTGGTTCGCGGCCTAGGTTTGGGCGCTTTGTGCAATGTGTCGTGATCCTCAAATATGCAGGTGGACATGCGCACAATTTATATACAAATCAAGCACTTCAAAATCATCCACATAATATACATTCCCACACCAAACCTACAAAAAATAAGATTAGACATAGACTACACCCCTTATCACTCCAATTTGTAAAACCATTTAACACCTATCGTGAGCGAACTTACCTCACCTTCAAGAGCGTCCGCAAAAAACATGTTAGAAAAATCACTTACCGTTTTAATTATGGCCTAAGTCCACTTGAGGTTTTGAAAAAGTCCCCGGTGGAGTCGCTAGTCTGTCGCGACCCTTTTCCTTTCTTTTTTGTGTGCGTTCGATGGATTACCGATCGGGTCTTTGACCTCATCGATGAGGAGGCCTTCGGGCCTTTCTCGGCGCAGCCCTCCCAGGCCCATACCAAATCACGACGGGAGTTTATTTTTTAGGGAATTCGACGATGAGGGTCGACCGGGTTCGACCTTAATGTGGTCAGGGGTGACATGTGCAATGTACGCATGCATCTGGGAGTCGCCACCGGTCCTTCTTGGAAGGTGGACCCGGGAACCTCACCTGAACGATTGGGAGAAGTCGATCGGTTCTACGGAACCAGGAGATTTTGAGTTCGGGGGACTTGGTTACGTTGGTGTCGTTACCAACGCCCTTTCGGTACCTAACGCCGGTGATTTTCCTAACTAAGATTTCATGTAGGCGCAATTTCGGGTGAGGGAGGTTGAATTCGGGGTTTCATGCGAGATTGGAAGACTAATCCTATCAATCATAATCAATGAATCCCATCAAGTGCATAAATCACATCAATACGCATCAAATTCAATTGAGGGTTTCCTAATAGAGCCTTAATGGTTTAGAAAAAATGATTAAGGGTGAATGGTAGTTTGGGAACATTTGGCGAAATCGTCATTTTTTTTAAGGCTCGGGAATTGCATTACCCGAAATAGTCCATGGTCGAGTTGATTGTGGCCATTTCCTATATTTTCGAATTTTTTGGAATTTTTGGGGACGATTCTCCCGAGGGGCGAAATCGTCATTTTTTGAACGCTCGGGAATTAAAATACCCGAAATAGTCCATGGCCAGTTGATCGTGGCCATTTTCTATTTTTGAAAAAAAAAATTGTTGAAATTTTTCCATTTTTTCTTAATTCTTTTATGATTTTCTCATTTTTATTGAATTTTCTAATTTTCTGATGATTTTTTTATTATTATTTAATTATCCGGACCGGGCGAAGGCACCCGGCCCACGCTGTAAGAGCCCAACTCGGGCCTAAAGGGCCCAAATTAGTCTAAACCCAAAAGACAAACTTGGACTAGGCCCTCTTTTTATATATATATATTTTTTAATGCCTTTACGAATGGCCCAATTTTTATTCTAAAGCCCAATTCGACTAAAGCTAGATCTGGCCCAATTTCCCTTCTATTCTCTCCTCCATTAGGCCAAATTCGAAAATTCAATGGGTGGTCCAATTTTGTTTCCAAAGCCCAATTGGATTCAATTTTAACAAGCCTACATGCTAGCCCGAATGTCACTAAGCCAAATCAAACCCATGGAAGATCTAAGCCCAAATTAACTAAACATTACACATTAAGCCTATAATTCTCAATCGGCCGAAAACTAACACCCAACAGCCAAACTTATTTTTTTTTTTACGGTTTTCATTTTTTTTTTTACATTATTTCTTTTCTCCTACTGCATCATCTTCTTCGTTGGACTCCTTCTTCCTGGACCTCACTCGGAGCCAAACACAGAATTCACCGCAATCAAAATCTTCCACCATTTGTTTTTATCTAAACTGAAGTAGCTCGCCTAGACTAGTGTTTGAGACCAAAACTAAACCAAACCGACGCCGCTGGAATTCCTATACGGACCCGGAATAATAACGGTTCCGACGACAAAATTTTTCAAAGATTTTACGTTTAACCTTGACTCCAACTACTCAAGAAGCATTCGAGGGGTATGGAAATACTTACCCGAGCTCTTTCGTAGCCCAACGATGGCTCACCCCGCGTTACTGAGCTTGAGGTTCGGATCATGCTCCGAGGGAGTCGAGTCGTTATTTTCGGTGCGAATCGATGCAAAACAAGGACATAAGGGTGCTTAGAATTGGTTCTAGGTATGTTTCGAGGCAAGAGGTGTATAGTTTATACGATCTAAGTCCACGATCGAGACAAAAAATACGTGAGAAGCTTCCGAAAACATTTCATCAAATAGGTCATGTACAGGTTCGAAAAGTGACTAAAATCCCAGCGTCAAAGATTCGTAGATGGTATCAAGCTAAGCCAATGATCGAATCCTCGCTATATGCGACATCGGGATGAATGAGAACTGTCGTTTTTGGTCCGCTTTAATCAAAGATTGAATCTAGCGAAAATGTACAAGTGAGTGTAGAGTGATAAGAAAAACGAGTAGATTGAGTCGAGAGAGGCGAACCTGTTTCGTGGAGACGACAAACGTCCGCCGCGGACCCGGAGCTTCCTAGAGCTTGAATGAAACTCGTCCGAGGTCCGTGATGCGTCGGCTTTATCTCTCGGTTTCTTCTTTTCTCCCTCAAAATAACTCTCGGTCTCTCTAACTCTCTCTTCTTCTTCTTTTTTCGCTCCCGTGCCAATGACCCCCCCCGTCCAAAAGATGGTCACCCTCTCCCTCACTGTACCCTCTATTCTCTTTGTGCTCTCTCTCCTCTTTCAAATTCTCACCCCCCCATCCTTTTTTCAGCGAGCACCCCCTCTTCTCGTACCCCCTGCCATTCTCTCTCTCTCCTCCGTACCTCCCTCCCCTCTCTTTCCTCTAACGTCTTTGTCCTTGCCTCGGATCCCTCGGAAACAAATCTGCCCCGTACGATCGTCGAGGTGTGCAACGTGACAAAACGAAGATTCTTGATGGCGTCGCATGAGGGAGAGCTGCGGAAGAGAGGAAGAACGTGCGAATTGGGTACGCGTTGGTGCGGACCGGATCATCCGGATTGGGTTGGGTCCGACCCGAAGATCTGGACTCGACCGATTGGCTAAATCGGAGCCCAATTTGATGATTTTTCGCAAAATTGAGGTCAAAATTGGGTTTTCCAACACCTTTTACACATAAGAGAGGTGTTTTCATGGATTGATGGCTTAAAATTTGATGAAAACCCCAAAATCGGATTAAGATCCGAAAATGATTTTTAACTAATTCGGAGCTCAAATGACCAAATTAGTCCCAACCAAAGCCACCATTGGATTCGGCATGACGCAAACCATAGGGCAGAGGTATCTTGTTTTAATGGGTATGTCCGTATGAAATTTAATTTCAAAATTTGTGAAACCTGGGACTAAATTGAAAGGAAATTGTGCGATTAAGCCCTTTTAGTCAAAATTGATCAAATTAGAGGGCAAACTGAGCTAATTACACTTCAAGGCCCTAGATACTAATGTCATAGCTTATTTAAGGTGAAAATTAAAAATTAAAAGACTCGAAAAGAAATTTTTAAGCTCGATTTAGATTTACATTTGTGAAGAAATTAGCGACCCAAGTCGAATTTTCGAGATTTAAAATGACCAAACTGAAAAAAGAATTAAAAAAAATAAAAAATGGACTATTTTTTTGTATTTTTTTACCACAAATGATATTTTTCTGATTTTTTGTTTTGGTATTTTTTTTATTAAATAAATTAGAAAAAATATTAAAAATTATGAAAAATATTGTTTTGTTCAAAATTGGTTCCTAAGGCTAGGCAAAGGCTTCCAAAATTGATTTTGCAAATTTTGTTATTTTTTAGCTATTTTTAAATAATTTGTATAAAAAATAAAAAAAATGAAATAAAAAGATTAAAAATCAAGTGTCAACACCATTATGTATACTCACGAGGATCATATCCAGGAATAGGATGTTCGGAATCTCCCATTGCCATCTTGGTCTTTCCAAATTTTTATTTCCACTAGCCATTTTTTAGAGAATTGAGGTGGGATTGAGAGAGTTGAGCGGATTGAGAGAATTTGAGAGAATTGAGAGAATTATTAAGATGATTTGTGAGAAAAATGAAAGGGAGATGATAGGTATTTATAGAAAAAGGGATGGTTATTTAACTTTTAAAAAAAGTAAATTTTTTTTTGTTGAAGCAACGGCGAAAAGGCCGTTGCAAGATCGCAATGCAACGGCTCTTTGGGTTTGTTGGGGCCCGGCCCCTCTTTTCTTTTCTTTTTTTAAAGGGTCGGAACCGTGGGCCTGGTCAACGAGCCGGTTCCGGGCCCCGTTTCCATTTGGCCACGTCTAGTTGTGAGCGACCTCAAAACAACCCCCCTAATTTTTTTTCAATGAAAGATTTCATTAGTTAATTAAAATAATGCTTGAGAGGTACATGAAAGACTTTCAAAACTAGCAAATTCCATATAACTATAGAACAAACTAAATGCTATAAAGCAAATAACAAAGAAAAAGTAGGGATTGTTGTCAATGTTTCTTATTCCACTTTTTCTTGAAAATTTTCCATTAACAGCTTATTCTTTCTCATTTATGTGAAACAAAACAACTTGAATATTGCAAATACAAAATGGTTTCGCAAATACCTATTGGGCGCTTAAATGGACCAGCCAACTTAAGTAATCACTCACAAAATAACCGCAACATTATATGATACATCAATTTAGCGATGTTTGGTTATAATCACGAGTTTGAGGTAGGAAACAACAATGAGAATACTTCGTTGACACCAAAATAATAACAAGCACAAATACCGAATGGGCATCGGTGTCATCATGTCTTGAAATCAGTAAATTGGGGACGATAGACCATTTCCTGAAGTTCGATAAGTTGATTGCGATATACCGAAAATGATAAGAAGGTTAAAGTCGATATTCATGAAGTGGGAGAATAAGGCTATTGATTCGGGAAGTTCAGCGGGGTTCGGGAACATACCGAAAATCGCAGAGAACCCGGTAATAGAGGATTGCAAGCATAAAAAGAACCATGAGTCGGCCAAGTTAGCCACTCCGCTGAAAGTTACGAGCAAGAAACGAAGGTAATAGACACAAGCGGATTGTGGGGAGTTACTTGAAAGGATTCAAATTTGAAGTCATTGTGGCGGTTCAAGCCCAAGTTTTGGTAGATAAAAGCGACAAAAACGTGGGTAACAAGGAAGTTATTGAAAGGCGCTAAGATTCAAGATTTGAAAACGTGAAGATAACCGACCGAGCCGTTACAAAATGCAAGAAGATACAAGTATGCGAGACAAAAAAAAAGGACAAATCAACAGCACATAAAAAGAAAAACTCAATTTCCTCTGCGGTTTAACTTTTGTTGCACTTTACGTTTCATGCACTTTCAATTCCAAAGCAACTAAGTTTATTTTCCAGTCATTTACTTGCCTTATTAGGAGTATTGTAATCTAACTCAAACCTTTGTTGATCTCAAATCCATATCCGATCCATCTCGTATCAAATCCATTTCCACACATTTGCCTTGCAACTTGTTTTCCGCTAGAAATCTCCTCGATAGTTGAGCTACAAAACCCTCTTAATAAGAACGGAAGAATGAATTTCGGTGAAAGGTATTCCTTATTACAAAACAAGCGAACATCTTTTTGGCACGCTTGGTGGGGCGTTTGCGGTGAGATTTGGAGAAATAGTGAGAACCCGAAATCAACCGGAAGGAACATAGGTTAACAATGTCAATAATCTAGGCGATGGTGCACGGTCAAAGCATTCTACGACCAACCCTGTCGCGAGATGCCGACCTTCCACGGCAATTAATCGAGGACCCGGCACGCGGATTGGGACTTGACGCTACATTGGTAGCTACAATGAAAAGGATGTTTGAAGAGCAGCAAAATGAACTTACCAATCACATGGTGAGACATGTGATTGACATGATAAAGCCCATGGTGAGCAATGCTATAAATGAGGTAATATCACGTCCCAAGTACATTTTCTCAAGTTCCACCTTTTTACATAAATTCTCTTGGCAATATGCCATTCCTTCCAACATTGGGCCCACCTAATGTTGGATATAATGGTAGTAGTGGACATTGTGGACAGAGTCTACAACCCTATGTAAGAATTGTGTCAAGCCCAAAGAATCCAACACCAATGAATTTGGTAAATAAGGTGAGTGGTTATAACTTCCCTCAAACTGGCCTTATTGAAGTTAATGCAATCAATCCAATTGTTCCAAATCCACAACCAGCGTTGAATGTACTAAATATAGAGCCACCGAGGCCTCCTACAGCCCAACCGTATCCACGAGATGATAGGGGAATCCATTGTATAGGCCGGCGCCACCGATTAACTTCAATGTAGAACATCGTTGGATGGATAGACCTCCACAAGTCGACCTTAGGGGACAGGATCCTTGGATTGGCCAATAGAACTTGAGGCCATGGAACCTAGATCGGGTGGTTGAGTTAGTGATCTAACAAATGAGGGTAGACAAAGGTACTCCAAGACCTGTATTTAGGAAGCCACATCTCGAATGTGTGGATAATATTCCATACCCAAGGGGATTTAAGATACCAAACTTCACCGTCTTCACAGGAGAAGAGGATCAATTAACAGTACAACTTATAGGCCGATTCCTAGCACAATGTGGAGAGGTTGGAGCTAATGACTATTTGAGATTGAGGTTGTTTTCGTTGTCCTTGTTGGAAACGAACCTTCACTTGGTGCACCAACTTACCCGCAAATTCCATTCAAATGTGGGCTGAGATGGAAATGCGGTTTCATTCTTAATTTTATTGGTCGAGTACTTGAAGTGACGGTGGGCGACATGGCAAGAATGTATCGGTACAACAACGAGTCGGGAGATCGGCTCATTGCTCGGTTCAAGAAGTCAAGGAACAGGTGTTTAACTTCTCTTACCGAGAGAAAGTTTACTGATTTAGCTTTTAATGGGCTAAAATTCAATTTGAGAGAAAGGTTCGAAGGACAAGCTTTCGATGATCTCTTCCAATTAACTCGCTCGGGTTTTTAAGTACGAACATTTGTTGAGGAAAAGAGACAAGAAACCGATGGAAGACAATCGCCAGACAGTGGTCCTTGCCTAAAGTATTGAATTCGGTGATCCAACCGAAGAAGAGAACGAAATAACGATTTGCAACTATGGTTCCGGGAGAAGCTTTATGTATGTCCAGACTCAAACCAAGAAGGGTAAGAGACGTGTCAAAGTTCAAGGCGAAGGAGGCAAACAACTACTCCTTTGACATTTATAAGTTAGATGAAATATTCGACTTATTGTTAAAAGATGGGTTGATCAAGTTAGTGAAGGACAAGTAATCTCGGCTAAAGAGTTAGCTAACAAAAGGTATCGCAAATGGCATCATTCCATGAGCCATGATACGATGAATTGCATTGTCTTTAGAAAGACAATCTAAGAAGCGATTCGGCAAGGCAAAATTAAATTTGCCGAAAATAAAGGCAAGGCTCCAATAAATGTAGACACAGATCCTTTCCCAAAGATGACCGGCATGGTCGGTATCCATGAGCCGTCTAGATGTGAGGAGAGAAAACTTTTTACTCGTTGTCATTAAGAGTTGATAAACTAGAATCGGGATGTCCCGAGATATCAATTGTGAGAGGAACAAGAGGAATATACCGATCGACTCGTTTGTTCAAAAAGAAGGTAGGCCACGAGAACGGCTACGGATAAGGTCTAAGAAAGTATCGACGAGAAATTCTTCTTTGCGGTAAAGGAAAGAAGAGATCCGAAAAGGCAATCGGCGTAGGTGCCCGAGAGTAACAATACCGACGATCAAATCCGGATAGAGGTTTACCTCGATCGGCCAATACAAGTTTCTTCACCTATGAAAATGAAAGTCAAGTTCACAAAGAGGATAACGTTCCGCGAAAGCTGGAGAAAAAGAAAAGTTTATAGCAACGATACCAAGAAGAAGATCCCAAAGTGGGTTTGATTGGAGAGCCTAGTAGTAAATTTGATTATGTAGTGTACTATGGGGACACATCCAACTACCCACCCCCATCATTGCCAATCGAGCCAACTATTTGGGGAGAAGAATTTGATGATCCACCACCAAGTCCAGTTTCACAAGAGGTAAGAAGACGAAGACAGTCAAGATCCCTCATGATCCTCCCGAAGAGAAATGGTCGGTAGTTAGGTCACCTGGTCAAGCATCTTATCGAACCATTAAGAGGCGATTTCGGAGGAGAAAGAGTAAGCCAATGAATTTTGAGACCGGGTCGAGCGGAAGGAATGCCATTACAAACCTTGACATCAAGGCTTTATAGTAGAAAAGACAATTGGGTTTGGAGACGAAGTTATCTTGAGAAGGAACTTGCCAAGGTATAGAGAGTTGTCTCTACATATGATTCCAAAAGTTATTCTCATCCCGAATTCAAAAAAGGAAACGAGATTCGGGAGATGCCTCGAATGATCAATTTTGGTCGGTTCACTATAGCACTTAACCTACAACGCCAAGGGAAGTCGGAACGAGGGAATCCTAAGTCATTGCGTGAGGATAACAAGAGTTGCCGACTAGGGCAGCCCAAGATGTCGAAAGAGAACCGGTCTCCAATAAGTATTAATATGGTTTCTACAAGGCTTTCGCCCGAGTATGAAGTGTATTTCATAGTTGAAGAAGACCCTAAGCATGTATCATAGAATAAGGTAGCAATGACAGAGTTTCAATTCTTCAATGGAGTTGATGAAGAGGCTATTAAGTTTGAGAGGGTGCCATTGGATAAAGCTAAGCATTTAAGATCCTTGGTCATATCGGGTAGAGTTAATAGTCACCCTATCGGCAAAATCTTCATAGATCTTGGGGCGACTCTAAACCTCATATCCTATAAGTATTTCAAAAAGTTGGGGAAGAAAGATGAAGACATTATCCCGTTGAACGTTCGGTTATCTAACTTCCTTGGAGAAGTTATCGAAGTCAAGGGACGATTGCGCTTGACCGACCATAGGATCTAAAACATCGAAGACCACATTTTTTGTGATTGAATTAGATGGTTCATATAATTTGTTGCTTGGAAAGAGATTGGATACATTTCAATTAGTGTGTACCCTCAACTCTTCACCAAGTGTTAGCATTTTGGAATAACGAGAGAGTGGAACATGTGCAAGCAAATTCGGGATTTACTCCAGTTGGCTAAATTGAGATTCATCGGGGCCATCCGGGATTATCAACGTGAAAGTCGGGTTGTTGAACCACCAAGGACAGACTTACAATCCTATGCTTTTTGCTGCTTCGAGGATAAAAAGACTGAGTGGATCCCAAAGTCAAGTTTGGCATTACATGAATTACACATTCTTTATGGAAAACAGTTCCTCCTTGCAAGAGGTTAGTGAGAGATACTTCACATATTTGGCCGAAATATCTCAACAAGATGTTGAAACATCGGATTGCATTGAGGAGTGGGAAAAATCACCAATCAAAAAAGACAGCAAGTCGGTAGAGACTCAAGACCTGTTATTGGAGGTTCACATTGGGGAATATGGGTGTCATTGACCTGTTTTTTTAAGTATATTCCTATAAGGAAGCATAAAAGAAGACTTGGTTGGGTTGATTAAAAGGTACGAAGATTGCTTTGCTTGGGATTATCATGGAATGCCTAGGTTGTCAAGAGATGTTGTTGAGCATTGCTTGCCAATTAAGAGGGGATTCCGCCCATACAAACAACCAACATGAGGGTTTGTTCAAATGTAATTGAGAAAGTCGAAAGAGATAGAAAGACATTACGGGCGGGATTCATTGAGACAGCCCAGTATGTGGAATGAATCTCCAATATTGTGCCGATAAAGAAGAAGAATGGAAAGTTACGAGTATGAATTGATTTCGTGATCTTAATAATGCTATTTCGAAAGAGGAATATCATATCCCTATGGTAGATATATTAGTAGATTTGGCATCGACAAAGTGAGATGTTGTCTCTAATGGATGATCATTCGGGATGCAATCAAATATTTGTTGTGAAAGAGGATGTCCCGAATATGGCATTCGATGTCCTGGAGCTATCGGGACTTTTCAATGGGTTGTCATACTTTTTGGGTTGAAGAATCTTTGGAGCGACATATCGCCGAGTAATGAACTTTATCTTTCATGATATGATTGGTAAGTTCATGAAAGTTTATATTGACGACATCGTGGTGAAGTCAGCTCAAGAAAATCACTTAGGGTATCTTGAACAAACCTTTATTAGGATGAGGAGATACAAGTTGAAGATGAACCCAGCCAAATGTGCTTTTGGAGTTCGAGCACGGAACTTTTTAGGCTTCTTGATCAATCAAAGAGGAATTGAGATTGATAGGAATAAGGCAAACGCTATCATGGAGCTTCCTCATCCTACGTTAAAGAAGCAACTTCAAATGGTGCTCGAAAAAATTAATTTTCTCGGGAGATTTATTGCCAACTTATCCGAGAAGATAGAACCAATGTCGCAACTCTTGCGGCTTCGAGTCAAGAAGAATTCATTTGGGAGAAAGACAACAAGCGACATTTGATTCAATCAAGGCTTACTTGACCAATCCTCTTGTTTTGGTATCGCCGAAAGTGGTAGGCCATTGAAGTTGTATTTATCCGCTACCGATACAACTATCGAGAGTATGTTGGCACGAGAAAATGAAGATGGAAAAGAATAAGCGGTATATTATTTAAGTTGAACATTAACCGATGTTGAAAAAAGATACACCACAATAGAAAAACTATGTCTATTTTTGTACTTTTCTTGTATAAAGTTAAGACACTATTTGTTCCCAACTATTGTACATGTGCTCGGAAAGACCGACGTAATAAAATACATGTTGACACGGCTAGTTATAAAAGGGTGTATAGCCAAATGATCACTTATCTTGTCCGAATTTGACTTGGTATAGTGCCAATGAAAGCAATCAAAGGTCGGGCCACCATCAACTTTCTTACCAAGTATTCGTACCTTCAAATTGAAGAAAATGGACAGAATCTAAACCAAGTAATACCCCGGACCATGTACTTTGACCGGTCTTGTGCCAATAACTCACTTGGAGCAGGATTGATACTAATATCTTTTACGAGAGAACGTCAAGGTGTATTTGTAAGCTAGATTTTGAATGCTCTAACAATCAAGTCGAGTATGAAGCATTGATAATAGGCCTTGAAATATTGATTGATCTAATAGCACGGTTTGTCAAGATATTTGGCGATTCCCAATTGGTGGTTAACCAACCTGAAAGAAGAATATCAATGTTCAAATGAGAATCGAAAGAACAGGTGTTTAACTTCTCTTACCGTGATTCCGAACATAATACAAATTTCAAAATTCTAGAGTGGTAGAAGACTCATTCAACTCAATTTCCAATCTTCGCTCTCATCGCAAGACATATGTTAGCAACCAATTCTTCAATAGTTGTAGTTGAACAAACATTTAGCACTCGGAGGATTAATTTTGGATGACTGCCGTTCAAGATTAAATCCGGATCTTTGTGGAGGCTCAAGCTTGTGTCGATGATTGGACAAAGGCTAAATTTCGACAACAAGAGCTGGATCGAGACGACGAATTCTTCAATGATGATAGTGCGAGATACCATCGCCACGTGTATCACAAAGAGTAGCGACGATTGATGATAAGGTAAGTTGGAGTTATCAAAGATAAAAGAACTACATGGGTTTTGATTCTTATATCCTTAAGAAGATATGTAAGCGCTTAATGATAATTTATTAAGTTCAAACCCCTTCCCTCTCCCTTTTTTTCCTCCTTAAATTTGATTACAATGTACAATTTGATTATAATTTATAATTAATAATTTATTTTTTTATTTCATAATTTATTATTTAAAATTAAATTTTAAAATTTGAAACCGGACGGCTCGGAACCGGGACCGCCCCTTCAAGGGCTAGTTCGGGTTCAAGCGGGGCCACGAACCGAAATTGTCGGTTCATGAACCGAACCGGCGGTTCACGGCCCGTGACCATGTCTAGGTGAGAGTAGGGGATGGTCGGCGGGGGTCCTCGAGAACCTTGCTTGGTTGGGCGAGGCCTCGCTGCGGTCGACGGAGGTCCAACGAGGGCTTAAAGTTTTAGCTTTTTTTTTTCTAATTAGTTTATTATTTGTTTTAATTTTTTAGATAATTTTTAGGTTTAAGTCCAAGTGGATTTCGCGTGAGCCACGTTAGCTCATATACTAATTAAAAAAAGGGCCACCTAGGATTTCGACAAGCAAATTGGAGTTGGCTTTAAGTTTAAGTGAAAATTTACCACTTCTATGTGGTCTTGAAATCCTGTTGATATTGATTGTTATTGAGTGGCAATCCACGAGGCACATGCTTTCATGGATAATTTCATTCGACCTCATGATGGAGGACATAGAACTTAAAATGAAGGTCTAATTACTTAAGCACACAGTAAGATTTGAAAGAAGTAAAAAGTCAGAAAAATAAAAGCCACTCCAAATTGTGGCAAGATACGAAACTTAATTTATATACATGCTAATTCAAAGCTGAGGTGGAGGAAATCGGGCAAGTATATGACGATTAGCTACTACCCAATTTGGCGAATTATTCTAGACAAATCCTTTAAATGAAACTTGAATGAATGGCCTAAATCGTTGGCGATTTCTGATCGCATTGGCTAGTAAATTTTTCTTTTTGGTTGAAACATTGGCTAGTAAATTACTCTATAAAGAATAAAATTAAACTTATATGCTTGAGATCTTTTGTTGTTTTTAATCTTTTGGTTTAATTGTAACATTCTTTGTAATTTTGTGATTATCTTTTAAATGTGAGTAACTTTCATCATTCCTAATAAATTTTAACAAAGGAAAGAAGCAAATAAAATGGGAAAATTACCCAATAGGTCATAGACTTACGGATGCCTGTTCGGTTTTGAACTTTTCAATTTTACTAATTT
Organism: Rhodamnia rubescens; assembly: GCA_021437795.1. Lineage (NCBI taxonomy): Eukaryota > Viridiplantae > Streptophyta > Magnoliopsida > Myrtales > Myrtaceae > Rhodamnia > Rhodamnia rubescens. The sequence goes on along the minus strand of JAILYA010000078.1, from coordinate 833,742 downwards.
AGTCTTAAACCTTAGTGTGAAATCATAATATAGTCATCCCGATAAATTTTCGTTGAAATTCGTTGACCTAATGGTTTAGTCATCGTTGGTCATCCTATGTGGTACATTACAACGTTAGCGATTCTCGGTAAAAATTGACGAAAGGACTATATTGAAATTTAGTATAAAGATTTTTTAGTCAATTGGCAAAAATTTAAAAGTTTATGACCAAGTTGATATCCATGCAGTCTTAAGTGAACAGATGAAATGAAGGAACTCTGGATGTCGGAACCCTGGATGTCGAGAACAACCGCAGAGCTTCCAGTCTTCGCTTCATTAGTATCTATAAGCGACTAGGATAAAATTATCAATAAAGGTCAGCAATTTTTTAAAAGAGAAAAATAACAATTTTAATGACGGTAGATATGCGCCTTCATTGAAAAATTTGTATCTTCTTTAGCCGACAGCCAGCTGTGGGAATGCTCTGCGGCTCTTTCTCCCTTGCATCAGAGAATATCACCCAATGCCTTGACTACCCATTTCTTTTCTCTCTCTAGTTCTAATGATTCCCCAAGACATTATTGTATATCCCCTTCAGAATTTTGCATCACTATCATTGGTCCTGCTGATGATGATTTGATTAATTGCTAATCCTTTCTTTTTTAATTTAGTTAAGCCCACAAGAGCCCAACAAATCTGCAACCATAAAACGGGTCCCACCACAGCCTCTGTCTTCATCCATTTCCATTTGTTTTCTATTCCCCACTTCCCCTCTCTGTAACTCCATGTTCAGCTTTGCCGAAGAAAAGTTGGGGCCATTCGAGGGTTTTTACTGATTGTGGAACGAGATCGATGCTAATTTAGCTCGTTTCGAGCTTCGGACATCGAAAGTTGCTTGCTTTCGGCTCATCGAGATCTGGGTATGGTTTGAGCATCTCATGGACACAGGTGGGTCGTCCTCGGTTTCTTGTTTTGTTGATGTGATTAAGGGTGTTGTCATTTGGCCATCCTTTAGATTCTGCAATGGCGTAAAATTAAAGTCACCTGTTGGGTCAGTTCGAGCTTGAGTTTCGTCTTTCTAGTTATTAGATTTGAATTGGAAATCTTCTTGTTTTCTTGGAAGAACTTGGGGGAATATGCTTGAAGGAGTGCGCTTTCTCCAAGTGTGAGGGTAATTCGGGCCAAATAAATACAGGCTGTTTATATGGTCAACTTGTGTGATTGCGCAGAGTATAATGTCATCGTCATTATGCAAGCTTCATGTTCTTCCTTGTAAGTGCTGTGTCTTTTGGCTAGTGAGGAACTTGGGAAAGAGAAATAAGTTCTCTCGTGTTGGTCAGATAAAAGCTAATGCGGTATATGGTATCACAGTGTATACTTCAATTTTGCATGTCTTGTGATGGTTTCTTTGCAGCTTCAGTGGCCTGGGTTCAGAAGAAGTGAAAGAGGAAATAAATGCCCTGTAGTTTTATAGTGCCTGAATGTCTTGTGCCTGAACCTCAAACAGTATGTTCTGGAAGATTTTGGATAAATACTTTGTCATTTTGTTTTTTCTCGTAGATTATCAACTTACTGTTCTATATGGTCATTTTGCGCTCACCGAACCCCGGGTGAAGTGATGATGTGGTGAATTGCGGATAAGTGTTAAGTTAGCAACAGATTGAATGGAAACTACTTCTGCACTAGCTGTAGTAATGCCTCTTGGGTTCAGTTCCTGAGATTGTGCAGATGGTTGAATGGTGTGTTGACATCATAGTGATGGGTCTTTGTTCAAACTTCATATGGATATATGAGGATAAGACCATTTTCTTCTCACAGGTTATTCTAGGTAGGTTCACTGATTGGCTGAGCCACTGTGGTAGTATCTTGTGTGATTATTTCGAGAATTGCAACTAGAAAATGTAGAAAACAAGAACGTGTGACGCGTACAAACAGTGTCCTCAAGGATATATCCGCCCTTCACAAAGTGTGGAAGGTGTGTTGCGGTTATCCTCCAGGATACAAATTGCATGTGCCTCACAATTTAGGAATGCAAGAACAACAGAATGTTGTTGATGTCACAAGTCTCTCTCTCTTGACACTGGAGCTTAATTGTGAAATTTATTTGCTAGTGCTTTATCATTTAAAAGTCACGTTAACTTAGACAAACCCACCGATATCAATAGGCAAGAAGATCTGACTGCACCATGCATTTTATTGGATTTTGTTGGATGCTCTACCACTATCAATTTTGTTACATGCGATATCATCTTGAAAGGCTGGTCCAACTTTGCTTCTTCTTCTTGTAGCACGTAACCAAGACATCTAGCACCAGCCAATCCTTCATCAAATCCAGTTTGCTCACGTGTGAAATGTTGATCTACAGCCTCAACTTATGCTTCACAAAGAAGCCAAAAAACAGAAAATTTATTTTGGATTTATTTTTTGGTTGGATTAAAAAGGTTATTTGGACTTCATGCAAGTTTCTTTTCAAAGAATATAAAGCCTTTGAAATCGTATGAAAAAAGCCTTTGAAACACCTATTTCATACGACATATTTTTCTCAATTATCTGAAGTCACATAGCTAAGCCTTGAGATCTTCTCAAAGATATGTAGACGAATGGATACAGCACAGCTTCAAGACATCTAAATTATGACCATACAATAAGGGGTGACCATGGAAGAGTTGCTTTGGCTTTGTCCGGTATTTAAACCTTCTGGCACTACATGCTTTTGATATTGTGTTGTGACATTTGCACCTTCACCTTGCTGGGGCAATTTACTTTTTGTATGTAATTGCCAAGTGTACTTTTCTGCTATATGTATCTTTAACTCCTCAATTCTTGAACTGGGTGCTTCTTGATGTCTTCAGATGACTACTGTCTTTTGGCAACTTATGAGTTTGCGATTAAAACTTTCTATAGGTTAAATAGTATGTGTAGTTGGGTTGTTGAAGAAAGAGATGTGCTTGCCACTTACGTGAGGGTTTGCTAGGGATTTTCAATACCAATCAGCAACTTGGTGATCTGGAATAATAGAACATTCACTCTTTTTCTTCCAAAACCCAATGATTTTTTTGGTTGAATTAACAACAGAAAGTGCTATTCTCTGATTTTATTGTTACTTATCAGTATGTACAATTATAGCAGGATTAACTCCTCCTCAAGTGGTCTGATTGTTAGGCAAGGATCATATGCAAAATACCAAGCTCCGTATGAGTGTTCCAAAATAAAGTAATATATTCTGATATTCTCTCTGTGTTTCGTTTGACAGGGCAAATGGCCACATCTGTAAGCTGTCTTATTAACAGCGTTTCTCGGTTTATTCATCTGGTTATGTGTCAGACAAGAAAGTCCCAGCATCTTCATCAGATTTATGGAAAAACAGTTGATATATTAAAGTTACTAAAACCCCTACTTGACGATGTGGTTGAATGCAAAATTCCAGTCTTGGATGAAATCCTATATAAAGAGTTTGAGGAGCTGGACATGGCTGTTAATATGTCAAGGGAATTTTTGGAAAATTGGTCACCAAGGATGAGCAAGATTTTCAGTGTAAGCTATCTTTGATTATATCTTTGGCAAATTTTTACACAGATGGCATAGTTTTTTCAGTAAATGCTCAGTTCAAACTATACAAGAGATATACAGTTTGGCCTCCAATTGTTGATTTGATACCTTTCGCTATTGCATCCTCCTTCAGCTGCTTTGGAGGCCATTATTCACTGGATAAAATTCCAACACAAAATTTGAAGTTACTTATTTTGGCCTTCATGTATATCCATAATGTGTAAATGAGCAAATCAATTAGTGTCATTCCTTAGAAATTCTGGAAAAGCATGCTGACCACTGTTCTGGTTTTACTTATTTTGAGTTGCATTGGGGTTGACGCAATCTGGAATATCATGCTGAGCACCATTCTGGTTTTTCCTTCTACTATGTTTAAATATTACTCTAATGACATTTGAAATTAGATTTAAGCATGCACCATTTGAAAATGTACCTCTTGACCCAATTGGTGAGTTTAATCTTGGACATCTTATGCTTAAGGCGAATTGGTGTAGGTTGCACCAAAAAAGAGGATTCGACGTCAGACACTTATTGATTGGTCAGATGGTTTCGTTTTCTCTTCTTGCTTGCAATCAGCCAGTTGTTTTTTCAACAGAAAATTTGCATATGAATCTTGCGAGAGTAAATTCTACTCTGTTGAGGATTTATATGGACGTGTTATGGACATGTTTTTACAACACAAGCTATTCGTGCTTTTGTTTGCTTGCAATGCCCTTGGGGCTCTGGTTTTCTCCTTTTCTTTGCTGCTTTTGTTTGTGCCTTGTGGGAATAGAGCACCGTGTTTATTTTCTGAATAGGGAATGGATTCACCATGGGTACTGAGGACTGCCAATCTATATCCAGAAAAGTGATTACTAGATGACATTTCAGCTACAGCTTCCAGAAAATGCTGCTCCAGTTGCAGATATCAAACCTTTTTTTAATCTTCAATAGTTTTTTTTTTTAGTGGTCCCCTACATTTAGAAGCTGCTTTTTCTTTTGAGCTTTGTAAAAAATAGTAGGAGGGTCAGTTTGAAGAGATTATTCGCATTGCACCACAATCTGTTTGGCCTTCATATCACTTTAGCCACAAAACCTGCATAAAGTTGAATTCTCCTGACATGGATAGCCGAATCCCACCACTCTGTCCGTGATCTGCTCATGCAACTCCTGCATCCTGTGGATGCTGTGAATGGCTATCTTTTTCGAGCTAAGCAAGCAAGTAAACGACTCTTCAAGCTTACCATACAAGGGACATGTTTGAAGGGATGTCTTTGTTGCCCAGATTGCTATAAAAGCAATCCGTCTTAACTATGTTTTCTATCAATTATTCTCTTCAAGCTCATCTAGGACCATTTCAGTTTAACTTCGTAAAGCATATGGTAGAAGTTAGTGGAAATTGCCCATTCCAAATCTTTGAGCATTTCTGAGAGAGTTAGATAAAGAATTATTAGTTTCTGTTAACCCAACTTAAAGTATGGACATTTAGACCTTTCAATTTGCTATGTTCACTAATCCATCAATGAAAATTTTCAGGTTCTGCAGAGCAAATTGTCGTTGATGAAAATTCAAATCTCTTCACCTGAGATATGCCAAATATTATGTAGATTATCACAATCAGGCCCAGCTGCATCTAGCTTTGGTCGCATTCAGGTATAATCAGAGTTATGATCTCTTAACACATGGCTCTTGCAGTTGCAAACTAGTCTCACATAAATAGCTCCAAGTACTCTTTGCAGGAACTTCAACGTCTGAAGCAGGAAGGAATAGCAGAATACATAGAAGAGGTGCTTATGAATCAAAGAGATGGTATCTCTCCTTGTGCTGATACTATTTCCAAAATTATCGAGTTGCTTAATCTGAGATCAAAACAGGAATTGTTCAAAGAAAGTTTGGCAGTTGAAAAGGAGAGAATGAGGGCTGATGTCCGTCAAGTGAGAGGAGAATTTGATGACATTAACCAAGTTGTTCGACTTGTGTCATATATACGCGACTTTATGATCGAAACTGACTTCTTGGAAGCAGATGATGGCATGCCGATCCCACCATATTTCCGTTGTCCTTTATCCTTAGAACTAATGAGGGATCCTGTGATTGTGGCTTCTGGTCAAACTTATGAAAGGGCTTCTATCCAGAAGTGGCTTGACTATGGCTTGACCGTTTGCCCAAAGACTCGTCAGCTGCTTACACATACTAACCTTATTCCTAATTACACTGTCAAAGCTATGGTTGAAGGTTGGTGCAGACATAATAACATCAGGTTGTTCAATAGCCTTGAGAGTCTTAGTACTGTTCCAGTTCTCAACTTGTCTGACCATGGCTCCCCTCAAAATTTAGCCCGCACGGATAGTTTCAGTCGCTTTCTTCAGAGTAGCAGTTCCACTTCAAGGTCTTCTAGTGACATTGGTAACAGATTTGAGAAGCAGAAGAGTGATATTTCTTGTAGATCAAGCGGTGAAGAATCCAATGGAGGGCTCTGCAGAGAGATTGAAAGGGTTGATATTCAATCTGCTGAACAATTAGGTACTCACAGTAGGAGTGAGTCGACTTCTAGTGCCACATCTGGCCTCGATTATGTTCCTCGAAATTTTGAAGCATCAACGAGATTGGAGCTTGACAATTTGAGCCTGTCATCAGAGAAAATTTCCTCACATCATGTTGGTGCAAATAAGGATTCAGTTTTGTCACCGCATGTTTTGAGAAACCAGTCATCTGGCTCCAATACAAGAATGGTGGTGGGAGGGAATGGTAACTGCAACCAAACTGGAACAGAGTCCCCTCAGTGCTCTGATTCTGCCTGTGATAATTTAACTACATATTCTCATGTGAAGACGTTGATAGAGAATTTAAAGAACCAATCAAATGAGGTACACACTAAAGCTGCTGCGGAATTACGGTTTTTGGCAAAGCATAATATGGAAAATCGCATCATCATAGGACAGTCTGGAGCTATCACGCCATTACTTTCACTACTCTACTCACGAGTGGGATACACACAAGAACATGCTGTAACGGCAATTCTGAATCTCTCAATAAATGAGGAGAATAAGTCCATGATTGCAGAAGCTGGAGCGATCGAACCACTTATCCATGTTCTGAAATCTGGAAATGAAGGAGCCCGAGAGAATGCTGCAGCGACACTGTTCAGTATCTCTCTTCTAGAAGAATACAAGGTGAGAATTGGCCGCTCTGGTGCAGTTAAAGCACTGGTGGATCTTCTTGGTTCAGGGACTCCTAGAGGGAAGAAAGATGCAGCTACTGCTCTGTTCAATTTGTCCATCTTTCATGAAAATAAGGCTCGAATAGTTCAAGCAGGTGCAGTGAAGTATCTCATTGAATTGATGGACCCAGATACTGGAATGGTGGACAAGGCTGTGGCTCTTCTAGCGAACCTATCAACGATTGGAGAAGGCCGCTTGGCGATTGTGAGGGAAGGGGGCATTCCCTTGCTAGTTGAGGTCATCGAGTCTGGATCTCATAGGGGAAAGGAAAATGCAGCCTCAGTTCTGCTGCAATTATGCCTCAATAGTCCCAAGTTTTGCACCCTAGTTCTCCAAGAAGGAGCGGTCCCCCCATTGGTTGCTTTGTCTCAATCTGGCACTCCAAGAGCAAAGGAAAAGGTATGCCACTTAATCCTAATGGAATAGATAGTGTAGCATGCCTGCTTACTTCTACAAGCATCTTAGCAACTTGGGCACTCACAAGTCATTGGTGAACTGCAAAAGAAACTACGTACTGGATGCGTCCTTATATAGTTGGTAGCCTTTGAACCTGCAAACGACTAGATTTATCCTTGATATGAAGTGACTAGTGCTAATATGTCTTTCCTTAGTCATACAGTTGATATATATATAATCGAGAGAGAAGCTGTGGGCTTGTTTGATGATTTTGAAAAATAAGTTAAGTTTTGACTATCTCCAGAATTGCAAGTAGAAATAAAAAGTTGTTTGATGGCTAAAAATTAATTGTCGAATCTTATTGATTTAGTACCACACATGGAATTTGATCATTTGCATGTTTTAACAGTATAATTGCGAGATTCTAATTACAATGATTAGTTTTTCTATTGACTGAATAAAGTAACCCCTTTTGTAATTTTCAGATTGAGTGATTTTTTTACTTAATATTGAAGCTTTTAAGTCATTCTAAATTAAAGTCATCAAACAAATTTCATCTCGGTAAGTGCTAAATTTTTAATTTTCTGCACTTAATTAGGTTATCAAGCCTCCCAAAAGGATAGGGCCAATTAGGTTATCAAATTGGCTTCGAGATTCTCTTCTTATTAAGTTTCACACTTTGTTTATTATGGAGAGTAATTTTCTTTTCGTTGGAGGTGAAGCTGTCTTTGATCATGTAAGGTGCTGTATCTCGTTCATTGGGAGTATGCGAATTTGATATCTGCACTCCCAACAAGATCGTCTGAATTGTAGCAGATCAAATGATGTACGTGCTATGAAATGGAAACATTGTGAAATGAAATTGCACTTAAACTGGTACTGCCTGAAGGGGGCAATTTAGTATGGGATGCTGCTCATGTTCTGTCTAGATTTCTTTTTCTGTCTCGGGTATATGGTTTAAAGTCTTGGCACAAGAAAGATGGACTCCACAGCTTAATGGCTCACATAAAGCGATTTTTAGTGAAAATGATGATGTTTCTAGCCCTCCATCTGGGAATAATAAACATAGATTTTTCCAATCACCCAACCAATTCCAATACATGTAACCTCACTACTACAATATTGTGTGACAATGGCATAAGAAGTGTTGTAATGATAATAAGAACGAACAGCCAGACCAATTGTTGTTTAAATTTTTGCGTTTGCAGGCACAGCAGCTACTTGGTCACTTCCGAAACCAGCGAGAAGGGGCCATGGTCAAGGGGAAGTCTTGAGATGAGGAAGATGTTTGTCTTTTCGATATTATTTCCACGTCGATTGCTCTCTTTCAAGAAATTCATTCAGGAGGTTTTGGTATTTGTTTTCCGCCAATCTGTATATAAGTTAATGTGCTTGTAGATCTTTTTCCATTGTGGGGCACATAATTCTCGTTTGGAGCGACTATTGGGTTGCTGTCCGTAGCGCTTGATGTTTCACTGTGAAACATGGGTCGCGGTTTAAAGTTTGAGATCGAGTCATTGTCATTCCTTTATGGGCACAAGTTTGGCCAACTGTCTGGTACATTCTTTTGTACATATGTACAAATCGCATTTTGTTAATCTATCATATTGAAAACATTTTCAATTCCAGTCCATGCGGGAGCCCATACATTACAGCTGTCGTTACAATTTTTAATTAGATTAATGATGCTTAATGATGACGGACACGCAATTCTTTTAGTTCTGCAATGATGGTATAATATAGGGGTGAACATGGTTGCATGATAGAATCAAATGGTGAGAATAAGTCTGGTTTCAGATTTCAAAAATTGGAGAATTGGTTTCAACGGATGGGTTTTACTCCTGAAATGTGGAATCTGAAATTTGGAATTTATCTTTTGTATTTTTCTTATGCAATGTCTTCGTGCGATTCAATGATATTTAATGCCGTCATATGATGAATGTGCAATGTGAACCATTGATTTGAAGTTTTATTTTTCAGCAATATCTATTATTGATACTTTTATTCCGTTAATGTTTCGTATTTTTTGTGTGTATAAATATAAATAATGGGCAATGGATTGTAGTAATAAATAGTGATCATTATAAGTAATAATTTAATATGTAAAATTATTTAATCAAGAATATATGTGAAATGTGGATAGATTCCGGAATCGATCTTAAAATCGAGATAAAGTAGATTTCAGGTTTTAGAATCAATTTCAATAGGTGGGTTTTTTATTTCAAGTTCGCCTCTAGTAGAGGTCGAAAACACAAAGGTGAAGCCTTTTGGAATGTTTTCTTTCTCTTTCCTTTCTTCACTTGCCAAATTCCTCATTGACATTTATGTAATCAATGTTGTCATGTATGGTACATTAGATTTGTAGATTGGAGAACTGTGTTTCGATTAAAATTAAGCCTTTGTATTACTCGGAGACACAAAGGTTTAGCTTTGGCGAATGTTGTCTCCTTTCTCTGTCTTTTCTTCACTTGCCAAATTCCTCGCTGACATTGATTTTTTTTTTTTTGGTCGAAATGATACTTTATTCAAACTTCCTAAGTTTTAAAAGAGAAGCCTCGAGGCATCCAAACAAAGTCAATCTCGTAGGGATTGAGGGGGTTTTGATAACCACGGGTAGGGGAGCGAATTCATACGACATACCTTGGCTATATAATTAGCAACTTGATTTTCTGATCTTCTACAGTGGCCCACGATCCATTGATCATATAAGGACAACTGGGCTTCTCCACCAAGATGCTCCAGCCTCCAACGTGACCTTATCTTCTTCAAGCAAAGCTTCAACCACCAAAGTATAGTGAGAACAAGTACAACTACTCCTCTCTTCTAGATCTGAAATATCTTAAAGCCTCGACCACAGCTAATGCTTGCGCTTGGATCGGCGACGAAGCTTTGACCTTTTTTGCAAAGCCATCTAACAGCGACCCGGAGGAGTCTCGGAGGACGCCAGCTATTGCTCCCTCCTTAGATCCCGCTGTGATTGACTCATCAACGTGTATCCTCAGAGCCTCAATCCTCTTTGCGCTTCGGTTACTTCGCAGGTGAGCTTGGATTGCTTCGAGATCCGAGCTTTTTGGCTTCCATCTTTTGTAGCTACTGATCATTGCTTATGCTGCTGATTTAAGGGTCTCTATGTTGGGTCTTTTACTTCGAAAAATTAGTTCGTTCCGAGCTTTCCAAATGGACCAGAGGGAAGCTGCGATTTTCTCCAAGAAAGGTGAGGGTCTTTGCTGACTTAGTAGATCTTGAAGCCATTTGTCCATGCGCTGTATTCCTTGAGCCGGGATTCTCAAATTGGTATCTAGGGCCCTCCATATTTCATCTGTCCATGGGCAAAGGAGAAGTAGATGTTCCAAAGTTTCAACTTCCGTACTGCAGAAATGGCATTGAGGCTGTGTTATTATCTTGCGCCTTAAAAGGTTTTCTTTAGTGGGAAGTGCATTATGGCACATGTTCCAGAGAAAAAATTTGACCTTTTGGGGGCTTGAAGGTTCCATATTTGGTTCCACAACCCTCGAGTTGGCTGGAAGGACGTAAAAGCTTGACTGGTATTTTGCTTGGTGTCTTCCATTCGAAGCACATTATATGCGCTCTTGACCATGAATTTCCCTGTCTTTGTAGCCATCCAAATTAGTTTATCCTTTCGGACCAGAGGGCTTAGGGGAACAGCTAGTATCTCATCTGCTAGCTGGTTATCAAAGACTTTCCTGAGTGTGTGCTCGTCCCATCGTACATCTTCTTGATTAATCAGATCAGCAACATAAGTTTGGTCATTTCGATTAGGTGGTCCACCAATCTTTCCTCTTTTCAGCCATCTATCTTGCCTAATATTGATACTCTCTCCATTTCCCACCGTCCATAAGATAGAGTTCGAAAATGTTTCTCTACCAATCAAGATGCTTTGCCATCCCCAAGAGGGTCTGGACCCTTTATCAGCTTGCCAGAACTTTATGTTGGGGCAATATATGCCTTTAAGTAGACGGCACCATAAAGAATTCTGTTCTTGTGCAAGTCGCCACTCTTGTTTACCCAACATAGCATTGTTGAAAGTTAGCAAATTTCTTAATCCCATTTCCCATTCATCCTTTCTTGTTTTTAGCACATCCCATCTCTTCCGGTGTAATCCAGACTTGGATTCACAGTTTTTCCATCAAAACGCAGCAACCCTCGCTGACATTGATTCGATAGAGCTGTGTTGTCACTGTTGTGTACTTTTTTAAAATTTTTTAATAAGAACTGTTGTGTACTTGAATATAGCTTGCTGTGCTTCGATCAAAATCAAGCCTTCGTATATTCTCGGTAATAGGAACGGCACAATCAGACCAGATCAAGAAATGATCATTTTCTTGGAGACTTAAGGGTGGATTCATTTCATGAAAAATAAAAATTTTAAAAATATTTTCAAAAAAATAATTGCCTAGAAAAATAAATAAATATAATTTTTTTCATTCCCGAAGAGAACAAAATTAGGCATAGATGGTTATTGATGATGTGACTAATTTTTGTAAACGGTATAAGCAATCATTATTTGAATTTTTTTTTTCAAATCGCTCATTTTTTACTAAACAAATACACCTCAACTTGCCTGCAACAAGACAAAGTCAATATCTGCACCGAATGGATAGCCTATTTGACAAAAACTATGAAGTATAGATTCTATCCTCCTTGGATGGGCGATTATTTTAACTTAGGTTTTGTTTATTTCTTGAAAAAATGACATTTTTAGAAAATATTTTTCAAAAAGTTGTTTTTTAGAAAAATGACAATTTTGATTAAATCCGAAAAAGAACTGAAAAATATTTTCCTCCGTTTAGTATGAAAAATCAATTTTCCTTGTGTACTTCTTTTAATAATTTTTTTAAAATCGAATTTTAATTAATGCCTTTTATCTTTTTTCCCTTTCATTTTTTTTTGGGTAAGGTAAGTATGTATTGAAACTTTCTAAAGCGCTAATTACATAGAGATTGCCGAACACAAAAATCTCAGACTCCCAAATGACACAAGAGAGTGTCATAGAGGGTGCAAAGGTGTAGCGGCAAAGCAAAAAAACACGAGAACCGAGCATACTTAGACTAGAAGGGCCAAACAATGCGCAAAATGGAGCTAGACACATTCCGGCAGCAGTACATGAAAACGCACACCCGACGATGGAGCCACCGACGGCTAAGTGTGATCCGCCCGAGCCAAGTATAACAACGAAGCATCGAAGGATTAGCTTAGAGAAAGGTGGAATCATCGAAGATCGTGGCCGAAATGCCCCAATTCCTTTGTATTCACCTATTCCGGGGAGGTCTTCAACCCGAGCAAAGGTGAGTCCTTTGTCTCTTACGACCTTCATAAAGTGCTTAAGGATCGTCGGCACGAACAATGGTTTGTTTCTAAAGCAAATATGATTCCTCTCGGTCCAAATGATATGGCAAAGAGCCCCGAGAGAGAACCTAGCAATACGGTGGACGAAAGAAGTACCTCCAATGTGCTGCATAGCCCACCGAATTGTATCCCGCCACGAGCAATTCCGCCAAAAACAGATTGCATTTGGAGGCCCAAGATAATGCAAGTGATCCCGTGATAGGGCATCCGAAGAAACGGGATGATCCACCGAGTCGGTTTTACCGCGACAGAAGGCACATGATCCAACAAAGAATTCGTGATATTGTAGGCTGCAAGGTCCGAGTCGGTAGTCGGTTAAGCGTAGTTAGCCACGGAATGAACGCATATCTTGGTGCTATGTCTCGGTTCCGGATAAAGGTGTGCCATTGTATCACCGCCCTTTGCTTCGATCATCTCCCAAGCGAGGCCACCGAAAAACTACCCGAAGAGTGGCCCCGCCACGTGCACCGATCGAAGCTTAGTCGGATCAAGTAATGGGGCTGCATCGGGCCATGAGTTGAACGTGTGCAGCATTCCAAAAGCTTACCAAGTTTGAGAGAGGAAGTCCTTAACCGATGCATTCCTAGGAATTCAAGATTCATATATCTCCCTATTTGAAAAGATTTTATATAACGAACCTCTTTGATGCCAATAATCGAACTAAAAGGAGATCGAGCTTCCATCTCTAATACGCCACTTGAAATGTTCGAAGTGTTCCGTCCTTAGATCTAGGATCTTTTTCCATCTCCAGGAGCAAAAAGTAGGTCTCGGCACAATCCAGAAATTTTTATGCCTTAAAAAGGTAGAATGAATCCATTTACACCAAAAAGATTCCTTGTCGGTGAATAATAACAAAATGTGTTTCAACATGGCAGCCCTATTACAATCCAGGCGTCTTCTTATGCCTAGACCGCCCTCTTCCTTAGGAAGACAAATGTTATCTCAAGCCACCTTAGCTCCACCATAACCCAAGTTCGGACCTTTCCAAAAGAATTGACGGAGTATCATTTCTATGCTCTTTAGCACATACTTTGGTAGAGTGAAGACAAGCAGCCCAATACACGTGAATGGCATGTAGGACTAATTTAATGAGTTGAAGGCGGCCCGCGAAAGATAAGAAACGATGGCACCAAGACCGAGCACGGGCAAGGATCGAGTTTATCAAGAAAGTACAATTTGCTTTGCTAAGTCTAGAGGCGATAACTGGACCTCCAAGGTAGCGGAAAGGAAGCATACCTTCAAGGAAGCCCAAGTACATGTCGAATCGCGCCCATGCCTCCGTTGAACCACTAGAGAAATATATTTCACTCTTATCCACATTCGGGCGAGGTCGGACCACCCAGAGAACTCTGTCGAGTCCCTCCTTCAATAAGGTGATGGAGGGAATGTATGCCTCCGCAAACAAGAGAACATCATCCGCATAAAATAGGTGAGACAGACGAAGAGTCTTGCACCGCCAAAACAATTTGAAGCCAGGCGAGCAATTTGGGAGGAGAGAATACCGGTAAAGACTTCCATAACCAAGGTAAACAAATAAGGTGATATGGGATCCCCTTGGCGTATCCCTTTGTTGCTAGTGAAAAACCCATGAAGACTTCCATTAATGGCCATCGAGAACATGGGGGAAGACACGCAAGCCATAACAAGCTTGGTAAAAGACTTTGGGAAGCCAAAGGCTAACGGTGTACATTCAATGAACCCTCAATCGACAAGATCATACGCCTTCCGAAATCCACTTTGATAGAGCATTTCGGAAGGTACGGTTCAATATGGAATCCTCGCAAAGAGCTCCCAAGCAAGGAGTATATTGTCGCTAATCCCGCGCTCCTTAATGAAAGCATTTTGATTTTCGAGCTAGTGATGGCCGACAAAACACTAGCTATTCTATTGGCCAATAGCTTAGTGATACATTTGTAAACAATGTTGCAAGACGCAATAGGCCAGGAAATCCCCCATAGCCGATGCATTGGGGGTCTTTGGTACTAAGGTAAGGATGTTAGTATTGAGTTTCTTGATCAATTGCCCCATAGCAAAGAAATCTTTAACTACCGAAATCACCGAAGGTCCAACTGTATCCCAAGAAGATATGAAAAAATCCACATTAAAGCCATCGGGGCTAGGGGCCTTACCTCGGGCTAGGGAGAAGAGAGTGCTACGGATCTCTGCATCAAACACTGGCCGAGATAAAATTCTAATCCGGTCTTCAACTAGCACCGAAGGCGGCAATTCTCGGATCTCGGTGATGTTTGGGCCGAGCTGGTACAAGGTTATACAAGAGCAGAGACCCGAAAATAGTCAACAATATGTTGTTGAATTAGAGCCGAGTTAGTAAGTAGAACCCCCCTAGAATCGGTGGCCGAGAGGATGCGATCGCGAAGGTGTCGCTTGTTGACATGATGATGGAAGTACCTTATATTAAGGTTACCTTCTTTCACCATTGGATCCTGGATTTTTGTTTGTAGAACAATTCTTCTTGAATCTTTAGAGCCGTAAAGTTTTGGAGCTGCTCCTTCTCACAAGCCGCCAGGGTTTGATTAGAAGGGTCAAGAGCTAGTGAGTCCCGTGTAGAGATGAGCGTTGCCCTGGCTTGATTTGTTCGAGCCGAGATATCCAAGAAAGCCTCATAATTAAGACATTTAAGGCGCTCCTTCGGTAGTTTAAGTTTGCGGCAAAGCACAAACATAGGCGAACCAAAGATAGGGGAATTCCACACTTGGGAGACAATGCCAGGCATAAGAAGGATGTTCCATCCAGGAAGTTAAAGAACTTGAATGGTTTCCTAGATATCGGCGGTGGCTGAATTCTAATCACCATTGGTGTATGATCCGAGACACCCTGCGCCAAGAAAGTAGCTTTTGAGAATGAGAAACCCGAGACCAACATTCATTAATTAGTACCCGGTCAATTTTTCGCTATTTGCGGGTAGCCCCGGAAGAAGTTGTCCAAGAGAATCAGGTGCCCCACATAACGAAGATCCTCAAGTCCCGCCTAACTAAGACATTCATCGAATTCATCAAATGCGGGGATCCAATTATTGGAGCTACCCACTCTATCCGAATGGTCCCGTATAGCATTAAAGTTTCCGAGCCAACAAAGGTTCCTCCCCAAAATCAATACTCATTTGAACAAGGTCAGCCCATAAAGATCGTCACGCAACAAAAGTATGTTCACCATACACTACCGAGAATATACAAGTTTTATTAAAGTCAAGCATCCGCAATCAAGTATGTATAACTTGAGCAGTTATAGAACAAGGCACCAAATCCACGGCCCAAGGATCCCAACCAATCCATATTCTACCCCTAGAGGAGAAATCATAATTGGAAATCCATTGCCAACTCGGGAGCAAGCTAGCGAAATATCCAAAAAGATAGACGCTATGACTTTCGTCTCCAAAATACCAACACATGACAGCTTTTTAAATCGAACTAGGGATCTAATTTCAGCTTGTTTAAGAGGGTCAACTAGCCCCCTAATATTCCATACTCCAAAAACATATTTACAAGCGGTGGAGAGGAAGCTTACCACCATTTTTTCTTACCCCGCTTCTTCTTGGACTTAGTAGTAGCTGTCTTAGAAGAGGAGGGGCTGCTGCCCAACAACAACAGCAAGCGGGATAGTGGCCATAGGAGGATCGGCGCGGCAAAGCTTGGTGTATCGCTTAGAAGGGCCACGACTGTCGCTCTAAGTCTTGTATCCGGGGGAACCGGAGAGGGTGGATCATCTTCTATGTCACTACCAATATCACTTGCAGACTCAATTTTGTCACTTTTCGAAGAAGACCTTATTGAGGAGGCCGGGAGGAGCAGGATCGGGGTCGCCGAGAATTTGCTTAGGAGTAGGTAGTGGGCAAGTCACGGCTTGAGTAGGGGAAGGCCCATCACTAGGAAGAATCACGAAGCATTTACCTTAGCTTTAGGACGACCATGTCGTCTCCTAACTTGTTCCTAGTCTCCTTCAACTGGGTTAGGGGCGGATATCGAGTCATTAGCGGGAGGGGGGATCGAGTTACCAGCCGAGGGTGTGATAGAGGCCGAGGCACACGAGTATCCAGCGAATCCTCTCATATGGCCATAGAGGTTACAAGTTTCACAAGATATCGGCTTCCACTCATATTCCACATCGATAGTGCGGATGACACCTTTCCAACGGATGTCGATCGAGTCATATAGGGGTGAGACGCCGTATGCTCAATGCATACCCGGCATATGAAATTCTCTTCAATTGCTCGGTCTGCAAGTCAACAAATAGTGGTCTCATCAACCGCACTAGCTATGGAGCTAATCCCCCGAAACCGACCACATAACATACGGGATCGATCTAAGTTTGACCCAAATTGGCAAAACATCATGTTGTCCTTTCTTAAGTTCTAATTTTGGGTGCCATTGTTGAAGTATCATGGGTACCCTAAGGACCGTAATTGGTCCTCCATCAACCACCTTGCCCCGAAAAGTCTCATCGGGTATACGGAAGAAGAAAAATCCATCTTCGTTAGCTCTCACCTTAGCAAGATGAGCCCCCTAAGCTTTTTTATTGCCTCCTCGGTCAATTTAAACGGAAGTTTCCTCCCCACAAAGTTTCCAACCACACAATCATTCCACCAAGGATTTGCATCTTCGGCGATCGCATCCGAGATCTCAACAAGCGGCCTACCATTAAATAACATAGGCGGGACATAAGAAAGGTTATAACCTTTTTTAGCCGGTCTTGCCACTGTTGCCCAAGTTCGAGGTGGTACTTGCTGCCCTACAGTGGCAGCAGAACGTGCTTTGGAGCCCGGCTTCAGCCTACTGCGACTGCGGTTACCACATACAATACCAGCATCCATAATGGAAGAGGGACCAGGTACATTTGGGTTGATGTGGCTGCTTGGAAGCACGACTTCCCCTACTTTTACTTCTCCTCCGACCCTGCGAGTCACCCTGTTTGGGGGGGGGGGCATACCAATCAATCCGGAGGAGCCACCAGCAACAGCATCATCACCCCTATTAACAGGGGATCCACCTCTAGCATCTAACGAATTGTTTGCAGTAGGAGGACATCGTGGTAAAGGGGTTGCCTCAACATAACCATCTTTCAGTTCACTAGTAGCCACATGTAGGGGTAGGGCAAGTGCCCTGGTTTGAACACCAATGGGGCAGCTCGCTGGGATCGCTTCATTGGCCAAGTGAAGACTAGCTTCATGGGACTCAACACAATGCTCAATGAATTGCTTTTGGATCGACACTGGCTGTTTACCTCTCCTTTTGTCCTTGGGAGGCTTCAACCTCATCGACTTAGTCGCAGGAATAGACGCAGGGTCCATATCACAGGTTCACCAAGCCATCACAACATCAGTTAATAGGGTACCGAGGAGAACTGAGATGGGGGTCAATGGGCGAGAAATTCCTACCAACATACACCAGAAATCGACCTCCACGCAACCCCAACACCAGAGGAAACAGCAGCGAAAACCACACCAAACCAGTAAATCTAGATTTGTACCTCAGCCACCAGAACGCCTTCTCAAGAGGATCCGAATGAAGAGGTTGAAGTGGTGGACGAATTGACCTTGGACACCAAGAAAGGCCGTGATCTACCGGTGTAATCGATGGTTGGAAATCGCTTCAGCCCGATGAGTGAACAGTACCGGGGAACCAAGAGGGTGGGAGCAATCTGGGTGAACAGTACCCACGAGATTGGCGTGAATGAAAAGTATTCCCTTTCATTTTTTTGTTCTTTTCCTTTTCCAAGATTCGAAACGCCAACCAAAAAAGCAAAAGCCAAACGTCAAACTTCCTCGCCTTCGTTAGAATTTCTTTTACGGGATAGTTATCGGCCATGGCGATCGGCGGTGGAGTCTCGCCACCAGCAAACAAGCTCAAGGCCATTGGCGAGCCCGCGAGACTCGGCCGTGCTTGAGGTGGGCGAGGAGAGTCTCGGCCTCGCCCGATTTGGCGAGCTCGTGGCTCACCATTGACCAGGCCGCAAGGCTCGATCGGCGAGCTCAAGGCCGTAGGCGAGCCCGTGAGACTCGGGCCGAGCTCGAGGCCGGCAAGGCGAGCCTCGGCCTTGCTAGATCTGGGCGAGCTCGTGGCTCGCCTCGTCGCCTTGAGCTAGCCATTGATGAGGCCGCGAGGCTCGGCCGAGCCTCGCGGCCGGCGAGGCGAACCATGGCCTCAAGAGGAGATTTGGCCAGCTTGTGGCTCGCCTTGCCGCCTAGAGCTCGCCATTGAGGCAATTCCTAAGATCACAGCTCCATCCTAGAATCGAGTGTGGAAGAGAGAACCAGCCGTGAGGAGAGCGAATGGGAAGGAGAAAAGGGAGAGAAAGGGGGGAGTTTAGAGAGAGAGTGGGGATTTTTGAGAGATAGCGGAAGGAAAGAAGAACTTGGCAAGGATTTCAGTTTTCATGGGAGGCTGCCTAAGATAGTAAAATGAATTCCAATTTTTAAAAAATGAAATCATTTTCCTCAAAAGTTTTTTATGTTGGTCGGAAGATATTTTTTGTCCCCTGAACACCGGAAATTGAGAAAAATATTTTTCGAAAAGATGTTTTTTATGGAATAAAAAGATATAATTCAAAGAGAGAGCCAGAACATCACCGTCGTGCAGTAGCAATGCAAGAAAAGCAAGAAGGGCCTCTCAATTTCTTGCTAGCATGGGTGGGTTTCACTTACTTTTTTGCTTTTTTTTAATACAAAGAAAATTAAAAAAATGAGAGGCAGACACGGCACCGTCACTGACGGTGCTGTCACGGAAGAGTTTCTCTTTTCTAAACTTTTTACCGAAAGAACGTCACCCATCTTGTTACTAAATCGATAAAACCCACGTTTATTTAAGAAACCTCTCTGGAAAGAAACTGAACACCAGACGACAATAGTATAGAAAAGAAAATGATCTCTTTCAAGAGGATTGCATCTATCTTGCTCGGGCTACACAAAATGTGCAATAAAACCCGAGGGAAGCAAAATCTTAAATTTGTGTCCCGAGTTTGCAACGACGCGTCGTTCGCCGACCAAGGCCACGAGACCACTGCGGAAGAAGTCTTTCAAGGCGTGAAGGTTAATGCGCCGACTTTGGGCTTCAATTGCTACGGCCACATAGCAGTAGACAACCAGAACACCAATTTCTTCTACGGGCACGGGGCGTGCAACGGCGCTATCACAAACTCTGAGCGCGTCAACTGCTTGATAGTTCTAAAGTTCTAGTTAACTAAGTGCCCATATGATGTTTTTGTGCTTTATAATCCTAATCTGTAGCCTAATCATCTAACGGGGCTACATATCAAAAGCGATAATAAAAGGCAAGTACAGAGCACAATGCGAAAAGTAACCCAATACGATGTTAGTAAGGAGTATTACATGGCTATGTGATGAGTCTCGAGGCATGATCTCTCGTAAGCTTGGCCCAATGGCCCAATACAAGTCGGGTAAAATGTATACAACGCTTTCTTGTGAGCCCCAGGACATGATCCCCGAGACCGAGAGCTTAATTTTAGATATTTTCGGCCCCTTTAGAAAATTTAGAATTTGCCGGAGTAATCCTTAGCTACCTCATCCAGGCACCAAGTCGATCTAAGATAGCCAATGTTCTTTGGGCTCATTTCCTTCCTCTTTTCGGACACAACATATCTAGTATCACCTATTCGATCGCTTGAGGTTGATTTCTAGCTTTTAGTAAGTTAGTTACTACCTTTTTTTATTTTTTCGGGGTGATGTTTCTAAACTATTACATTGAATCTATGATCAAGCCTAATTAATAGTCCAAATCCTAAAACTAATCCTAATCCCAATGGAAACTAATGAAAATGTCCAAGCTTCTTCATCCACCTCCATGGTTCGGTTCCCTCATCATCTCGTGACGAACACTCATTCGCCACACTCAATGAAAGCATTAGGATGTTCACACAAGAGAATTGACCAACAAGGAACTTCGACAAATCAAGAAAACGGTCTTTTTGGAAGGATTAGGCACATAATCATTATACCCGATCCGATACAACTCCTATCCTCAACCACTATTGACATATTATTTTAGCCAAGTAAAGATCAGTTTCCACTGAACGAAATTCGCAAGGAGTAAATTGACTCACTTGGCAATTATAAGTTGTTCACCCCTTTCCTAGCGTACGCATCAGTGATAGCATGCAATCTCGAGGACATTAAAAAAAAAGGAAATTCCAAGTTCAAGCTGAAAAATGACCATACAACTTATCAACGAATCAATGAAGGGTACAAATTAAAATTAGCCCATCACATTCATCAAGCTCAATAAGCAAAATGAGTCACTGCACACTCGGTAAAAGCCAAGAGTAAACTCGTGTTTATCCCTACTGCCCCTTTATATTTTAGTGACTTAGCCTAATCAAACGATCCCGGAATCGAGTTGGACTTGTACCTTAGTAGTCCACTTCAAGTTCTCAGTTGACTATTTTTCATGATTAAACCCACAAGAACTCGAATTTTCACAATTATCCTAACGTGTCAGTTTTTATCTCTGAATCAGACCCGGTTCTAGCAAATCAAACCCAGAATTCTATGAAACCAGTCTCATTTGAAAGATTAGGGTACCTTCTAAATTTTTTTATCAAATTATGCCCGCATCTTTATGGATTCTCACAAATTCCCCAACTGTTCAGAACTAATTTCTGAACCCTGAAAGTTTGCTTCGTCTGAAAAATCAACTGACATAGCAAATCAACACAGAAATTTCCGTAATATATCTTGTTTGAAAGCTTAAAAAGTGTTCTAAATCTTTTAAGGTCATCTTTCTCAATATGTAAGTTTAAGACTTCCTAATCTTCAAATTACTGAGACATGTTTAATTGGGATTTTAATTCCAGGTTCAATTTCAGTTTTCCAGATTCACTGACCTACATTTTGAGGTGGACTTGACCTAGCAAAAGATGTCTGATTTTTATCCATGACCTTTAAAATTGAAGCTTAGGATGTCTGGACCATTCTCTAGTTCACCATTTTTCATGATTTGGCCGTTTATTATGTCAGATCACCGAATTACGTGGACTGACTTGCTGGACTCCGAATTTGAAGAACATCTTAACATGCGTTGAAATAAACTGTGAGTATTCACATTTTCAAAACCGGTTCAATGGACTCAAAACACTCCTAATCAACATTATTCAACATCATGAACTTCATCTATCAATCATGAACAAATTTCGTACAAGCTTACATTGAAATCAAAATCTACTTTAGTCAATCATCATATCACAATATTAGGAGCAATTGACAAACACAATTTGCTTAAATAGCATCAAAATCAAAATCTACTTTAATGATGCATACTTGTCGATTTCATGAGACAGCGCCATGTAAGTTTTTTTTCGGGGCGGGAGAGAGGGCTTCTTTTTTTTTTTTCCCCTATTTGTGCTTTCTTGTGTCTTTTTTTTTTCCTATTAAAATGGTCGAACCACCCTTTTCCAAGAGAATCCATGCTTACATAGGATGTAATTAGAGTCACCTAGCAAGATTAGGATGCCTCCAGATTTCCTTTCTAAATTATGTGATGATCTTTATCGAATCTAAGTGTTATCCTCTTATCTTGCAAATTTTAGAGATAATGTCCTTACCACTTGCGGTCCTAATTACAGTGCAAGATTTCCTTTTCTTGATTTTCCCATGTATATCAAAAGATTTCGACCGTTATAACAATTTGAAGGGCTTGGACGAATTTTGCATTCCCTTGTGCTTAGTCTAGATAAATTCGAGAAAAATTGTCAAAAAAGTCCTAAACTTATCGTACTTTTGCTAATTTAGTCCAAAACCTCTTAATTTTGCTCAATTCAATCCTAAACCTTTTGCTTATTTTATGTCTTGATGTCAAAAACCTTGATTTATTCGGGATTCCTTAGTAATGAAAGTTTATTATTCCGACAAAAAAAAATTTCAAAATCTTTTGCATTTATGCCAATTCAATCCTAAAACTTTTTTTTATTGCCAATTCAATCTTAAACCTTTTATCTTTGTGCCAATTTAGTCCATCCAACCAACTTTAACCGGCCGACGGTGATGTGGATGCTAGCCACGCCGAAATGGATAATTTTATTATTTCTTTAATATTGTTTCAAATTATATTATTATTTTTCTTTTCTTTTCTTTTCTTCTTTTTCCTTTTAATTTTCTCCTTTCTCCTTCCTCCACCACAATAGTGCCTTCCTTGGATTGGACCATTGGCAATTGGCGGGAGACTAGGCCGACGAGGTCAACCTCGCCGAAGTCGAGCAAGGCTAGCCATGGCGTGTGAGGCCCCGTGCATGGGTCCTGTCCTCCGTCCATGCTTTGATACCACCTTGCGATGAGCCCACTATCAAAATCCATTAAGGAGGCTCGCGACGTCCTAGACCGCCGCGTCACTAATGGACTTTCTCTTAATTTGTTACAAAATATAAATCGGGGCGCATGCGAGAAACGTTGAGGAAGCCTAAAGGAGTGGCACCATAGGAATCGAGGATAGGCACACATACACATAATGAGGGTCGATCTTAATAGGGCTTATCTCGCACACTTGTCATATAATCATACATTCACACTCAACGAGAATACAAGTTATATATACACACACGTGTTATGTTTACATTAGAGCTACTCAAAAACATCCGAGACATAATACAAGATAGCTACCATTGATTGACTACCTCCACCACCATGACCTTCATCCATGTCCATACTATCCTGTGTCCAAGTCAAAAAGTGTCTGGCTGCTATGCCATAACCCAAAAGCTAACCGCTCTACAACCCCGAATGCATCCACTACTCCACACCATGGTCATCATCGCTGTCGTCATTAGATGATATGAATGGCAAAGGGCCAAACAAGTGACCAGATGAATCCAACAAGAACGAGAGATATGAAACGGAGTAGAATCAACACTTCAAATAACCCACGTCCATCCATAACACCGAAACCAAAACATGAAACTGTTTTTAAGGGAAACTCAGGGTCGTAGTGCTCTTTCCGCGTATGTACAAAGTTAACAAGTGCACCATAATCAAGGGTGGAGATGGTAGGAGGAATCGTCATATCTACTTATTTAAAAAAATGGTTTAACCACAAGAGTGAGCCTATAGCTCAGCGAGAAACAAATAACTCAACGACTAACAAGCGATTCAGCCATTCAATCAAGTAGGACTCGATATTCGGAACATGCAGGTATGAAACTCACGACGACACCACACATTCTATGCAATTGAACTTCACGTGCGTGTGAACACACAAACGACTCTAGGTTCATTCTTTAGTTGTTACTTCATTTTCGAGTTCATGAAAGACACATGCCTCATTTTTATCCGAGGGACAAAGGCCTCAATTTTGAGTATTACCTCAACTTTTCATCCATGGCACACCAGCCGTGGGAATCATGAGGGACCCAGGCCTCGTTTTGTCACGAGGGATACATGTTCGATTTCCCCTACTTCGAGGCTCCGTTCCAATGGGACACGGGCCGTAGACTTTTCGATTTCGATCAGGCTCCCACGGGATAATTATCTGGACATAGGCAGATATCAAACATCCTTGTCGGGACACATACCGATGGGATCCTTGGATTACAGATTTAATTCCAATGCAACTCAACCAATCAGAACTCATTGAACAACACAATCATCCCACACAAGCTCAATCAAACTCTTTCTCACGTCAAGACACAACTCATGCTCAATTCTTTAGATGCAATGCATCCCGACACTACAACAAGACAACTCGACAACAATCCCACCTGTACTCCACACGCACAACCCAAAGTAAGCTCCAGAACTCACAATCATACACCTCACATGCATATCACATGCACGGTTGAACCCCTATGGGTTAGGCAACTCAAATTCAAGCTCAATCAGTAGAAACCCACACTATCAGACTACACAATCCGTATACCCAAGCCTCAGAGATGACAATTCAAGTAATGGATCGTCAAATCGATATCGTTTCCTAGCTCATGCAAGACGAGCTTCAATTTTAGATACCCATTTTCAAAATACCGTATCGTGGCCAATCGAACAACACATCAGTAATTAAGCAAAAGACTTAGAAGCTTTACTTGCCCAGGATCAAAACCTGGCAAAAATGGAGTCGATTCGTGGCCAAACGAAGCTCGGATCCTACTTATGGGCCATGCGGCCGAGAGATACAGAGGGTGAGCCGCGCGCTTCTAGGGGCTTTGAAGGCGAGGGAAAGCAAGGTCGAGGGAGGGAGCTTGAGGGTGGTAGCCGCTGTCATCGCCGTCGAGGGGCTCGAATGAGCGAGAGGAAGAGGGGTGCCGTGGGTCTCTTGGGTTAGGGGGCAGACGTAACGAGGGGCATGGGGGATGGGTTGCGCATGGGGGAAGGGGGAGAGGAAATGAGAAGGGAAAGAGAGAGAGAGTGTGTATTTATATAGGGGCTTAAGTGGGTTTGGCCTTGGGTTCAATTCGCGTTCAAATCGCGCTCAATTTTCGAAGCAAACTCTCATTTCGTCATCCACAACTCGTAATGTCACATGACATAACATCAATCCTCAAAATTACACTTCATTTAACTTCACAAAAGTTCTCATTTACCACATAATTATCATTACAAAACTCACTTCACTCGCTAATTAAATAGATGAATATTCGGGCCTTCACATGCCAAAATCTAGCCTGGACGAGGTCAACCAGCCATGGTGGCCTCACAATGGATGGCGTGGCTTGCCCTCGCCAAGGTGAACAGCAAGTATTGGGTCAACAAAGATTTGAGATCATGGCTTCGTCCTCGAGTTGGATGAGGCTCGTCCGTAAGTGACCTCGCTCATGGGTCTCCCACCGCATTTTGTTCTTTGCAATACCCATGTGACCTTGACTTGTCCAGTTTCTCTTGATTAGTGAATGAAACTTTCGTAAAAAATCTTGAGCTGTTATAGTCTGTTTGGCTTCTAGGACTTTGTTTTTGGTAAAGGCCTTCTGGTACTATTTCTATCATGGAATACTAACAAATGCTGTCAATCTTCTGGGGTTTCGATCTTTTGCCCAGTTTCCGTCTTCTGGTTGGTGCCCGCCCAAATTTGGAATCGCTTAGTGACGGCAAGGTTCGTCTCGGAAAGGGCGAGCCTCCGGCGAGGCATGCCATGGCTGACCGGGCCTTGCCTAGGCCGGTTTGGGCGAGGTCGCGCCTTGCTATCCATGGCGAGCCCGCCATAGCTGGCCGACCTTGCCCAGGCCGATTTGGGCGAGATCGACCTTGCCGGCCTAGCCTCCTATTGGTCGCGGGTGGTCTAGTTTAGGGGATGCACTGTTTACGGTGGAGGAAGGAGAAAGGAGGAAAATAAAAGGAAAGAGAAGAACAGACAAAAAAGGAAAAAATAAAAAATAAAAATAATTAAAAAATAAAATATTAATAAAAATTATCCACCTTAGCGCCGGCATCACTTGTCGGCATACACGCTCACAAACTGGCCGATCAAAATTAGTCGGATGAACCGAATTGGCATAAACACAAAAAGCTTATAACTGAATTGGCAAAAAAAAAGTTTTATGACTGAATTAGCATAGATGCAAAAAGTTTATGATTCAATTGGCAAAAATGCGATAGGTTTAGGACTTTATTAAAAAAATTTCCTAGAAAGTCAATTAAGTTTAAGGCCATTCATTCAAGTCTATTCACCGCAGGTCCAAAAACTTTGTGGGTTTAATAATGCATGAACGATATAACTAACATGCAAATGCAATTACAAATGTTTTTGGTTAGGGATCAGAGTCGATTCCTAAAAACTTTTATGTGATAGATCGCAAAAATTTAGGCATCAATAGATAAATTTAACGTGAGCAATCTGGTTCCATTTCTTCTTATTTTGGAATTAGTCCACGATGTGAGCTTATTAATGATTTCTCTCCCTGTTTGTCGGTGTACACATCCCATGAAAATTCTGGGAAATCTGTCGGAAACATCGTGTAAACCATTGCTAAGGAATATCTTTGCTTGGGTGGTCTTGCATCGGACTTATGTTTATTGTTTATCGCCGAAGTCTTGCATGTTTAAACCCCATTTTCTTGTGAATAATAAATTCTGTTTTGACATGGCCGTTTGGAGAGGAAAATAGCTTATTATCATATATCTGATTTGTTTTCTCCATTGATGTCATCTTAATTTGTATTTGCATTCTCACTTATATTCTCTATTTGTTTCGTGAAAAAAAAAATTGAATTTTTTTTTTCTAAAAATGATATTTTGCATTGCTTGAAAAAATGAATAAAACCACGAAGATATTTAGATATAATTTATTATTAATAACATAAAAATATTTTTATTGACTAATTATTTGAAGCTATATAAATAATTATTTTAGCGAAATAAACGAATTCTTAATAATCTTTTCAGCGATTGGCATAGGGTCATCCGAGGGTCGTCCCGATATGTTTCTCGGATGTCTCTATGCCATGAAATGGGCTCAATGCTCCTTGTTCGGACCGCTCGGGTTGGACCCTGTTCGAATGGTGAACGCCAAGCTGTTCCTTGTTCGTTCTTTCCTCCCCCAGGGCAGTCTGCGATTGTCTTTTACGTAGTCACCCTTTTTAACATTGCACAACTCATCTTCACTCATGTTGGGATTGTTTTCATGAGGGTGTAACATTGAAATAACAAGCAATGTTGAAGATTTATCCGGGATTGACTTGTGACTCGAACTATTCAAGTTCGAGTAGTTTCAAATCATTTCAAATCAAATCTTGATGAGTTCGGTGTGCAACATCCCCTTTACATTCTTAGATACACTAAGGTGCCCCGATCCTTTAAGGCTGTATTTAGTCGTCTGGATTTCTAGCAAAGATAGGATTGAATATGATAGGATATGAAATCCAGGGATTTTACCATATCTTATCCATTGTTTGGTGAATTGCAGTAATAAAATCGGATATGTGCATATCCTATGATATTCATTATTTGGCATTTGCACATATCAATGTAAATGAATTTGAAAATACATAAATAAAGAGTATACGATTCTCTCATAATTCACTTTCAACTCTAGAAAGAGAGAGAAAATATAATCATTCACATATGCAATTATGAAAAGTTTTTTTTTTCTCTCGTTACATTGGTTAAACTTTTACATGAACCATAAAGTTACGGAGGAGAATGAGTTTTCACTTTCTTTCTTCTTTTATAAATTTTTGACGTGAACCAAAAATCTACCATTAAGAAGAAATTTCGACTCTCTCTCCATTTTTGTAAAGTTTTAACGTGAACTAAAAATCTACAACGGAATGCTAAAACTTCAACATGAACCAAAGATACATAAGAGAAAGAGATGGAGATTTCTAGGTTTTTTTTAATAGAAATTTCATAGCCTTACATTCTTGGAGATTTAAAAAGTTCATTTTCAAGTTCAAATTTGTTCATTTAAAATATAGTTCTTATACTTCATTTTTATTTACTTATTTTTTAATTTTGTATATATCTTATTATTATTATTTTTATTTCGTTCCATCATTTCTTAATAAATATTTTAGTAAACAATAATCTATACTACCATACTTAAAATATGTAATGATATGGATATGAAGTATGTGTATGCACAATATATATATATATATATATATATTATAAAGTAGAAAGAAACTCAAATTTATAAATACATACATGTATATATAAAAAATTTATTTTATATTTTTATGTTAGCATTAATATTAGAATTCAAATATAATTCAAAATTAATTATTATTTTAATTTTATTATTTAAGAATTTTGTTATTCGAAAAAAATAGCTTTTATTTCATGGACAAAAGAAATCATATCCACCATTATCCCACCTCCACTATGGGATAATTATTTCCAAGCTATATCTCTCTCATATCCCCTTTTATCCTGTCCCGGGCGAAGCCAAATATAGGATAGGATAAATGATTTTTATATTAACTACCAAACGCAGCCTAACCTATTTCTCGCAAGGAGTTTAGGCGATTTCATTGTCTTACCACACATTTCTTTTGTCCAGCATTTAAATTTAGGTTTTTTTTATATTAAAAAATTTATATTTTCATAATTTAAAAAAAATCATTTAAGATGTATCTAAACGTTTAGTTTAGTTTCTCTTATTAGCCTTGTCATGTTTCATTTCTCATTACATAGATTAGAAGATTTTTTTTCCCTAGACTAGTGCACATTTCCTTTTTCATGCATAGTTTACGGGGCGCTATCTCGGGGCATTGTAACAGAGCTTTGTATTTACTTTGCCCAACCTCCCAGGTTGTTTTGTTTGGTGTCTTTTCTTTATCTTCATTTTTTTTATCATTTTTTTATTGTCATTCTAGCATTTTATGGGGAAAATTACCAAAAAAGTCTTAAGAATTGAATTGACACAATTGCAATATGTTTAAGATTGAATCGAAGACATAAAAAAGTTTAGGATTGACTTGGGACACAATTGCTATAGATTGAGGACTTTTTTGGTAATTTTCCCAGCATTTATTCAAGGACATTTACCTTTATACAATTAGACATAAAAAATGAAAAATATAGGAAGGTGGTTTCTTACGCTTTACTCGTCTTGAACCGGCCTAGAATATGTTTCAGGCGATTATAGTCTCATTCAAAATAGAATAAACGAGAAATCCATTTGTAGTTTGTATGGCCTGTGAGAACCCGCGCAAAGTGTAAGGACGACCTAGCAAGGAAATACGAGCTGATCTAACAATTCATTAAACCCCGTCAAAGTTCATTTTGGGAGGGTCGCGAGATGCAAGAATCTTTTTTTCTGGTATCTTCTAAAATTATAATACTTTTGATGTAATTGAGCAAGAGAAATATTATCTTTCCAGGGAGACAAAAAAAATCCTTCTTTTCCATGAACTGATTGATAGCCGCACTTTACACTCAGAAAATAATTCACTTCGAGTTTGTATCAAGATATGACAAACTCAGATAGAGGTAATTTATTCATATTAGAAGACAAGATTGAAATCTTTTAACCTCCCTTTCATCTTTCAGAACTAACAATTATTCTTTGCCGTTAATTTGTTTGGTCAAGTACACTTGTATCAATCAAATACTTTTGTTAGCTCGATTAGGTCCTTAAACTTTCTTGATGCTATCAATCTCTGTAATTTGTATAATATGTGCAATTAATCAAGAGTTGGCTTTTGCATGACAAGGAGAGCAACGAGACAAAGGAATGTGAGAAGTTAAGAGCGCGCATGGTAACACTTCTGCTGCAGAAATCAACTTCCGGCCGAAAGTTAATTTTTCTACTTCTCCTTAGAAGCGAGAAATTGATTTTTCTACTTTTGCTCAAGAAGTTATTTCGATCAAAGAAATTCGTTTGGTAACGGTTGAAAATTTCTACTTCGAAACATTATTAACACAAAATCTTCTATGAAAACTTATTATTGGCGGTCGAAAATTTCTACTTTATTTTTTGTACTTTTTAAATTTCTTTTAAAATAATTTTTATTATTAAAAATATTATTTACATTTTAAAAATAAAAATTATTATTTATTTTTTACTTCGGCGATCGGAGACGGCGACTTGGCGATGGCGACCGGCGCGATCGTCGATGGTTGGCCAGTAGGGAGCGGCAATTAGCGGCGGTCGTGGCCGGCGAAGATCGGTGGGCGGGCGTCGATCGCAATCGGCAAAGGTCGGTGGTGGACGGTGGTCGACGGTTAGTGGTGGCCGACGAGGTCGGCGGTGGTTGGCTATCGGGGCGATTGGCCACCGATGACAAAGCAGAGATGTGTGGTGGACGGGGTCGGGCGACGGTCGGCGGTTGGTAATGGTCGTGGGCGGCGGCGGAGGTCACAGAGGTGCGTATGATAGAAAAAGGGTGAGAGCGTAATGAAAAGAAGGTGAAACGAGAAATACTTCTTGAGTTAGAGAAGTTATTTTTTTTTACTTCTCAAATTGGGGGAAAAACAACTTCAGAAGTGGAAATTTCGAAGTAAAAAGTTTTAACAAATGGATTTCAACTCCGGAAGCATTTATGGAGCAGAAATTCACTTCCAAAAGTGTTATCATGCACCTCTAAAGGCACACATAACGACACTTCTTCGAAGTCAACTTTTGGCTAGAAGTTGATTTTTCTACCTCTGCTTCAAAAGTAAAAGTTGATTTTTCTACTTTTGCTTGAGAAGTTGACTTTTGATCGAATAAAGTCGTTTGATAACATGACAAAATTTCTGCTTCGAAACAGAAATTCGTTTGGTAACGGTTGAAAATTTCTACTTCTAAAACATTATTAACACAAAATATTCTATGAAAAATTATTGATCCTAACCTAAATGCATGTTATTCAAGAAAATTTAAATGCAAATACAAACTGATTTACGTATAATTCTTCATTTAATTATTTATCTAAATGTGAACCAAATTATGGAAAAATTGTCTTAATGAATACGTTGGCCGAGCTCATATATCCCCAGCTTTCCAAATTCTGTTATCTGCACTAATTAAACACATGAATCGGCATCGTTCGGGATTGTTATTGCTTTTCTCTGCTTATGGCATGAGGCGTGCCGTAACGTTATTTGGCTTGTCAACTCTTGCTTCGGAGGACATGAGCCTTCATTTGATAGGAAAAGTATGTTTCTATGATCACAATTGCTACCACTGAAGGAAACACATTGCCGGAAACAACATGACAGTTAAGGCACGCATTCTAGTCCAACCCCTTTAGATTATAGGCACTATGCAGTCGTTTGCCGAGTGGAAACTTGTTACGAGTACCCTGTTACTTTCCCTACTCTGACAAGTCCGATGCTGTATTGTAGAAGAGGCCTTGCACAAGAATAATCTGGAGTTAAGATGGAGGAAAACAATTTCCTTCCTGATAAGTAGATGCAATACTTGCAACTGCTTCATCACTGCATGAACCCCTCAAGGATCATGCCTCTCGATATCAAACCATTGTTCGGTCACTAAAGTAACTATTGTTTCTCATCAATCACCACTTTCCTAGAATTTTCCACTCTGCAGCAATCTGGGAAATGTTGTTGCAACAAATGGCATGAACTCACATAGTTGAAGATATAAAAGCGCAAGAAATTGCCATATCCGAAAATGAAGGCTAACTGAAAGTTGGAGGCATTACAAGCCAAATTTCCAAAACAAAAATCATACAGAATATTCAGCTAATGAACGAATTATGGGGCATCAGGACTGCATATTGGGGAGCCTCAGGATAGAACGCAATATGTATCCCCAAACATTCAATTGGGAGATGTAGCTAGACACCAGCATTTAACATCTCATATTGCTGTAGTGAAGTCTCTGTGCAGATGGAAAGCTTCGCCTTGATCTCCATTCAACGACCATCTCTCCAAGCAACAAGCAGTCACCTGCCTCGGTAACCTCATCCAACCTAGATGACGATATATACACCATGTAAAAGGGTATTAGAAAAACCACATAATATTATCAAAAAGGCCATGAAGAAAAAGACTTGCAATTGTACACGAGTCAATATCACACAAATATAAGACCACTTGAAGAACCTCGTGTTAAAATCCAGACTTGACATGATACGACTAACTTTGGGATGCTAATTCATGATCACAGCTTCAATCACATTGTGCCAAGACAGTGTAGGTCCATGTGTAGCCAACTTAATCAACAGATATCTCTAATCTTAGGCTAATCACAACCAGATCTAAAAGTAGACAGCAAGACAATCGATTTCACTTGCTCAAGAAGTGGAAAGATGGATCGCCATAACTTAGATATGACTCTTCACATGAAAACTTTCCAAGACAATATCTCAGTAATGACTCTTCATGAATACTGTGTTCCAATGGACTACAATAAACGCTCTATTGGTGAATGTAACACACAGGTCTGTTCGGAGACAAAATCACAGGATCAAATTGTGCAGTCCTGTGAATTAAATAGACACCAGCAGTGAGGGGAGAAGGAGCACAAGTGAAACACTACCCATAAACCAAAAAAAAAAAAAGAAAGGAAAACTGCTTCGAATAGGTATCTGTTACAAATAGCACGTAAGGTGAAGTGTTTAAAAAGAGAATCAAACAAATAAGACTGCAGCATGATTTAGAGATAGAAGATAACTAAAGAGAATGAGGAATTCACAATGACTAACTCGATGAGCTCTGAAAGGGAAGAGGTTGGGTCTCCTCTCAGTAGCTCATGCTCATCCATGAGTGAAATAGAAAGGACAAAAAGAAGTAAAGCAGATACATTTGGTACATATTAAATTTCAATAGCTAACAACTGGTTTCCTTCATGAAAACTGAAACAGATGAGTAATTGTAGATCATTCTGTTGGATTCAGTTTTCAATAAGAAGGAACACAGCAAATCTAGATTCTAGAGACGTATACACGCACTCAGATCCATCACAAGCCACCACAGGCGCAAGTCTATCACCAAATTGATGAGCATTTACTCGGCGGATCAACCAAAATCGATTCAACCACAAAAGACAGAACGGCAAAACCATGCGACCTAGAGCGTCGAGTAACCACATAATTTTAGTTTTAGTTAGTACAAGCAGCATGAGAAAAAGTACAACTTTCCTGCTCCAATAAGTTTGTATAAACTGAAAGAAGACTCCATACTCTAAAAGTATGATTACCACAAAAATATAGACATCTCTATTACAGGCTGATAGGACTACACTTCACTTTCCATTTTTTCCATTTTCACTCCAAGACTCTGCCTCATAAGAAATCTGTGGGGGTGTTTTCCTACGACAAGAATCAAATTAGCATTAACCTAAGTCCAAAAAAAAAAACCAAGCACTCTTATTTTTATCTCTCAACGCAATTATCCATTGCCTGAATTCGAACTCTCTCAAACAGAACACTCCCTAGTCTGAACATCAGCCCATGGCCAAACTTATGAAAACACAGTTTCCTCTCTCTTCTAGTTTTCTTGCAAACAGGCAGGGAGGAGAAAGAAAGTAAATTGGGTCTGTATCACCGGCAGCTTCATCACTTTTAGGAATTTCACGATTGCTTGCTGAAGGCTTTTCACTTCAGCATGTAAATATCAACATTCAAGCTCATGACGCAAAGATTCAAAAGGCCAATTAACATTCCGAAACTAACCAACGTCGACAAGTTGCATCATAGCATAGACTCACTTGCTAGCAAACGCGGCGAGTATCTGGAATCTTTGAAGGAGCTCTTCAGGATTGAAATGATCGGAGAAACTCA
The DNA here is from genome assembly GCA_021437795.1 of Rhodamnia rubescens. Lineage (NCBI taxonomy): Eukaryota > Viridiplantae > Streptophyta > Magnoliopsida > Myrtales > Myrtaceae > Rhodamnia > Rhodamnia rubescens. Next base: position 800,134 of record JAILYA010000078.1, on the reverse strand, counting down.
AGTTGAATTCAAAGTGAAGGACTTAGGAATCTCTAAATCCATCCAATAGACTGCAAATTTACGGATTCCTGGATATTCAATGGATTTACGGATTCCCTAAGTTCCTCTTCCACTTTGACTTCAACTTAACAGCTGCAACTCACGCTATTTCGTTGTACGCTCCAGAATGCTCAGCTACTTCTCACTCTTCAAATCGAGTTCTCGATCATTTTCCTAGAGCAAGCCCCAGGACAGGGAAGCTACAATTGAACTGGCTGTTGAATGGAAAGGGAAGCTGAAATTTTCATCATTAGGTGGGCATCCGTTGGAGCTCTTGAGTTTTTTTTTAAAGCTTTCCGTGGCATATTGTCGCGGCCCTCCCGAACCGTGTTGGATGTCAGAGTTCGAAGCAGGTTAATGTGTCATTGTTGTCCATACTCGTAATGATATGGATCTCGACGCGGGCTTCTCCTAAGGTCCATTACCCAAATCGCGACGGAGGAAGGAATTAAAATCGGGATCGACTTTAGTGTGGTCGGGTGACATGTGCGTAGTGTGCATGCCAATGGAGTCGCCACCAATCATTTTTTGGAGGGTATGATCGGAAACCATGTCGAGCGATCGGGAGAGTCCGTTTGATTCTACGAAAACCAAAGAAATGGGTTCGGAGACTTGGTTACGTGGAGATTGTAATCGATGCCCTTTTGGTACCTAAGTTGAGTGATTTCCTAATCTAAGAATTCATACGAGATGCATTTGAGAGTGAGGTAGGTTCTAACGATCTATGGGGTTTCATGCGGATGAGAATTTTCTATCCTATCAATCATAGTAAATATTGGAAATGCGCAAATCAAGGAATCGGTAACGTGTGGATAAAACACATCGATCATCAATCAATTGGTCACATGGCATGCTTAGTATAGCCCTAAATACTTAGAGAATGACCCATTAAAGTTCAAGGTTATTTCGGGAAAAATTCTTTAATATTTTTTATTTGATTTTCTAAATTTTCTCAATTTTTTAATATATTTTTAAAATATTTTTTGGACCTAGTCAACTCGGTCCACACGAATCGGGCCCCCACCCGGACCAGACTCGACCTTGACGGATATAAAAAGACACTATTGATTTTTTTTTATATTTTCTAATTTTTCTTATTTTTTTAATCTTTTTATTAGAATTTAAATCCCTAATATCAAATCCTACGGTCCAGGTTTGCCAACGTGGCTAAGCCATAGTCCTCGGATTAGCATACTAAAATCTACTGCTCTAATTAAATAGAGACTTGATCTAGACCGTTCGATCTAATTACAAAAATGGATGGCCAAGATCGAGACGGTGAGACTAATTCTCGACCGTCCGATAAAAAATTTTATTTTTAAATTTCTGAAAACTATTTTGTTATTCGAAAAATCATTTTAATTTCTGAAAATTTCTTGATTGTGACCCGTGGCCTAGTGCCAACCATTTGATTTGGGTTTTATTTTTTATTAATATTTTGAAAACCGTTCTAACGGCCTTGCCGACATGTACGCCATGTGGCACCACGGCAGCGCCAGGTCATCATTGACCAGGTCAACACCGGCTGGAGAAGATGATCGACGCTGGCATTTCGTCGTTAGTGCCTCGTCGAAGCCTATTCCAACGTCCAAACTAGCGCGAAACTTCGCGATTCAAGCACCACTCGACTCCTCATTACCTCCTCTTCAACATATGTTAGAATCAAGTCAAAACAATGACCCAAAAATTCCTGCTAGCTTCGGTCGAAGTTAATCTCCGGTTAGAGCTCAGCCTTAGCATCACAAGACTTCCGAAAGCTTACCCGGCAGTCGCGAGTGATCGGTTTAGCCTAAATCGAGCTATAGAGCTCATGATTAGTCACAGCATGTTGGAGGTCGACTTGAGGTTTCAGTGCAAGATCGAAGTAGAAAAATGATGGAGATGGACTCAGCAATGCATTCAAGGAAGTTTGGAGCTAATAGAACGCAAAATGATTGAATGAACGAAGGTTCACCATTGACGAACCTCCAAAGCTCGAGGGTCTCACCTCTAGAGATGCTGGAGTTGATCCGATAGGTTCGCGATGATTTTGACACCTCGGGAAGCTTGGAAATCAAGTCCGAAGCTCGATTCTCTCTCGTTTGCTCTGGCGAAGATCAAGAAGCCTTCGTACAGGCTCTTCGCTATGGAGGATCTCACACTCTCTCGAGAGCCTCTCTCTCTCTCTAGTCTATTGAAGCTTCGCGAACAAAATGAACCCCCTTGGACCAAAAAGCATGTGGTTTATATATATTCCGAGTTTAAAAAAATTTCGAGCGGGAGGGGGCTCGTCGACCTTGATTTGCACGTGCAATCACGTATGACAAGGTCTTGCCGGGGTTGGCCATCGATGGGAACAAAATGGAAACTCCGTTTGATTTTCCAGCATGTCTTATTTTGCATGAATTTGGCACGGATTTGGTCTGCATTTGCTCAAGTTTGGCCGTCACACAAAATGGCCTCGCCGTCGCAGCTTTGGTGATCCCAAGTCGCCGGACTTGGCTCAATCGAAGCGGATTGATATGGTCTCTAATACCCGCACCAAAGCTTGTCCAATTATCCATGAATTGACGTAGAATTTTGCTGATCAAACTCGGCCCGCGGAATTATAAATTGCTGGGAAACCAATTGGGGATGAAGGGTGATCATCCGGGTTTGTAGGTTGAACCCGGTTCGACTTAGGCACCTTGGCCGATCTCAAATGATTAAATTGACCCTCGAGACTTTGATTATTTTCAAATTAAACCACACAATTGGACTTAGGGGCATGCACTCTATTTAAAAATGTGATTTTTCCCAAAATTTTACTATAAAATGTACAAAAGCCCCAATTTTGGATTTTGACATGGTAATGAAAATTGAGCAATTCAAGCCCTAAATGGCCAAATCATTCCAATTCACCCACACCAAATGATTTAGTAGGTCGAAAACTACAGAGCTAGGGGTCTTGGCTTTGCATAATAGTCCCTAAATTTTAATTAATTTCAGTTTAGGCAAGATCTAGAGACTAAATTGAAAGACTTTTGTGCAATTAAGTCCAATTCGCGCAATTGTGCAATTTATTGAAACTCAAGGACTAAAATGAAATGCATGATACTAGAGTTTAGTGTTATGACTCTAAAAATGAAAAAATTGCAAATAAAATGACTTGAAAGGTAATTTTTGGATCAATTGAAGTTTATGCTCAATCAAGAAACATATAATCCTGAAATGAATTTTTGAAATTTTATGAGATCAAAATGAAAAGGACAATAAAATAAAAATATTGACTATTTTTGTGTATTTTTACAACCTCAAATGCTATTTTTTCTGATTTTCTAAGCATTTATCTATTTTCAAAAAGCATTAAAAAGATGCAAAAAATATAAAAAAATTATTTTTCTTCAAAAATGGTTCCCTAGGCTTAGCCAAAGTTTCCAAAGTTGATTTTGCAATTTTTTGAGTTTTTATGAATTTTTTATGAAATTTCTAAAAATTTACTAAAAATAGAATCATAAAAAATCGGATGTCAACATCCGTCCCTCTTTGAGAGGGATCTCGATAGAGGTTACTCTTAAAGATAAGGTGACACCCGAGTCTCAATCGACTCTACTTGGGAAAAACTAAAAACAAGTCATGAGATTTATCTCGCATACCTTTTCGATTAGAGCTCATAGTCCAAAAGAGATTGCATTCTGTTTCTTTTTGATATGAGAGAAAAAGATAGAGATAAATTTACCCGAAACTTACCGGCCGCCTGTTCGAACGATGTTGATTTGTGAAAGTAGAATGAAGACCTAAGGATTCGTTATACCTAAGGTGGATTAACAATTTGATCGGTATGGTGGGTCCGACCATAATGGGGAAACCTAAGAATTCGTTATAAAAATACCTAAGGTGGATTTAAAAATTTGACCCGTATGGTGGATCCGACCATAATGGAAAAACCTAAGGATTCGTTATAAGAATACCCGAGGTGAATTAAAAAAGTTGACTCGTATGGTGGGTTTGACCATAAAATGACTTTTAAGGATAGAGACAGATCTATGAATATCTCTTAAAGACAGAGACAACCTATGAATATCTCTTAAGGACTCGGGATAAAGACAGCTTAAGGACATAGACAACCTCAAAATTGGGTCATCCAATAGAAAGGAATTCCAATGAATTACAGTAATGTCACCCTTTTTGGGGTGAATAAAACCGGTAAGAGAATTAAAAGATTGGACTACCCCGTAGGAAGGGATTTACCAAAGAATTACCCTAATGTCGCCTTTTTGGGGCCGATAAAAGTAGTAAGAGATTAAAAGATTGAATTACCCCGTAGGAAAGGATTTACCAATGAATTACCCTAATGTCACCCTTTTCGGGGTGAACAAGGATTACCATGTAGGAAGGGGTTTACCAAAGAAATACCATAATGTCGCCTTTTTGGTGCCAACAAAAGTGGTAAGAGATAAAAAGATTGGATTATCCTGTAGAAAGGGATTTACTCGAGGAATTACGCTAGTGTCGCCTTCTTGGGGCCGACAATAGCAATAGGGATTCAAAGATTGGTATTGGGTGCCATTCTTAGATCTCGCAGAGACTAGGAAACCGCAAGCTCAAATCTGAATTATCTTACCAATGTGGGTGCCATTATGGGATCCGGGAATACCAAAAAACCTCCGAAAGCTCAAACCCGAATTATCTTACTAATGTGGGCGCCATTTTGGGATCCGGGAATATCGAAAACCCGCAGAAGCTCAAACCCGAATTATCTTACTAATGTGGGTATTATTATGGGATTTGAGAATACCAGAAAACATACGTAAGCTCAAACCCGAATTATCTTCCAATACTACTTTTTAAGGCAAGTCAAAAAAGTTAAGGATTTAAAAGATTTAACGAGAGAAATGTGATCCTAGGGCTTCTTGAGGAGTCTATAAATCACCATTGATTATATCAAATTAGATTTGTGAAGGAAACTTGTCCAAACACATCACCTCCAAACACATTAACATATAACATTCGCGTTCAAAACCCCGTTGAGGAGAAATTTTGAATCGCATGACTTCAATATTTTTCAAAAGAGTTAGTTCAAAAGATTCAATTGAAGTACCTTAATCTAAGATGACTTCTCACAATTTTAAAAGAGTTTTTGACTTCATATGGGGAAATGTTTCCAAAGAAACACTCGAATTTCCTCACAAAACCTAAATCTAGGATTTCGAGATTATTCGCAATGCATACAATCCGATTGATTTGAAAAGGGCCTTTCAAAGGGACCATAATTCAGGCTAGGTCAAAGGCTTCTTAATAGATAAGCACTTTGAGGCAAAACTTTCGAGTCTACAAGTCAAGAACCTTGAAGATGAGATAAGACATGATTGTACTTACTTTTTTATGCGGTAGCTTCTTGTGTGAACTCCCGTATTAACCTGGAAACATCTTAATCGAAGAAGTCTTCGAGCGGGGTTGTAATGTTGGTTTAGGGTAGGCTCAATGAAAGACCATTTTTTAGAATGAAGGGTATGAAGTGCTGGTAATTACCTTTGCATCATTACCCACTTTCATATTCACTGGAGATATTTTGCAATTTTTTCAAAATCATGACATAGACTCATCTTCTCGGACTAATGAAACTTGCTCTTTTTTCATCTTCCTTTTGCCTCTTGTAACTCTTTCGATGTTCACAAGGTTTTCGTAAGCTTTGCTTTTCTTGAAATTTTTCTCAATCATGGGTTTCGGCTTGCTTTTACCAAGCGCTTTGCTTTTACTTGCCCAAGCATTTAAATGCTCAATGGTATTTTTGACCCTATTATATTTTTGAGTTTTGGAGGACTTGATCTAAGATCTCTATATTGTTTGATCTCATGGTAAATCGTATGCATCGCCCGGGCGTAGGGAGGTAGTCACCAACAGGATTTAGAAATGAAGATTAAAAAGTTCAAATTGGTTTAATCAAAGGATAAAGTGTTTGGGTAGATAAATGAATAGCTTCTCTTCACTTCAAGATGTTTTGAGCTTTCACGAGATATCACCTAGAGCTATCATAAAAAGATTGATGCAAGTTAGCAAAATAAAGTCTTTTTTCATCTTTTTCTCCAATACGTCAACTACGAACCTTCAAACACCCCCCAATATGGGGTGGTTCTTGACAGGGTTATAGTCAAAAACTTCTTTTGGCTTAGAAGGGTTTACAAGGGATTTAAAAAGTGTTTTGGGATTATGAAATGAATGCCTTTCATTATTTCAATCCATGTAACCATTGCGAATGATCCATACACCCAAAGATTAGGTATTTCGCTCATCTTTTTCTTTCCACTCATCTCTCAAGTGTTGGGACGTGTATGGGATAAGGCTTACCTCCTATCATCCGAGGTAACATCCTCTTGAAAAACCGATTGAAACTATCCCTTTTGAAGAAATTCAAGTTGCTTTCATTAAAATCGACTCTCCATGGAGATTTAAACATTAAATGCATGCTCAAATGTGTTTGGACTGTTTCAAAAAGGAATAAGTTCTTGAGATAAAACTAGTTTGAGATTTGGGGGTTTTTCCAAAGGATTAGGATTCGATAATCCTAAGCTCTACAATTTTTATGTTTTAGGAACATTAGTATTTCCGGGGAAAGGGTATGCCATTTGGACTCTTCACTCCATTATCGATGAATCTCGCAAACATGATCCTTGGGGAAAGTATGAATGAAACTATCATAAGGAATTAAAGAGATCAGGTTGAAGATCAACTTACCTCTTATATTTGTTTGTTTTGATTGATTTTTTTCGAGTTCATTTCTTACGCCTTGAAATTTCCTTTTGAGGACTTGTAGAAAAGGAGCAAATGCTTATGTATGCATGTATATATGAAATGCATGAAATGAGTTCAACATGACTTGGATCCGCTTGGGAAAGGAGTGCCATTTTTCGGCCTCTAATTTCATTTCAAGGATAATTTTTCTTGATTGCGTCTGCATTTACGGGATTTGCCAATTCTTATTCATCCATGTTTACAAGTATGAGAACTCCCCCTAGTAAGATCTTCCGGACCACGTAAGGGCCTTCAAAATTCGGAGTGAACTTGCCTTCGTGGGTTTTGAGCATTCGAAAGTGTCTTCTTTAAGACCAAATCTCCCACTTTAAAATTTCTGGATTTAACTTTCTTGTTGAATGACTTAGCTACCATTTTCCGATAACTCGGCCATGATAAATAGCCCTTAATTGCTTTTCATAAATTAGATTTAACTATTCATTCCTCTCGTTGGATCCATTCGGTCTTTGAATATTTAACTTGGGATAGAATCCTCAATGATGGGATCTCAACCTCTATAGGTAAGACTGCTTCCCATATCATATACCAAAGAGTAGGGTGTTGCCTCAATTGAAGTTCGAATTGAGGTATGGTAAGCCATTAACGCGCATGGTAATCTTTCATGCCAATCGTGGTACTTCTCTGCTGTTTTGGATATTATCTTTTTGCTATTTTTATTTGTTGCCGCTACAGCTCCATTCATTTGCGGATGATAGGGAGAAGAGGTAAGGTGTCGTATCTTGAAGTGATCCAAGTAGATCGTCGACCACCTTATTGATCAAATTTGAACCATTGTCGTAATGATCGCCCGAAGAAACTCCACAACTTGAGATGATATCGCGCTTGATAAACTTCGCCACATTATTAGCTGTGACATTAGCATATGAATTGGCCTCAATCTACTTGGTGAAATAATCAATTCCTACCAGAATAAAGCGATGTCCATATGAAGCCTTCGGATTAATTGGCTCGATCATGTCAATGCCCCACATAGAGAACGGCTAGGCCTCGGACATTTGATGTAGCTCGTTAGAAGGTGTATTAATTCTATCACTGTATACTTGGCATTGGTGACATGATCTTACATGTTGATTGCAATCGACTCCATGGTCAACCAAGAATAACCGAGTCTCATGATCGTCTTGGCATGGAGGTATTTGTTCATGTGTAGTCGACATTCTCCCTCGTGGATTTCTTTCACGATTAGATTGGCTTCCTTGGTGATTATGCATCTTAGTAAGACCGAGTCAAAGGATCTCTTGTATAGAATCAGTCCGCCGAGGAAAAACTTGGAAGCCATCTTGGTAATGTACTTTTTATCTCATGGTTGATTGTCTTGTGGGAACTCACTCTTCATGAGGTAATTCTTAATGTCATGATACTAGGGTTCATCATCAAACCCTTCTTCAACAACTATGCAAGATGCCGGTTGATCTAGGATATCAATTCTCAAGAGCTCAATATCAAGGCCATCTTATACTTGCAACATGGATGATAGTGTGGACAAAGCATCTGCAAAGTGGTCCGACTTCTCGGCAGATATTCAAATACAATTTCGTCAAATCGTTTAATCAATTCTTTTAGGAATTTGTGATATGGAATAAGCTTGGAATCCTTTGTTTTCCACTCCCCTTGTATCTATAAGATGATGAGCATAGAATCTCTATAGATCTATAGCTTATGCACCTTTATAGAAATGGCCAATTGTAGACCGAGGATGCAAGCTTCATATTCGGAGATGTTATTGGTACACAGGAATACCAACTTAGCCGTTATCGGGTAGTATTGACCCTCCGGGGGATAACTAAACCGCCTCAATCTATGGAGTACCCATGCTAATGCAGCACAAGTTCTTTTAATCGTGGGACAATTAGCTTCAGATGCGGTGAACTTCTTACTTAGATAATAAATGGCCCCTTCTTTTCCATCTTTAGGGCAAGTATAGCTCCTAATGACTCTTCATGGACTCGTCGGGTATAATATCGGGGAACATTTGGAATAGGGGGTACTAAAACTAGTGGTTGTACGAGGTATTCTTTGATCTTGTCAAATGCTTGTTGACATTCGAATCCCATTTCACTTTCGCACTTTTCTTTAGGAGCTTGAAAAATGGCTTCGCGGTCTCTAATAACCGAGATATAAATCGGCTATATAATTCAACTTGCCCAATAGGCTTATTACTTCCTTGACGTGGTAGGGGTTCTAATTCCCCATATGGCTTTGATTTTAGAAGGATCAATCTCAATACCGTGATTACTTACCAAAAATCCAGGTAGTTTACTTGACTTGGCTCCAAATACGCACTTTGCGAGATTCGGCTCAGCGTATACTTCCTCAAACATTCAAATAGCTTTCTCAAAGACAAGGATGTGATCTTCTCCAGCTCTGGATTTGGTGATCATATCATCAACATACACTCCAATCTCCTAATGCATCATGTCATGAAAAAGGGTCACCATTGCTCTTCGAAAGGTAGCTCCTGCATTTTTTAGACCGAAAGGCATGGCTTTATAATAAAGGTGCCCTATGGTGTAATGAAAGAAGTTTTGGCTTTATCTTCTTTTTTGAGGAGGATCTTATTATATCCGGAGAAACCGTCCATAAATAAGAACAGTTCAAACCTAGCGGCACCGTCTACCAAGACATCGATGTACGGTAGAGGAAGTCATCCTTCGGATTTGCCTTATTTAGATCTCGATAATCTATGCACATTCTAACTCTCTCATCCTTCTTCATCACGAGGACGATGTTAGCAATCTATTCAAGATATGAGATAACCTCGATAAATCCCATACTAAGGGGTTTTATTACCTCTTCCTTAATTTACTTTGAAAGCTCCGGTTTAGTCCGTCTAAGCTTCGTTTCTTAGGAGGGATAGTTGGATCCACCGGCAATGAATGTTTAGCAATACTTGGATCTAACCCTGGCATATCAAGATAAGACTAGGTAAAGACATCTTGGTATTCTCTTAAAAGATCAACCATTCTAGTTGCTTCGATGAAGATAGCCGTTCTTCAATTTTTACCTCCCTTATATTTTCAGCATCTCCTAGATTAACCGTGATAGTATTCTCTGTCATAAGTGTCTTATATTCGTCATATCGATTCCAATCCCTCTTGATATCACTCAAATCAGCATCATCTTCATCAATCTCATATGTATAATCATCTAGTCGATCCGAGTCACATAATAACTTGTTATGTATGGGAGGAATGATATGCCTAAAATGTGACATGTATGGTTAGTATATCATTTTAATCTTTGCAAAATGCATGATTTTTGATGAAAACATTTTCAAAACTGGTTCACAAAAAGAAGAATAAAGGAGAACTAGTCCTCATTTCATTGGATATTCGATTCTCTCAAAAATCATTTTGGAAATTAAGAATCATATGGCAAATAAGGCCTCAAGCTTCATAATTTCGAAGACAGGTATCATCATTGTGTTGATTTATTGTTCCATATGTCTTTAATAAAACTTGAAATTCTTTCATTGATTGATGAAACAAATCGCATTACAATACTACACTTCTTAGACCAGCAATCAAGGATCCAAGGGTACTTAAAAGGGAAATGTAATGACAAAATATTAAATTACAAACAATAAATGCAGCTACTAAATGTGTTAAACGAAAAGCCGAGAAGGAGCCTTTTTACTTAGGAGTAGGAGCGTCATCCTCAAGCCACTCGATGATCACATTCACTTGATCATCCATAAAAAGGTTGAATATATCTGGTTCAATTACAACATAGACATCTTCATCATTGAGCCACGTAGTGATTTTGCGAGAATATTGCATTCAGTGGGTTATCAAACATCTTTCCTTTCGTTTTCCAAATGTTAGATCCAATATTCCGATCGTTTCGGCCTCCATAGCTTCCATAGCTTCCGTGGTATTTACCTTGACCTCCGTAACGATCGGTGTTTCCTTTAAAACCCGGACCAACCTTGTGGTCGTTAGATTCCAAACTCGGAGGGTTACGATTCCCTTGGCCATGTTTCCCTAATCTAGCTTCGGGATAAAGCCACTCATCAATAACACTCTCCCACCCATGATAGAGGACTTGGAAAAATCCAGAGAAAAAACCTTGGTGCCCGGACGGTACATGCATGATGGATACGATATCAAAGGTAGCTCAAATCCTCCTCCTTTTGAGGTTCAACATAGGGAACCATCTCAAGAGGTATGCTCGATGTTCCATCTCGCTATGAATGGTGATCATCTTACCATTCACCACAAACTTAACCTTTTGTTGGAGATTAAAAGGTATTGCTCTCGAAACATGTATCCAAGGCCTCCTCAGAAGACAGGTGAACGCACTTGGGATATCCAATATCCCGAAATGGAATGAAAAACTTGACGGGTCCGATGATGGCATCTAGCTCGATTACTTCCACAACATGCTTTGAGACCCCATCAAATGAGCAGATAGTTGCTCTTGACTTCTTGATCATATCTTTATATATTCCCAAACTCCTTAGAGTGCTTAAGGTAAATAGGTTGAAGACGGAACCATTATCAATTAGGACGTGAAGCATCTCCTTTTCATAACACCTTACCGACATGTAAAGAGCCTTGTTATGAACCTACCCCTCTCCGGGGAAATCCTATCCGAGAACGAGATCTCGATCATTCAATAGGATTGCTCCAACAAAGTCCTCTAGCCGGACTTCATTTATCGTCTCCGAATATGTATCTCATTTAGTACTTTCATCCGGGCATTTTTATGTTTCTACAAATTTATGAATAGATCCAAAAGAGAGATCTCGCAGTATCTTTCGAAGTTGCTCTTTCATTTCATACTTACTCATCTTTACAATGGACTAGAGTTGCTCAACATTCTCCTTGGTTAGCGTTGTTTTCTCCGGTTCGCCTTCTCTTGGAGCATAAAACCTTCCAGATCTCATCATGGCGTCAATCTCACCGGTTCCATAATCCCAGGATACCTCCATAGGGTTATATTCCTTCACAAGTGGAATCTTGATCCTTACAAGTTTGATTTCATCATTCTCGGTCTTCTAGAATTTCATGTGGCTCATCATCCGTCAATTTGATGACCGGTAAATTATGAGAGAGCTCTTCTTCATTCATGCTCCAAATGTCCACTTTGTTTAGATCAATAACGAAGGGAATTGGCCTCATAATTAAATCCGCAGTATGACCCAATGCATGTTGAACTTTCCGGTTTTCTTTCGTTTGCTTGCTTTTGACGTTCCTTCTTAACCCTCATCATTATGCCTTCCACTCTCACACCTATGTTCACCAAGTGCTCAAACGATTGGTAACCATACATGCACACACGGTCAAAATACTCCGAGGAGTGATTTCAATATTTACTCCACCATTTCCCTTTCGATAGTGGAGGTTGCACTTGTGTAGCTTGTTTCTTCCATATACGTGTAAAGAGCTCAAAATTCTGATCTTCACTTTTCCCCGATGTTCAGCAAGTCGGTTCGACTAATGTGTCCTCTCAAACCAGCTTCAAATCGTCGTATGAACTGCTTTGATAAATCCTCCCAATTCTTGACCCAATCCAAGTCAATTTATCCGATCCGAACAATGCGGAACCCATCAAACTAAACTGAAAATTCTAAACGAGAGCCTCATCATCTTCATGGTAACCTACCATCTTGCGGAGATAATACGGGATATGGGTAGAGGGACACCCAATACCATCATAATTCAAGTGGAATGCCACCCTTAAAGTTGGTCCTTGAGGTGGAACATTCCTATTCTGAATAATTCGGATCACAAGTTCTCCTAACTCGGATATCTTTCTTGATAATTTGTTGCAATGATCCTCTAAATTTGCCATCCGGCGGTTCCGCACTTCAATCACTTTTTGTGTCTCTAGTGCTTGCATACTTTCTTCCACTTTCAAGCTATTGAGTTATGTTGCCAATCGGGACAAGTTTGATACCATGCTAACCAGGATGATGCATATGCATTTCCATATTAGAGAGTCGAACATGCATCTCTTGTTCCACCTACTTGTTCAAGATGTCGTTTTTATCGGGTCCTTCATCAATTGCACCCACGAATCCTTCTTCTTCCCATTCATCCATTCCTTCCTAACCATCCCGGATCTATATCCTTTGGATCAACATAGAAGCTCGGAGGGGAGGTGTCACGCCCCCATCCTCGGGCCCGCAACAACCCTACCAAAACGCATTAGGTTAAAAAGGATGACCTCCTAGGCACGTCATTGACCCGTTAATTTTAACTTATTATTAAGCACATACGGAACATGCAACTCCTAGAAAAATATAGAAACCAACAGGGATAACAAGGTAGGAAATCACATCAAACACAATAATTTTTATTTTATTTATCGCTAACCTTGGGAAGAACATACAAACAAGCATGTAACCCTCATTGCGCTTTACCTATCACAGGATCGATCCAAAACCACAATCAACCATCAAACACATGCAAACTTATCCCGCCTTGGTCCACACATTTGACAAGTCATAATTGACATGCAATAAATTGCATACATCCAAGGCACATAATCGAACACTCATCACAAATTGCATACACAATGATCTCCCACCTGGAATTATAAATGTCGGCGCCTTTTATCTCGCATAACTTTTTTGGAGGCTCTAAGCTGTTTAAAATCTTTCTCTAATGACCTTGACAGCCTTCCACTTGATCGCTGTACTAACTTAGGCCTAATGATACTTCTTTCACCAACTTCATTCCAACACATCGGCGTCCCGCAGCTCTACCATATAAAGTCTTAAAAGATGCCATTTTGATACTCTGCTTGAAAGCCGTTGTTGTAAGGCGAACTCGACCGATAAAGTTGTTCCTCCCAAGATCCAATATGTAGGCTCTCGGCATGTCCTTAAGTGTCTGAATCGTCTTTTTAGACTAGCCCTCTGTCTGCGGGTGATAAGCCGTACTAAACTGCAACTTGGTTCCCAACACATTTTATTGACTCTTCCAAAATGTAGCGGTAAATTTGAGATCACCATCCGAAGTAATCGTCACCGGCACTCCATGCAATCTTACTATGTATCGCATGTACAAATCGGCGTATCTGTCTAAAGTGAAGTCCTTCAGTACGGCTATAAAATGCGCAGATTTCGTTAATCAGTCCACTACGACCCAAATGAAATCATTCTCTCGACTCCTAGGCAATCCCATTACAAAGTTTATTGTGATATGCTTCCATTTCTATTCTAGGATATCCAGCGGCTACAGTAATCCATCGGACTTACAATATTGTGCCTTTACTTGCCGACACGTTAGGCACTTCGCAACATGTTTAGCTATGTCGACTTCATAATATTGTTCCACCAAAAATGTTGCTTCAAACTCGATACATCTTTGCGCTACCGAATGAATACTATAGTTGTTCTCATGTGCTCTCGACAATATTTCCCCCTTTAAATCTTCATCGGTAGGCACATAGAGATGTCTTTGAAACCTTAGTATCCCATCCTCAGCTACTTAGAAGTCAACCTTCTATTAGGCGAGCCTTCTTCAAGGATCCTTTGAATAGTGGGGTTTGTCGATTGCAAAGCTTTAACTCTCGCCTATACTTCCGGCTCAATTCTCGGCTTAGCTATAAGAGTCGACCGGTGGGTTACCTCGGCTTAAAGTTAGAGTCTCTCACTTGTTCAAGAAGATGCCATCATGGGCTTGTAATTGAGCAATCACTCGATTTTCTACTCAAGGTATTTGCAACCTTGTTAGCCTTACCCGGATAGTACGAATCTCACCGTCGTAATCTTTAAGCAACTCCATCCAACGACGCTGCCTCATATTCAGCTCCTTCCGAGAGAACAGATACTTGAAACTTTGATGGTCATTATACATCCGAAACCTGTTCACCAATTGAGTAGTGCCTCTAAATCTTAAGGGCGAAAACCACAATTGCTAATTCTAGATCATGTGTTGGATAATTCATCTCATGAGGCCTTAACTCGCGACATGCATATGGAACTACCCTTTCATGTGGCATAAGAACACATCCCAATCATTTGTGTGACGTGTCACTGTAGATCTCGAATCCTCTAGGACCGAGATGGTATTGTTAAAATAGGAGCTATAGTCGGCTTATGCTTCACTCTCTTGAAAATCACGTTCACATTTGTCTGTCCATTTAAACTTCACGTCCTTTTTTAACAATCGCGTCAATGGCATGGCTATGGTAGAAAATATTTTCACAAAACGTCGGTAATAATCTACCAATCCCGAGAAACTTCAAATCTCTCATTCGTCGTTGGCCTTGGCCAATCCATGACAGCTTTGATCTTAGCTGGATCCATAGAAATTCCTTTACCGAAATCACATGGCCTAAGAACGCCACATGAGTTAGCCAAAACTCGTATTTACTAAACTTGGCGTATATCCGATGATCTTGAAGGGTCCGTAATATTGTTCTCAAATGCTGCTCATGATCCTCCAAACTTCTTAAGTACACCAAAATATCATTAATAAACACTATGATGAATCGAACCAAATATTCCTTGAACACCATGTTCATCAAGTTCATAAAAGCACGGGCGCATTTGTTAGACCAAATAGTATAACAATAAACTCATAATGACCATAACGCGTCCTAAATGCTGTTTTCGGTATATCCTCCTTCCAAATCCTCAACTAATGGTATCTTGTCCGTAAGTCGATTTGGAAAATACCGAAGACTCCTTGAAGCTGGTCGAACAAATCGTCAATCCTTACTAATGGATACCAATTCTTGATTGTCACCTGATTGAGTTATCTATAGTCTATGTACGGACGCAACGTTCCGTCCTTTTTCCCGATAAACAAGATAGGCGCTCCCTAGGGCAACGCACTAGGGCGAACAAACCCTTTATCCAATAATTCCTGCAGCTGCACTTTTAGGTCCTTGAGTTCTAACAAAATCATCTTGTATGGAGCTTTAGAAATCGGCTCCATTCTCGGGATTATCTCAATCACGAACTCGATTTCCCCATCTAGTGATAGACCTAGCAACCCTTGTGGAAAGACATCGGGAAATTCATACACAACTGCGATATCTCCCATCCTTAGCTCCTCCACGTACGTGTTAACTACGATCGCCAAATATTCTTGACAGCCACTTTCCAACGGATGATTCGCTTCCGGCCATGAGATCAACGAGGTCGATGTTCCACCTCGACTTCCAACAAACTCAAAACTAGCCCCATTCAAAGGATTAAACTTAATTGCCTTACGATAGCAATCCATTATAGCTCGTCGCTTCATAAGAGAATCCATACCCATAGTTATATTAAAATCATGCATTTCCAAATACAATCGGATCTAGTCTTTCCTCACGACTACATATTACCAAATTATAACTAGGACAACTTACCGCAAATACTTTACTATCTTTTAGCGGCATAGATATCTTAAAAATCATTCCCAAGTGATTTTGGACTCAACCCCACTAATTTAACAAATTGATCAAGAACAAAAGAGTGCACGGCTCTAGGGATAAACAACGCATAAACAACATGGTCATTCAAGAAGACCGTGCACTGTAAATTGGCGAATCCTCGCCTCTTCCTAGGTTACTGCATAAACTCTTCCTTGCACCGGGGTCGGCTTTGGTTGTTCCGGGGTGCATTCCCATGTAACCGTCCTCCCTGCTACGGTGGCGCTGGGAGCTCCTCTTTGCCTCGTGGGAAATCTCACCGATAGCCCACTTGGCCACAAACCAAAATAGGCTCCATTCCCGAAGGAACACATGGCAATTCTATGTCTTCGATTACGTAATCGACATATTCCCCCATTACCGAAGGGCTTCCCCACGATTCCTCCGATTAGGCGGAATGGTCAACCTTTCTCCGGGACATTGGTCCTTTGCCAAACCTATGTTCATTTCTCGGAGGGTACAAACCGCGATCTAAATACGATAGCCCTTTCAATGATATTCCTCCGGATCGGCCGACCCTTTCATACGACTTGTTGTAATCATGTAGGTTCAACGGCACCGGTGGGTCTTTCAGCTCGGGTTTCGAGTCCATCTCTAAACCTTCTTGCTTTATCCACGGGTCTTCCACCATTCTAGGCGCATACATAGATAGCTTAGAAAACTTGGCCTCATATTAGTCCATAGACATTTGGTTCTAGCGTAGGAGCATAAACTCTACCATCCTCGGCTCTCGGGCACACTCCGAGAAGTACTTGTTATTAAAATCTTCCACAAAGGCATCCCACACCAGGACCATACACTCGGGGAAGATTATGCCTCGCGTAGCTTCCTACTAGGTGTTGGCGTTCCCTTGCAACCGACAAACCGCTAGTGTCACCTTATCCTCCTCATTGCACCTCGCAATGCAAAAGCTTTCTCCAGTTCCTTAATCCAGTGGTGGCGGCCTCAAGATCGCTAACTCCAGAAAAATTTGGCGGCTTAAGCTTCAGGAACTGCTCCACCAACTTTTATATCTATTGAGCTCCATTCTCATTTTCAGCTAAAAGGTCTTCGGTGGAGTGGCGCCAGCCGTAGCTTGATTCCTCACTTACGCCCAACAATATCTCCTAAAGCTTCCGGTGCTTATAGGATCCTATCCACTCGAGGATCCCCTTGAGTTGCTCCTCCTCTAGGAACTTTGGGAGTACGATTTGTTCATCTTACAGAGTTGATTATGGAGCCACTGTTCACCCCAAACAACATATAATAAAAACTCAAGCTTACAACCTTAAAATCTTAAGTAACAAACACATGCATAGGATTTCAATCCTATTAACTATCCCATATCCCAACGCTCCTTATTACTTCAAGCCATGACCAGGGTGGATCGGGCTAGCTTTGCTCGATACCACCTTAGGCGGGGTTGTCACGCCCCGATCCTCGGGCCCGTAACAACCCTACCAAAATGCCTCAAGTCAAAAGGACGACATCGCATGCACGCCATCGACCCATTAATTTTAACTTATTATTAAGCACACATGGAAAGTGCAATCCCAGCACAAATACGAAAACCAACGGGGATAACAAGGTAGGAAATCGCATCAATACCTAAGTCCGAGCAAGACATTGACTCATTCAAGGCATCCTTTGCATGCAATATAATGTCGATGGCAAATCAATAGCGTGCTATCCTCGCAGCCGCTTTACCTATCACATGATTAGATCCAAAACCCACGATAACCATCAAACACATGCAAACATTTCCCGCCTTGGCCTACACATTTGATAGTTCATAAATGACATGCAATCAATTGCATACAACTAAGGTCAGTAACTAGAACACTCATCACGAGTTTCATGCACAATGCACTACACGTGTTCCAGCTTATTAACGATTATTTTGGTATTAGCAAAACCATGCTCTTCCAGCGGGACCGGCACACTGTTTCATTCCTTCGGCAACGGCAATGAACAAGCCATGTGGTTCCAAGTACCCTCGGCATGGACTAACAGTTAGGCATTCTCGTAGGGGAGCGTTGGTCTGTCACAAGTTGGGACCGCATCCGATAATTTGTGTGGTTCCAAGTACCCTCGGCACGAACTTACTAGGCTCGACCCCCGGAACCCGTGGGGCGGGCTTCGTCCTTACGTACCCAAGGGAACGGTATCTATAATGTGACTACGTAAGCACGATAGGCAAACAACCAATTTATATCTTTGCATTTAACCTAATGCACATACATAAACAAATCATGCTCAAAACTTGGCTCAAAGCCATTTTAATGCTTAAAATTTAGTCCACACGTGGTCGGATAGTTACGATTTATCCATCGACTTTGCATATATAAACAGGGTAATCAGTCATCAAACAATCACCCAATAATAATAATCCAATAATTAATTAACAAATAATTAATTATCCCGACAATAAATAATTGATTCAATTAGAAAATAATAAATCACAATTACAAATAATTAAATTTGTCTTAATTAATTAATTCGGCTTTAGTTAATTAATCCATTTCATCAATTAATCCAGGCTTTGATTAATTGTCACCTCAACATTCAACCGACTCAACTTCAAGCAATTAGTTCGATCACAATTTAAATAAATATACTCGACAACCGTTAATTAAATCGATCAACAATTAACAATAGATATACCAATCCTTAAACGCAGTTAACACCCTAATTAGAGTTTAGGGGTTGACTCACGACTTCGGTATTCGGTGTCGCATTGGGTGTGATGTCAACACGAGTTCAAGTTCACGTTCGTGGTGGCCGACGATATTCGCGGGTTGGATCTCGGGTCGGCGCGATGTCATGGGTTTGGGCGTCGGTCCGGGTCGGTTCAAGCTCACGGATAGGGATCCTAGGTCCGGACGGAGCTCACAGCTCACGGGCGCAGTGGCCGGAGGCTCGGGGGCTCGGGTTCGATGGTGAGCTCGCGACGTAACTGCAGAAAAATAGCTCGATTTTGGGCTACGGAGGTTGTGGTTCGGCGTCGGGTGTATGGGGGGGTCTTTGGGACAGCGGATCAAGAGGTGATGGTGGCCATTGGTTAGGGTTTACAGGGTGTCGGTGAGGTGTGAACAGGGAAGGGGAGGTTGCGGGATGCTCGAGCTTATGGTGAGCGGCGCGACGTCAAGCTATGGGGCTAGGTGGCAACCGCTTCGGCGATCGATCGAGGCCGGCAAAGTGGGTTTGGATCTAGGTCGGACCGATGTCGGGCAAGGCGGCGTGAGCCGCGTTGGCCTTGAGTTCGGCGGTCTCGTGGGTTCGAGGAAGTAGTGGCGGTCCAACGATGTGACAACGCGATGGTCGACTAGTCGGGGTGGTCGACTATAGACGAAGGAGCATCTTTGAGTGGTGGTGGTGGTGAGCAATCCGGCGGAGGATGCGAGCGGGATAGCGTCGCTTGAGTTGCGAAAGAAAAAAGACGAAGAAGAACTAAGAAGAAAAATATGATGTACGGGAGGTGGAGGGCTATCGTGCATGTAGGTTAGGGAGAGAGAGAGAGAGAGAGAGAGAGAGAGAAGGTGTGGAAAAGGCAAACAAACTTAGGGAAGGGGTTCTATTGCTTGGGCGGGAGAGAGAAAGAAGAGAAAGTGAAGTGGGCCACGTGGGTTTTGAGAAAAACTTGGGGGAAAAGTGTGGGTGACATCAACAGTGACATTGGGGCGCTACAAGACTTGGGGGAAAGGTTTTGGCCGAACAAAACAAAAAGTGGGGCCCATAATTTCAAATTCAAACCTTAAATAATTTTATCCTTTGTGAATAAAAACCAAGGGTAAAGTGGTAATTTGACAAATAGGTTTCGGATGGTTATTTGGCTCGATCGATCGAGGGTAAAAATGGTATTTTGGCATTTAAGGTTCGGACAATAACATGGAATGGATTGGCATTTAGCCATGTATGACTTTGACGTCATTAGAGGAATGGATTGGCTTAGTAAGTAACGAGCCAACATGGATTGTTATGGAAAAATAATCCTATTTAGTCCACCCGACCACTCTATGTATAAATTCCTAGGAAATAGAGGAGAATCCTCAATACCCTTAATTTCTATGTTGGAAGCAAGTCAGCTCCTTGAAGACGGCTATCAAGGGTACCAGGCTACGGTAGAGGATAAATCAACTAAAGAACTAAGGTTAGAGGATATCCCCGTAGTAAATGAATTCCTAGATGTCTTTCCAAAAGAATTACCAGGGTTACCCCCGTAAAGAGAAGTAGAGTTTGCTATTGAAGTAGTTCCCAAGTAGAACCTAGTTCCAAAGCCTTTAGGACTCGATACGGCCATTATGAGTTCACAGTGATGCCCTTTGGCTTAACTAATGCATCCGCCGCCTTCATGAATTTAATGAACAGGGTGTTTAAGCCATTTTTAGATCATTTTGTTATTGTGTTTATCGATAATATTTTGGTACACTCAAAGAGTACGGAAGAGCATGAAACACACCTAAGGATGGTGCTATAGATGCTCTAGGACCACCAACTATATGCCAAATTCGGTAAATGTGAATTTTAGCTATGCCGTGTAACATTCCTTGGTCATGTGGTAACCAAAGGTGAAGGAATATCGGTAGATCTAGCAAAAGTGGAAGCGGTAGTAAATTGGCCGTGACCAATGCTAGTGACGAGAGTCGAAGTTTTCCGAGGTTAGTACGATATTACCGAAGATTCGTTGAACGATTCTATAGCATAGCTGCTCCTCTAACTCGGTTGATGAAGAAGGATGTGAGGTTTGAGTAGACAGACAAGTGCAAGAGAAGCTTCCAAGAACTAAAGAGAAGGCCGACAACCGCCCCAAGTACTAACTATACCATTAGGATCGGGAGGCTTTGTCATTTATAGTAACGCTTCGTACAAAGGACTTGGTTGCGTCTTGATGCAGCATGGAAAGGTAGTTACTTATGCATTGAGGTAGCTCAAGGCGTACGAACTAAACTACCCCGTTCACGACTTGGAACTTGCCCCAATCGTATTTGCTTTGAAGATATGGAGACATTACTTATATAGAGAGAAGTTCGAGATATATAAGGATCATCAAAGCCTTGAAGTACCTATTCTCTCAAAAGGAATTGAATATTCGGCAACAACGTTGGATGGAAGTACTCAAGGACTACGATTGTGAAATATTGTACCATCCTGGCAAAGCAAAGAAAGTTGTTGATGCCCTTAGTCACAAATCTGCGATAGCGAGTCTTGCGGTAAAGGAGTGGACCCTCCTCGAGCAAGCACGAGATTCGTAGTTTAAGGCTGGACGTGGGATCCCTATCAAGCTTAATGACCAACCTTTGAGTCGAACTAGAAATAATACAAAAGATTAAGACCTTATAGGATATTAATCCAGAGATTTTGAAGATTCGGAGGAAGTCACGGAAGGAAAGAAACCCGAGTTCCAAATATCTCATGATGGGATCCTAAAGTTTCGTGGGCGCTTAGTGTCCCCGACATCGAGAAGCTCAAAGAAGAAATCCTATCGAAGCTCATCGGAGTCAAAACAACATCCACCTGGAAAATACCAAGATGTATCAAAACCTCCGTCAAGCACCATTGGTAGAACGGCATGAAGATCGATATGGCTAAGTATGTTGCCAAGTGCCTAACTTGCCAACAAATTAAGGCACAAGCACTACAAGTCGGGTAGGTTGCTAAAACCGTTGGAAATTCCAAAATAGAAATAGGAACACATCATGATGGTTTTCGTGTTGGGGCTGCTAAGAATGCAAAGAGGTAACGACTCTATATGAGTAATGGTAGATCGATTGACTACGTGGGCGCATTTTTTAGCAAGATGCGAAAGGATTATTCAATGGAGAGATATACGAAACTATACCTCAAATACATAGTTCGATTACATGGAGTCCCGATCACGATTACCTCCGATCGAGATCCGAAGTTTACTGCAACTTTCCGGCGAGTCTTCGACGGCTATGGGAGCAAAATTACAGGTTAGCACAGACTTACCAGCCACAAATTGATTGCTAATCAAAGCAAACCATCTAGACACTAGAAGGCATGTTACGGGCATGTGCTATTGATTTCAAAGGCAACTAGGATCACCACCTACATCTCATTGAGTTTGCCTACAACAACAACTATTAGCAACGCATAGGGTTGGCACCCTTTGAGGCTTTATTGGGCGACCTTGCGGAACCCCTATCTGTTGGGATGAGGTTGGTGAAAGGAAGATCATTAGCCCCGAGTTAGTTCAGCTTACAACCGATGCCATAGTTACAATTAGAAACCGGCTTAGAATGGGCTAGAGTAGGCAAAAGAGTTATGCCAATAAACTCCTTGAAATTTTAGGTAGGTGACCACGTATTTCTTAACGCATCTCCACTACGAGGTATGTCTCACTTCGGAAGGAAAGGTAAGTTAAGCCCCGGTTTGTAGGACCATTTGAGATTGTGGAAAGAGTAGGTGACCTAGCTTATTGGTTGGCACTGCCGCCGAAACTAGCCAATGTTCATGATGTCTTCCATGTCTCTATGCTTGAGGAAATCGAACTGGACCCGTTGCACATACTAGATTATGAGACCATTGATATCGACGAGAAAGCGACTTACATCGAAGAGCTAGTACGTGTCGAGGATAGAAGGGAACAAGTTATTAGAAATAAAACAATTCCCTTAGTGAAAGTTATATGGCGACATCATGGCACGTAAGGAGCAATATGGGAAAATGAGGACGTGATGAGAAGCCAATACCTACATCTTTCTCAATAGCCAGGTATGTCTAAGTTTAGAAATTTCGAGGAAGAAATTTTTCAAAGGGGGAGAGTTGTGACATCCCGAATTTTCGCACACTAGAAATAATTAGAGAGTAAAATAAATTCCTTCCAAAAGGAAAGAATAAAGTCAATTAGGTTTTTTTAATGGATAAGAAGAAAAATGTCATTTGCAAGCATTAATTAATAGGATAAGATCAATATCACTTTCAAGTAAAAAGATAAGATCAATGTCGCTTTCAATTAATAGGTTAAGATCAATGTTGCTTTCAAGTAAAAAGATAAGATCAAATATCGCTTTCAATTAATAGGATAAGATCAATGTCGCTTTCAAGTAAAAAGATAAGATCAATATCGGTTTCAAGTAATAGAATAAGATCAATGTCACTTTCAAATAAAAATATTTCTAAATCTTTGCACGATTTTCAAGAAAGTTATTTACACGATTTTTGAGAAAGATATTTCTAAACTTTGACACAAATTTCGAGAAAGATATTTTTAAATCTTTAAATGGTCTACGAGGAAGATAGTTTGAGAAAACGATTTTCAAGAAAGATATTTTGAAGACGATTTTCAAGAAAGATATTTAAGTATGATTTTCAAGGCCTGTCTTAGGGAAGAAGCCAGAGGAGGCTATAAATAGCCAAAAGACCCCTATCATTTTCTTGGCCCTTCTCATCTCACTCTCTACTCTCTCTCTTTCTCTCTTTTAGTTACGACCGCTCTCCCCCCTCTCTCCTTTTCCTTCGTGGCTGCACAATCGAAACCACTATCGCCACACATTTTGATATCTTGTCTTAAGTAAAGTGAGTGAATTCTCTAGTCTTAAGTCAAGGTATTTGCTCGCGGCTTATTTAGGTTATGCATGTTTGATTACTTGGTTGTTTGCTTGAGAATTAACATGTATTTGTGCCGAGTAGATGAGATAAAGTATGTCCCAATCGCGAAAGAGAAATGGCGTTTGAACCAGGTGACCTTCTTGTGCCCCAAGCCATGGTTGCCTACATCCCACGTCGGTCATGGATAATCTATACTAGATTGCATCATCAAACAAGTTCAATTCTAGAGTATGGTTGGTTGCCATGTCGTTTAATGAATGAAAAAGGTGATATGTAATGTTTTGTGATGCATTTTACACAACCACATAAAAAGTAAGAGCCACTGTTGCTTGAGGTGACGACGATGCGATGCCCATAGGCAAGATGCCTCGTCGAGATGGCAAGAAGGCTCATTTGATCGCTAGGCTTGGCATGAGACAAGTTAAGCGGGAATGATAGTGAGACTTCCCGGGTTGACGACGAGATGCCTTGAGGAGTATTTCGGGATGCCGGGGAGTTCGTGATGCCCCATAAGAGAGGAACGGGAGGTTTCCCATGGAAGGGTTGTTAAGTGGGATGCCGCGGAGTGCGATGCCCTTAGATGGGAAGCCCGTGACCTACGCCCGAAACGATGATTATGATGAGAAAGAGAAAAGAAAAATAATGAAATGGATGTGTGATTGTGATGCATGAGCATGAGACATCTTGGAAGTATTATGCATGAAAAGAAGGCTTTCTTTGCTATTGATCTGCCATTTATGCATAGGGTTGTATGCATGAGTTATATTTGATGTGTACTTCATAATCTTGTTTAGTTTTGTAGGCGCCGACCAAAGTGGTAGGTAAATTCCTTTCCTTTTGACTAGAGATTTTACTTACCGAGTGTCGACTCACTCTTTAACATTTCAGACTTATAGGATGGCGGACACGCGCTTTGGCGTCCCTATTACTATCGAATTTTCATTCATCAACCTAGTCAACATGGAGGAGTATCTTACCTATAGCCGTTGCAACTCTATGGGGGAACTAATTTTGAAGTCCGAGTAGCGGAGTTAGGCTTCCCTCTATCCTACCTTTTCCTGGGCTTGTAACTCAAAACAAATAAACTTGTACTATGCTCGTTGATATTAGCAGTAAAATATGGTGTGTTATGTGAAATTTTGATGACTCTACATTTTCCCACTTGAATAGCTTGTTGGGTATGTTTGTTTGCTTCCGCATGAATGAAGAGTAATTAAGAGAAGAACGCAATTTAACGTGACGCACTGGGACATTACGGCCTCGACCGGCCTCTGTCTCAATTGGCGTTAAGCCGAAGTCATCGCCGGGCAAGAACGCATCTTGTGTGGTAACGGACGGAGCCGAGGCGTTACACCCATGGGCAAAAAGTTGGTTTAGTAGCAACCCAAAAATTCTTGTTCTTCAAGAACGTCGAATGTATCTACCCGCACCAAAAATAATATGAGTATCAACTCAATCGGCGATAGAACCGACATGGGAAGAGTAAAGACACCGGCCCGAAGACGTGTATGGCATGAAGGATCGATTTTATAAGTTGAAGATGGCCCGCAAAAGAAAGAAAACATTTCGACCATGATTGTGCTCTAACAAGTAATGGAATTCACCAAGGAGCTACAATTCGCCTTGCTAAGCCTAGAGGCAATAATAGGTACACCAAGATGTCGGAAAGGCAACATACCTTGTTGGAACCCGAGGACTGCAGCAATGGGCCCGAAGTTCAAGAGAGCTTCCAGAGAAAAAAATCTCACTCTTGTTGGCATTAAGCTTCAACCCATACCACAAAGAGAATTTGTCGAGACCACCTTTCAGTAGATTGGTAGAAATCGTATTAGCCTCAATAAAAAGGAGGACATCATCAACAAAGAACAAATGAGAAAGTCATGTAGCTTTGCACCACCAAAAGAACTTGAACCCAGGTAACTGTGTTTGGGCATTGATGATACCGGTGAAGATCTCCATAACCAGAGTGAAGAGGTAGGGAGACATAGGATCACCTTGGCGATTACCTCGTCCACTAGAGAAGAACCCATGGAGTTCTCCATTAATAGCCACCGAGAACTTCCGAGAGGAAACACAAGCCATAATAAGCTTAATGAATATAGTGGGCAAGCCAAATGTTTACAAAATCAACTGTATTGTAAGCCTTATGAAAATCAACCTTAATAGCACATTTCGACAAATAAGGCTCGTGATGGAACCCAAAGAAAAGTTCTTGAGCAAGTAGGATATTATCACTAATCCTTCGGCCCTTAACAAAAGCATTTTGGGAGGGCTAATGATAGAAGTAGCACACAAGCAATCCTATTTGCTAAATCTTGGTAATGCACTTATAAATCGTACTACAACACACAATGAGCCGAAAGTCATTCATGGCTGGGGAATTGGGGACTTTTGCCACTCTTTGTGAGGATGGTAGTAGTGGTCTCCTTAAGAAAGAGGAAAGAATCAAAGAAATCCTTAATAGCTAACGTAATAGACGGACCCACAATTTCCAAGGTGGCTTTAAAGAAATTAACATTGAAACCATTAGGGTCTAGAGCATTATTTTTAGCAACGGAAGACATTGTGTTGCGGATCTTGATATCGATCACCCGCCGAGAAAGATACTTGGATTTGATTATTATCAAGAACACGTTCAACCACTAACTGAATCTCTTGGACATCCAATCGAATGGACGGTGAAGTTACAACAAGTAGATTTTGAAAATGGGAGATAATATGTTGCTTTGGACCATGGGTGAGTCGGAGAGGATAGCACCATCATTGTCTACTACCGAAAGAATACGATTGTGGAGGTGCCGCTTATTAACAAAATGGTGAAAGTACTTCGTGTTAAGATCCCCTTCCTTCAACCATTTAATATGAGATTTTTGTTTGAAGAAAGATTTTTCTTGGAGTCTAAGATCCGGGAAGATCCGGAGTTGCTTCTTCTTATCGTCTGCTAACACCTGGTTAGGGGGTCTAAGGCAAGAGCATCTTGAGTAGAAGTTAGAGCTGACCCGGCTTGGGAGATGCAGGTCGAAATATCATAGAAAGAGTCCATGTTGAGTTGTTTGAGGTGCCCTTTGAGAATCTTGAGCTTGTAGTACAAAATGAACATCGAGTACTAGTAACCTGGATATCCTAAACCTGAGCGACAATAGCCAAAAAAGATGGGTGAGACATCCAATAATTGAAAAACTTTAAAGGCTTCCTAGATAAGGGATGAAGTATAATTCTAATTATCATAGGGGTGTGATCGAAACCCTAAAAGTTAATAACGTAGCCTTAGAGAAGGAGAAATCTCTACTCCATCGCGCATTGATTGAGACTCCGTCAATCTTTCTCTATTTATGAAGAGAGCCGAGAAGGTCGACTAAGTAAATCTATGGCCAACATACCCGAGATTATCAAGTCCAGCTTGAGCAAGAAAAATGCTAAGCTCATCAAAAGCGGGGATCCAAGTATTGGAGCTGCCAAGTCTGTCTAAATGGTCTCGAGTGACATTGAAATCCCCTAAAATTAGCTACGAATAAGTAGCAAACAGCGATCTTGGTTTAAATAAAATTGGACCAAGGAGCATGTCGAGAAACAAAGGTGTGTTCCCCATACATCACTGAAACATAACAATTCTTATTCATAGCCAATAGCCGCATATGACCGTAAATAACCCGAGAGGACATAGAGTGAACTACAAACTCAACCGATTGAGGATTCCACTATATCCAAAGCCTCCCATGAGGAGAGAAGTCCTAATTAGACGTTCACACTCAACCCAACAAGAAACCCGTAGATATATTGCCAAATAGAGATGGTATTACCTTCATCTTGAGGATATCAACACAAGAAAGATTATTAGATCTAACAAGGGATCTAATTTCAGCTTGTTTCAAGGGGTTCACAAGGCCCTTAATATTCCATACACAAAAAAACATATATACAAGGAGAAGTGGAAGTTACTTGCCTTTTTTTCCACCCCTTTTCTTTTCAACTTTGGGTTGGCAATCTTTGCGTAGGAAGGTTGCTTTCGGAGACATAATAACATTCCGCGAAATAGGAGGAATATCTCCTTGTTTGCCGATATTAGGTTCAACTCCTTAGTACAAAGCCGATCTCCCCAAGTATTTGGAGGGGTAGGGGAGGGAGATCCTCTTCTAGATCACTGCCAACATTGCTGGCCATATCCCCTTGAAAGTCTTTCGAGTTAGAAGATGCTACGAAGGTGGCCCGAGAAGTCGGACTAGGGTTGAGAGGTGTCCGGTCACTGCAATATCAAAGTTGTGTAAGGGGTTCCAGTATCAAAGACTAGAATAGGGGGCCACCGAAGTAGAAGCCTTATATTGCGAATGAACCTCACCATGCCTCCTACTAACCGTCTCCTAACTACCATCAAGTTGAGTAGGAACATCTTCAGTGCAGCTGCTAAGGTTGGGAGCAAATGTATATCGTGCTAACATCCCCGGTTGAAGCACATTTATGGCCAAAAGTACCACGAGACCATACAAGACACTAGCTTCCATTCGTGCTCCGCCTTAATCAAATGAGTAGCATCATTCAGGATAACATCAATAGATTCGTACAAAGGCTGAGTAGCCTTGATCTTAATACATACCCGGGCGTAGGAAATCATTGTCATCTTTTTTGTTTGCATATCCACATACAGGGTTTTCCAATAGCACTAGCCACCGCACTAATGCCCGATGCACACCACAATGACTATGGAATCGATCTCAACCTAATCTAGACTAGTAAAGACTCATGTTGGCCTCGCTTAAGCTCTAACGATGGGTGCCATTGTTGGAGTATAAGTGGCACCCTTACGAAAATGATCGGACCACTAACTAAAATTTAATGACGAAACGCTTCATTAGGAGTTTGGAAGAAAAAAAATCCATCGTCATTAGCTATAACATCAGCCAAATATGCCCCCCATATATTTTTGATAACATTTTCGATGAGTTTGAAGGGGAGTTTTCTCCCAACATAGTAGCCTACTAGGCATTCCTTCCACTTAGGATTGGTTTCTCCAGAATCTCATCAGAAATTTTAACTACGGTTTACCACCAACATTAGAAGGTGGGATATAGGTAAGATCATACCCCTTTTCCGACGACCTTGCAATAGCAGCCCAAAAACGCCGAGAAGGTTGCCACACATTCACGGAATCCCGAAGGTGTAGCTTGGAAGATGCTCGCCCCCTGCTACGACTCTAGGTACTATGTCGTGAGACTTGCTGAACTTGTTTCTTGATAGAAGGAAGCCCAACACCTTTAGAGCCAAGCAACCTATGTTCTTTCTCGCAGTCGTTATTCCCAACAAACACAAAGGGGACCAAACCGAAGCCTGGGGAGTTGTTTGAACAGCATCTCAACTTGCTTAGCTTTCCCTTTAGCCACAAGAGGCCTTCGCAAGGGGAGGTCCTTTGGAAGAGCAGATTTATAGGTCATATGAGAGGTCACTCCAAATCCGCCATATAGTCCACGGAAGGCTTGAAGAGGAGATCCCAAAGGTAAAAACAAAAAGGGGTTGGACAACCTCATACACAAAATTTCAAAGGAAACCAATGGGCCGATTGCTCGGAATCGCAAGAAGACCAAAAGGTGAACAATGTCACATACCTAGAAAATCGAGAGAGAAGCTGAATGAACATTACTAGGCATGGGTGAAAAGTACGCTTTCGTAGTTGTTTTTTTTTTTGGTAAGGTAAGTATGTATTTACTTTTCAAAGTACTAGGTACAAGAGTGAAATCGGACACAAAAGTCATGAATCGAAGATGGCATTGTTATATGCCATAAAGGGTTCAACGGTGAACCGGTTGCAAAATACAATAAAGGACTAAGTGCACCCAATCACTAAAGCTAGTCAAACAAGCAGCAAAACCTATAGTGCAGCCTAGTAAAAGGGTCAAAACAACGACCACAAGGAACAACTAAAAGAGCACAGACATAACGGGGTAGGGCGACCAAAAAGAATGGCCAAAACTTGCCCTACATAGCAGCAGAAAGGGAAAGCTAAAGATGTGGCAAACGAACAACGGAAGGAAAGGGAAAAAAGTAAAAATAGCGACTACATTGATCGTGACTACGCAGAAACGCAACAATCGGATGATAATAGCAATCGAGGCAAATCGGCTAGTGAATTTAGCGTGAGGAACATCAGCAAGTGGAGCATCAACAGTGCTAGCAAGGGCGCAACAGCATGATCCAAGAGGTATGGACAACCAGCGGTTACCGCCAAGTGAAGCCAATCGAGAAAGAGCAAAGAACACATGTTGGTGGTGGTATAGACAGACAGCAGACTAGCGGACCTCGGCGTTCGGATAGCAGCGAGAATAGATAATAACACCGATCTGCAGCATTAGAAGCGGAGCAATGGCAATAGAAGCGAAGCAACAGCGGAGGTTGTTCATGAATCGGTGCGTCACCAGCCATTGGACGGATACGAAGCCGGCGAGATAGCGGTAGAATCTCAATCACAGCAAAGATCATCGTGGTATAAGGGCCAACCGTAAGAAGTCCAACTAGTAAATGAAGAGACAACCATAACAAAGGGGGTAATGTCTAGTTGGGGCCCGAATAACAAAAACCAAGGGACTAAGTCAAAAGCTACACATGACCTTGGGGTACTTCAAAGATGGCAAGGGAAATACTCCAATTTCTCCCAAGTAATCTATTGCGGGGAGTGTCCCGTAC
Source organism: Rhodamnia rubescens (assembly GCA_021437795.1). Classification (NCBI taxonomy): domain Eukaryota; kingdom Viridiplantae; phylum Streptophyta; class Magnoliopsida; order Myrtales; family Myrtaceae; genus Rhodamnia; species Rhodamnia rubescens. The sequence goes on along the minus strand of JAILYA010000078.1, from coordinate 769,726 downwards.
GGGGCTAAGCAAAAGAGCTTTATCTTTAATCATCTTTGTAAGGTGCATGGTAATAGAGGGCGCGAAGAAGTTCTTACCCCAGAATAAGATATTATTCTTTTCAATCCAGATGATGTGGCATAGAGTACCAAGCGAGTACCTAGCAATACGGCTAGAGAAGGAGCGGTTGCTAATGTGAATTTGTGCCCACCGGATAAACTCTCTCCATGGACGGTTTCTTCAAGTGAGATTGCAATTGGATGCCCAAGTAGATGTTAAGTGGCCGGTGACCTCACACCCAAAGAAGAGGTGATTCACCGAATCCGGTCAGTCGATGATAGAAAGCACAAGAGCCATCATGGATTTTGTTTGTAGTGTAAAAGGAGGAGTTGCGTGGGGAGCCGATTGAGTAGAGCTAGCCATAGAAGGAAGGTATAGCATGGCGCAAAGGTAGAATCCCATATGAAAGAGTGCCATTGCACCTTACTTCCTTTTAGCCTTGATGATATCCCATGCTTTGAAGCAATAGAGAAGTCCCCGGATAAGTGGCCATTCCATGTAACTATGTCTTCCTTTCCTTCCCGAAGGAGGGTGCCGGTTCCATCAAGGACATGAGTGTATGGAAGATGCTAAAAGAGGGCCGATCGGAGAAGAAGAAGTCTTGGACTGTTACCTTCAGTGGAATCTCGAATTGGTAGATGTCTCGGCCTATGAAGAATTTATAAAGCGGGCCTTTCTCATGCCAATGATCAAACTAAAATAACGTCAAGTGTCCATTGCTAATCCTTCACCTGAAATGTAGATGAAACTTTGAACGTAGCTTCAGAATTTTCTTCCAAGTCCAAGAGCGAGAAGATGGGTTTGGATGCCACCCGAGAAGTTGGTGTTCTTTAAAAAGGTAGAGTGAATACACTTACACCATAGGGATTCCTTGTCGAAAAAGAGAATCCAAATATGTTTTAGGGACATCGCATTGTTACAATTTGCCGGTCTGCGAATGCCCAATCCACCCTCATCTTTGGGGAGGCGGATGTCCCTCCAAACAACCTTAGCACCCCCAATGCCAAGGTCGGGGCCTTTCCAAAGGAATTGTTGAAGAATAAGCTCAATCCTGCTCAAGACCGACCTGGGCAAGGTAAATACGATGGCCCAATAGACATGTATAGAGTGTAATACATAATTTATAAGCTGCAGTCGTCCCACATAAGATAAGAATCTTTGGGACCAAGAACAAGCTCTAGCAAGAATCGCATTTACTAGGAAGTCACAATCGGACTTGCGAATACGGGAGGATATGATAGGGACCCCAAGATATCGGAAGGGGAGAGTACCTTCTTAAAAGTCTAAGCACCGGCGGATCCGGTTTCTCGAAAGTAGTAGAGCATCCCGAGAAGAAGATATGACTCTTTTGAGGATTCGGTGTAAACCTCGACCAAGCCGAGAAAAGATGCAGCCCCTCTCTAAGTAGTTTTACAGCCTCAAAGTTTCCTTCAAAAAAAGTAGCACATCATCTGCAAAGAACAGGTGAGAAAGTCGAGTAGCCTTACATCTCCGAAATATTTGAAGCCCGGAAGAGAGGTCTTGGCACGAAGTATACTAGAAAGGACTTCCATAACCAAAGTGAATAGGTATGGAGACAGTGGGTCACCCCGACGAATGCCTCTAAAGCTCAAGAAGAAACCATGTAATTCCCCATTTATGGCAATGGAGAACTTGGGGGTGGAGACACATTCCATAATCGAGTTGACCATGAAGTTCGGGAAGTAGAGGGCATGTAAGACCAAACGAAGGAACCTCCAGTCTACCGCGTCATAAGCCTTGCGAAATCAACCTTTATGGCGCATTTGGAAAGATAGGGCTCGTAATGGAAATCGGTGAACAACTCCCGGGCAAGCATAATATTGTCACTACTCCTCCTCCCCCTAACAAAAATCGTCTGGAAGGGTGAGATGATGGAAGGCAAAAGAGCGATTACCCAATTAGAAAGAATCTTGGTGATGCATTTATAAAGTGTGTTGCAACAAGCAATCGGGCGGAAGTCTTGCATAGCCAACGCATTAGAGGACTTTGGCACCAAAGAAAGAATGGTTGCATTGATCTCCTTGAGGATGCTCCCGACCCAAAAGAACTCCTGGATAGCTAAAATAACCGAAGGGCCAACTATATCCCAAGACGAGGTAAAGAACTCTACATTGAAACCGTCGGGACCAGGGAGCCTTACATTTAACGAGGGAGAAGAAGGTGTTGCGGACTTCCTTGTCCGCAATGGGCCGAGATAAAGAGAGTATTGATCGTTATCAAGGGTGCGGTACAAATAGCTCCGGATGTCAAAGATAGAAGGCCGAGAAACCGGTGGATCTTCACTCAAAAGCTCACAAAAATGGTTGATAATGTGATCCCGAATCTATGGGAGTTCGGTGACAGCCCCTCCAAACAAGTCCATAACATAAAGGATTCGATTTTAGAGATGTCTCTTATTGACAAAGTGATGGAAATATCGAGTGTTGAGGTCGCCCTCCTTCACCCATCTAATTCTTGATTTCGCTTGTAGAAGGATTCCACCTGTAGCCGAAGAGTTGAGAAGGTACGCAGTGTTCCATCTCACCGTCAATCAACTCCCGATTCGTGGGGTCGAGCTGCAAATCATCTTGGATAGAAGTGAGAGCCAAGCGAGCTTGTTCAATCCGGTGGGAGATATCGAGAACGTACTTACTTCGATTGTTTGAGCCTTGCTTTGAGGAGTTTAAGTCTCGCAGCAGACCACATACATAGGTGTACCTCGAAAAGGAGTGTCCCAAACTTGTTTCACGACATCTTTAAAGGTAGGATGAGTCGTCTAAAAGCCATAAAACTTGAATGGCTTCCGTGAGGAGGGAGGAGCCGCAATCCTAACCACCATAGGAGTATGATCGAGAGATTCCTGGGGCGAGGAATATAGCTTCAGTAGGAGGGGAATGAGTGACTCCGGTGTTCGTTGACAAGCACCCGATCGATCTTGCGTTGCTTATGCGAGGTACCCGAGGATGTAGACCAAGTGAATCTATAACCCACATACCTTAAGTCTTCCAAGCCCGCCTAAGCGAGGCATTCACCAAACTCCTCAAAAGCCAGGATCCAAGTGTTGGAGCTGCCCATCCCGTCCGAGTGGTCTCTAATGGCGTTGAAATCTCCAGCCACCAACCATGTTTCCTAAGATGCACTTAGGCGGACAATGTCGGACCAAAGGCTTCGCTTGGAGCTAAATGTATGGCCACCATAGACAATCGAAAGAGAATAGGTTTTGTTCATATCAATCAACCGGACTTGTGTATGGATCAACCGGCGAGGACCGACAATACAAGTACATCAATCACAAGAGGATCCCAACCAATCCATATCCACCCAAGAGGTGAGTGATCATAATTAGCTAGCCAATGCCAACTAGAAGATAGAGTGCCGATATCATATCAAAGGAGGAAGCTTTAACTTTCATCTCTATAATACCAATAACAGAAAGACGGTTCCTTCGAATAAGAGATAGAATCTCCGCTTGTATGAGGGGGTCAACTAGACCCCGATATTCCAAAAATCAAAAAACATATGTACAAGAGATGTGTGGAAGGAGATTACCATCCTTTCTTCCACATCTTCTTCTTCCTAGGCTTTGGGTTGCCCATCTTAGAAGAGGAGGGGCTCTTTGCCTTCCCCAATGATCGACTCGGAGCCATAGTCTTTTGCTGGATTTGTGGTGGCTCTAGGCCTCCACGGAAAACACAAACCGTTGCTCATGATCTAGTGATAGGAGGGGATGGAGAGGAGATGTCGTTCTCCGTGTCACTTGCCAATCTTGCTCGCTGACCGTCCCTCATTATCCGATCCCGAAGATAGAATAGAAACCGCCCTAGGAGAGTAGTCGAGAGAGAAGGTTGTTGTACTCCCGTCCGGAGAGAGACAAACCGTTGCTCATGACTAGTATAGAGGGGATGGAGAGGAGATGTCGTTCTCCGTGTCACCGCCAATGCTGCTCCACCGTCCCTCATTATCCGATCCTCAAGATAGAATAGAAACCGCCCTAGGAGAGTAGTCGAGAGAGAAGGTTGTTGTACTCCCGTCCGGAGAGAGCCAAGGGGCTGTGTAGGCAAAGACCGAGTAGCAGGGCGAAGAGCTGCAGGGGGTGGTTCCGAGGTCCTTCAGGAGCAGGATGCCTATGCAAAACCACAATTTCAGGCGAGGTGGGCATACTTCGACAGAATGAGGCTTGAACAGGCGCGGCCTCGTGATGTTCGATTACTCTCTTCCGCCTTTCAATCTTCTTCCTAACTTGCTGTTACTCTTACGTAGGTTGCTGCTTTGAGGCGAGGTTCCGGAACATTGTGGGGTGGAACTTCTTGGACAGCGCAAGGAAAGGCAATGAAGCCCTACTCATAGCCAAAAATAGAGAAGGAAAGGCAAGCTAGGGGCTGCCATTCATACTCTACCCCTATTTTAGATAGTTCACCATCCTATCTCATCTTGATCACTTCAGGGCAGGGCGAGAAGCCTTGATCTCGACACAAACTTTGATAAAGGAAAGGCGTTTCATTTGTTCCATGTGTTGGTCAACATAGAGGGGTTTTCCAATCATACTAGCAATGCGACTAATTCCCGACGATGACCAAAGAGAGAGCGGGACATCCTTTAAGCGTACCCAAATCGGAAGAGCATCATAAACTCCTTTCTTGAGCTTCAATTTAGGATTTCATGGTTGGAGCAACATAGTACTATTGAGGATGGAAATAGGTCCCAACTCTAGGACTTTCCTCCTAAAGTCTCTATCCGAAATATGGATGAGGTAGAAACCATTTTCATGGAGCCGGACATCAACTACATGGGCACCCCAAATCTTCTTGATAATTTCCTCCATTAGTTTGAAGTAGACCTTTCTTCCGAGGAAGCATCCGATTATGCACTCCTTAAGAATCGGGTTTTCATTAGCCACAATGTCGGGAGTAATGTCAACTATAGGTTCCCCATCCTCCATCAATGGCGGTACATAAGAAAGATTATATCCTTTGGTCATCACTTTGGCCACCTTAGCCCATGTTGGCGGCCGCCCCGTCCAATATGGCCCTTCAAGAGGTTGGAACTTCTGCCCCTGCCCTTGATAATGTCGGCCACGCACCGAGATGTACCACCCACCAGTGAGCCCTTCTCGTACTACCAATGTGATCCCATCCTAGTCTTAGTGGGGTGGAGAAGCACTTCTTAGGGGTCTCGCACCGGCCTCCGACTGCGTCTAGGGTTCCGATCTAACCTTCGTGGTCCAATGTGTTCGGCCCCTTCATAATGCCAAGCATTCACATCAGCCATAGCCACATTGGCCACAACGACATGCTCGGTAGTTCCGGTTCTATTGATAACACATTTAGGTCCAAGATCAATCCCCGGACGATATTTAACAAAGATGTATGCCAGCGAAGAAGAGACAATAAAGATCAATATCCGCTCCAACTACTACCGATTTGCCTCTATCGATGGCATTAGGTACAAAGAACATCTAAACCACCAGCATTATGTAGATGGACAGGCGGATCACCAATATGCGATTGAACAACCAATCCACCAACAATGGAAGCAGGTTGAGATACAATTTCCAGGATGGAAGAAGGTATTACCTCATCATTGGACGCCATACAGATTGGAGGATCAAGCTGAATAGGAGTTGGGGCGATAATACAATCCATGACTAGAGGTTGGGAGCTACTAGTGATTGTGTCCATCAACCACCATCAAAGGAACAAGTGAGAGGGTATGATAAATACCTTGACTTTGTATACTACCCCCAACCACCACGCAGCAAGCCAGAACACCGTGAGCGAAACAGATCCGATGGAACCCGGGAGGAAAAGTAGCTTGTCGATGGGGTCCACCGGCCGCCAAACTCCAAGAAGGCGGGGTACCAACCTTCGACTCCAAAAATCAGCCTAAGGCGTCGACCCGAAAACCACAAAAGACCAAGTAGACTATCTAGTAGAAACCATACCGGGGAGCAGAGTCTTACGGGGCTCTACAAGCCGGGAGTACTTCACCACAGCTCACAAAATTTGGAGGGATGATAGGGGAGTGGTAGAGTATACTTGCCTCCAAAAATCACCCCAAACCGCCAACGAAAATGGCCGGAATGAACAACTCTTCGTCGGATGAACAATAACCTGACGAACCAGAATAGCAGAAACTTGCGGGGGCTCTACCATCGAAAATACTCCACGAATGCTCACCAAATTTTGAGGGATGAGAGAGGAGATGGAGAACAGTCTTGTGTCAAAACATCAGCCCTTTCAGCCTCCAAAATCGGCCAAAATCACCATTTCCGCGGTGGCTGAACAAGAACCGCGTGGTTTGCCACCAAGAGAGTTTGAATTCCGCACGTGAACAGTATAAGCGAACCTTAGGCCGAATGAAAAGTATATGCTTTCATAGTTGTTTGGTAAGTTAAGTATGTATTTACTTTTCAAAGCACTAGGTACAATAAGAGGCCGAACACAAAAACCTTGACCCAATTAGGACACATGAAATTGTCCTTGGGGGTCAAAGGTGATACGGCGCAAGATATGTGTAAGAGCAAGGGGGTATATCCCGAAAGGCCAAACAAGCGGCTAAGACCATATACCAAATAATACTAGGCGGCCAAAAAATCGGCCAATAATGCTAACATCTGCATGGCCAAAACAAGAAACCGCATCATAATTAAAAACTAGCTAGCACCTAAGGCCGAACCTCAAAGATGGAAGAGGAAAGACCCCGGCTTCTTTGTAACCTGTCGGTTCCGCGGGGAGGTCGGCGACGCTTCCAAGTGAGAGGGCTTTATCTTTGACCACCTTGATGAGGTGTTCGATCAAACCCGGTACAAAAAGGGGCTTGTCACGGAATAAGATGTCGTTCCGCTCGGTCCATATGATGTGAAGGAGCACTCCGAGTGAGAACCTGGAGATCCGGTGGGAGAAGGATCGGCCGCCTAGGTGCTTCATAGCCCGGGGGATGTTGTTTTGCCACGGTCGGTTCCTCCATGCAAGATGGCATTTGGTCGCCCAAAATAGTGCCAAGCTATTTGTGACCAAGCACCCAAAATAAAGGTGATCCACGGAGTCCGAGTCCTTCGGCAAAAGCACAAGTACCTCCAGAATTCTGCGATATTGTAACAGCAAGGTTTGGGAAGGAATGCGGTTGAGGGTAACTAACCACATGAGGAAAGCGTGCCGTGGTGTAAGGGCCCGATCTCACACAAAAGAGTGCCATGGAGCAACGCGACCTTGACCCTTAATTAACTCCCGGGCCGAGGCAACCGAGAAGGTACCGGATAAGTGAGCTTGCCAAGTGAAAATATCCGCTTGATCGTCCACAAAAGAAGGGGCCGGCTCCGACCATCCTCCGATGGTATCCAACACCGCAGATGATTGCCAACCGAGTCATAGATGATCGTACCGTGGCATCATGGGGGATCCTGGACCGGTAGATATCCCCACTAGTAAAGAGCTTGTATAAGGGGCCTTTATCATGCCACCAATCGTGCCGAAGGCCGTGAAATGCCCATTCTTTATCCTCCATCTAAACCGTAGGGAGAAGTCCAAGCGGAGATCCAATATCTTCTTCCATGCCCATGAGCAGAACGTGGGTTTGGAGGCCACCCAAAATGTTGGTCTTCTTCAAGAACGTCGAATGGATCCACTTACACCATAGGAACTCTTTATCGGTAAAAAGAATCGAAATATGTTTAAGCATCAAGGCTCATGTTGCAATCGACTAGCCTGCGGATCCCTAAACCCTCCTCTTCTCTAGGCATACAAATGTTAGCTCAGGATACCTTGGCACTCCCAACCCCTAGGTCCGGGCCCTTCCAAAGGAACCGTCTAAGAATGAGTTCAATATCGTGCAAGATAGACTTGGGGAGGGTGAACAAACTAGCCCAATAAACATGTATCGAGTGCAAGACAGACTTGATGAGTTGTAGGCGTCCAAAGATAAGATAAAAATCTCCGAGACCAAGATCTAACTCTACTAGTGATGGAATCCACCAAGACTTTGCATTCGGTCTTGCCTAGTTTAGTTGCAATGATAGGTACGCCTAAGTAGCGAAAGGGAAGGTTACCTTGTTGGAAGCCTAGGCAAGTCCGAATCTGGTCATGGAGAGCTGCCGTGCCCCCGAGAAGAAGATATCACTCTTGTTCCCGTTCGGCTTCAAACCGGACCACCCCGAGAATAAATCAAGCCCCTCCTTGAGCAATTGAACCGATCCCACGTATGCCTCGGTGAATAAGAGCACATCATCAGCGAAGAACAAATGGGATAACCTTGAGGATTTACATCTCCAGAAATATTTGAAACCCGGGAGACTAGTCTTGGTCCGAAGGATACTCGAGAAAACTTCCATAACCAAGGTAAATAAGTAAGGGAACAGGGTCGCCCGCCGAATGCCTCTGCTACTTGAAAAGAAGCCATGGACCTCTCCGTTAATAGCAATGGAAAACCATGGTGAGGTAACACACTCCATGATCAATCTAATGAGGAAGTCCGGGAAGGAAAAAGCATGTAATACCAACTCGAGGAAAGCCCAATCTACCGTATCATAGGCCTTTTGGAAGTCGACTTTGATTGTGCAATTGGGAAGATACGACTCATGATGAAAGTCGGCAAACAACTTTTGGGCGAGCAAAATGTTATCGCTAATCCTTCTCCCCTTGACAAAAGCCGATTGTGAAGGACTAATGATGAAGGGTAATACACGCGCAATCCGGTTAACCAAGAGCTTGGTTATGCATTTATAAATCGTGTTGCAACATGCAATGGGTCGGTAATCACTCATAGCCGAGGCATTGGGTGTCTTGGGCACTAGGGAGAGGATAGTGGTGTGGTTTCTTTAAGTAGACAACCGGTCAAAAAGAACTCCTTAATTGCTAAGATAACCGACGGACCGACGCTTTCCCAAGAAGATATGAAGAATTCAGCATTGAAACCATTAGGGCCAGGGAGCTTTACCTCTAGCAAGGGAGAAGAAAGTGTGGCGGATTTCCTCATCCGTGACAGGCCGAGATAAGGAGCTAATATGATCGTCCTCCAGAGTGCGGCTAATGAAGGCGTGGATATCAAAAATCCCCGGGCGATTAGAGGTCGAACTCCCATTAAGTAAGTGTTGGAAGTGTCCCACGATGTGCTCCCGAACCAGATTCGGTTCGGTCAATACTCCACCGATCAAGTCGAAACCGAGAGGATGTGGTTGTGGTGATGCCTTTTGTTCACAAAGTGATGGAAATACCTAGTGTTACGATCGCCCTCCTTAAGCCACCGGATTCTTGATTTCTTTTTGTAAAAATATTCCTCCCGAAGTCCGAGATCCGAGAACTCCCTAAGGTGTTCCGATTCCCGGTCCACCAAGCTGCGATTCGTGGGATCAAGTTCTAGGGCATCCCGAACCGAAGTGAGGGCTAACCTTGCTTGCTCGGTTCGGTTTGATATGTCGAGAAGAAGAAGCTTCGATTGAGCTGCTTGAGTCGATATTTGAGGAGCTTGAGCATACGGAGGGGTGCCCCCAATAGAAGTGCTCCATACCTAAGCCACAATATCCTTATAGGAAGGATGAGAAGTCCAATAGTTGAAGAACTTGAATGGTCTTCGGATAACCGGGGGGAAGATCTTGACCACCATAAGAGTGTGGTTAGAAATGCCAAGCGCCAAGAATGAAGCCTCGGAGTAGGAAAATACATGACTCCAATGTTCGTTGATAAGAACCCGGTCAATCTTGTGTTGCTTTCGAGACTCCCCCGATGAGGTGGACCATGTGAACCTATGCCCCACATATCCGAGATCATCAAGTCCCGCTTGAGCTAAACAATCCCCAAACTCATCAAAGGCGGGGATCCAAGAGTTGGAGCTACCCATCCCGTCGGTATGATCCCTAATAGCATTGAAGTCCCCCGCCACTATCCATGGGTCCTCACAACCACCGAGACTAATAAGGTGAGCCCAAAGGCTCTCCCGCGCCACAAAGGTTTGCTCACCGTAGACAACCGAGAGATAGCAGGACTTGTTCATAGTAATGAATCCGAGCTAGACATGAATCAACCGAGCGAAGTCGCCCGAACAAGAACATCAACCTCCCGAGGGTCCCAACCAACCCATATTCTATCTCGAGAGGAGTAGTCGTAGTTGGAAATCCAACACCAACCCGATAATAATCCACCCGAAATAGATCCAAAAAGAGACGGTTTCACCTTAGTCTCCAAAATGCCTACACAAGAAAGCCGATTGATCCTAACGAGGGACCGGATTTCAGCTTGCCTAAGGGGGTCAATAAGACCCTTAATATTCCATATTGCAATAAACATATTTACAAGGTAAGGAAAGGGTTACTAGTGCTTCTTCTTGGCCTTCTTCTTCTTCGACTTCGGATTGCCTGTCTTAGAAGAAGAAGGGCTATTTTCCCCCGAGATTGACCGGCCCCGAGGGGCTACACATGGTTGAGAACGAGTCCGAATGGGGTCCTTCGCGAGAGCAAAAATCGTGGCCTGTGCTCTAGTAAAAGGGGGGGGGCGAGGATATGTCATCCTCAAAATCACTTGCCAATAATACTCCCGGTGTCACCACTCTTGTCGACGCCGAAGAGTGGGCGAGGAGGAGGCGCGTGAGAGCCGACCGAGAGGAGGGGTTCTTTGGTTCACTGTGGCTGCGTGGTCTACCGAAACCGCAACAAGTGTTGGTGGAGCTGCAACAAGTGTTGGTGGATCACGAGCAGGGGGCCGCACCGTTCCATCCTCAAAACCAGGGGAGCTTGGTCCAGATTTGTCACCGTTCACGCAGGGGTAGGCTCCAGTGTGGTTGCAAGATCTCGGGGCGGGAACATCCTCTATTCGAGGCTAAATTGGCCTCACATTTCGTTAGCCTTTCCTCCTTTGCACTTGCCGCCAAGTGCCTTCCGTTTGGGGAGTCGCATCAAAGTCTAGACCTTCAGTGGTCCATGATCGCTAGCACAAGGATGACCATTGGCCCCCAATTTATGGCCAAAGATGCCACAAGTGTCGCAAGAAAGAGGCTTCCACTCGAACTCAACTCCAATCGTGATCATGTCACCATCCCACCTAATTTTGACCGACTCGGGACGAAGTTGGCAAGCTTTGAACTCCACACAAACCCGGGCAAAGGATAATCTCTTCATTTGTTCCGTGAGAACATCCACATGGAGAGGGTTCCCAATCGTGCTAGCAATGCGCCCAAGGCCTTGCGGAGACCATAGTGAGACCGGTACATCCCTCATCCTAACCCACACCGGGAGAGTATCATTGGCACCTTTCTTGAGCTTGAACTTTGGATGCCAAGGTTGTAGTATCATCGTACTATTGAGGATGGTGATAGGACCCGTATCTAGGACACGTCGCCTAAAAGTTTCATCCGGAATGTGAAAGAAATAGAAACCATTGTCATGCATACGAACATCTGTCACCCGGGAGCCCCACGCCTTTCTAATGGCCTCCTCGGTAATCTTGAAAAAGATTTTCTTCCCTAAGTAGTATCCCACATAGTATCCCACAATACACTCCTTCAACATCGGGTTTTCATGTGCTACTTATCTTGGGGGTGATGTCCACAATGGGCCTCGGGGGTGATATCCACAATGGGCACTCCATCCTCCACCGATGGTGCCACGTATGCGAGGTTGTAACCTTTAGCCATTACTTTGGCTACATGTGCCCATGTTTGTGGCTGCAATTGCTTGCTACCCCGTATTTTGGGTCTACTCATGCTTCACCATCTTGCCCTAGAGTGTCCATCCCTAGCCGGGAGGGGCTAGCAAGTAATTGCCCCTTTCCATCAGCATTTAGGGGCAGCGGAGGCTTGGACTTCCTCCTAAGTGATCTTCCCCTACTACAACTTCGTCTAGGGTCACGTCCAACGACCCATGATGCACCAACAGCCGACTTAGTTGCAGGCAGCAGCAAGAAGAATTCCAGGTTCAGGACAAATGGAGGGCTCTTTCGGTTTCGGGACAAATGCGGGAGCGACGATGTTGTACAACCACCTAGCGGCTGGGAGACATGTTCGGAAGGGAGGATGGTACGACCTCATCAAGGGAGGCCATACAAATAGCCGGTTCAACCCGGACAGAAGCCGGCTCACATCCGATCGCGAGTAGTCATACTCTTTCAGCCACCACAACCACCGGTCAATCAAGAAAGGGCATCAACCACCAGTCAAGGGAAAGGTCTTGAAAGAGCGAATGGATACACAAAAACTACACTACCCCAAACCACCACCCAAGAGACCAAATCAGCGAAGAAATCTACTACCAAAGAGAGGTGAGCGAGACAAGGAGCGGGGGCATGCGGGGGTTCTACCAACTGGAGGACTTCACCAAAGTTCACAAAAATGAATGGAAGATGGAGGGGGGTATAGTATACTTGCCTCCAAGAAGAAGCCAGGGCCAACAGCAGGAAAGGCCAGCATGAAGAACTTCTCGCCAGGGTGAGCGGTAGGCTCGACAATCGTGCCCAAAGAAAAACTTGCGGGGGTGAACCAGCCAGAATACTCCACGAAAGCTCACAAGATTTGGAGGGATGATAGATCAGATGAAGGCGAGGTCCTCCTCCAAAAATCAGCCCAAACCACCAACAGATGTGGCTAGAATCAGTAAATCTTCGCCGGTTGAGCAGCAGTCCGATAAGCCAGGCACAAGCAGAAACTTGCAGGAGGTGCTCCGGCCAAAATACTCCACGAAATCTCACCAAATTTGGAGGGATAGATGAGGATGAGGATATCTACTTGCCCTCCAAACATCAGCCCAAACCGCCTCCTGGAGTGGGCAATATCTAACAATCTCCGTCGGGTGAACAAGTAACCCGACGAACCAGCAAAGCAGCAAAACTTGCAAGGGGTGTTCCGGCCAAAATACTCCATGAATTTACACCAAATTTGGAGGGAAGATAGAGGAGATGATAGAGGAGATGAAGGCCAACTTACCCTCCATAAATCAGCCCCATCGACCGCCGAAATAGGCCGGAATCAACGAAACTCCGGCGGATGAACGACACTGCGTGGTTTGCCGCCTGGAGCATTTTTGAATGGTGCGTGAACGGTATGCGCGTGGGCCTAGGAGGAATGAAAAGTATATATGCTTTCATGAAAAGTAAGCATATATTGAAATTTTCCAAAGCACTAATTACATAAGTGTTGCCGAACACAAAAACCTCGTACCCCACAAGACACAGAGGAATGTCCTATAGGAAGCAAAGGTGTATCGGCAAAGCAAAAAGACAACCAATCGCACTTAGCCTAAAGGGCCAAACAGTGGCCAATAAAGTTAAAAAGCAGACCGCCGAGTAGTACACCGAGATACCGAGACAACCCTCCTAAGGGAAGTATATGAAAACAAAATCGAGTGGTCGGTTTAGCGAGCCGTGGAGTCTGCGAAAATCATAGCCGAGATGCCCCAATTCGTTTGTATACGCCTATTCCGAGGGATGTCTTCAACCGAAGTAAATGTTAGGCCTTTGTCTTTGACAACCTTTGTGAGGTGCTTAATAATCGCCGGCACGAAAAGTTGTTTGTTCATAAAGCGAGATATTATTTCTCTCTGTCCAAATGATATGGCAAAGGGCCTCGAGAGAGAATCTAGCAATACGGTGAGAAAATGAAGTACCTCCAATATGCCGCATTGCCCATCGAAGAGTATCTTGCCGCGAGTAGTTCCGCCAAGAAAGGTTGCACTTAGATGCCTAGTGTAGAGCGAGTGAACCCATGATAGGACATCCAAAAAATAGGTGGTCCACCGAGTCGGGCCTACCGTAACGTAATGCACATGATCCAACAAGCAATTACGTGATAGTGTAACAAAGAATGTTTGGGTCGATAGCCGATTGAGGGTCGTCGGCCATAGAAGGAACGCATGTCTAGGTGATATGTCTCGGTTCCGGATAAAAGTGTGCCAAAACACCTGCTGCCCTTTGATTCGATCATCTCCCAGGCGAGATGCGATAGTAAAATTACCCAAAGAGTGGCCATACCATAAGCACCGATCGGGCTTAGTGTGATCCAAAGAGTGGAAGAGCATCGGACCGGGGAGTTAAGCGTTTGCGGCATACTAGAATTTTGCCACTCTTGAGATAGGAAGAGCTTGACCGAAGTATTCCTCGGAATACCGAATCATAGATCTCCCTATTTGAAAAGATCTTGTACAAAGGGCCTTTTGGATGCCAATAGTCGAATCAAAAGGAGGCCGAGGTTCCGTCCCCAATACGCCACCAAAACTGGTCATGGTATTCGGTTCTAAGATCCAAGATCTTCTTCCAACTTCAGGAGCAAAAGGTATGTCTCGGGACGATCCAGAAATTTTTATGCCTTAAGAATGTCGAGTGAATCCATTTGCACCGAGAGAGATTCTTTGTCGGTGAATAATAGCCGAGATGTGTTTCAATATGGCGGCTCTATTACAATCTAGAAGTCTTCTAATGCCTAGGCCGCCCTCTGCCTTAGGAAGACAAATGGTATTCCACGCTACCTTAGCTCCGCCATAACCCAAGTCCGGGCCTTTCCGGAGGAATTGACGGAGTATGCTTTCTATGCCCGGCAAGCCGAGACTTGGGTAGATTGAAAACAACCGCCCAATAAACGTGAATGGCGTGTAAGGCCGATTTGATGAGCTGGAGACGGCCCGCAATTGATAAAAATCGGTGGGACCAGGGACCGCACGGGCCGTGATCGAGTTTATCAAGACAAGTGCAATCTGCTTTGCTAAGTCGAGATGCGATAATTGGGACTCCAAGGTAGCGAAAAGGGAGTGTACCTTCCGAGAAGCCCGAATAAGTCCGATTTGAGTCCGCAAAGACTATCGAAGCACCCGAGAAAAATAGATTTCACTTTTATCCACATTTGGGGCGAGGCCGGACCATTCGAGAGAATCTATCAAGTCCCCCTTGAACAAGGTGATGGAGGGAACATACGCCTCCGCAAACAAGAGAACGTCATCCGCATAAAACAGGTGAGAAAGCCGAAGAGACTTGCACCGCCAAAAAAATTTAAATCCGGGCTGGGCAATTTGGGAGGAGAGAATACCGGTAAATACCTCCATAACTAAGGTAAACAAGTAGGGCGATATGGGATCCCCTTGGCGTATATCTCCGTTGCTTGCAAAGAAACCATGAAGACTTCCATTGATGGCAACCGAGAACATGGGGGACGTCACACATGCCATAACAAGCCTGGTAAAGGATCCGGGAAGCCAAAAGCAAGTAGTGTACTTTCAATGAACCCCCAATCAATCGTGTCATATGCCTTCCTGAAGTCTACTTTGATCGAGCATTTCGGGAGGTAAGGCTGAACATGAAATCCCGCGAAGAGTTCTTGGGCTAGAAGTATGTTATCACTAATTCTGCGCCCTTTAACAAAAGCATTTTGGTTCATGCTTTGGTGATTGTCGGCAACACACTAGTTAATCTGTTGGCCAATAGCTTAGTGATACATTTATAGATAGTATTGCGAGACGCAATTGGTCCGAAGTCCCCCATGGCCAAAGCATTAGGGGTCTTTGGTACCAATGTAAGGATGGTGGTGTTGAGTTCCTTGAGTAATTGGCCCGAAGTAAAGAAATCTTTAATAGCAGCAAATCACTAAAAGGTCCGAAAGTATCCCAGGAGGATACAAAAAAATCCACATTATAGCCATCGGGGCCGGGGGCCTTACCCCGAGCTAGCTAGCGAGAAGAGAGTCTTTGTGAATCTCTGCATCGAGCACCGGTCGAGATAGAAATCCGATCCGGTCTTCACCTAGCACCGAAGGCAAGCACTTCTCGGATCTATGTGGCACTAGGCCTAATAGCGATAGGGTTGGACGAGAGCAAAGCTCGAAATAATTAACAATATGTTGTTGCACTAGAAGCGCATCGCAATTAAAGCCCCACCGAATCCGTGATCGAGAGGATACGATTGCGAAGGTATCGCTTGTTGACATGGTGATGGAAATAGCTTGTGTTAAGGTAACCTTCTTTCAGCCAATGGATCCTGGATTTTTGTTTGTAAAACAGTTCTTCTTGAATCCTAAGATCGGCAAAGAGTTGGAGCCGTTCCTTCTCACGGGCTGCCAATACTTGGTTGAACGAGTCAAGAGCTAAGGAGTCCCTGTAGAGGTGAGGGCAGTCCTTGCTTGGTTTGTTCTAGCCGAGACATCCGAGAAGGCCTCATAATTAAGTCTCTTAAGATGCTCCTTCAAGATCTTGAGCTTACGGCATAGAGTAAACATAGGTGAGCCAGAAATATGGGAGTTCCACACTTGGGAGACAATGCCGGCGTAGTTAGGATGCTCCATCCAGAAGTTGAAGAACTTGAATGGTTTCCTAGAGGTCGGCGGTGGCTGGATTCTTATCACCATCGGCGTATGATCCGAGACACTAGGCGTAAAAAATGTAGCTTCCGGAGAAGGAGAAGACCCGAGACCAGCCTTCATTGATCAACACCCGATCTATTTTCTCGTTGTTTGCGGTTAGCCCCGAAGAGGTTGCCCACGAGAACCTCGTGCCCTACATAGCGAAGATCTTCGAGTCCCGCCTTGTGTAAGACAAGTACCGAATTCATCAAATGCCGGGATCCGATTATTGGAGCTCCCTACTCTATCGAGAATGGTCCCGTATAGCATTGAAGTCACCGGCGACCAGCCAAGGATCCTCCCCGAAGTCAATACTCCTTTGGACAAGGTCAGCCCATAGAGAACGTCGTGCAACAAAGGTGTGCTCACCATACACCACCGAGAAGATACATGTTGTGTTTATGTCAAGCGATGCAAAACGGGTATGTATCACACCGAGCATTTATAGAAAAAGGCACCAAATCCACCACCCGGGGATCCCATCCAATCCATATTCTACCTCTAGGGGAGAAGTCATAATTGGAAAGCCAATGCCAACCGGGGAGTAAACTAGCGAGACACATCCAAAAAGATAGACGATATGACTTTCGTCTCCAAAATACCAATGCATGAAAGCTTATTGAACCGAATCAAGGATCTAATTTCAGCTTGTTTGAGGGGGTCGACTAGGCCCCTAATATTCCATACTCCAAAAAACATATTTACAATAGGCGTAGAGAAAGCTTACCACCATTTTTTCTTGCCCCTCTTCTTCTTAGACTTGGTTAGTCTGTCTTGCTTAGAGGAGGGGCTCGTGTCGGCCACAACATCCGGCGGGCAGTGACGAAAGGAGGATCAAGCACGGTCATTTTACGTGCCTTAATCGGTAAGGCCACAACCGTCGCACGTATCATTATACTCATAGGAGCTGGTGAGGGCGAATCCTCTTCCAAATCACTGCCGATATCACTTGCGGATTCAGCATTATCGCTTCCCAAAGATGATGTATCCGAGGAGGCCCGTGAGGAGCAATCGGACTCGTTACAGATTGGCTCGGGGATGGGTGGTGGATAGTTCGCATTTTGAGCGAGGAAGGCCCATCAGTAGGACTAATCACCACATGTGTCTTGGCTTTGGGACGACCTTGTTGTCTCCCGACTTGTTCCCAAACTTCTTCCTCTCGATTGGGGTCGAATGTTGCAGTAACCACAGGTTAGGGGGCCGTCGTAACAACCGGGGGTGTTGTTGGGGCTGTGGCACACAAGAAGCCAACAGAACCTTTTTATGGCCAAAGAGATTGCAGGCATCACAAGATATTGGCTTCCACTCATATTCTACCCCAATGGTGCGGATAACACCTTTCCACCTAAGTCGATGGAGTCATATAGGGGCTGGGAAGCCGTGTGTTCAACACAAACCCGAGCATAAGAAATTCTCTGTAATTTCTCGGTGCGCGATCAACGAACAGTAGGTCATTCTGCGCTAGCTATCGAGCTTATCCCCGAAGCCGACCACATAACATACGGGATCGATCTAAGCTTGACCCAAATTGGCGAACGTCATGTTGCCCTTTCTTAAGTTCTAGCTCCGGGTGCCATTGCTTGAAGTATCATTGGCACCCCCGAGAACCTTGATTGGTCCTCCGTCAACCACCTTACGCCCGTACATCTCATCCGGTATCCGGAAAAAGAAGAAACCGTCATCATTCGCTCTCACCTCAGCAAGATGCGTTCCCCAAGCTCTTTTGACTGCCTCCTCGGTCAATCTAAACGGAAGTTTCCTTCCCACAAAATAACCAACGACACAATCATTCCACCAAGGATTTGCATCTTCGGTGATGGCATCGAAATCTCTACCAACGGCCTGCCATTAATCAATGCAGGCGGGACGTAGGAAAGGTTGTAGCCTTTTTCAGTGATCTGCCACTGCTTGCCCAAGTTTGGGGTGATGCATCTTTGGCCAGCCTTGGTGGCCGGATGGGTCTTGGAACCATACTTCAGCCTACTACTGCTTTGCGGTCACCGCGAGCATTACTAACATTCTTAAAGGATGAAGGACCAACTGCATCGGGGCGAAGTGGCTGTTTAGAGGCACATCTTCCCTTGCTTTTACTTCTCCCCGACCCAGTTGGGGGTTACCCCGATCGCAATCGAGGGGTCACTAATTGCAAGATCACCCCTATTAGGGGTAGGTCTAACACCAATATCTAACAAATTGTTTGCAGATGAAGTAGTTCGTGGTAGGGGAGTTACCTCAACAAGGCCATCCATCACCTCACCTTGGTAGCTACCTGTGGTAATAGGGCTGATGATATAGCAGGACCATCCGCGAGACGGCACACCGAGATCTCTACATTGTCCATATGAAGGCTGGCTTCAGGTGGCCGGACGCAAGGATCCATGAGTAGGCTGCTGGGTCGGCCCGATCGGTTTACCTCGCTTTTTGTCCTTGGGAGGCTTCATCCTCTCAACATTGTAGCATCCCCCACCGGACAAACTAACAGCGAAGACCACACCAAATGAAGATCTAGATCTGTACCTCGGGCACCGGACACCTTCTTAGTAAGATCGAGCAGCAAAAGGATGGAGTGGTGGATCGAACGACCTTGGAGACCAAGGAAGGCCGCAATCCACCGGTGTAATCGGTCGGGGGAAGACTCGTAGACTCAATGCATAGTACACCACCGATCGGATCTCGGATCTGTTCCACAGAGTTACAAGACTTCACCAAATCGAAAACTAACCCGAGGAATGGACGAGGAAGGGAGGGCGAGGTCGGACACCAAGAACCAGGCCCACCGCCTCGGGTGGCCGGAATCGGCTTCAAACCGTCGCGTGAACGATGCTCGGGCACCATTTGAGCGGGAGGAACATGGGTGAACAGATGCCGCGTGTATTGGGCGCGAATGGAAAGTATTGCTTTCATAGTTATTCATCTTTCATAAATTCAAGAATCTCACCCCTTACTATGAAATATGAATGCCCCGATTGTCCCTATTAATCATTACTCCGATCTCGAAGGCCAACATAATAGGACCAAAATCCTATTATGTTATCTCATGCTAATGTATACAAAGCGTAGGCTTGCTTTGAGCACTCTAATTTCTTCAAAGTAACAAGACCGGAGGCATGATCCATCTAGTTAAGGCCAAGAACGTATCGCTGGTAGAAGGGACGAGCTAATCTGTGCACATCGTGAGGCGGACGGATCGACCCAACCCAAGGTCCAACTACGAGCTTTTTAATTACAACAACTTAAATATATGCTATTGGAGCTGGAATTACCGTGGTGCTTGGTACCGGACTTGCCTTCCAATGGATCCTCGTTAAGGGATTTAGATTGTACTCATTCTAATTACTAAACTCAAATAGCCCGGTATTATTACTTATTGTCACTACCTTCCCGTGTCGGGATTGGGTAATTTGTGCGTTTGCTTGCCTTCATTGGATGTGGTAGCCGTTTCTCGTGCTCCTCCCCGAAATCGAACGCTAATTCTCCACCATAACGGATTTAATGAGCCATTTCTAGTTTCACAATCTGAATTAATTCATACTTACACATGTCTTGCTTAATCTTTGAGACAAGCATACGACTACCGGCGGGATCAACCAAGTAGCATTCCTTCATGACGTCCGCCAAGCATGATCCACCGTGAAGCCCGAGAGCTAGATGCGGTCAAAAACAGGGCAAGAGCATCATTCCATTAAAGCGATAAACGCTTGAGATTGGGAGCAAGGGTCGATGACCCTTATTCCCAGGAAGAAAGTTCCGCATCCGAGAGAACAAGTATGCACTCGCAATCCATCCAAACAATCAAATGAGATGCTCGGGGAATACAAGACCCATTATCTAGTCCAACCGAGCACCCAAATAGGATGTCGCGATGAAAGGGGCAACAATGGGTACAAATTTTCATCGCAATAGGGTTTGTAACACGGAAACCACTTTTTGCATCCACATCTCATGGAGCAAAACTCGATCAAAAGTGAGGGAAGTAGTTCGACACACTAGCATGGAGTCTACCAACATACACAATCTTATCATCTCTTAGACGCTATTGCATACACTAGAAGTAAACCAAGTCGACCAATCCATAGCTCTTCGAGCATGAAAACCGAAGGAGCACATGGACTCATCAAATAAGGCCACATCCGCACCACTAGATATGAAACACCGAGATCATGTACCGATCACGGCTTAGTCATCATTTCGATCTTCGACCATATCTCGCTTCAATCGCCCCTCCCCTTAGCCGGTTAAGGCCTTAGTCATGATTTGATATTGGCTTGACTGGGACTGAATATTTGCTCAACCATCGCCTAATCGCAACATGATCGTTGGTTCATTAACACTCAAGGGCTGTTCACCGATTCGAGAAAATCATGGTTCATCCACAATGCTAGGCACGAGAGCAAGATCATATGCCGATCATGGCTGAATTGTCGCTTTGATCTCGACCTTGTCTCACCTCAATCTCCCCTCCTCTCGACCCGTTAAGGTCTTAGTCATGGTTTGATCTTTGGCTCAACCGGAACTCGATCATCACTCGATCGTCGCCCAATCATCACAAGATGATTCTCAACCATGCCCATAGCTTTTTCACCGATTCAGGCTCAATGGCCAATTCGCTTGGCCACGATCCATGCACTCTGCCAATATGCCTACACGAGGGAGAGCCCCGGGATGCACCGGTCGCCCATCTATCTATCTTTGCATAAAGGTGCTTTTGAAATCATTCTCAAAAAGTAATTCTTTTTAGCTTCTAGAACTTGTAGAACATGTATCAAAGTATTTGAAAGTGGAATATGCATAGGTTCGGAGCATTAATTGTAGAAATATAAAGTTAGTGATCGAGCGAATCTCACTTGTCTCGTAGTTACAAGTAAGAACAAGCTTCTTATATTCGGATCATATGGTTCATTCATGTGAACATGTATCATAATAGTGAGCTCAAAGATTATAGCAATAAATGGTTTCAAAGCATAATGCTTTAAGTTTAAAACATTTATGTGCTAAAATACACGTAACAACTTGCTATATATCTTTCTCATAACTTGTTCATGGGAGAACCTGTTCTCATAACTTGAAACATGTTCAACCTATTCGGAACATTGCTCGATATTATAACATCACTCTTAGAGTATAACTTTAGCTTTGATAGTCATTCCTGCAAAATAATTATTTCACATCTTTGCAAAGATATGAAAACCTATTTTGTTATTTTTCTGCAAATCATAATAATCTCACATCTTTTTCACAATAGAAGGATAATTTCAGGGATATAAACTTCTCCCCCCCTTTTGTCATCAGCACAAAAGGATAGAGTGAATCACAAATAATTGTAGAGAGTGAACCACAAATATGTATTTAATAAAGTACTATAGTACTTATTCAAACCTAATGCCATTCGGAAAGAAGTTCGACAAACTCGGAA
The DNA here is from genome assembly GCA_021437795.1 of Rhodamnia rubescens. Taxonomy (NCBI): domain Eukaryota; kingdom Viridiplantae; phylum Streptophyta; class Magnoliopsida; order Myrtales; family Myrtaceae; genus Rhodamnia; species Rhodamnia rubescens. The sequence goes on along the minus strand of JAILYA010000078.1, from coordinate 747,975 downwards.
TTCAAATAATCAAAAAGTTCAAACACATCCAAATCCGAAAGATAGAATCAAACTTTGACGAAATAAGGGAGTGAAAATGATTCTATTTAGACAGATTTGAGGCTGGATTGGATGAGGATGGGGCTTGAGTAGTTGTGGCTAGCACAAGTTCAAGGTAGTTAAATCAAAGCAAACTTGGATAATCGAGCCAACTTCAAGTTGATCCCTTCCTCTATTATGTTCATCTTCTTTTCTACCTGTTCCATCTCAAGGCATGTTAGATGGAATTTTTTGTTCATATCATCCCTTAGACTCGACTTAACAAGGTCGGTGGTTTTTCATCCGAAGCATTTGAATACGAGCTCGGTTCTCGGTTTTCTCATGTTGTTTTTGCACTCTCCTTGCTTAAACAGAATGTCCCATAGATTATCTAAATTCGAATTCTCTTCTTGATTCTCCTCCGGCTTATTTTCATCGATGATTCCCCTTGAGTCCCGAGTCTTGTCTTGTGTTCAATTTCTTCATCTATCTCTCTGTTCATTTGAGCGGACAATTTTTCCAAAGCTTTTATCCCTATTAGGATGTAGCTAGGATCTAACTTGTGTTCTTCAACTACCATCCTTGTATACTCTGCTCGTTCCATAGCTTGCTCGTTCTTTGAACAAAATTTCGAAGATGTTGAACACAAAAATCTTCCAGATCATAATCCTTAGAATTCTATACCTCTACATCATGAGAAACTTTAGTTCTTTTTCTATCACTTTGGATGCAAATTCTAAGGCTTCCTCTTTAGAAGTAAATCCATTTGTTTGATTAATGCTTTCACAAAGTTTTCATGGCCTCCTCTCTATCTTGTGTTATGAACAACTTCATGACAGCTTTGGCAAGTCTTATTTTTCTTTCTAGATAAAATGCAACTTGCTAGTAGAGAAAGAATTTACTAGATTTGTATGTTGTTCGATCTCTTATTTCATCTAATGATGAGGGGTTGGAGTAGGTGTTGACGTCACAAATTCTTGAGGGAATTTGCTTAACACAAGTTTGGAAAACTTTTCCAACTTTAGATTAATGGCATCTCTAAAGTTGTTCATCTTTTTGCCAATGTATTCTACCTTCAAAAAAGTAAGGCTTGCCTTTTCAGGACATGTTTTTCCTTAATTTGATAAATTCACGAACCACCTTGTCGTTCATTTCATCAACTTCTTGAAACATGGTCTTACACAAGGCTTGGACTTGTAGTTTCAATTCATTCTAAAAGTACGGAATGTCTTTCGGCAACTCAAAGTCAATATTTTCACTCATCACTTCCTCTTCTTCTTCACCTGGGTTCCCGTAGTGGGAGTTGACTCCTCCTCGTGTCGTGCTTCTTCCATTCCAAAGAGGTTCTATTTCATCTCATATACCATCTTTCCTATTCTCATGAAGGAAGGCATGATATTCATCCACCATCTCCTTGTGGCATATCTCTTCCTCTTCCACTAGCCGTCTTATTTCATACTCTGCTCTCATAGCAGCCTTCTCTTTCTTTTTGAATTTTCAGCTTTAATGGCTTAAGGGTAAGATGATCTTCATCTTCGGAGTCATTCACTGTATTTTTGAATGATCAAATAGATTGTTCAGATTTGTAGCACTAATTGGAGCTTTAAGATCCTCAAGCTTCAACTTATCCGAGTGACTAGTGTAGGTTGAAGATTTCTTTGTAGTAGGAGAGTTTTTGGGCATCATGAAAGAATTCAAAAGAGAAACTTAGGAGATTTTAGAACTAACAAGATTAAAAAGAAATTTGGGAGAAAGTGGGACTTTTTGAAGAGAGATCTTCGAAAAGGGCTAATGACAACGGAGTAAGATAGAGGAATTTAAAGAGAACGAAGTAAGATAAATTTAGAAATCACTCTTTGACAGAAGAAAGATATGAGATTTAATTTCTAAATAAAGATTGTGATTAGTTACTTAGGAATATCCTAAAGATAATTAGAAGATTTGAGGTACGATTTCCAAAAAACAACGATTTGAAAAGTGTATCGACTAAAATAATTTGGGAAAAGAAATATTCACTCAATTCAATCTCGATAATCACATCAATCACAATATTTTGCATAATATTAAGAATATTGAGATCGTGCGTACCTTATTTTTTCCAAAAAAACAACTTGCGCGAAAAAAATTTAAACCCGATGTTGTAGATGTTCAAAGGATGACCTCTTTAGATGATGCTTTTCTTAGACGTTGCATTTTGATTAGAAGCACTATTGGTCCTGTCGGAGGATAACTCAAACAAGTATAGAAGTGATACCTAATTCTTGTATAATATATTCAAAGGAATTCTTTTCAAGTGATTTTGTGAATATATGAGCCAATTGATGTTTCGAATCAACAAATTGAATATTAACATCACAATTACGCACATGATCACGAATAAAATGATGCATAATTTCAATATGCTAAGCTTGAGAATGAAGAATTAGATTCTTTGTGAGGTTGGTTGCACTGGTGTTGTCACACTTAATTTCCACATTTGATGCCACACCAAAGCCCCTCGATTCTTGCTTCATCCATAAGATCCGAACACGCAAAACTCCCCAATGCCACATATTCAGCTTTCCGAGGTTGATAGTACCACATTATTTTGTTTCTTTGATAACTAAGACACTAGCATCGATCCTAGAATTACATGTTCCCGAGGTGCTTTTCCTATCTAATTTTCAACCTGCAAAATCAGCATCTAAATAGCCGTGCAATTTAAATTTTGAGGTCTTTGCGTACCGCAATCCCAGATTGAGATTGGTTCCAATATATTTTATAATCCTTAATATAGTAGAGAGTGTGATTCCTTAGGATCTAATTGAAATTTGACACACATGTACACACTAAAAATGATGTTAGGTCTAGAAACAAAAAGATATAATAAAGAATCGATCATGCTTCTATATAGTTTCGATTAACCTATTTGCCCGTTCATCCTTGTCTAGCTTGGATGAAGAAGACATTGGTGATTCAGTTTTCTTACGCTTTTCCCGACCAAATTTCTTCATAATTTCCTTAGTATATTTCTCTTGATGTATGAAGGTTCCTTGTTTAGTTTAATTCACATATAGTCCAAGGAAGAAGGTGAGTTATCCCATAATACTCATTTCAAATTTGTTTTACATGATCCGAGAGAAATTATTGCAAAGTTTTTTGTTAGAGGAACTAAATATGATGTCATCAACATATATTTGGATAAGTAAGATATCTTTACCTTCCCTTTTGATGAATAAAGTTGTGTCTACCTTATCTTTTTTGAAACCTTTTTCAACAAGAAAATTACTTAACCCTTCATACCAGGTTCGTGGCGCTTGTCCGACTCTATAAAGAGCTTTCTTGAGTTTGTATACATAATTGGAACTCTTTGGATCTTCAAACCTGGAGGTTGTTCCACGTATACTACTTCTATAATGTAGCATTCAAGAATGCATTTTTGACATCCATCCGATATAATTTGAAGTCGTTGTAGCAAGCATATGCGAGTAGTAATTTGATAGATTCCAATCTTGCTACTTGGAGCATATGTTTCATTCTAGCCTCTTCTTGAGAGTATCCCTTTGCTACAAGTCTTGCCATGTTTCTTGTAACTTTACCCTTATCATCCATTTTGTTTCGAATACCCTGGATGATCCTTGGGTCCGGGCACAAGTTCCCAAACTTCACCGAGTTTGAACCGATATAGCTCTGCTGCATTGCTTCTATCCAGCTTTCATCTACAAGGGTCTCCTCAATTTCTTTGGGTTCAACTTCAAAACAAGTGCAAGTGTGTTTATAGCATTCTTCAGTTTTAGATCTGGTTTTGATCCCTTCTTCTATATTTCCAATTACAAGATCTATTGGATGGCTGTATTTATATTTCCAGTTCTTATTGGATTTGTCATTTTTACCTTCTAGAGATTTATCTTGATTTTCATCTTCAAAAGATGTAATCGTCCGAGTATCTTCCATGTTTTGAATAGCTTTATGTGATCTTGTGTATTCATATGTCGGAGTCTCGCTCGGATGATGGATTCCGCTCGATGATGAGGTACCTTCTATCTTGTGAGTGTCATTTCCATCTTCAACCTTCAAGTTCATTGATTCTTCAACCGTTCTTGAACTCTTGTTGAAGACTATGTATGCCTTGCTTGAGGTGCAATAACCAAGAAATACGCATTCTTCCGATCTTTTATTAAACTTTCCCGAGCGATCACTTGAGTTCTTAAGGATAAAGCATTTACAAAGAAATACATAAAAGTATGCTAAAAGGTTTTCTCAAGCAATGATCTCAAAAAAACACGATTTATGATGCAACATGTAGTAAAAACAGCTTCTACCCAAAAATGAGGAGGTGCTTTGCTTTCTATTAAAAGTATTCGTGCCATTTCTTGTAAAGAACGATTTTTCCTTTCAACTACCCCATTTTGTTATGGAGTATAAGGAGAAAAACAATTATGTTGAAAATCATTTTGATCACGTAAGTCCGCAAAGATTTGATTTTCAAATTCTCCCCCATGATCGCTTTTGATGTTGGAAATTGAATAACCTTTTTCATTTTGAACTTTCTTTGAGAAACATTCAAAATATGAAAATGCATCACTCTTATGGGCAAGAAAGAGAACCCAAGTAAGTCTAATGTAATCATCTACTATTACCGGACAATACTTTTTACCTTCAATGCTACGGGTTCGAGTAGGTCCGAACGCATCCATGTGTACGAGCTGTCGAGCACGGTTAGTGGAAACTTGATTTAATGATTTGTAAGAGTTTCTTGCTTGTTTCCCAAGAGTGCAAGCGTCACAGAACTTTGCTTACTCAAATTTAGCATTTGGAAGTCCTCTCACAAGCTTCTTTGAGGAAATTTTTTAGATTTGTTTGAAGCTAATATGTCGTAGTTTCTTGTGCCAAAGTTTTGAGTCGTCTTTGCCCAATACTAGGCATTTCACATCCTCGGATGATGTAGCCATAAGATACATGTTGCCATGTCTATGTCTTGTGAATAAGCACTTGTTGTCTTGGCTAGCACCTGAGCATTTATTCTTCACAAAAGATATTTTGTATCCAATTTCAAATAATTGACTTATACTTATGAGATTGAAATTCAAGCCATTAACCAATGAGACATCATTGATGAAGAGATTGTCGATCTTCACGGTTCCTTTGCCAATAGTTGTTTCTTTATTGTTGCCGCCAAAGGAAACACTTCCTCCCGTCATACTTAGTGAGATTGATAAGTATTTTGGAGTCTCCGGTCATATATCTAGAGCATCCGCTATCAAGGTACTATTTATTTCTTCTTTTCATTGGCACCTGCTAGGATCAAAAGAATTCAACTTTTCTTTGGTACCCAAATCTATTTGGGTCCTTTTGGGTTAGAAGAGTTCATAAATCTCAAGATATCTTGAGCAATTCTCCAAATCTTAGGACAAGAACTTCTTGAATGTTTCGTTTCACCACATTTTGAGCATTTAGAAAAACTTTGTCCCTCGGACCTTACAAACCGCTTATAAAAATGGTTTTTCTATGCATGCTTAGAGGGTCTTTTTCTAAACATTTCTTTGACTTTAGGAAAATTATTTTTCAAATGACTTTTCTTTTGAAAATCAAGTCCAAGTTTATTACAATAAGGAACTTGTATAGAAAAAATATGTTGTAACGTCTTTGAACAAGAGGAAAATTTTTTTCTTGATATTTGCAATTTCCTTTTTCAAAGAAACAATTTTCCTTTTTCAAAGAATCATTCCTAATTTTCAAAGCTGCATTTTCCTTAGAAATCAAATTGAATTTTTCTTTGATTTGAGAAAATTCGCTTTCAAGAAAACTTGTTTTATACTTTTGAGAAATATCTTTTTGTTTTAAGTTGGCTACTTCCTTTTTTTAATTCGAGATAGCCTTTTAAGAGCAAGTTTCATAGTCTAAACACAATTAATCTATATATTCAGATTCTTTAGGAGGAATTCTAAGATGAGCTACCTCGATTCATCCTTGGAGTCCGAGTTGGCCATTAAACATATGTTGGAATATTCTTCATTACTTTCACATTCCGTGTCACTCCGTGTTTCGCCTTTAGAGCTTTCTAAAATTTTTCATCCCTTCCTTTCTTCTTTAGGAGAGGGCAATTAGACTTGATGTGTCCTCTCTTTTTGCATTTGTAACAAGTAACATCTTTGTTTTCGTCTCTGCAGCTAGATGATCTTCTTTCATCATATTGTTTGAAGTCTCTTTTGGCTTTGTAATTTTTACCATTCTTAACCATTCTTCAATCTCTTAATCATGAGTGCTAGTTCCTCATCGCCTTTATCTTCAGAAATTAAAACATCAAAGTCACCATTAGATTTCAAAGCAATAGACTTCTTACCTTTTGCATGGGTTTCCTCATTGAATCTTTTATCCTCGTAGGATTGAAGAGTTCCAATGAGTTCATCCATGGATAAGGGTGATATCCTCCGAGTTTCACGAATAGATGTTTTGATATTATCTCGTTCCTTTGAAAGTGCTCTTAGACGTTTGTTTACTCATATCGATTCAAACACAGGTTGCCCATGATAGGTGAGATCATTAACTATTTTACTGAATCTATCAAACATTTCCTTCACCGTTTCGTTAGGCTTCGTCTTGAAAGCTTCGTACCAGCCAAGGAGTATGTTAACTTTGGTCTCCTTGACTCTGTCCGTTCCTTCGTAGGTTACGTAGAGCTTGTCCCATATCGCTTTTGAAGAGGAACAATCCGTAATATGTTTATATTCAGTAGGGAGATAATGCACTATAGAAAGAATAAATAGCTTTAGCATCCAGAGCATCTCTCTTTGCTAATTCAATAGCGATTAGAGCAGCTTTGGAAGTAGAATTAATGTTGTCCCTGTATTTCAAAGAGCCTGAAATGCTTGCAATTAGATTAATGCCTATTTGGATATCGTTCCAAATTTGCGGGTCTTGGCATTTAAGACATGCCTTGAATTTATTCCGCCAATCACTCTACTCCTTTCCTTCGAAGTAAGGTGGTCCGTTGTTCTTTGCCTCGTTCAACTTATGTGGGAGAAAAGTTGCTATCCATAGTGATCGTTAGCTCGAGAAGTAATAACACTTCAATAAAAATATGAGCACCAGGCTCCGATATGAATTGTACGGGCTAGCATTATCACATAGAGGGGAGTAAATAGGTGATTTTAGGAATTTTAACAAAATTAATACGAAATGTAAACGAGAATGCTCGAACTTCATTCGAGATGATGATAGCAAGTTGGTTCAGTGATATTCTTAAATGCAATGTTTTGCACAATTAAATTATGACAAGTGAGAAATCGTAGAGAGTAAGAGTAAAAGAATGTGCACAAAGGATCTATTGTGGTTCAGCTTTATTCAAGCCTACGTCCACTTCTTCATGCTGTGAGATGATCGACTGGATTTCATTAGTGTATAACTCGGAGGTTACAATTTTGTGAGTAGACTTCTTGTCTAAATGTCTTACACTCGTATGTTCTCCTCTAAGTATTACAAAGGTAGGATCAAAGGTATGTCAAGGATGCAAAACTCTCTTGATCTTGAAATTTTGAATTCTTTTCCCTCGCATATTTCGTTCTTCAACCTTGAAGTGTCCTTTTATACTCCCCCATCTCCAACTACCCATTACAAGATCTCTAAAGGGTCGCTCTCCAAAACTTCCCTAATGAGACCGTGTACAAATGATTTCATAGCCATTGAGGTCGACAAAGGAAAGAATTCCTCTTTGGATCAAATTGCCCGTATAATCGTGATCTTGAGTTTCCATAGATAGATTACTCCATTAGATGAGTCATCCTTATCTCCATTAATCTGCGTCCTTAATTAATCTTCATGATTGATAATCTCTAAGTACGAATCTAGCTTGATCACTAACCATTGTGATAATGTAATATGTCAATTAAATCATCTTGAAAGCATCTCTTCATAATTTGGTCATTGCATGTGAAATACTTCTTTCGAGCTTGAGCATCATTCCAACGTATGAGCTCCCCGCTCAACGTCCGAGTTCAATATAGCATCCGAATCCCTCAAGGCAACGTCCGAGCCTTTTCTCGCTAGATTCAATCCCGTGTAATCCGCATCCATGGATAATCTGCAAAAATAAGTTTTTTATTACATTAACACAGATTAAGAGACCATGGATTGTTTTGTCAACTTCAAAATTAGTTAGGGGCTTTTCTCAACACCATGTAGGATGGCCGACATCCATTAACGATTTACTGACTATGGATGGACCGAATTGGTACAACCGCAAAAAGGTTTAGGTCTAAACTAATCCAATTGACAGGTTAAAGACTGAATTGGTATCAATGCAATAGGTCTATAACTTTTTTTGCACTTTTCCCCTATTTTGCAAAAATCAAATTTTGATGCTCTAATGAAGTTAGTGCTTGATAGTCCTATTTTGAGTTTATTTGGACCGGTTTTGCAATAATGTTGAGAATAAGAAGAACTTACAATTGGAATAGATTTAGTTTAAGCAGGCTCTACGTGTTATAAAGGCAAGATGACGATGACCGCATTTAAACGATGATGATCTTTTTTATGTATGTGAGTTCCAGTTTCGGAAAGTCTTATTTGATCTAATCTTGACAAAAGTCTTGTGAGTCTAGCATGTGGTATTTTAACCCACATCATATCGAGACAATATGGCCCAAATCAAAGCTTGTTGGAAAGATAATGACAACTAGTAATTTAAATTGAATAGGAGATTTGGCTAAAATCTATAAAGAAGGAAATAACAATTATATTTTCCTTTTAAATAGATATTCATGTTTATCTCTAGAGATGTATTCTATCTTATTTTAAGATAATGAAATCCCCCAAGGTGATATGTCGATTTGGGGGTTTCTCATCGTGGACATAGGCCTCCAAGGGTTTTCTCCTTGGTCAACCGAACCACGTTAAATCTTGTTTTTCTTCTTCTTGTGTGATTACAAAGAAAACGTGGTATTAGAGCAAGGTTCGAGAGTGGTGCCTGTGATATCAAATTCGCTATTTGCCGCTTCATTCTACTTCGATTCGAATAAGCTCTCGATCATCTCGTTTATTATTGTTATAATGGCTAGTTCTTCAATCCCCATTGATGTTGGTCAATCTAGCTCAAATGAGATGAGCAACAGATTGAAGTCCTTTCTTTTTAATGGAAGAAACTATCTTCCTTTGTCTCAAGCAATTACAATTTGGAGGATGATCAAAGTTAGGCCATGTCAATGGTTCAATCAAAGCCCCATCATCCATCGATCCTAAATATGTTGAATGGCAATCTACCGATAACTTGGTGATGTCGTGGATCTTCAACTCCATGGATCCTCGATTTACGAAATGTTTGCTTGCTCTAAAACGGCAGAATCTCCGGGGAAGTCTCTTAAAGATATGTATGGTCATGAAGATAATGCTTCTCAAATTGTCGAGTTGTAATAGGAAATTGCTTATACCGAGCAAGCTTCCAATCAACCATTTACCAAGCATCTCGGGAACTTTAAAAAAGAAGTGGGATGAACATCATCAATATGATCCTCCTACTAATTCTATGAACATATACTCGGATGGGAAGAACAAGATTGGGTTTTTCAATTATTGGCCAACATTCGACCCGAATATGAAGATGTCAAAAGACAAATCCTTATGAGCTCCACTCTTCCATCTTTCACTAATGTTTGTGCCATCATCCAACGTGAAGAAACTCAACGTCGTGTGATGAATCCAGGCTTGAAGTCAAGGGGAGAGACAATGGATAGTTCGGCTAATATTGTTAATTTCAATCCCAATCATCAAAGTACTCCAAATAATGGTAGCAAGAAATTTAATAGCGTGAAAGGAAAAGGCAAGGGTCGAAATTTCAAGTTTCATTGCACTCATTGCAACAAGGAAGGTCACACTTAAGATCGTTGTTGGGAGTTACATCCTTATCCGAGGGAAAACAAAGACAAGATGCTTGCAACTAAAAGTGGCACTCCTAATTTCGGTCATGATATTCAAGCTTTTCTTGGCCAAATCGCCTTGCAACTCCAACAACTCGCGATGAGCAACAACGTCACTCCATGGAGTTTTGAGTCGGGAAACTCGAGAAACATTGCTCATAACTTTGGTAATGCTTTTGCCCTATTGGCATCTTCAAAAAATTATTTTATTGTTGATTCTAGAGCAACAGATCATATATACTGCACGTCTCATTGGATTAAAAATTTCCATGGCGCATCTAATTACCCGTCTATTACTATTGTTAATGGAGAGTAGGTTCTTGTTCAAGGAACTAGAACATTGGAATTTCTTTCCACCAAATCTAATGAGTTATTCATTCCAACTTTATCATCTAATTTGCCGTCAGTCAAGAAAATTACCAGAGATATGAATTATCATGTTGTCTTTTCTAATGATAAGGTAATCTTTCAAGACAGCTTTGATAGGGAAGAAGATTGGTGAAGGTCGATTCCAAAGAAGGGTTATACATGCTTGATTTACCAAGTGCGGGTTTGATTGTCGGAAAACTAAGGACACAAAGGTTCATCTTTGGCATTGGAGTATGGGGCATCCATCGGATAGTGTGCTAAGCATTATTGATTCTACCTTTACTAGTGATACTAGTTCCTATGAGATTTATTGTTATGCTAAATAACACAGATTACCTTTATCCTCTAGAATCGCCCGGTTTTCAGAATTGTTTGAATTAATCATTCAGATGTTTGGGTGGGCTGCTCCTGTTGACTCTCATGATGGATTCAAGTATTTTGTTACGTTTATCGATGATAAATCTTGTTTCACTTGGTTGTACTTACTTGCTTCTAAGAGTGATGTGCTTTGTGTTTTTCAAGAATTCACGAAATTGATTAGTACGCAATACGGTGCTATGATCAAAATACTTGCGGACCAATAATTGGACCGAGTATATAAATCACCTTTTTGAATCTTACATTGAGAATCCGGGGATTATTCATCAATTTTCATGTGTTAAAACTCGTCAACGGAATGGAGTTTCAGAACAAAAAAGTCGTCACCTTATTGAGGTAACTCGTTCTCTCATGTTTTATGGGAATTTGCCCAGGCATTATTGGTCCGATGTTATCCTAACTAGATCTTGTCTCATCAATCGTCTATTGAGTAAGGTATTAAAATACAAATCCCCAATGGAAATCATTCTTGATAGATCCGTTAACCTTTCTCATCTTCGTGTGTTTGGAAGCACATGCTTCGTTCATTCACCATCTAGAAATAAATTTGATGCTCGTGCTAGAAAATGTGTTTTATTAGGATATTCCTCTATGAAGAAAGGATACAAAGGTTTTGATCCCGCCATTAGAAAATTGTTTATATCTCAAGATGTTACTTTTGATGAGATTCGCACGTTTTTTCCGAGGGATCAAATTCACGGGGAGATTGATACTGCCAGCTATGATTATAGTGGCTTGGACATTGAATTTGCTCAAGTGCAAGTGGTTCCAACAATAGATGATCTTGCTCTAGTTCAACCAATTCCTACAACAGATGATCTTGTGATTAATGAGGATCAAACAAATAAAGGGGATGAAGAGAGCGAGCATGATCCCGCACCCACTATTCCTACAATCCATGTGGAATCTACATCCATTGTCCCCGATGTAGTTCCAGTTCGTTGGTCAACTAGAATTTCCCATCCATCAACTCGGCTTTGCGACTTCTCAACATAACATTCATCCATTCTTTATCCCATACGACATCAATCTATTATGAAAATATTTCACTTGAGTTAAGTACTTTTTTTATGCTATTGATAAGGACAAAGAACCAGCAAACTTTCTTGAGGCACAAAGGTCAACCGTATGGAAGAAAGTTATGGATGAGGAAATACATGCTAGACAAAAATCGCACTAGGGATATTGTTCCATCACAATCCGATAAATGACCCGTTAGTTGTCGGTGGATCTACAAGATCAAATACACAAGCGATGGATCTATCGAGAGGCACAAAGTACTACTTGTGGCAAAAGGTTATACTAAAACGTATGAGGTGGATTACAAAGAAATATTTGCTCCTATCGTGAAGATGAACACGATTAGAGTTATCATGTCGATTCTGATTAATTACGGATGGTCTTTTTTTCCAAATGGATGTTAAGAACGCCTTCTTACAGGGCAACCTTGAAGAAAAAGTCTACATGGACCTTCCCCCAAGATTCCTTGGAAGGACAGGGATGTGTATGCAAATTAATAAAGCAATTTATGGTCTCAAGCAATCTCTCGCGAGCTTGGTATAGTAAGGTCAAGATCGCTTCTTGTGAATATTGGGTTCAAAATTAGTGAATTAGATCATTCTCTCTTTGTTAAGAAATACTCTAAAGGAACTGTGGTTGTTTTGGTTTATGTTGATGATATCATTAACACTGGTGATAATCCTCAAGAGATTGAAATTCTCAAAAAATACTTGAACAAAAAGTTTGACATCAAAGAATTGGGGAGGTTACGTTACTTCCTTGGAATTGAAATTGCTAGATTAAGCAAAGGATTATTTCTCTCTCGGAGAAAGTATGCATTAGACTTGTCGAAGGAAACCGGGAAATTGGGTACTAAACCTACAGGATCACCTATGGATTATGGCAGCAAGTTTGCTACCAACACCACTCCTTTCAAAGACTCAGGAATGTTCCAAAGATTGGTAGGTCGGTTGATTTATTTGACTACTACAAGACCCGACATCACATATGCCGTTAGTTATGTTAGTCAATTCATGCATAATCCTACTAAAGGTCACATGGAGTTGGTCGACCGTATATTGCAATATATACAAATCATGCCCTAGATGTGGCATTCTTATGAAGAGTCATGGTCACATAGAGATTGAACGTTATACGTATGTAGATTAGGCTGAAAATCCTACAAATAGAAGATCAACGATAGGGTTCCGCACCTTTTTAAGAGGAAACCCGGTCACTTGGAAGAGCAAAAAACAAAGCCTTGTAGCTAGACCAAGTGCAGAGTACAGAGCCATGGCTTCAACCACATGTGAATTAGTATGGCTTCATGTATTGGTGCAGGATTTAGGTCTTAATAAGCTTCACACTCCTACGAAATTATTTTGCGATAACCAAGCAACAATTCATATTGCTTCAAATCCAAAGATTTCATGAAAGGACCAAGCACACAGAGAGGTCGATCGTCACTATATTCATAAGAAAGTTTAAGGCAAGACAATTGAGACTCCATATATCGAAGTGAATATCAATTGGATGACATATTTATGAAGGCACTTTCCACCAAAATTTTACAGCGTGTGATGACCAAGCTGACCTTCGATGACATCTTCGCCCCAGCTTAGAGGGGGGGTGTTGGAAAGATAACGACAACTAGTAATTTAAATTTAGTAGGAGATTTAGCTCAAATCTATAAAGAAGGAAGTAACAACCATATTTTCCTTTCAAATAGACATTTATGTTTATCTCCGAAATGTATTCTATCTTATTTAAAGATAATGAAATCCCCCAAGGTGATATGTCAATTTGGGGGTTTCTCATCGTGGACATAGGATTCCAAGGGTTTTCTCCTTGGTAGACTAAACCACGTTAAATCTTGCTCTTCTTCTTCTTGTGGGATTACAAAGAAAACAAAGCTGAGCTCAAACAGTTGGGAATGATCAAGTCAATTAGAAATCCGATTGAAATATTTAAGAACATTGATATCGTGACTAGGCTATGTTGTTTGGACATTATTAAGGAGATCATGACTTAACTTGCCCCAAATCAACAACAACAAAAATGGATGTGATGAACGACCGAATGATTAGAAATTTAAATGTTTGAATCGGGATAAATTTAAAAGATAAGGCTGTAAGGAAAATGATGCCCGACATAAAAGCTGAAATTCGTGAAACTTCATGAGGCAGACCACAAGATTGATCCAGCTGGTATTTGTTGCAAAATCTCTATTGTTGCGATGTAAATCGAAAGATGAACCGTTTGCATCATCTTGCATTCATCTAAAAGAGTTCTAAAAGGATTTGGATTCTTCCACAGATTTAATTATTAGATCTTTCTTCAGGATTTGTGAGTATTATTAAGATTTTACTACGTTTCCCTCTCTTTTTTTGGAATGGTTGAAATTGAATATCGTATTTCCGAATTTTAGAAAGTTCAAATGTTAGGTCTCGAATTTCAACTTGGAGTAAAACTCGATAAAGCTTTCAATTTCCAAGTTCGTATCTCGATTTGGCAACTATTTTGTTTGTTTCTTTATGGAAATCATCGATTTCTTTGTTAGCCAAAAGTTGGTTACTGTTTTATATGCATGCTCGGTATGGGAGGTGGGTAATGACGTAATATTGTCTCTGACAAGGAATGTTAAAGATGAGTTTGACAAGAAAGAGGAATGAGATTTTTCCTAAATAGAGCGCACGTCATGGCTGTTGAAATGCAATAGACGGGTAAATCCATACAAGCCAATAACCAGTAGATCACGCATCGATTTTGAAGGATGAAGCCCAATTAAGGTGGAGCAAGTGTTTCCTTTTCTATCAACTTAGCGATCATTGGCAATCCCAAGGAGAAGAACGAAGAATAATATAGTAAGTAATAAACTAATGAGATAAGTGCTAGAAGGGACCTCTTCCAAACCCTAGAGGCATATATAATGAAGCAGAGAGCCAAGAAAATTGGAGAGACAAATCATTTCACCATAAAGAATCTAATTGTGTCTTTCACAAGAAGCAAGCAGAAGAAGTAGAAGATGGAAGACTATCTATGGCATCTTTTCTCTGGGTTGGGTTTAGGCCCTGTTTGGTTCAAAGATTTGGCCAAAGGACTTTTGAGAAAATGCAAATACCTTTTAGGCTAAAGGCCTTTTTCAAAATGCAAGTAGTGTTTGGTAAAGTGTATTTTAAAAACACATTTGAAAAGTAACTTTGACGTAAATGTTGTTTGGTGAAAAATGAACTTGGTAAAGTATTTTTTCTTTTTGAAAAAAAGCGGCGGCGGCGGCGGTCGTCGACCGCGGAGGCCGGCGATCGGCGACCGGCGGCAGCCGGCGATGACGGCGGTGGCGGGCAGCGTCGACGCCGGCGACGACGGGCGGGGGGAGGCCAGCCACGGCGGCCGACGACAAGCGAATGTGACAAAATTAAAAAAAAATAAAAATTAGTTGCGTTTCGCCAAAGTCCTTTAGCCCAAAGTACATTCTGGAGGTACTTTGGGCTAAAGGACTTTGGAGAGCATTTGAGATGCAATTGTATCTCCCCAAAGTGACTTAAAAATATAGCCAAACAACATTTGCATTTAGCCAAGGGACTTTAGGGCCCCAATGCTCATCTCAAATGCTGAACCAAACGGTGTGTCATTGGAATCACAATGCTTTGTAGCTATGGAAATGTGAAGCGTGATCCGAGAGATGAACCAAACAATGTGTTCATCTCAAATGCTGAACCAAACAGTGTGTTCATTGGAATCACAATGCTTTGTAGCTACGGAAATGTGAAGCGTGATCCAGAGATGACTTCTGAAAAGAAGATGCAATGGAGAAAAGCACGAAGATCATAGTTATTATGGTTATAACGTCGGCAAAGTTGTCGATGACTTATACCACAACGAGGGTTGCGACTATTATACTCAATCCGTAGATGATGGTGCACCTTGTTGTGGCCACGCAGCTGTAATGGGACCTTGGCGGGTGACGATTGCCGCTTTTGCATAAGAGCTATTCCGTACCATGTAATACATGAGTGCAACTATTGTTGGGATACACGTAACATGCATAGGCAAATAAATATATAAACGCAGCGGAAATAAATAAACCCATACATGTATCTCCAGAGGCATAGCTCACGTGTTTCTCGCGAAAACCATATTAACTAATGGAGTTAACGGATTACCTCTTGAAGCGTGCTTGAAACGAAAATGTTCATACATTCTTCGATCCTAGCCCCACAAGTGTCGGGCCTCTAGTTCAGGCACACCACCAATCGTATGACGAACGAGAAAAGACGACGCGGATAATTACCACAACAATTGTGCTAGCAATTTTATGAAGAGAATTCTCTGTGCTCTCGATATTTTTGGTTACAAAGAAAGAAGATAGAGACCTCTTTCTCACGTTGCACACGCTTGAAGCTTTTTCTATCTTCCCCTTATCTATTTTGCGGACAAATCCTTCTTTTCTTTTTTTTTAGTAAGTGCGCCAAGATCAGTATCACGAGAAGCACCCACGATCTGATCATGGGCGCATTGCACAACGGCTAGCAACTGACGTTGCAAAAATAATCTTTTTTTTTAAATAATAATAACCATTATTATTATAAAAAACAAAAAGGGTATACCAACAGTAAATGTGCATATTAGACGTATAATATATGTCCATGTTGAGCATACGTGTGCATCATATGCACATGCATCGATGACCAAAAATAAAATTAAAATTAAATCATATTGAATTTAATTTCAGCCCGACATAATTCGGTATATCGTAATTGCCAACATATTTGCTAAATCGCCGATCCCATTCAACGTCGTCATGTATTGGTTAAGGTGTGTGACATCCCTACGTTCATCGTTGAGCTGGCAGCAAGACAAGCACCAACACATTAGTACTTCCAAGAGAATTAATTGTCTCGATCAACCTCTAGGTCCTACAAGCCATGAGTGACATCTAACAATATGTCATGGCTACCCGCATAATGTGAATTCTTTAAGAACATAATAAACCTGTCGGTTTTGGGTACAGTGTAATTCAATCTCTTTGTCTTACTATATCTCGATCAAACAAAGACCATGAAATATTTGCCAAGTAACCAATTCGATCATATACACAAATCTAATTGGCATGCATTTATATGATACATGAACATTTCATTCTTGGTTGCAACTCCGGCCGAGGATTTCAATACATTGCCATAATTAGATCGCATAGGACATCATACCTTGCATGTAACAAGGAGACAGATTTCATTTTGCGCACATGTGTGACTTCATATGTGCATGTACTATGACCATCAAGTACAAAGACGGATCAACGAACCGTCAATATGCGTCCTTGTGAACCATAACCATCCAACACACAAGTCAACACACGTGCCTCAAGTCTAAGGATTATTTACACAAGACCAAAGCATAAATGATTAGACATTGACTCGCGCTAAAAGCTTTCCATGTCGCTAATCGTTCAATTTGTGTCACGTTCAATGGACTTGTCCGGCACAAGCACTTGTGTTCTAACTCGGGCATTGCAATACCCAATGACTTATGACTCATCATTCCTTTAAGTATCCAATACTTACTTGGTGAAATTAAGAACACACCGATCTCAACAGAATCATTGATATACATTAAATAATCCATCGATCGGAAACAATTTAAAGATTCGGTTTAACCAGTGAACCCGTCACACATATTCTCAACGTCTCAAGAATAGGTCTAGTCACAACTAATCTTATGCAATTTATTCATATATTTAAATAATTAGACAAATAAATAAATACGTCTTTGCCATTAATTAATTAATAAATTGAAAGTACAACCGAAATCCCTAATATGTACCTATTACATAGTTGATTTAGGGCATATGTCTAACAATCTCCCTCTTACACTAAAGCCAACTAATCTGGTACCTCAAACCCATTTTATCAAGGTGTCTTTCAAAAGAAGACCGAGGTGACGCCTTAGTAAAGGGATCTACCACGTTTTTCGCGAGGCAATTTTCTCGCAATGCAATATCACCTCTCCCAACTATTTCTCTAATGAGATGGAAGCGTCTCTCAATGTGCTTGGACTTCCGGTGAGACCTTGGTTCCTTAGCGTAAGCTATTGCCTCATTGTTGTCACAAAACAATATAATTGGCTGCTCAATAGAAGAAATTACTCTAAGTTCGAAATGAACTTCTTCATCCAAGCCGCTTCCTTTGCTACTTCGTAAGCACTACATACTCGCCTCGGTGGTGGAATCGGCGGTTGTGTTTTTTTTTTTTTTTTTTGAACTCTTCCAAGAATCGCACCACCATTTAGTGTAAAAACAAACCCGATGTAGATTTATAGTCATTCGGATCCGATTGAAAATCGAAATCAGTATAAGCTTCAACTTTAAACTCTCCTTCTCTATATCAAGAATAAATCATTACTCCTTCGCAAGTACTTAAGGATATTCTTGACTACTATCCAATGCTCTTCGCCTAGATCGATCGATATCCTATAGTAATACTTATAGCATACGCAACATCGGGTCACGTACATAGCACAAAGATACATTATGCTTCCAATTGCATATGCATAAGGTATCTTTGCCATCCATTCTCTTTCTTCGAAGTGTTGGGACACATCTCCATGGAAAGACGGATTCCATGCCTAAAAGGCAATAATCCTCTTCGGAACATTGCATGTTAAACCGTATTAACACTTTGTCTATATACGTAGATTGGGAGAGGCCAATCAATCTTCTTGATCTATCTCTATAGATCTTGGCACCTAAAATATAGGCTGCCTCTCCTAAATCTTTCATGGAGAATTTCTCAGAACAAGAATAGTTTGATCGATGACATCATCGGCGATCATTCCCGATCAAAAGTATATCATCGACGTACGAGCTAGAAAGACAATTGCGCTCCCATTGATCTTCTTATATACATAGGGTTCATCCAAATTCTTGATGAAACCAAACAATTTGACTACCTCATCAAAACAGATATTCCAATTTCGGAGGCTTGTTTGAGTCCATAAATGGATCTCTTAAGCCCGCACACCTTCCGACTTTCACCACTAGATTCAAAACCTTGTGGTTGTTCCATATAAATATCCTCCTCGAGAAAACCATTTAGAAAAGCCGTTTTGACATCCATCCGAAATATCTCATAATCAAGGTGCGCAGCTATAGCCAATATAATCCGAATGGATTTTAGCATGGCTACATGTGAGAAAGTTTCATGGTAATTGATCCTTTTTTTTACGATATCCTTTTGCCACCAACCGTGCTTTGTAAGTTCCAACTTGACCATGAGCGTTCATCTTCCTCTTGAAGATCCATTTACAGACCAATTGGTACAATACCATCGTGTAGATCAATTAGAGTCCAAACATAGTTGGAATACATTGGATCCATTTCGGATTTCATGGCTTTTAGCCATTTGCCGAATCAATGTTCGACATCGCCTCCTCATAGGTATTAGGATCACTCAGTGATCATTATCATTCACAATGAATAGTGGCTCAATATCTTCAATCGAGTGTCTATAACAAATAGGTGGACGAGACGCTCTCGCACTCCTCCTAAGAGGTTGTGTATCAAAAGCTCCCACCGAATCAAAGATCGGTGTCTAAACTTAGTTATTTGGTACTTCATTATTTTCTTCTTATAAGACTATTTTCCGCCCAAAGACCACCTTCCCGGATGAACCGATTCTCCAAAAAAGAAGCATGCCTGTGACCGAAAACTCTTTGGTTAGAGTGAAAATAGAAATAATATTCAAGAGTCTATTTTGGATATCCAATAAAGCGACCTTGTTCGACACGCCCTCTAATTTCTTTGTTCTCAACTTCTTAACGAAAGTTCGGACAACCCCAAACCTTGATATGATTAAGACTTAGTTTCCTACTATGTCATATCTCATAAGGCGTAGTTGGAATAGATTTGGATGGCACTCTATTCGAGTAAATATGTAGCTGTCTCAAGGGCATATCCCTAAAAGGATATAGGCAAATCGGTGTAGCTATCATAGATTGCACTATATCTAATAGGGTGCGATTTCATCTTCGATGCACCATTATGTTGTGGAGTTGCAAAAGGTGTCCACTTTGTGATAAAATGTCGTTATCTTTAAGATAATCCAAGAATTCAGCACTAAGGCATGCACCCCCTCGATCAAATCGAAGAGACTTAATACTTTTTCCTATTTGTTTCTCAACTTCGACCTAAATTCCTTGAACTTTTGAAAGGACTTAGATTTATACTTCATTAAGTACAAATAGCCATACCGTGAATGATAGTCGGTAAAGGTAATGAAGTAAGAATAACCACCCCTAGCGGTTTCATTAATCGATCCACATATATCTCGTATGTATCAATCCCAAGACGTTAGTAGCTCGCGTACTATGTCCTACAAAGGGCACTTTAGTCATTTTTCTTAGAAGACATGCATCACAAGTCGAGTATGGTTCAAAACCGATTGGATCAATATATCCATCATTACTCAATTTGTTAATCCTGTCTTCTCCAATATGACATAATCGAAGATGCCAAACATACTTTGGATTTGGACTATCTCTAAGGCATTAATTGGTTACGACATTTACATCATGACTATTTTGCTTATTGACATTGGTAATCGCATTACCGGACATTGTAATGGTATAGAAATTATTGGTTAATAATCCCGATCCAACATACGTTCTATTATAATAAATAGAACATACATCATCGACAAAAGAAAATTCATAATTCTCTTTACCCAAACGAGGTATAGAGATGATGTTCGAACATCATTCTCATAATCCAAACAATCCTTTAAAAACAAAACATGTCCGAAAGGCGGACATAAACGAAAAGTCTTTATAACTAATGCAGCAACTCTTGCTCCATTTGTAAATGTCAGGACAATCTCATTTCACCCCCGTATCCCGCTTATTTACGGATTCCGCAAAGACATACAAATATGTGGGGTTGCGGTAGAATCCGTAATCCATAAGTCGGATTCAGCACTAACCATAAGATTAGTTTCAATAAGCATAGACACCATACCTTCGCAAGGTTGGTTCTTGGGCTTGATCTTTAAGCTCGCGAGGTACTTCTTGTAGTTCCTCCGCCTGCCCCATGACACTATAGTAATGACATTTCCCTTTTTCAACCTTGGGTTTTGGTTGCACAAAGAACTTTCCACAGGCTTCTTCCATTTATTTTTCTTTAAAATAGTTTTACTCTTTGAAGAAGAAGCTTTAGCCATAGCCACTACATTTTGCCTTATGTTGTGCATTTTCTTTTCATAAACTATCAGCATCCTATGTAACTCAGCAAGAGTTTTCTCCATCTTATGCATGTGAAAGTTTTGGACGAAACTAAAGAAGAAATCGGGTAAAGATTGGAGGATCAAATCCATAGCTAAGTTGTTGTCCATGACAAGATTCAGCCTAGCCAATTCTTCTATGTGCCATATCATTTTTTGGACATGATCATTAACCGATGATCCCTCAGCCATTCTCATGCGGTACAATGTCTTAGATATCTCATATTTAGAAGTTCGACCATTCTCATCAAAGAATTCTTTTAAGTGCAATATGATCAACTTTGCATCCTCCATTGTTTCATACTTCTTCCGAAATTCATTATTCATCCAAGTAAGCATATATGACCTAACTTTTAAGTCATCATCATGCCACTTATCATAAGTGATGCATTCTTTTTAGGTCCCACCCTTAGGAAAGGAGGTTGGCATTTTTTCATCAAGCACTACCTGAGTTTTTCCGAATTGAGAACAATTCTCAAATTCCTCAGCCGATCGGTGAAATTGAATCCATCAAACAATTCTTGTCAAGTATCAAAGCGAGCGGATTTTTGTTCACCATTTTCGGAGTAATAAATATCCGTGCAGAAAATAAATTGTTAGACATTGTCTTTCAAATAACTATTTTATTTTGGCCTTTAAATGAAATAGAGCCTCCCACTAAATTTATATTCGGATCCCATACTCCTTAAAATGGGAAACAACAATCTTTATTGGGTGAAGATTACTAGTGGGGATCGGAGTCCCACTAGCTTATAGTCCACTTCACCTAACAGTTTGGTGTTCTATAAACTTAGTGAGTGAATTAACTTATTCAACGCATCATATGCGAGTCCCAATCATAACTTCGACCTGTAGACCATAAAAGTCTCACCTGACAGCTTATTGATTTCACGATCATAGTTAAGTCTAACCCATAATCTCATGCAAGTATTGAAAACACGGACGATCGTCACACCTAATAGTTATTGAAAATCGTTTGGCTCCAACCCCACAACATCATATGCTTAATGGAATGGTCCATTATTATGAATGGCAATTGACCCCTATATATCCATAGCCGATCAATCAACCACTATAATATAGGATTAAACCACGATGACGGAAGGCCACGAGTCGAAAAACCCGTTACGACTTAATATTATTTTAATGAGGTTTCGGCCATTATAAAGGTCTCACTTTGCACATTAACCTTGTTTAATATGCTCACAAAAAAAATATAATAAATAAATAGATGTCAAACGCATGAACATCTAACCTACGAGATGATCATGGAATTATGGTTTAATCATTTTAATATTTTAATAGTGGAGATCCGCTTTTCACTCCTTCTTGGTTCCATGAACTCTTCGCGAGCCGAGCCCATACAGCTCTCCGCTTAACGGCTCCTCCACATAATCCTCGTAGCATTTACATCAACAATTAACTATGCTAAACTATGCTAAAAATAAAAATTACATGAAAAATAAAAGAAGGACACAGCCTCCATTTGATAATTACAACCCCAAAATATACCAATAATCACCATACATCAATCACATTGATTATGGGTTTTTCCATGATCACCACCCTTCCACATGAGCAATAAATTCATAATTTAAAGCTCCGGAAGGCACAAAAAAAATCTGCATTTAATCATTAATGGTCAAGCAATGCAAGCCACGTCAAAAAATTAATGTCGGCGAAACAAATTTCATGTGCGTTATTCTAAGTGGCAATAGCATTCTCGCCACTATATTCGTAGTTGCGAATCATTTTTGCAGAATTCATACGAAATATAAAAATAGCTGCAGATTTTCGATTCAAAATTGATTTAGTCTCAATTTTTGCTACGTTGATTAATTTATCATATAAAATAATCAACTTCTATTGGCCATGTAAAAAGAACAATTCTCTAAAAATAAATTGGCCATAGCATCGCAAAAATCGCTACGAACAAAAGTCAATTAAATGCACGAAAACACTTAAGGATTAGCTCGATACTCACTGTTGGGATACACGTAACATGCCCGCAAATAAATATATAAACGTAGCGGAAATAAATAAACACATACATGTATCTCCAGAGGTGTAGCTCGTGCGTTTCAATCGAAAATCATATTAACGAATGGAGTCCACGGATTACCTCTTAAAGCGTGCTTGAAACGAAAAGATTCGGACGTTCTTCAATCCAAGCCCCACAAGTGTCGGGCCTCTAGTTTAGACACACCACTAATCGTACGACGAGCGAGAAAGGATGACGCGGATAATTATCACAACAATTGTGCTAGCAATTTTGTGAAGAGAACTCTCCGCGCTCTCGATATTTTTGGTCACAAAGAATGAAGATAGAGAGAACAATTTTCTGCACACTTCTTTCTCACGTTACACACACTTGAAATTTTTCCTCACTTCCCCTTATTTATTTTGCGAACACATCCTTCTTTCATTTTTTTTTAATAAGTGTGCCATGATCAGGATCGTGAGAAGCACCCACGATCTGATCGCGGGCGCATTGCAGAATGGCCAGCAACTAACGTTGTTGTCCGTTGGGCATGGGCACACAATGGGCAACATTTGCTCATCGTGTGCCACGCACATGGTCAGCATTTGCTGACCATGTGTGTGCAAAAATAACTTTTTTTTTGAAATAATAATAACCATTATTATTATAAAAAACAAAAAGGTATACGAACAGTAAATGTGCATATTGGACGTATAATATATGTCCACGTTGAGCATATGTGTGCATCCTATGCACATGCGTCGATGACCAAAAATATAAATAAAAATTAAATCATATTTAATTTAATTTCAGCCCAACTTAATTCGGTATATTGTAATTGCCAACATATTTGCAATATCGTCTATCCCGTTCAACGTCGTCATGTATTAGTTAAGGTGTGTGACATCCCTACGTTCATCGCTGAGCTAGCAGCAAGACAAGCACTAATACATTAGTACTTCCAAGAGAATTAATTGTCCCGATCAACCTCTAGGTCCTACAAGCCATAAGTGACATCTAGCAAAATGTCATGGCCACCCGACATTGTGAATTCTTTAAAAATATAATGAACCTGTTAGTTTTTGGTACAAGTGTAATTCAATCCCTCTGTCTTACTATATCCCTATCAAACAAAGACCATGGAATATTTGTCAAGTCACCAATTCGATCATATGCACAATTCTAATCGGCATGCATTTATATGAGACGTGAACATTTCATTCTTAGTTACAACCCCGGCCGAGGATTTCAATATATTTCCATAATTAGATCGCATAGGACATTCATACCTTACATGTAATAAGGAGATAGATTCCATTTTACGCACACGTGTAACTTCGTATGTGTATGAACTATGACCATCAAGTATAGAGACGGATCGACGAACCGTCAATATGCGTCCTTGTGAATCATAGCCATCTAACACACAAGTTAACACTATGCCTCAAGTCTAAGAATTATTTACACAAGACAAAAGCATGAACGATTAAACATTGATCGCGCTAAAAGCTTTACATGTCGCTCATCATTCAATTTGTATCACATTCGGTGAAGACTTGTCTAGCACAAGTACTTGTGTTCTAACTCGGGCATCGCAATACCCAATGACTTATGACTCGTCATTCCCTTAAGTATCCAATACTTACTAGTGAAATTAAGAGTACACCGAGTCTCAACAGGATCATTGATATCCATTCAATGATCCATCGATTGGGAACAGTTTAAAGATTTAGTCTAACCGTGAACCCGCCACACATATTCTCAACATCTCAAGAATAGGTCCAAATACAATCGATCTTATGCAATTTAATCATATATTTAAATAATTAGACAAATGAATAAATGCGTCTTTTCCATTAATTAAATAATAAATTGAAAGTACAACCGAAATCCCTAATATGTAACTATTACATAGTTGCTTTAGGCCATATGTCTAACAACTATAGCATAGGTGTTGAATACCAACTTCGAGATTGCAGACTCATATATGAAAAGTACCAATTCTTTTTTTTTTTAGTGGAAAAACATATGGTATGTGGAATTGGGAGAGATATTATTCTTCCATACATTCCATATTTTGTAATTTATAACTTAAAATTAAGAATTCATGCACAATTTACTTTTGCAACTATTGATGCGCAAATTTGGTGAGTCTGTTAATGTGATATGGATAACATAATCTAAATGCAGGAATCTGCATGCAGATTGTCTCTCTCCGTGACATTATCACTAATAATAAGTGGACATCTAACTAGTTCCAGCAGTTTCGCGTCGGCTCCAAATAGGACCCACATCATTTGATGGCTAAGATAGAGCGGACTTATATGAACTGAATGCAGAAAATTATACAAAAACAAAACGACCTAAATATATTGCAATTACTTCAATTCAATCCAAAACCTTCTAAGTTAACCAATATAATTCTAAATTTTTTTATAATTTTCCAATGTAACACATCCGGTCAATTTTGACCGAAAATCGCCGACGTGAATGCCGATCGTCCTACGTGGCACCGCCCGACATTGGCAAAGTAGGCATTGACTTGGACAATTTTTGCAACTTTTAAAAAAGAAGTTTTGAACTTTTTGAGTTTATTATTTTCTTTTTTTTAATCTTTTCTTTTTCTTTTTTATTGCAACCGATGAGGGGTAGCAACCCCTTGCTGGCCACTAGGCGAGGACTTGTAAGCACTTGCTAGTTGCAAGTGAGGCCGACCCATGCCAAATCGTGCAAGCCCGACCCGGCCCTCTTCGGCCACCTGTGAAAAGGAAAGGGAAAAAAAACCAAAAAGGGAAAGAAAAAAACATAAAAAAAAAAAAATTGAAAAATTCATGAAAATTTTAAAACATTCTCTACATCGATATTGGCCATGCCATGTAGGACGAACTCGATTGGACCACCTTGTCGGTGTTTATTGGGTAAAATTGACGGGAAAATTTAGATTGGACGGACTTTGACAACACAATCTGCTAATTCATTATAGTAAATTTGCTATTACTCCAAGAGCGATCCCAATCGCTTATATCGAGATAAGGCAACACTTAAAAACCATTAAAATTCCCTTAAGTATCCAATACTTACTAGTGAAATTAAGAGTACACCGATCTCAACAGGATTATTGATATCCATTCAATGATCCATCGATTGGGAACAGTTTAAAGATTCGATCTAACCGTGAACCCGTCACACATATTCTCGACATCCGAAAGAATGAGTCAAAGTTAGAATGATCACTATTGAAAGAATGTGGGCGTACCTGGATTCGTTCCATTGCTTGGGAGGCCGATCACACATTTGGAGTTGGGACAATTGCGCCCGGATGCGAGTCATCTTGGCAGGATGAGTCAAACTAGGGTTGACAATTCATGCATTTATTTCACAATTAAGTTTTGTCAAATTCACCTATAATCCGAATATCTCACATTTATTAATTTCGAGATCTTTGTCCAAAAAATCTTCAACCTATGTTACGGCGATAAAATCAGTCCAAAATTTCAATTTGGCCAATTTAGTCATAATCTTTTGACAATTTATTGATATAGTCTTTTGTGACAAAATTGGTCAAAAGTGGCTGATGTGGTTGCTAGCCGTCCGACGTGGCATGACCGACACCGACGTGGATGATTTTACAATTTGTTTGAATTTTCTAATTTTGTAATAATATGTTTTACTTTCCTTCTTGTGACCTTGGCCGTGGTTAGAGAGGACTTATAGGCTCTCGCCTAGTGGCCGTTCGAGGGTCGCCGACCATCATTGAGGCCTCAAGCAACCGCTCATAGCCCTTTTGAGTAGATGAACAATGAAAAACAAAAGAAAATCAAAAAATTAAAAAAATTGCAAAAATCGTACCGTCCATGCCATGTTAGATGGTTAGCGGACACATTATTGATTTTCAACCAATTTTGGCTAGTAGGAATACATTGGCAAAATGTCAAAAGATTTAGGATTAAATCGGCCAAATTGAAAAGTTTAGAACTGAATTAGCCGTGGTAAAGTCTAACCCAAAGTTTAAACCGATAGATAGGGGAATATTGCATATAACAAGAGTAATGCGTAAAATTTGACCGACGTGGACAAAACTACATGCAAAAGGGGCAGATTTTGGCATTAATACCATGTTAAAAAGTTCAATCCAAAAATTTAGACTAATAAATGAAGGGAGATCACATGTACGTAAAGAGTTATAACCACATTGTCAAGTGATGTGAGATATCTAAACATAATCTAAGTATGTGTCTATCAAACAGGCCAAATGACGCGATACGTATGACATGGTTAAAATATAACTTCTCACATGAACTTGTAAAGAGTGTGTCTAAAATATATATTAACGTGTCTAAATAAGCACAAAAAAATATGTTGTATAACGTGGGTATAATGTTAACCTATTTAACAAATATGTCTAAACATAGGGAAATAGTCAACTCGCAAAATACGTCCGTTGTTCATGTATAAATGGGTCAACCTATTCATATACGACACGACTATTGTTGAACTCATATGAGCACGCTTAATTACAAGTCACGTGTGTCGTATGGAAGAACTGCGTCCCAAATTATTAGTCCTAGACTTCTAGTTCAAATGGGCAATGACTATTTTTTAATCTTTGTGTCCTCTATATCAGTCCAGAGTTTCCATGCAATTTCTGGTGGAGGCAACTTCGTCCTACGTAGGATTTTTTTAAGATGCCGTCAACTATTACGATAGTATGGTCAAACAAGAGAAAAAACACAAATGTTATCTAGCGAACACACACTGATCGAGAATAGTATAAGCCCAGAACACGCGGTCAAATGTTGACTTTTATTTGTCATGAAATTTAAAACTCGGCAAATGACTGGAGCTTGAACTTTCTATGAACACCAAGTAAATATTCTTCACCTTACAGTTGCCTCGATTTTGCAAAATGCTCATTTGTCTAAATGGGTAGACAAACAGTTGGAATTTGTGGAAGAATTCTATTAAAATCCTAGCCTTTGCTCAACTGATGCAATAGAATTCTAAGCCTTGTCATTGATGGGATCAAGTTCTACATCGTTTCAGAAAAATTACGATCAAGTCTTTTCGTCGGAGATTGCCTACACAATAGCCGAAAATGGGGGCATGTTCTAGTAAAATTGACACATGGGTGAAATCGCAGATCGAGCTGACCACAGAAACAACTAATTAATGCCCTTCCGTCAAACGATGGAAGACTTCGTTGCATCATTATAGTTCATGCATACAGTCTAAGAACTTCCTCTACTTTTCTCGGGGATTCATTGGGATTTGAAGAGGGGACAACTGGTGACAAAACATTTTCTTTGTTCACCAATTGTTGTCACTGCTTTTGGAAGAACTCAATAGCTGCTCCAAATATTCAGGCCCTAGATCCTCGAGCACCACCTGATTCTGCTTCCTCGTTTCCTCATCTTTCTCTTCGTCTTTCTTGACCAACAGCCTCTTCCTCATAGAATGCCTCCTCTTCAGTGCCTCCACAGGAGAGCAACCACCTTCACAAATATACTCCATCCCCTTGAGCGACTCCATAACCCTTTCCTGTGGGAAATTGAGCACGGCCAAGGACCCCCGCAGTGCGAATGCCGCTTGGTCATAGGCTAGAGCGGCGGCCTCCGCTGTGTCGAACGTCCCAAGCCAGACCCGGTTCCCGTGCCGCGTCGAGTCTCGGATCTCCGCCGCGTATTTCCCCCACGGCCGCCTTCTCACGCCTCGGTAGGACTTCCTCTTTGGCTCTAGCTTCTCAGTCGCGAGGCTCGAAGTGACCTCCTCATCGCCAACCCCAGTCGAGGATGCGGACTCGGATTCGCACGATTCCTTCATGGTTCCTTGCGCTATGACTTCCAACAGAAGCTTATCTTGAGAGTCGTTAAGGTTGAAAGGGAGTGAGTTGTGGGTAGAGAGAAGCTCTTCCCAATAAAAAGACTGGGGGTCATTGAAGGAGTTTGGTGGTGATGGGAGTTTTGGTTTTTGGTCATGGGGGAAAAAAGATTCCATTTTCAAGGGCGAAGAAGGAAATAACGCTGCTGATAGATTCAGTGTGACGGAGAAGATGACTCTTATATACACGAGAGTGGGGAATTTGATGTTGTGGGAGATTAATTGAACATGTGAAGATTCAAACATGGTGGGATGCTGGGGACAAAAATTTTCTAAAGTACATTATTGTTGATGTGGACAGAGGATGATACTACATGAGATTGGACAATTTAAGTTGTCGCCAGAGGATTTTATATTTGGATGACCAAATTTTGAAAGCTACATAGTAATTGAGCACGTGAATCAAATGTAAGCATGGCGGCTGGTTGTTGGACCAAAATCAGGTCTAGAATGGTTGGTCTCAATTTCATAGTGCTCACTAATTTCTTGAATTAATAACCAAATAAAGGATTGGATTGCGTTGCTTGCTGTCCAAGGGCATTGCCCTCTCCTCTCTTTTCCTTCCCCAAGTTCCTGGCAAGACAAATAGTCTGCCTTGGATGGCACGAGATAAAGGAAAAGTCCAGCTATTCCAGTGTCATGTCATCCGTATAGTATTCGATTTTCTTTTTTTTACCGGCAAAAGAGTGGAGAGGATCGCTAGCGACCCTCTTTAAGCGTTATCGTAATGGTCCCACACTTTTATCGTGAAATGTTGGATTTGAGCTATAATTTATGGAGTGTGTGATTTCGACAAGAATACTATCGTAATCTCCAATTTTCCGAGCGAAATTTGAATGAACTATGATAAAGTCTATGATTCATTTCGACTTTGGGGGCTTATAGTAGCAATAGTCCCCTGCAACTTCAATTGATGCATCCAATGTCTTGCTTATTCCATGGTGAGCCTCGTGGGGGCCCATTGAATTCTAATTGCAAAAATTGTAGCTGAACAAAAGAAGCGACCACCAATCAATACCGAACTGAGGACCCCAACTAACAATCTACTTCATTTTTTGAGAATATACTTTTTATTGAACCTAAAACTTGTGCCTCGGGGCATTCACACTTATCTATGACCCAAGGGACAAAGCGCCCACGAGTCCGATGAGTTACCTATAACTATTGCCCGAAAGAACTACCTCGAGGAATCCGAACTTGCAATCCCTCAATCAAAATAGTGACAACCAATGCAAAATCCAATTTCTTTCCTATCGTCCCCTTCAACATTGGTAGTCAAGACGTTTCCACGTTCGTGGACTCGGCACTTCCTAAACAAAACGCGAAGAAAACAAGTAGCGTTTTGATTCTCGATAGTGATCAGTCCAGACCAATCAAACCCAAAAAGCTGATGCAATTCAATAAAGAATGTGGAATTTTCCCGGCGATTACGACAACTTGGAACATGTTTTGTTTCTTCACATGGACGTATGTGCTGATTCTAATGATGTGAAAGCTGGGAAAGACCCAACCGTATTTTAATATTAGTCCTACCTACTCAATCCTAGGATCCTCGCGCGAAGCTTCACTCGGTTGAAAAGTTTTAATTGACATTTCCGTCGATAGTGGGAGAGCCACAATCAAAGCGCTTCATGCGACAAGTCAAAAGAAGTCCACAACCACCACAGCATCATCGCCTTATTGCTTAGATTTTCTGTTGAAATTTGTTTTTAAAACAAATAAAGGTGCTATTTTTTTTTATCCCACGTAATAAAAATTGGAAGAGTACAAGTCATTTTATTAGTAAAAGGCTATTATAGGTGTGCGATTATTAGGCGCACTTAACACGATTATGCGGTCCGAAATTAGCACTATGCAACAATTAAATTTTTATTTTAAAATTATAATAATTATTAACTATTAAGCCCTATGGAAATAGTACAACTGTTCACGTAGGAATTGGAGTTAACTTTTTATTATTTTTTAATTTCAAATTTTTATTAATTTTTTTACGAACTTCGGAAGGTTGAAATCTTTCGGACATAGCAGTTTTCAGGCAACGAGTAGTAGTGTCTAAATAAATTATTTTTTGAGACAATGAAAAGTTGTATTCGAATAAACTGTTTTCGGACACGAAGAGCTTGATGAGAATTAATTGCTTTTCGAACATGAAAATATGTGTTCTTTTCTCATTATCTATTTAACTATTTTGTTCATTTTTACTACTTTACTTCTTCATTTTTTTTTTCAGATTTTCGTTTCTTTCCAAAAGAGATACATTCTTCTTTTCCGATTGTTTTCTAGAAAGTTCTTGGAGAAATATTAGAATTTCTATCTAATATTTTCGTTTGAGAGTCTATTGTATGCTAGAGATTCTTTATCGATAACCATTAGCAACGTTGTGGAGCAAATAATTCCTTAAAGAAAGTGCTATCAAGTCTTAGAGTCCGATTCTATTGTTCATCCGATTTGCTAAATTTCCCAACATATATTTTTTCAAGCTCATCTTGAAAATAAACTAGGGTTCGTAAAAACATACTCTATTACGAATCACGTACCAATTCTAGAAAAAAAAATCCAAACAAACGATCCACACTTGCAGAATATAATGATAAAAGAACAAATCAAAAGAAGAACAACCTAGAGAATTTGTTAATGAAATTCATCCAAACTTGGGCTACGTCTCCGCATAAAGGGACTGCGAATTCGCTAATCTTCGAAAAAGTAGGAATATAATTGATCTTCTCACAAGATCGGGCACAAAGAAATTAAGAATCCTCATAATGTCGTCATGGTCTCTCTTTTACTTTTCTCTTAATTCTCTCTATTCTACGCTAAATCTGCCGCATCTCTGTGCTAAATATTACTGCATCTCTTCATAAATATTCTGCTGTCTCTTTGCGCTAAATATTATTGCATCTTTACACTAAATATCTGCGCTAAATATTCTGCTGCATCTCCGCGCTAAAAGCAAATTAAAGAAAAAAGACAAAAAAAAACTTAATAAAATATTGTGGCTTAACCCGCCCACATACCCGTGACTTCATGAACCGGTAAGATGCAATCCGAAATATGAATGAGCGGTCCCAACAAAGAATTACTGGAACTGACAATAAAGAAAATCAGATTTCTATGTCCTTGAATTGCTGAATGACGTCGTTCTTTCTTTTTCATTTTTTCATTTTTGGGACCAAAGACTGGATTCACCTTAGAGTTGATATTCATCTCAATTACCAGCTCAATTTCTGTTGTGGGCATCATTGTTATTAGCAACAACATTCAATAGTTGCACTTGGATGGAACCGATATTCTAATTATCAGAAGCAGACACTAATTGTTAGAATGACGCACATCCCAACTGATCAGATTCATTGGGGGAGCTATCAATAATAATAACAAACTCTTAGTTGCTCCCGATGCATATGGGCCGGATGACGTGAATTAATGACTGGCTAGAGATGTATTTTTTACCTGACTATTAGAATTGTGCATCGGGACCGACCTGACCGCCGACACCTGACCGAATAATATCTATTTTTTTTAAAAAATTCTAAATGTAAATATAAACCTAAACCCGCACTATTGTTCTCTTTTACCTCGCACAAACATGTAAAAACACACATTGAATTAGGGGTAAAGCTGTTTCCACGTCCTCTGTGAACTAAAAGGCACCATTTTTGAACTAATCGACTGAATTAAGGAGATGTAATCCGGTGAATATGTCGGTAATGAGAAAATTTTAAAGAAAAATCACACAAAAATGTGACCGATACAATGATTAGACTCGGACCGAAAATCAATTACCCCTACTCGAGAATACCACGTGGGTTTTGCTTTGGACAAGCAGTCCTACTTTAGTTGACGATTTGGAAGGATCTCAACCCTTTCTTCATTGATCTCAGATTGAGCGATGAAACTAGTGATAAGCCCAACAAGACCTTAACCTGTGATCTAGGCCGATCGGCTGAAGTAACCCAGGACCGGGATGGGCTTGGGGGCAAGGGAAAAAGACTGCGCTGGCTCCGACACATCAAAGACAATATGGTGGACGGTGGGTTGGCCTTCATCTAGGCAAATTTTAACTCATTTTCAGTTTGTCAAGGCCCTCCCAATTCAAAAGTAAGCCTCGGGAAGGAAAAAAAAAGGTCCGACGGTTTTAAGATTCCACTAAGCATCTTTATTATCGAAGTTTTGCTATGCCTTCACATAAAGCGCAAGAAGATACAATATATATGACGATAAGAAGGGTTCTGCTTGGGAAAATAGGTTCCCATAGAAGATGGACACATTCGTCTTCCCAGCATAACACAAAACTGCCTAACGTCTCTCTCTCTCTCTCTCTCTCATTTTTTCTCTTTCTTTTACGCCAACTTCATACCCAACCGCTAGCCCAAATCTAAACCTGAGCCTCCATTATTAAAAGAGACTCAACGCACCGAGGTAGAGCACGTAAGAGAGAGAATGTAATGATCCAGGACCTGACCCCGCTATTCTTTTCTTTTTCTTATCTAAGATGTTCTACCCAATTAAGTACCACTAGTTTACCAAATTGGGACCTAAATATTTTCTCTAACTTTCAAGCTAGATTTCATTTACCTAGTTCACCAAATTGGGACCTAAATATTTTCTCTAACTTTCAAGCTAGATTTCATTTACCTTTGTATCGCGTCGACGCATTGGTGGGCTCGTGTGGTAATAGTAGACATAATAAATTCTAAGACATACATAAACACACATATTATATATATACACACACACACATTATTATATCTTACATCACATACGTACATCATATACGACCTCTTGTTCACTCTTTTACAAAAAAAAAAAAAAATCAAAGGAGGTTACTTACTCGCTCTCATACTTTCCCAACTACTAACTCCACATTACACGACTCCACACCCACATCACAAAACTCCACTCCCACAATGTCACGATGGTAGATATGCATATGGGTAGGCTGACCGAATAGAAGAGCTCATGGTGAAATCATCGTTTTTCGAAAAATGAAGGGATGAGCACACTACCCAATAGAAAAAGCACTAGTTCCAAAATAGAGTAGAAGGTATAACACCTAATGTCATGAACCACAAAGCTATCTTATTATCTATTACTCAAATTCATCAAGTACGACATTGCTTATACTATCATACATTCACTTTAATGAATACCATAACTTTTCTTTTCTCTTTCGGGTTTTCATTCCCCGAACCATTCACTCCATGTAATGATCTTGTGTAATATGGATCAATCATTACTCAACAAAAGTAATATGCATTCTTTTCTTTTCACTTTCTTGGGCATCCTTTTTCCGAGATTATATCGGGACTTTCGATATTGGGCAACGTTGACACTTTACATGTTCGTTGGCACATTTGTTCAGTCACTTTATAATGATAAACGATATCTATGCCATCGCCTCAACTAAACTTTTGGCGGATGTCGGCACTCAATTCCGTTGTCGTGAGTAACGGCCACTTTAAAATATGTCGTTTACCCTCGAGCCTCTACCTCGTAGCTTTTCGAGCTAATGGAGGTACGTTGACGTCTTTTAATGGCAATCACATACTTGCACATGCATGATCTATTTATTATCTTTGATTAGGATTATCATACCATCCACAAATTCTAAAAAAATTCCTATACCGCATGCAATAAATACTTATACACACGCGAATGGGTTATTTCTTAATCTTTCTTTAGTAAGTTTATGCATACATTCGGCATGCATTTCATCTCGTACATAAAGGAATAACCATGTATCAACTTCAACAAGCATTAAGCCAACATCTCTATGTCGAACTAGTAATCTCCCCACCTTTTTTTTATGTAGAACAACCCGAGAACATATGAGGAACGAGTGAGATCGTAGCCGAACAAGCAAGAATACGTGAGGAACAAGGAGCGGGCTTGAGAGATATGGCGCAAGGGAGAGGGAAATGGCGTGAGGGAGAGTAACGTGGGAGAGGGAGGGACGTGAGATGGGGAGAAAGAAAAGGAAGAGAGGATGGTTGGTTATGAGAATTTGAAAGAATCTTACCCCTATTTATAGTAGTTTTCTAGTTTCCTTCCCAAGTTTCTAATGTGAAATGTATTTATTGCATCTTGACTTTTTCTAACTTCTTTTCTAAGTTTCTAATGTGAAAAGCATTTATTACATCTTTACTTTTTTTACTTTTTTTTTTCAAGTTTCATTAATGAACTCATTTCCCATTGGCCCACTTTTTTAAGCTAGTTATCTTGAGTTTCTAGGCTAGCTACTTATCTTCATTTGATTAGTCCACTTGTATGGTTCATAATGAAACTTCTCTTTTCAATTAATGCTTGAAAGTAACATTGATCTTATCCTAACAATTATTACTTGAAAGTAACATTGATCTTATCCTATCATTAAATACTTGAAAATGATATTTTTATTTCCCATTTACCTCTTAACATCGTATTGATTTATTGAAAATGATATTTATTCTATCTTGACTTAGCTTTGACTTATCGAAAATGACATTCTTCTTATCTTTTAGAAAATTGACTTACCATTGACTTAATTGATTTAACATTGACTTTATTCTTATCCTTTAGAAAATTGACTTAGCATTGACTTTATTATTATCCTTTAGAAAATTAGCTTAGCATTGACTCCTCTATTTTATTTTGGTTTATAAATATCAATTCAAGAACTATTTCTTAATATTATATTTTCTAATACAATTTTTTCGAAAAACTTCCTAAATAAGTTAAGTTATAGCTTTCTTGAGAAATTTCAAAATAACTTTCTTGAGAAGTTGCGGATAACCTCTTCTAAAAATTTCTTAAAGCATGGTCAAAAGAATTTATTTTATTCTCTAATTATTTCTAATGTGGGAAAGTTCGGGATGTCACAAAGAGAGATTGATCCTTCTCAATAGGAGATAGTGCTATATTACGTCCATGATGTGGTTTGTTTCATGAACGGATGCATATATGAAGCACCGTTTGAGAGGCCCCATGAAGAGGTATGTTTGAAATGGCACCATCTTCTTATCTATAAGGAAGTTAAAGATAAACTTCCAAAGGGGCACGTTATGAGGGATAGCGAATGAATAGAAACGTACAAACGAACATACGATCTTTCTCTTGTTCCCTCTCTCCCTCTATCGGGAACAAAAGAAAGAACAAAGGCAATATATCGTCACTTTGAGAATCGATCGCATTTACGTTGTGAAACGTGAATATCTTCCTTTATGATCATATTCGGACCATTGTGGGTTGAAAATTTGATCGAAGATGTGTCGGTATTCATAGGCAATTCCGTAATCGTATGTCGATAGAGATTAATAGAATTTCTCTATGAATTGTTTATATCCTTTGGAAAAGTTAGTTGTCAATTTTTTTCATCATCAATGAAAATGTTGTGGCATAGGTTATCGTTGATAATGAAAAAAATTATTTAACAAATTTCTCCAAATGACATAAACAATCAGTTTTAAGAAAATATTTTTCAAATAATTTCTTTTTTCATGAAATAAACAAATCGTCAAATAGCATCCTTATTGCACACATTTTTCATATACATGAAAATTCAAGCTTCAATCTCTTACATCAAATTTACTATTCAAATTATGGTATTGCAAAGTAAGAAGTATGATTGATAATCATTGATAGCTATCTTCGACATTCAAAGGACGTACAGTGTGCAAAAAATTAATTTGAAACAATTGCACTAGTCAGTTCAAACTAGACTATATATGATAATCGACTTAAAGTCACTGATCATAATTGATCCTTATCTGAACTATTGGAAATCCGACACAATCTGAAACTGGCAATGACCCGAATCCAATTCGGATGGCTGGAAGAGGGAAAGAGTGAAAAAGATAAAAGAAAACAAAGAAATAATAAGAAAATAAGAAAAAAGAAAAAAAGTAAAGAAGGAAAACATAAAAAAAAATAATAAAGGAAAAAAATAAAAGATAAAAATTTTAAAAATGCCACGTAAGACAGTCGACGTCCACATAAGTGATTTTTAATCAAAATTGGTCTGATAGATTTATTGGCAAAACGTGAAAAGTCTTAGACTCAATTATCAAAATTAAAAAATTTATGACTGAATTGAAAAAAAATACAACAAATTTTAGAATTTTTTTGCCAATTTTCCGAATTGAATTGACCCCACCCCGTCAAGTCACCACATTTAGCTACCGTGAAACCTTAACCAATGTATGTCAAAAATAGTTTACATCCTTGAAAATTAGTCAATCCTCCATATGCCTTGTCCTATATAAAGAGTTTGTCGTAGGTTTAATATAACAAAAGTGAAGATTCATATGATTAACATCGAGAATTTGAAAGTAAAGAACATTCCAAATTCTAAATAATCAAAAGCAAATTACCATAATATTTGCAGAAGGAATTCTTTCCCAATGCTGCGGAGATAACACCAAGCAAAATATAATATGAGATATTCTTCGGGCTAGACCTTGCATAGATAGGAAGAGGAAAATTCCAAATAATGATATGAAGTGCTTCTCATTTTCTCAAATATAGGTTTGAAGTGTACCTTATTTCAAAGAAGAGTCTAGCCAAAGGGCATTTTCATCTTTTATGATTTTGTTTTTTTTTCCTTTTCTTCTTTTTGGTTTTCCTTTCTTTTCCTTTTCCTTTTTCTTTCTCCTGTCCCAACCAACGCAGGCCTCAGGCAAGGGCTGGCCATGCCACCGTCGGGTGGGGCTGCCCTTACCTGGGCCGGTGTCGGGGAGACCCTTGCCTAGGCCGGCATCCGGCGAGGGTTGCCTCTTGATCACGGTGGCATTGATACAGTTGACAACCTAAAGCCAAGGCATGTTTATGCCAAAAGATTGTACTCCATGTTCAGTTCCGACTGTATTTACGGGATGTTTGGCACCGTTTGTGCTCTTAGTGCTGGCACCCATATGCCACTTTTTGCTCTCAAGGTCTCCCAAGCTCGTGTCCTTTTACATGGGTTGGGAGACGACGAAGCACGAGGTGAAGAAGATTTCTATGCTGTTTTGGGCAGCCGCAAGTAGTGACTATCATTGTTCATGCGATTGCGCATTGTTCGATTGACATTATGGGAGAGCGGCTCACTCTTCGGGTCAGGGAAAGGATGTTTGTAGGTAATTAATTCAACCAAAATCATCGCTAACGTCTATTTTACCCGTGTCTATGCAACCGATATCCTAGTAATGCAGGATAATCAGTTGCGTTCTTGAGAATTTTAATGGTTTGTGTTGGATATTTCAGTAGTTTTGAAGTATTTCGAAAGACTTTGATAATAGTTATGATTGACTATAAAGTTTCTATTTTGTAACGGTTTTACAATGATCGTATAACGGCTTTTCTAACGGTCATATAACGGCTTTATAACGATTCTCTAACGGCTTTATAATGGCCTTATAACAGCTTTGTAAAGTATGATTTATTTCTTCACAAATCATCCATTACTCTACAACGGCTTTATAATGGTTTTCCAACGGCTCTATTTTGTCTTAAATATAAATTAAACTTTAAGAGACAATCTTGTGATATACTTGAATTACCAAGAGAATTTCCTTTCCTTCTATTACTTTTCCTTGCTAGGTTATTGTGATGACCTAAAAACCCTCACCTACTTATGGGTGAATTATTGTTTAATGAGTTCGGATTATTGGATAAGCTATAAGGATTTTTATCCGACTCCAAGGTATTTTTAAGAGATTTTTAAGAAAATTTTATGGATCCGGTGTTATTTTTAGGGACACGATATATTGGAATTAGGTCATATCGGATCAAGTACGTATGAAATTGGGACAATCGAGGACTAAATTGGGACACGTGGTCGCACGAGGACACGTCCGGGGCCATTTGTCACCACGTGGTAAGGCGGTTTGCCTCGTAGCAACGACAAATCATAACTTTCACCCGCTTAAAATAAGAGCAAGTTAGTACTTGATAGTTTAGAATCATTTGGCACGAAATTTGAAATTTGGTCAATGTAAGCACGATAAAATAGAAGCACGACAAATCGAAGCAGTTGACAAGCTCTTAACTTTAAGCACGACACATCATAGGTTGACTTCACCGCAAGCAAATGCCAAGCACGACAAATCATAAGGTGACTCTACTACAAGCCGCTACGAGTTGTTGATCGCATGTTGACTGTCTAAGCTGACTAGACCATTATAAATAGAAATTACCATCGGTCCATTCAATAGCTATTGTCGAAAATTCTATCGTTATTCCACCGGACCGCCGACCCACTCTCTCGGCCGTACTACCCACTGCCTGCGACCGCCGTTTTTGTCCCCGATCCATCCGTCGAGCCGATCGCCGTGCTGTACCCATGCCATTCATGAGCCACAGCCCTAAG
The DNA here is from genome assembly GCA_021437795.1 of Rhodamnia rubescens. Classification (NCBI taxonomy): domain Eukaryota; kingdom Viridiplantae; phylum Streptophyta; class Magnoliopsida; order Myrtales; family Myrtaceae; genus Rhodamnia; species Rhodamnia rubescens. Next base: position 708,867 of record JAILYA010000078.1, on the reverse strand, counting down.
TCGTCCTCCACCTTTGGCCATTCGGTGTCCCACTCCGTCCGTCCATTCATCTATTCGTTTGTCTCGATCGTCTCTGTTTGATTTCTCACTTAGTCGAGGCAAGTAAATCTCTATCTTTACTACTATGCTTTCTATGATTATAGATGTGAATGTTGGATTCTTGTGAATGATGTTTGTGGTATAGATGCTTCGGATATGATTATGAGATCTACTATCTACAAGGATCGTGTTTGCTTTGGTAGGATTCGATATCTACCGTTGATGTGAGATATGTTTGGTTGTCTTGGATGATCCTCGGTTACGTGATATTACGGTTGGTTTAGTCGTTTAGCCTAGGGATCCTATTTGCGGAGGAGTTTCAGTTTACTTCTATTGATTAACCATTGTTCATATGAGCTAGCCTAAGATAGTTGGAGTGATGGAGGTTGTTGATTGTGATTTTAGAAATCCGGAGTAGAATACCCTATGTTGTCCTCCTCCCATGTGAATTTTGTAAATAAAATGATTAGTTATACGAACACGTAATAGGGAGTGGATGGTGAGTTTGAAATAAACGAGTTAAGAATAAAAGTGTGTTATTTGTGTGCATTTGGTTAGTGAACCATGAAAAGGCCATGCCCTTTGTGTAGGCGTGCCCGCCGTTTAACGTTTTGCTTTCTACACACTTGTGCTCATATGGCCGCTTGATTGTTTTTACTTAGAGCTTTCGTATGCGCCAATTACTTTGATTAAGGAAAAAAATTAACTAAAGAAGAGATCGAGGTTTTGGAAAGCCTTCCCATTAGGGTGATGATGGTATGGACCATCACATCCTCTTTTGGTATCATAGTGATTTATGGAGTGATAAGGTATGCTAGTAGATGAACCGTTTGGTAGGCACATACGCATTTAAAACTACAAGTGCATGTGATTGAGTTTTTCACGGATTGGTGGTAGCTTATTACCACTTACAAGATTTTGTTGATCACTACCTAAGTTTGATGCTTGTTATTTCTATTTGTGGATATAGCAATGTAATCAATTGGATTCGGGCGATAGATTCTAATGGTGATGGTTTGCCTCTAGTGAAGTTATTGAGATTTACTTCTAAGTGTGAATTGTTGAAGTTGAGGATTAATTCTAAATATGTGAATAAGGAGGATTTGGAATAAGGCGAATGATTTTCTAGATTATAGGCTTGAATCTATGCTTTGGATATCTCGATGGAATTTAGATATTGATCTTGAGTAGTGTGGAATATGGTCGATATGAAAGTGATCAAGTAATATAGATGAATCCAAGCTATTAATCTTTGTGAGATGATCACTCGATGGTTATAGACAAGTCTAAGTTGTAGAATTATGATGTGCTTGGGTTAAAACTGAATAACATGCATTGCACGGATTTAATTGCATCAAAACTATTGAGTTTGAAAATGTGCATGCATGATCATATCATTGCTTTTATATCGGACTTGAATAACTCGTCACTTGGTATGGGACGAGCTGGTGGGATACTTAAAAACCGTGGAAACATGGAATGGGACGTGTTGAAAGGGGACTTTCTCCGTAAACATATGACTTGGAAATAAACTATGCAACTCGACTTGTGTCCAACTCAGGGGAGTGTACGCTAGGGCGAGATAAGACCTATGCAAAGGGCGGCTCCTGGATGTCATCTCAAACCCAAGTGGGGGGGGAGGGATAGGATGAACTATAGCAACTCGAACCGTGTTCGACCGGGGGAGTGTACAACGGGGTAGAGAAAAGTCGTGTGCAATGGGCGGCTCCCGGCCGTCATCTCGGAGTAGAGTGGCGAGGGGACATGAATGAACCAGCTTTATATATTAAAAGAGTGGGCCTAAATATTATGCTAGGACTGATATCGTTCTTGATTATATATAGAAACGATTACAAAAATCTAAGTGATTTTAAGCTTTTGAAATCCAAAGTGTTTTCATCTCGTTGGAACTTTCTCAATTTTGATTCTAAACTATTTTGAGTTCGAGTTGCATTGTGTTTTTGAAAGAAAATGGTTTTCGAAGTAAAAGTTGCATTGATTTCAATGTTTGAAATGCATTTACTGGGGTTCTAAACTCAAATGAACTGAAACGGTAAACATGGTATTGCAAGTTGAGTATTGAAATGAAACATGGTGATGAATGAGTTGAGATGCCATTGGCAAAAAATGCTTGAAATACCTAGTGGTGATTGGTGAAAATCTATTGTGATACCTCCAAAATTTTTGCTGGAGAAGATCTCGTTTATGTGAGGGATGTGTTGTTTGTATTTATATGTAGTTATGCGTCATACAAAGGTCTAGATTGTGTCACGGAATTGCTTGGAGGTTGATTCCCAAAGATCCAGGGATTGTGTCGCACTTGTTTAGTTCTATGAAATGATTATATGAAATATTTTTTATCATAACTAATAGACCACATGCTTGGCATATGGAGCCGGCATCATGATTGGTAGAGGACTCGTGTCTTAAGTGATGGACAACTTGCCTGGATATTTTGAAATATGGGCGTGGTAAGCCCATTGTTGAATGTTGACGACATTTGAATTGGCAAGTTATGTAAATGAAAATGGTATTGAAAAAAATATTTGAAATATGTGAAAAAGTGGTTGTGGAATTGTAAGATTGAAAGATAGATGAAAGTGGCACAAAGATGTTGCCGATTGTTGAGGTCGAAGATGACCCTATATATAGGTTAAGATTGTGAGATGTGGCAATTGAGGTTAGAATACTCGGTGAGGCGTAGCCACATGATTGAGTAAAGATAAATTCTCCATAAGAATCTCCCTACTTAGGAGGGAATAAGATCGAAATTTCAAGAACGAAATTTCCTAATGTGGAGAGGATTGTGATGACCCGAAACCCTCTCTTGCTTTTGGGTGAATTAGTGTTTAATGAGCTCGGATTATTAGATAAGCTATAAGGATTTTTATCCAGATTTCAGAATATTTTTAAGAGATTTTTAAGGAATTTTTGTGGACCCGGTATTATTTTTAGGAGCACGATATGTTGGAATTAGGTCTCATCGCATCAAGTACGTATGAAATTGGGGCAACGGGGACCGAATCGGGGCACATGGCCGCACGAGGACACATGCCGGGCTATGTGTCACCACATGGCAATGCGGTTTGCTATGTGGCAACCGCTAGTCACAACTTTCACTTGCTTAAAATAGGAGCAAGTTAGTGTTTGATAGTTTGAAATTATTTAGCAAGAAATATGAAATTTGGCCATTGTAAGCACGACAAAGCATTCAAGCATGATAAAGCGCTAAGCACAACAAAGAAGAAGCATGACAAATCGAAAGCGGTTGACAAGCTTTTGACTCTAAGCACGACACGTCATAAGTCGACTCCACCGCAAGTAGCTAACAAACACGCGACAAATCATAAGCCGACTCTACTGCAAGCTTACTAGTCTAAGCTTACTAGACCATTATAACTATAAATTGTAACCTGTTCACTTAGTAGTTATTGTCAAAAAATTTGTCGTTATTCCGCCGGACCGCCAACCCTCTTTCTCGACCGTACCACCACCATCCGCGACCGCCATAAGCCATCGCCGACTTGTCCATCGAGTCGATCGCCGCGCCGTACCCGCGCCATTTGTGTGCCATCACCCTAAGCGCTCACCACCTTTGGCCATTCGGTGCCCGACTTTATCCGTCTATTCATCTATTCATCTATCTAGTCGTCTATTTGATTTCTCTCTTAATCGAGGCAAGTAGATCTCTATCCTTACTACTATGCTTTCTATGATTACGGATGCAAGTGTTGGATTCCGGTGAATGGTTTTTGTGGTATAGATGCTTCGGATATGATTTTAAGATGTACTATCTATGAGGATCGTGTTTGCTTTGGTAGAAATCCGATATATACCATTGTTGTGGGATATGTTTGGTTGTCTTGGATGATCCTCAATTCCGTGATGTTATAGGTGGTTTAGTCGTTTGACTTAGGGATCCTACTTGTGAAGGAGCTTCGGCTTACTCCTATTGATTAACTATTTTTCATATGAGCTAACCCAAGATAGTTGGAGTGATGGAGGCTATAGATGATCATTCCGAAAGTCCGGAGTAGAATACCCTTTGTTGTACTCATTCCAGGTGAATTTTGTAAATAAAGTGAGTATTTATTTGAGCATGTAATAGGGAGTGGATGGTGAGTTTGAAATAAACGAATTTTGAATAAAAATGTGTTATTTGAAATGTGTGCATCTAGTTAGTGAACCATGAAAAGGCCATATCCTTTGTATAAGCGTGATTGCCGTTTAATGTTTTCTTTTCCTTGCACTTGTGCCTGTATGGCCGCTTGATTGTTTTTACTTAGGGCTTCAGCATGCGTCAATTGCTCTGATTAAGATAAAAGATTAATTAAAGAATAGAGCAAGGTTTTGGAAAGCCTCCCGATGGGATGTTGATGGTATGGGACGTCATAGTTATACACATAACGTTGTTAATGTTCCTTCTAATATCCAGTGAAAAATATAGAAGAAGGTCTGTTGTATCTTGGGAGGATAGCCGCTAGAAGTCTTATGTATCAAGTTTCGTACTCCGAGAGGCGGAATTATCCTAAGGGAAGTGGTTGCACGTCTCAAACAATTGTTCTTACTTTTCTCATCTTTTCCAACATATTTCCTACATTTATTATTTTTTCTGTTATCTAATATTTTTCCAACAATCTTAAGGATAATTGCCTTATGGATTCCGTGGTGGTCAAAGACGGTCAATGTGGAAATAGATGGCGTACGTGATTGTTCTCTGTATAAGGTGACCTCAATCTCTGTACTGGCGATCTAGTGAGAGCATAGTCTCTCAAAAGTGGAAATTTGGAGAAGATCACTAACTTGTGCTCGACAAGGCGCTGAGAACAGGTCGAAGTCCTACGTAGAGAAAGTTTACTGATTCTGGGATCGTTATATCACGAATCACCCTCGGGACCAAGGCGGCCTTCTATCATTGTTCGGTTTAATCCAACTTCTTATATTGCACAATGTTATAAATTGGATTACTGCAACAATGCTATTTTTTTAATATGAGCAAGTCTTTTCACGTCGCAAGGAGGACAATTTTGGCCATCCCACCAACCAATCGAGCTTTTCAATTCTATTTTAGCTAGAAACCAATTTGTGTAAGAAAGTGTTTTATTTCTCAAGGACTGGTGAGGCTTTATAGTTGCTCAGCATAAGGTATGTTAAAAAGTTTATCTGCCCTTTTCTCTTACTTTCTGATTTTAATGGAGGATTTAATTTTTCTACATGTGTTTGGTAAATCTTGTAATTCTAAGTATTGTGATTGCCAATTCATATGGAATACTCTGGGTAGGTTTCTCAAAAAAGAAATGCTAGTGTTTTACCATGTTTACTATCTATCTTACGGAAAGTAGAGCGTGTTAGTCATTAGTTCTTCCCGTTCTCTTACTTAATTATGTTTTTAATTAGATGTGCATTCACGAGGCCAGTTAATAGAAAAAATTTATGATATACCGTTAAAAAGACTATTTTGACTAAAGACGTAAAATAAGAATGAAAGGGTCAAGGAGCATTTTTGTAGTAAGATGTTCTCTCTTTTTGCTTCATGATACAGTTCTTGCATTTGTTTTAATGGTTCTACAACATGACTATGTGGGGCAGAGTGGAGTGCATGACACAAGCGAAAGAAAGATATGAACTTCATATATGAACTTTAGAATTGTAATTTTGCAACTATGTGAATAAAGACTATGACATCTTATATTATGGATTTTCCATTGTGTTAGAAGGATACAATAATGCTAACTAGATTTTTGGATACATATGAGATAAAGTCTACTATAGGATGTGTGTTCCCCCTCTATAAATTTGTTATAACTTGGAGAAAATTGTGGGGAAAATAACAATCCTACTAAACCAATAGTCAACTTGGTCGAAGCAGATGATTTTTGATGATGTAATTACTATGGTCATTTCTCAAGTCAATATTGTGGTCAATGTAAAAACAAAATGAGCAGTAGACTTAGGTGCTACCAAACATATATGCAAAAACATAATGCTTTATCCTCCTACACTCTAAAAGTGGAAGGAGAAGAAAATAATTTATCTTGGTGATTCTAGAACTACTCAAGTTCTTATGAAAGGGAATGATACCGGCACATTCTGTGTCTAAGCATTGTGATTGCCAAGCGGCAATAATGTAACTTTCATTGGTAAAAAGAGTCACATCCAATTAAGACGTGATGTGATAAATCAATTGCTTGATAAATGGAATTATGTTCCATTAATTATATGAAGTCAGAAATGGATTTGGCCGATCTTTTGATTGTGCATCAAGGAGATGGAACAAGCTAGTTGAAGAATATCAACAAGTGGTGATAACCCAACTTATGTGATTGGCGATCCCATGAATTCGGTTTATATGGGTAATAACAAATCACAAGTTGCTATAGTGATGCAAAGTATTAAAAATTTTGTTCCTCCTAAGGTGAGAATATTGCAAGTCTACAAGGAAAAAGAGGTTGAGCCAAGTTCTTAATGAATTCCATAGCCATTATTAGTGCTTGTATTAAGCTGCGAAATACATTTTATGGAATCACCTATACAAGTGTGAAGTGGGACCGCTCCTATGATAATTTTTTGCGGAAAATCTCTAAAGCATTTATGAATAAACCAAGTAGGTGCATGACCTATTAGAGGAAAACTGCGTTGAACAACAAACCTTATGGTAGTGTAATGTGATTGATGAAAATTATAATTCACAAAAAGGAATTCTTGGTTCATAGAAGTTTCAAACTTCATCGATGATTTCGTGAGTTATATTTCATTCTCGCTAGGGCTGGTTCATAGCCTAATAAGCATCGGTTCCGATGCATTACACTTCAATAACCCAACATTACTCTTTTCCAATTTTCAATACTTTTTGAAATATGTTGGGGATTTTTGGATATTTTAGTAATTTTGAAGTATTTCTTGTGACGATCCAAGATCATCCCCTTATAAACTTTTCTATTTCAATTCATTTATTCCAGTGTCCTAAGTGATGGAATTTTCCCTACCAATCTTCGGCACGCGAATAAAGAGTAACTATAACATCGAAATATGAACTTCTTTATTAAAGTCTAACAACCCTCTTTATTTACTAGATAACATCTATTAAAAACATTACATGTTTCTCCCACGGAGTCTTACCTAGTTGAGATTTTGGGAAAAAGGACAAAGGGTCGATTCACAACCTCCCCCATCAATAAACACACATAATTAAACTTCCGAGTAAACAATTTGACCCATGAACTTCACGATACATTAACTAACACATTAGCCGGGATGGAACCCCATGGTAGCTCACTCCCATATCGACGACCGTCCTCCGTAGAAACCTAGGGGTCCAACTAGCCCGCCACCATCATTTAGAAACCAAGCTACAAGCTGCACCGTAACACGTTCTACTCTACCCACATTAAGCCATACCGTAGACTTTATCCTAGTAAATACAATATTAGAACCTACGCAATCTAGGCTCCTCTCCCGAATGTCCACTCCGGTAACCATGCCGATGCGGGACCGACTAAACCATGCTAGTTCCCTAAAAAATGAAGGGGCAAGCACATAGCCTAGTAGGAATAATTACTAGTTTCGAGATAGAGCAAAAGCTATAACACATGATGTCATGAACCACAAAACTATCCTATGATCCATTTACTCAAAATCATCAAGCACGACATTAGTCATAACATCAAGCATGCACTTAATAAATGACAAAAACTTTTTCCTTTCACTTTCGGGTCATAATTTACCGAACTTTCATTTTCCATAACAATCTTGTTTTTGACAACATATGAAACGTCATGCTTGAATCAATAAAAGCAATATGCATTCTTTTCTTTTCACTTTTGGACATCCTTTTCCCGAGGTTATAATGAGACTTCCGATACTAGGCAACGTCAACATTTTACCCGATCGACGGCACTTTAGTCAAATCACTTGATAAACGATGTCTACACCATCGCCTCAAGTAAACTCTCAACGGATAAGGGCACTCACTTCTTTGTCATGAGCAACGGCCATTTTAAAATACGTCGTTTGCCCTCGAGCCCCTACCTCATAGCTTCTCAAGCTAACGGAGGCACTCATCATCTTTTAATGCTAATCACATACTTGCACACACATGATCTCTCTATTATCTTTGATTAGGATTATCACACCGTCCATACGTTCTAAGAAAAATTTCTATACCGTATGCAATAAATATTTATACACATGAAAATGGCGTGATTTATCAACCTATCATTAGCAAGTTTTATATACACATTCCGACATGCATTTCATCTCATTCATAAAGAATAACCATGCATCCACTTCAATTAAGCATTAAACTAACATCCCTATGTTAAAACTAGTAATCTTCCTACCTTTTTAATGTAGAAACCACCCCAAAACACACCAAGACAAGTGAGATCGTAACTAAACAAACAAGAGCACGTGAGGGATGAGGAGACTAGGCGTGAGAAAGGCATGAGAGAGGGAGAGGGCGTGAGCTAGAGGGAGAGAAAAGAGAGGAATGGTTGGGTATGGAAAAATTGAAGAGAGCTCACCCCTATTTATAGTGTTTTCTAGCTTGTTCCCCAAGTTTGTTAATGTGAAAAGCATTTAATTCATCTTAACTTTTTCCTAACTTCTTTTTCAAATTTCATTAATCAGCTTACTTTCCATTAGTCCAATAGTTTAAGCTAGCTATCTTAGTTTTAGAGTAGCCACTTATCCTCATTTGATTGGTCCACTTATTTAGGCTAATTACCTTAGATTTTAGAGTAACCACTTATCCTCATTTGATTGGTCCACTTGTATGGTTAATATTGATCTACATTTAATGCTTGAAAATGACATTGATCTTATCCTTTAGAACATTCATTATATTTGACTTTTCTAACTTATTTCTCAAGTTTCATTAATGACTTTGCCTCTTATTGGTCCATTTGTTTAGATTATTATCCTAGGTCCTTAGGATAACCACTTATCATTACTCTATTGGTCCATTTGTATGCTTAATTAATGAACCTCATTTAATGCATGAAAGTGACACTAATCTTGTCCTTATCTAATTGACTTTGCATTGACTTAATCATTGACTCATCAATTGACTTATGCATTGACTTACTTTTTAACTAATGACTTTCGACTACTAAGTATCGGGATGGAGACGAGAGCTTTGGCGACACGATGGGGCGGTTAGCGTCGGCTAACCATCAAACCGCTATGGCTGCGCGTGTGCCCCGCCCTTTTGTGATGGGTCGATTGGTTCGGCCTTGGCCGGACGGGGTTGGGACTCTTTCCCCGGCTCATCTTATCCTCACTCGTTATTTAAACCATCCCGTCATGCTTTCTAAGTTATAATGGTTAATCAATAATCTATTCACATGTGATTTATTAACCACTCGAAATCGTGAATGTCACATTTCTAAAGGCTTTGATAATAGTTATGATCGACTATAAAGTTTCTATTTTGTAACGGTTTCACAACGGCCATATAAAGGCATTCTAACAAATATAGTGGCTTTACAACGGTCATATAACAATTCTCTAATGGCTTTCTAATGTTCATATAACGTTTTGTAATGTAAGATTTATTTCTTCATAAATCATTCATTATTCTACAAAGGCTTTATAACGGTTTTCTAACAGCTCTATTTTTTCTTGAATATAAATTGAAATTCAAGAGACAATCTTGTGATAGACCGAACTACTAAGAGAATTTTCTTTCCTCCTGTTACTTTTCTCTCTTTGGGTTATACACATAACATTGTTCATGTTCCTTCTAATATTCAATGCAGAATATAGAATAAGGTCTATTGTATCTTGGGAGGAGAGTTGCTAGAAGTCTTACGAATCGAGTTTCGTATTCCGAGGGACAGAATTATCCTTAAAGACAGTCTTTGCACACCTCGAGATAATTGTTCTTACTTTTCTCGTCTTTTGCAATATATTTCCTACACTAGCTATTTTTTCTGTTATCTAATATTTTTCCTAACAGTGTGATCGCTTGCGACCTTAAAATGTTTGTTGCACACACGAATGAAATGCTAAAACTTGTTTTACAATTGGATGGAACACTATAAACAGGGTGCTGGTTTCTTTTCTATCTGGAGCTACAGCTTATGCTAAACCTTCTGGCAAAGTTTTGTTCCAGCCATTTTGAGGCACGAGATCGGTTGGTTCGAGGATGTGAACAGCACGAGTGCTATGCTTTCATCATAGCTAGAGACAAATGCGACTTTATAGCGAACCGTGGTTGTAGATTGTGCGACGATCCTCCTGCAAAATGTAGGTTTGGATCGCCGGTTCTTTAGTCATCGCTTTCATCCTAAATTGGAGGATAACCCTCGTTGTCATAGCCACCCATCCGTTAACCATAAGCGGGCACATCAGCGAGGTAACTCTTCCCTTCTCTAATGAGCAGTCGAACATAAAGAAAGCAATATTGCTGATGTTTTGATTAATCTACCTTCAGAAAATGTTTATGCGAGCGAGGCTACGGTGGAAACTTGAGCAAAGCGTACCTCAGAGCCAACATGTTGGCTGGTGAGGCCGTGAGTAACATCCGCCCGATTGCTGCGTTTCGCTCCGAAGAAAAGGTGCTTGATCTCTATGCAAGCGAGCTCATTGAGCCTTCCAAGAGTTCATTCTCGCACGGTCAGATTGCAGGCATCTTCTACGGCATTTCCCAATTCTTCATTTTCTCATCATACGGCATTTCCAAGATCCGACGAGGCAACCCTTGCCCGACACTGGCCCGAGAGAGGGTCACCCAGTGGCGGCGTGGGCTGCCCTTGCCTAAGGGCGGCAATGACCGGGGAGGGAAAAGAAAAGAAAAAAAAAAAATGCAACAGAAAAAAAAAAAGGAAAATGAAATTAAAACGGTAAAAGACTAAAATGCTCTTCACCAGGCCTTTCTTTTCAAACAAAAAGGCACTTCAGACTCTTATTTTAAAAAATGAAAGTATTTCGGACCCTTCTTTGAAATTTTCCATAAGAAATGAGCTCATATTATTGCCAATTTAAAAAAGAATGTAAGTCTTTCATATATGTATATACTATATACGCGAATGGTCTTTGGTCAACTTTCGGTTTCCAGTGAATATTGTTCGATACGGCGAAACAGTGACACAATGAATCCGTCACGTTCCCGAGTGCCACGTCATAAGTGATGAGCGATTACGTCACAGGCTTTGCTAGTGAAAATGTAACATGATTTCTGCGGTGCCACGACATTGGAACATATTCTTGGGTATTAGAAAACGGTCGCTCAAAATGGTTCCAATAGGAACCACAGAGAAAATCCAATTGGTCAGCCATTCGGGTGCTTTCAGGCCCTCCCAAAAAATGGCTGGACAAGGACGACAACGTCAGCATGGATCAGACTTGTGTCGTCCTCGCGCGCCTGTTTATGATTGTCATAGAATCGTCATCACATGTAGTAGATGAGAAATGATAAAGAAGAACTTATTACCGGAGAAATTAGTGATCTAGGACTAGGAACCAACCAAATGATCCATAATTCCGTAAGATTGGAATTGAGAATTGAACCAGCGGTCCCTCGTTTGTTTATAAAATGGCGGTTTTGGTCTGGTTTCAGATTCTATATGAGAACTAGCCCATTTAACTTTTGGACAAAAAAAAACGAAATTCTTATAGTAGAATATAAAAGTTTCACCATTTCCTTACATAAGCATTTGTTGGTCGAGTATTCGTGTTATGATTTCTTCATGTTGAAGACCCCATTCAATTCTCAGTGAGTGCAAAATATTTTTTTTTTTTTTAGAGCAGACTCTCGAACCAGTTCTAGCCTTGAACTCTGAAGCATACCATTCATCCTGTTTCAAGTTCGTATAATCAAGGACCAAACAGGTTCTCCTGAGAACCAGCCTTCAACCAATTGATCTAGGTCAATTCAATCTAGTTCTCGAATTAAACAGGACATGTTGCTCACCAGCTGTTACTACAGTTTGTCTATCAAGTGAATTAACAATTTTACATTGAATTGTGGTTGTGTCCCATCAGTTTGAATATCCGAAGAGATACTGTCAGATTCTAGTTAAAACACAAAGCACAGGAACAACATCTTAGCACATGCAACATTGTTCTTTTTACATGAGCAATTATTAATTGCACAATGAATCCCTAACTCCCCGATAAGAGCTCACGTCAGTGCTTGATTTCCATTGGCCAGTTATACACAAAAAGTTTACATAAAGAGGTAGATTCTACATAGTCAAACAGAAAAATTCGTATTTTCAAAATCCTCGTCACACATCGAGATCAATTGCGGGTGGTCAATGGAGGGTCAGGGTAACAATGGTGATGGTTGCTTGGCTAAGCGGAAGGGAATGGAAGAGAGAGAGAGAGAGAGAGAGAGAGAGAGAGAGAGAGAGAGAGGAAGGAGGAGAGTGGGATTTTAGATATTGAGTGAAAATTTAATTAAAAAAGATTAGATTAGAAGGCATATGCAAATATTTCAAACAACTCAAAACGTTACTATAAAAATCTCACATCCGTTATAAAATGTTAGGATTTAAAGGACGTGGAGAAAGAGATACTTAGTTAGCATCATTCGTGACATAGAGGGAACAAACAGTTCCATTTTGATTCAAGCAGGTCTAGTTTATTTATAGTGGTTTGATAATGATTGAGTCGGCATTCTACAGCAGCAAAAGTCACACAACATCTAGTTCTATATAATGGGGAAAGACCATGAATAACTTCTAAATGTTCTATATATGATTGAGTTAAAGGATCATGCAAAGTTCGAAAATGGATGAAGTTATTATCCCAAAAGGAAAAGGAAACAAACAAGGATGGGAGATAGACAGCCGTGAGTGAAGTCCATAAATGGTTGCCTAGGCTCAGTTCCCTATAGAAAAGAAATTTAAGCCATAAAAAGTTACTGTCTTCTTACAAAACAAGTTTGGAATTGAGACACATACACATTTTCATACTGAATAGCCTACTATCTGTACATATATTATTCTCTTTTGAAAATCTCGATTAAGTTGGATAAAATGTTGACATCTTTAGTACATTGATACAAGTTGATGTACAATATTAAAATGATGATTGATGATCTCCACCCTTTAAATAAGGGACGCAATATAAGAGGTTGACAGACGACAAATCAAGGCAAATTGCGCCGACGAGTCTTACATGCATGCAAGATTCATGTCTAATTTAATAGTGTAAATCAATATTTACTATTACCACTCTTACTTAAGATTTTTAAAAAAAAAAAGAATCGGATCCATGCTATAGTTATTGCTTTCAACATTGCTACCTCATCAAGTGAGTCATCCAGACCAAAAAAAAAAATTGAGTCATGCACATTCATGCACACGTATCTGAGTTATGCCCTACCGGGCCCACAATACATAAACATGTCGGAGACATAGCGGTTACGTACAGTTTGAAAATAAGGCCAACGCCTGGGTTTCGTCAAACCGGAATTCTTTTAGGCGTCCCGGGCCTCAACTTGCCGAACTTTCTTACAAAGAGACATAACAATCACGAACCCCCCACCGTCAGATACGACCTCTCCCCGACCTTTTCAACGCCTCCGATATTATCCGGCCAAACCCTATATATACCCGCCAGCCTCCATCATCCTTTGCCATCAAATTTCAAATCCGTATTCTTTAAGTTCACCAGAAAAGATTACACGCAGATCATCATACTCTTCATTTCCTCATTCGATATAGCTCAATTGGCCATGGAAGGGTCTTCTTCAAGAGGGAGTCAGAACAATGAGAACAACGAAGAGAATGGGAACAAGAGGGGATCGCGGTCACGATGTGATCCACGCCAGTACCGAGGGATCCGGAGGCGCCCTTGGGGGCAAGTTCGCGGCCGAGATCCGGGACCCCTTGAGGAACGGCGCCCGCCTCTGGCTCGGGACCTTTGAAACAGCAGAGGAGGCTGCCCGCGCTTATGATCGGGCTGCCTTCACCTTCTGAGGCCATTTGGCCATCCTCAACTTCCCCAACGAGCAACAATACTACGCCCAGAATGGCCACTATGTCTCCGACCACCACAGTTCTTTCTCAGCATCCCCATTGCTGCCGTCTCCGTCATCGCATTCTTCAGCGGGTTCATTATCGTCCACTGTGTCAGCTCCTGCAGAGCTGTCCAGAGATGTGATCGAATTCGAGTATCTGGATGATAAATTGTTGGACGAACTTCTGAGGTCGCACAGCGGCATGTAGGGTGAATGCAGTATGTCGAGGTCATATTTAGGGCTTTCAAAATTTCATGCTAAGAAATTTGTTGTTACTCGTTTCCATCAAGGTGTCTTCATAGGTTAGAATTTGCAGCTCAGGAAAGAGATCACGGTGGTGTTCTTTGCAGAGTCTATATATATTTTGCTTGAATAGATTCCACATGGCAAATCTTCAAGATTGCATTTTCACAGCAGGGACAAGGCAATATTGTATGATGACTTCTACCAATATTAGTGGAACAAAAGGCTCGTAACATATTATGTGTTTCTAGAATAATTCTCTGTGGTACTTGGCACTCGATTTAAGCAGTAGTATTCATATAAACACAAATTTAAGGTGCAATTTTTTTAATCTTTAGGGATTTGGGTGCTTTGAAGCCACAACAAAACTTTATTATATTTCAGCATCATTGGGCTTCCTTTTTCTTTTCTTTTTTTCAGTATAGTACCCGATAGATATGTTGACCTGAATTCTCCGGTCTCCCGTAAGCGGTTCCGTCGGTTCAGATTTCATGTGATAAACAACAAAATTTTGAAAGTACTGGATATTCCAAATCCTCGATAATCAAAAGAAAATTACCATAATAGGACAAAAGGAATTATTTTCTCAATTTTGTAGTGATTGCATCGAGCAAAATATATGGTTAGCCCTTCAGAAGATAGGAAATGAGCCAACATTGCTGCGAGTTTAACCTAAAAAATATGTCTAGTTTATATCTATGCATATAATTTTTTGGGTGTTTGGCAAATTTTTTTGAGAGCTTTGAAAATATGTAAGTGCATTGCGAAGGCCTTTAACCTAAAGCAGGTTTGAAAGTGCTTTGTGGTTTGATTATCTCCGGAATGCTAGGGCTCCGTTTGTTTTGCAGAAAATATGACAGTTTTGTAAAATATTTTTCAGGAAGTTATTTTCAGGAAAATGATCATATTTACCGGCGTTTGGAAAGGAAAATGTTTTTATTTTTATTTTCTTGGTTCATTCCATTGTTTTCCATGTATAGTTAAACATTCCAAGCCAAATTTGTGAAGGGATTTCAGTTAAACATTCCAAGCCAAGTCCCCCACCGAATCGTCCGCGATTGGGACCTTCTACTTGTGCCCTTTTTGGTTTCCGTGGCTGGTCTGGAGTGGCGATCTCTTGTTCTCCGAAGTAGTCGGGGGAGGAGGATTTGCAGGTAATTCTTGGTGAGGGATGGGCTTCCCGCAGATAATCTGGCGATCGACAGAGTGGAGATCGGAGGAGAGACTGGAGTCCACAACCGACGAGATCGACGAAGTCGGAGCATAGGTTGGAGGATGGCACTACAAAAAAATGAGGATTTAGCGGAATTTTGTCACGAAAAATTTGGCAAAATTCATCGCTAATTGACTTTTGCGAAATTTTGCCACGAAAAACAATTCGTGGCTAAGCGTCGCTAAATTTAGCGACGAAATTTTCACATTTATTCGCTAAATTTAGGACGGAATTATTTTTCGTGGCTAAAGTTGTCGCTAAAATTTAGCAACGAAAATTCCATTTCGTCACTAACATTTAGCGACGAAAAGTATTTTTTGTCGCTAATTGTAGCGACAAAAAGTATATTTCGTCGCTAAATTTTAGCGACAACTTTCGCGACGATATATATTTTCATAGCAAAATTTAGCGACGAAAGTTTAAAATTTCGTCGCTAACTTTTGCGACGCCGGATTAGCCACAATTGTTTTCGTGGCAAAATTAGAAAAAGTCAATTAGCGACAATTTTGCAAAATTTTTCGTTTTAAAAGTCAATTAGCGACGAAATCATCTTTTCGTCGCTAAACACTACAAAAAACACGAATTTTGGACGAAAATTGCCACAAAAATTTCGGCAAAATTGTCGCTAAATGATTTTTGCCACGCATTTTGCGACGAAAAACAATTCGTGGCTAATACGCTGTTGCAAAATTTTGCGACGAAAAATTTTCATTTCGTCGCTAATTTGCCACGAACATCATTCATTGCTAAATTGCGATTCACAGTAGCAACGTATCAACAGCAGTAATAACATTGAAAAAGCACGGACACCGTCATTGTACCCAACCAAAACTAATTGCGATTCCTAAAACACTGCATCTGATTTTAACATAACACTAGCAACAACCCAGCTAACAAATCAAATCCCCGTGACGTCACTAGACCTTAAATACATCAGAAAACCCACCCCACCCCTCTTAACTATCGAACCCGAGAAGACCCCACCCTCGGCCTCCGAACCCGTACAAAGTCCGGCGCCTCTTGAGGCGTACACACGTCCATGGCCGTCACCGTCTTCCTCCGCGTGCTCGGTGTAGGTCACGGCGTCGCGTATCACGTTCTCCAGGAAGATCTTGAGGACTCCCGGGTCTCCTCGTAGATCGGGCCGCGATGCGCTGCGCCTCCCCGCGAGCGAGCCTCCGATGGCGGGCTTGGTGATCCCCGGATGTTGTCCCTCAGCACCTTCCCGTGCCTCTTCGCCCTCCCTTCCCCAGGCCCTTCCCTCCCTTTCCTCTTCCCGACATTTTCTCGGGAAAATTGCTTGAGCTTCTCTTTCTCTCTCTCTCTCTTCTCTCTCTCTGCTGGCAATGAATGACCTTGGCGATGGCGATGGCGATCGTGATGGTGATGGTGATGGAGAGATATATAGTGGAGGAGATTTGAATGTTTTCAATTTTGGCGCTTACTTTTTCGAGGTCTCGCTATTGCGCGAAGAGCGGAGGGAAAACTGGACCGTCGGATGCTTTTGGTATCAACGGTGGGGAAAGTCAATCCGTGGCTAATTTAGCGACGAAAAAAACAAATTTGTGGCTAATTTAGCGAGGACGAAAGGATAATTCGTCGCTAATTTGAATATTTTTTTATTCATATTCAATTAGCGACGAATAATTTTTTTCGCTCATTTAGCGACAAAAAAACTAATTCGTGGCTAATTTAGCAACGAAAAATAATTTGTCGCTAATTTGAATATTTCTTTTTATTTTTATTCATATTCAATTAGCGACAAACTAGATCTTGTATAATCATATTGAATATTTGGCGATACATTTCGTACCTTGCTAAAAAAGATCCTTGTTTACCAACCACAATTGTCTAATCAAATCCAATTATCTCTCGATATGTTCCTAAAAAATCGATTCGATTCTTCCCAACTAACGCATTTCTTAAGCTTTCATGATATTTTATTAGTCAAAATAAAAATAATAATTTTTCCCATTTTTGAAAAAAACTTCATTTTTCGATAATGTTTTGAAAACTTCATTAATTGATTTAGAACATCTCTTATTCGCTAATAGTATCTTATCCATATTAGAAGAAAGAATCGATCGATTTCATTTTTCGAATGACATAATTACAATATATATTTATGGCGATTTAATATTATGCAAAGCAAGTCATTTTCAAATAGATCCTTACTCTGTATTTAGTACCTCATCAAAGTTGAATATTTTTCTAAGCTATATTTTATCAAAAAAATTGACCTCTATTTTTGTTTGTTCACTACTTTATATATGTAATAAATATAAAAAAAGATCTAATAAACATGGAAAAAAATATAAATTAAGGATAGTAATTAGTGACGAAATTGTTATTCGTAGCTAATTAGCGATGAAAATGTTCGTTCGTCGCTAATTTTTAAGAAGAGAATTTGCGACGAAATTTGATTTTCGTCGCTAAATGCTCAATAGGAGGTTAGCAATGAAAAACACCGTTCGTCGCTAATTATTTTTTATTTTTATTTTTATTTTTATTTAAATTGTATTAGCAAATAATGCATTTCGTACTACATTAAAGAAAATAGTGATTCGTCATGCATTAGAGACGAAAATAGTGATTCGTCACTAAATTGAACATTTTCTTTTTATTTTTATTTCTATCATATTAGTGACGAATAATACATT
This sequence comes from Rhodamnia rubescens, assembly GCA_021437795.1. Classification (NCBI taxonomy): domain Eukaryota; kingdom Viridiplantae; phylum Streptophyta; class Magnoliopsida; order Myrtales; family Myrtaceae; genus Rhodamnia; species Rhodamnia rubescens. The sequence continues at coordinate 690,743 of JAILYA010000078.1, read as the reverse complement.
TCGTCGCTAAATTAACACGACAATAGGGAATTCGTTGCTAATTTTAATATTTTCTTTGTTATTTTTATTCATAGTGCTAATTTTGCAACGAAATCAACGTTATATGCTAATTGCTCAACACTGTTCGTTGTTAATTATTTTTTCATTTTTATTTTTATTTTTATTTTTATTTTTATTTTTATTTATATCGTATTAGCTATGAAAATATTTATTAATCAGCTAATTTTAATTTTTTTCGTTATTTTTATTCATAGTGCTAATTTTGCGACGAAAATAACAATTAGTCGCTAACTATTAAGAAAAGAATTTGCGACGAAAAAAGACGTTCGTCGCTAATTAGCGACAAACGTGGCCTTTCGTCGAGAATTGGCGACGAATCCTATTTTGCAAAGGATATAGCAACGAAATGTTTTTGTGGCCATTTTTGTCGCAAATTAGGGACGCAAAATTTTTCGTGGCTATTTTAAATGTAAATTAGCTACGAAAAATCTTTCGTGGCTATTTTCGTAACAAATTAGCGACGAAAAATATTTCGTGGCCATTTGTGTCGCAAATTAGCTACGAAAAATATTTCGTGGCCATTTTCATCGCAAATTAGTGACAAAATGTTTTCCGTCGCTATATTCGTCGCTAAATAGCGACAATTGTTTCATCAGCTAATTTCATCGCAAATAGCAACGAATCTTGTTTTTGTCGCTATTTTCGTCGGAAATTAGCAACAATTTTTTATCGCAAATTTTTCGTGGCTAAATCGGTGTTTTTTTGTAGTGTGGAAGTGTGATTGTTTTGTGGTTGGAGAGAGAGAGAGTGGGAGTGAAGGGATTTTAGAGAGAGAGAGAGTGTGGAAGGATCGAGAGAAAGTGGGGGAGGGATTTCAGTGTTGAGGAAGAGGATGGGAGGACGCGTGAGATAGGAAAATGATTTCCATTCCTCATAATCGGAAATCATTTTCGTTAATTTTAAAAGGATATTTTTCATTTATCGGAAAATATTTTCTTTGATCGACTTATTTTTCAAGCCCCAAATGCACGAAAATGAGGAAAATATTCTCCGTGAAATAAACGGAGCCTAATACATATTTTCTTCTTTCAACTTTGTGCCTGCTAAACTTTTATAATTTCGTAAATATCCTCACCTCGTACAATGTCGCTAGCGAAGTGCTTAGATAGTCGGTGAGGACAGATTTGGTCTTGGCAACCTTGCCTCGAGGTCGCGCGACCCCAAGCAGCCCAAGCGGTTGAGTTATTCGCCAATTTTAAGGCTTTTTTTTAAGACGAAAATAGAAAAAGTCCTTTATAGAGTGCGTTTTTTAATCTGAACACCATTTCAAGTAAAGTTAATTCCCAATGCATTTTTAAATTACAATTTACGAAACATTAGCTGCATTTAAAAGAAAAAAACCCCTTTAACTTAAAATCATATGTATTTTTTGAAAAGCTTTCTTCAAAAGTCAAACCAAAAGCACCCTTCACCTCACAAAGATCCCACACTAGCTATTAAATATCCAAAATTTAAAGAAAAAAGTCACTTAGCATCGCTTTTGATCTATGCAGAATATTCTGATAAAAAGAAAAATTCCATGGGGAACAAGGTCGCAATTGAGGTCGACTTCAATTCATAGCCAATCTGGCATTCCCATTTCATTATATTGGTTCGACTGTGATTGAGTTGGCATCCCACAGCGGCAAAAGCCACGCTACATCTTGCTCCGTGTAATGGAAAGGATCATGAACAATTCCCAAAAGTTCGAGATGTAATTGAGGAGATTAAATATTGTGCAAAAGTTCGAAAATAGATAATGTTATCACCCCAAATATTGCCTAGTCTCTATTCACATCATTGAGTGATTAGACTCTGTCAAATATGTCAACTTATCATTGTATCATGGACCGCATGCTCTAAATAGTCAAATATGTGCAAGTCTCATCTAGCATCTATCAAAGTCGAGCATTTTAATCATTAAATATCACGGACTAAGCTTAGACTGGATTTTAATCTTAGAATTGTACTGTTGCTTGCAAATCACAACCTTATTTAGAATAGTCAGATGGTTGTGATGTCACTTTTTAATCTCTCTTTTCAAGAAGAAATTAGATAGTAAATCTACCACATGCAATAAATTGGATCGAAACGGTCGAATCTGATAGGACCCACTATACCCATAGTTTGTACTGGTCCATGCATTTTATTTAGCAGTTGGCAACTAATTTATCGAGTACCATGTTTTCAAGTCATTTGCTCATATTTCATGAATTGTTACGTGCCGACCCAGGGCGATTTCCCCCGTCTCTTTCTATTTCTTATTTACCTTATATTTGCGCCTAATTTGTCTTCTTTATTTTGGATGAATTTTTTTTTCCCCGATGTGGAGAGCATTAGCAAGTGCATTTTTGGACCAATCGGATGGGCGAAAATCCAAACGGAAGTCGAAGGGACGATGATGCACCTAGGACCGGCGGACTCGAAAGTCGACGACCGTGGAACGAGCTCAAATTTGGTCGGTTGAACCGAAACAGCTGCATGATCAATACTCACTGCCTTTGGCTATGATTAATAATGAATTTTGGCGATTCGGGGTCATTTAGGTGGATTTTTCAATTTTTTGGACTTTATCTTACTATTAGTGGAATTTTGTAATTTTGGATTTCTCGCTGTCAAATCGGTCCAAAAACGTACTACGAACGGGCTTAATTCTAGCGATTGATGCGAAATGGCCTCCCCGATCAATACTCACCGCCTTCGGCCGTGATTAACGATGGATTTTGGCGATTGGTTTGCCAAGGACCCAAAGAGGCATGGATTCTGTTTTTATTGTGGTTGATAGATTTTTCAAAATGGCGTACTTCATTCCTTGTAGGAAGACTTCGATGCGGTAAGTGTGGCTAGATTATTCTTTAAGGAAGTGATTTGTTTGCATGGCATCCCAAAGTCTATTACCTCGGATAGGGACAAAGAAATTTCTAGGGCATTTTTGGCGAACTTTGTGGAAGCTATTTGATTCATCTTTAAACTTCAATAGCACGACTCACCCATAGACCGAAGAGCGGACGGATGTGGTCAATAGAACTCTAGGTTATTTGATTAGAAGCATTTGTGGAGATAAGTCGAAGTAGTGGGATATCGTTTTATTACAAAAAGAGTTTGCTTATAATAATGCGGTTCATAGTTCTACCGGCGGGTCGCTTTTTCTACTATTTATACAAAGGCGTCTCAACATACTCTAAATTTGATTAGGTTGCCCGTGCAAGTGGACAAGAGTGTTGCCGTGGATCATATGGCTAAGCAGATTGTAGAGGCACATCAAGAAGTCAAACAAAGGTTGGAGGAAGCTAATCGTAAGTACAAGGTAGCAAATGATAAGCATATGCGACGATGAGGTATTTGCATTGGGTGATCGTGTCATGGTGTTTTTTCACAAAGAGCAATTTTCAGTTGGTTATTATAGCAAGTTGCAGCCAAAGAAGTACACACCTTACACTCGTCATCAGGAAGATCAACGATAATGCTTATGTTATAGACCTTCCACGTAGCATGGGCATTTTCAACATTTTTAATGTAGCTGATTTGTCACCGTTTCATGAGTCCACCGAGCCTTTGTATCTAGATTCTAATTCTAACTCGAGGACGAGTTTTTCTCAAGTGGAGGAAAATGATGTGGAGAGCATTAGCAAGGTGTTTTTGGACGATTGGACGGACGTAAATCCAAATGGAAGTAGAAGGGAGGATGATGCCCTAGGACCGGTGGACTAGAAAGTCGATGGCTGTGGAACGAGCTTAAATTCAGTTGGTTAAAGCGAAACGGCCTCCTCATCAATACTCACCGCCTTTTGGCTGTGATTAACGATGGATTTTGGCGATTCGGGGTCATTCGTGGATTTTTTAATTTTTTGGACTTTATTTTACTATTAGTGGCAATTTTGTAATTTTGGATTTCTCGCCCATCCAATCGGCCTAAAAACGCACCGAGAACCGGGCTCAAATTCGGTCGGTTAAAGCAAAAAGGCCTCTTGATCGATACTCACCTCTTTCGGCCGTGATTAACGATGGATTTTGGCGATTGGTTTGCCACGAGACCAAAGATGCGTGGATTCTCGTTTTTGTTGTGGTTGATAGATTTTTCAAGATGGCGTACTTCATTCCTTGTAGGAAGACTTCTAAGGTAGTAAGAGTGGCCAAATTATTCTTTAAGGAAGTGGTTCGTTTGCATGGTGTCCCTAAGTCTATTACCTCGGATAGGGACAACAAATTTCTAGGGCATTTTTGGCAAACTTTGTGGAAGCTATTTGATTCATCTTTAAACTTCAAGAGTACAGTTCACCCGCAGATCGATAGGCGATAGAGGTGGTCAATAGAACTCGGACAACTTGATTCAAGCATTTGTGGAGATAAGCCGAAGCAAAGGGGATATCGTTTTATCATAGGCGGAGTTTGCTTATAAATAATGCAGTTTATAGTTCTACCGGCAAGTCGCCTTTTCCGTTGTTTATACAAAAGCATCTTAACAAACTCGGATTTGATTCGATTGCCCAAGCAAGTGGACAATAGTGTTGCAGCGGAACATATAGCTAAGCGGATTGTAGAGGTGCATTAGGAAGCCAAACAAAGGTTGGAGGAAGTTAATCGAAGTACAAGGTAGCAAATGATAAGCATAGAGCGACAAAGACGTATTTGCAAAGTGAGTGATCGTGTCATGGTATTTCTTCACAAAGAGCGGTTTCCAATTGGTTATTATAGCAAGTTGCAGCCAAAGAAATAAATACCTTATATTGTCAGCAGGAAGATCAATGATAATGTTTATGTTATAGACCTTCCACGTAGCATGGGCATTTCAAACATTTTTAATGTGGCTAATTTGTTACCGTTTCATGAGTTCACTAAGCCTTTGTATCCAGATTCTAATTCTAACTCGAGGATGAGTTTTTCTCAAGTGGAGGAGAATGATGTGGAGAGTATTAGCAAGCGTTTTTGGACCGATTGGAAGGGCGAAATCCAAACGGAAGTCGAAGGGAGGATGATGCACCTAGGACCGACGGACTCGAAAGTCGATGACTATGGAACGGGCTCAAATTCTATCGCTTGAAGCGAAACGACTTCCTGATCAATACACATAGCCATAGGCTATGATTGACTATGGATTTTGGCGATTCGGGGTCGTTTAGGTGGATTTTTCAATTTTTTGGACTTTATTTTACTATTAATGGCAATTTTGTAATTTTGAGTTTGCTATTTAGAATCCTAGTAGGGTTAGGATTGGCACCTCATATAAGAGGCGTTTTATTGTGCTTGAGTTAGCTAGAATATTTGATATTGAATTTTGAGATTTCCTATCACGCTTAGCTTGTTATCGATTTTCTATTATGCTTTGCGCTGCATCATTTCCACTATAAAAAATATACATATGTTTTATAAGTTTTCGAAAAGCTTAAAATGTCCCAAGACATGTCCATAAGAGAAAAACATAAAATATTTCCTAGCACATATATAAATTCCGGGCATATTTGATTTTGAACCCTTACTTCTTGAAGTGTGACACCACTAAATTCTTTACACAGCATATTTAGACAATATAGAACCTAACAATCCAAATTTGATACCAACAAAAAAATCCAATTTATCTTTCTATTATCGACTAGTAAATGCTTGGAAGAAACAGATCATACTTTTTTCTCCTCAATTGACCGCTTTTTCTGCATTGCATGCATATTTACGTGCAAGCCTTTTTTTTCCTTGCAAAAGGATTCAGGAAAAGTTTGACTTGAGTAATTTAAACATAGACGTCTCTTATCATTTCTTTACCCCAAAAAAAAAAAAAACAAAAAGACATAAACATCGCAAATTCTAGGTATTGACAGAAAGAGACGGAGAGCCATCGTTCGGTGCTAGGCATTGAAAATTAGGAAGATTGTTTGATTTTTATGTGCAAAAAGTGATAGAGCATTTTGAATTTCTTCTGACCAATCCGAACTACCCGTCCAACCCATCTAAAAGCTGGTCAATCCCAACTCGAATTGAAGAATAAGAAAAGTCAATATAACCCACGTGTCCTACAAATGAATAACCCAGATTACGAAGAATTCGATTTTGGGAACATGAGTTGGAGATCTTGAGAACCAGACGAATCTGGTAGTCACGTGTTGACACCCGATTTTTACTCATTTTATTTTTCAAAAAAAAATTAATAAAATTTTTTTTTATAAAATTGCAAAATCAATTTTGGAAGTATTGGCCAAGCCTAGAGATTTAATTTTGAACAAAAAATTATTTTTCTAAAATTTTTCGGAATTTTCGGTATTTCTTTTCATTAGAAAATACCCCAAAAATCAGAAAAATAGCATTTGTGACCAAAACAATATGGAAAAATAGTCATTAGTCTTTTTTAATTCCAATTGCATTTTGGTCACTTTAAACCATAAATTTCGATCGGGCACCTTGAATTATAAAATTTTGCATTTTTTGAATTCGATGAAATTGGAGATCAAATGTTAAGTGAACTTGAATCCGACGAGGCCATGTAGTGTCCTCGGTGCACATGTGTTCCATATGCATGAAAGTTCAAGCTTCAATCTCTTACCTCTAATTTAATATTCTAATTTGGGTGTCACGAAGTAAGAAGTCGGGCCGATAATCATTGAGAGCTAACTTCGATATTCAAAGAAGATATTTTATGCAGAAAATTTAGTTGAAAGAATCGACCCATCAATGCAAGTTAGAATGTATACATAATATATATCTATTATACAATATGATATGTGTTATGATAATCAACTCAAAATCATTGAAATCGAAATTGATCCTTATCTAACTATTCAAACTTTGACACAATTTGAAATAAGCAATGACCTTAATCACATCCGTTGCATCGCGAAATTAGACAATTTGAAATGAATTGACCTTGCATTGAGCTCGTCCTCGCTGGCCTGGCCGCTTGTCCATCAGTCGTGGCCGACCATCGCTTGAGAAAGAAAGAAGAAAAAGGAAAAATTAAAAATTAATATAGATATACATTATATTACAAAAAAATAATAAAAAAGAAAGAAAATTAGAAAATTTGAGAGAAGCAAATTTGGAAAGTGTTTTCATCTTTTTAGATTTAGGAATTCACTTTTCTAATTTTATGCATGAATTTTCTATTGACCAAAAAATATTTTTCGTTGATTAAGCCATTTTCAACCAACAAAATGGGTGAAAGCCCATAAAACTCATTCTCTTTCCTTCAAATAAGCACACCCTAGGTATGTTTGTTTTAAGGAAAGTGCTTTTCCAAAATTAGTTTTCGGACTTTTACACTTTTGGTTCACCTAAAAAAAATAATTCGTCGACGGAAAGTTTATGTACAAAATAAAAAAAAATGAACTTCCCAATCGAAGAGGTGAAAAACCTTTTTGAAATTGCTCCTCTTTATTTTTTAATATTATATTTTAATATTTCAATGTTATTTTCTTTTCTTCTTCTTTTTTTCCTTTTCTTTTTTCTTCCACCCTCACCGCAACAGGCTATAGCATGGCGGACCGATCAATTCGAGGCTTGCCCAATCCCAACGAGCCTCGAGGCCATTAGATCTAGCAACATAGGGGCAGATCTAGCGGCCTCGAGGGCTCGATGGTAGTGGAGGAGGAAGAGGAAGAAAAAGAAAGAAAGAAAGAAAGAAAAGGAAAAGATTAAAAAAAATAAAACATTAAGAATTCAAATTTTTTTTTATCTCAAATAAAGTTATGAAATTGAAATCATTTTTCAAATGTAATCTGTCATCGGAAAACGTCTTCGGTGACAAATGCACATTTTAATATGATTTTCGATGATGCTAAAATTGTATTTGAACATATAATTGTGTACGAGAAAAAGGATGTTGAAATTGGCTTAGTCAGCATTCGCGTGCGTTCAGGCCATCTCCCAAAACGGCTGGACAAGGAGGACCGCGTCATCATGGACAGGACTTGCGTCATCCTCTGCGCTTATGGTTTTGATCGTCGTTAGATAAGGCCAATGAGACATTTGTGCTTGATTTCCCTACTCCCACAGTCCCATACAATATAGCCCGCATTCGTGTCTGATTTCCCCTTGGTGAGTTATAGATAAAAAAAACCTAAATAGAAAAAATTACAATTACATATTTCTAAAAATAAAATTTCTATTTTCAAAATCCTCATTACGCATCTATATCAATGGGTGGCCACCGAAGATAAGGGTTACGACGGTAATGGTTGCTTGGCAAAACGGAAGGGGCGCAGTAGAGAGAGAGGGGAGGGGAGGGAGGAGGATGGAGGACAATTTGATTTGAGACGTTAATTTATTCTGTAATTAATGATTATTAGTAGGCATATGCCCATATTTCCAAAGATGAACTTTCTAATTTCTCTGCTCTTTGTACCACCCACCTCTTTTCTTTTCCTGCTGGGAAGCAAAGGCCGGGTTGGGAAATTAGCTGTGACTACATCTGAAAATGCTATCATAAAAATTCCATACCCGCTATAAAATTCATTATGGAATGAGTTGGACCGTGACCTCCTATCTCGTTCGTGCAAAAAATTGACTAACCGGGTAAATCTTGACCTCAAAAGTTAGGAAAGTTCAATAAATATAATAGGAAAATAGTTTGCCTGAGGAGCAGCTCAGCTCGAGAGTGAGATATGTGATTCCATCACGTTCATCACGTTCTCGGTTGCCACGTCATGAATGATGAGCGATGACGTCAAAGGCTTTCAACCCAACAATGGAACATATACTTGTATACTAGAAAAAGGTGGTCCAAAATGGTCCCGCGTGAGCCCATGGAGAAATTCTAATCAGTCGGCCATTCGTGTGCTTTGGGTCCTCTCCCAAAATGGCTTGACAAGGACCATCACGTCAGGACGGATAAGACTTGCGTCATCCTCGAGCTTATGTTTTTCGATTGTCATAGAAGAGAAAATCTTAGGTACGCCGACCCCTTCACATCAGTGTGACCTCGACTCACTCAGGAAGGCTGAGCAAGAAGGTTGGTCCTCGATCGAGCCATGCCCTCGATCGCTGGTGCTGCATTGCTCCGTCGTGTGGAGTCCCACCCCGACTTGCTTGCAAAAAAGACCAGCGGCGACAGTGTTCTCTTTGAAAAAACCCACGCCCCTGTTTTTTTTTTGTATATAGGTCAACAACTTTACATCCTTTTTGACTTGGGCCCACCACATGAGGGCATATATATTATATAATATGTGTGCCATGATCTTTGTTATCTAGCAACAGAGGACTTCTCCCTCTTCCTTTGAAATAGAAACGAATCCCTGAGTATATGGATACATATTCTCTTCAAAAGCAATTCTAATCCCATTGAAATTCTTTTGATTTCTTTCCTATCGGTTAACAAAACCAATTGATATCCTTCAACTGCATTGAATTCCGTTAAAAAAAAACATTAATTTAACAAAAGGTTTGCTTGCAAGTTCCTTTTTCTTTGAGCGTATCGTGGAGCTTTTCTCTCTCCCTCCTCGTTAATTCAAATTTTTAGTCTCTGACCTTTCCTCTCAGATTTTGCTGCTCCGCTGCTCGCCTTCGCCTCCACCTGTAGAGCCCCATTGATAGCTTTTCCTCGACGAGTCCTAGTGGAGGCGTCGGTGCTCGACAAGGCCGAGAAGAAGGTTGTTCCTCGATTAGGCTGTGCCCTCGATCGCTAGTGCTGCCTTGCTTCATCTCGTGGAACCTCTCACTGAATCACCTGAAAAACTCCAGTTAAGAAAGGTTCACTTGCAAGCTCCTTTTCCTTTGAGCTTAGCATGGAGTGACGTGACCTAAAATTTCAATCCTAGGTTAATGGATTACTAAGTCTTTTAAACATAGCTTAGACTTTCCCAAGTCCATACCAAATTATAAGTTAGGTTAAAGTGTTTAACATAACAATCAATTTCATTTGGAGTCGCCATTAATTATTTTACTATTGATCGATTAGATACTTAAGTAAAATAACGACATAAATATTTTACTCCTACAAATAAAAGATTATGCGTCCGAAGACTTGGTTTCGCTAGATTATTCTAACACCATTTTTTATACCATTCAAAAAAAAATGTTTTGCAAGTAGTTTAATTTTATTTTAGGACTTGGTCACGCTAGATTAATTTAGGATTTATTTTAGGACTTATCTCAACTAAACTAAACTTTTTTTTTTTTTTCAGAAACTAAACTAAACTTAATTGTTGATAAAACAAATCATACGCGCCAACAAAACGTTTTTTCAAAGCAGTTATTCAAACTATCCGCTACATGGAACTTGAGTGCAAAACGTTCGAAATTCATTCCGATCATACCGTTATTCGAAGAAATCGATTTTCATCAAACTCTACGACACTCATCAATCGAACCTCGCAATTCAAAACTCACATAATATCAAAAGTATGACCTAACTTCGAAAATTCATCCAATTAGAAAATGAAGGTTTCGTATACTTACTAGGCACTGCGAAACGGAGTTGATTCGGCTCGTTGGGATATCCATAACTCGCAAGCAACAAAACCCCTGTTTGCTCGTGCTGTCCTCTCTTGTCTTCTTTTCGTTTTCTTGTTTTTGTTGTGGAGTCCTCCTCTTTTCTTTGCTGCGTCGCGCAATTAACCTGTCCATTGCGCAAGGGAGCAGATGGCCACAAAGGATGTGATCGAGATCTCACTTTTTGAGAAATCATATAGTAAATCTAGTACATGTATCAAATTAAATCTGGACCGCCAAATCGAATGGAACTAACATGAGACTCACATGGGACCCACCCCGTTTCAATAGTACGAATCGAATTCTAATCTATATAATTGAATCGCAGCAAAGAGGACGTTTATTCGTATGCTCAAAACGTGACACTTTACTTGTTCCTTGTGAATGCCTCATGATAAGACATATATCATTGTTTTGTCCTGTTATCTGCATTTAACCTATAAAACTTTACCTTTAATTTCTCATTTACAGATTTATATTTCCTTTTAATTTAAAATTGAGGACAAAATATCTAAAAATAGATTTTGACAAATATTTGCTAATTTGTATTTTTTTAGGATGAAATGACAAAAAGGAATTGTTCATTCAAGTCTGAAACTTTATTAAGAATTCAAGAAGTCAAAAAAGTAATGATCGGAAAGAGAAGGTCGACCGTTTAGGAGGTCATTGTTTGAAGGTCCCACGGAGGATCATGGGAACGACGCTGCAGTTCTTTTCTGGCTACCACCTCCAATTCGACGGGCAAAGCGAGGAGATGTTATCCATGTTCGAGGCGAATGAGGGTCAGGATCAAATCAAATATAGAGTAATAGTTCGAGGGCTAAAATTTCACTTTTCAATAATCGAGGGACAGGTTGCAAAAGTTATGGAAGTTTAGGATCATGAGCATAATTTGCTTTTTAACAAAATTGTACTTCACCTTTTCTTTGTTTCCCTCACTAGAACAGAGTTCTCGCTCAAAAAACTGTCCATAATTCATGTTCATACCACAAACTTTTACGAAACACGATCAATGTGATTGTTTTCTTACATAATCAACTTTGGGATCAAGACACATGCGCAATACAATTATTGATTGTTTCAACCGCGTTATCAATATAAGATATCAAGGAAAAGTACCAAAAAAGTCTTAAACATAATGCATTAGTACTAATTCAGTCCTAAATCATTTAATTGGACCAATTTAGTCCTAAACCTTTTAATATTTGTACCAAATTTGTCCATCCGGCGAATTTAAGCTAAAAACTATTGACGTGGATGCCGACCATCTTACATAAGCCGGCCGACATGAAATTTTTATATATAATTTTTTAAATAATTTTTTATATTTTTTATTATTAGCTTTTCTTTTCCCTTACTTTTTTTTTACCCTTTTTCCTTCCCCCTATTTTATTGCCGATGGTCGGTCGTTGAGGGTTGGCCCCACTAGGCCCAAGGGGAGTGCCGGCGAGGCCCCCTTGCTAGATCTGGCAAGGTTGACCCTCACCCAAGCTAGGGTGGCCTCGCCTAGGTGAGGGCAAGGTTCGCCCAAGCGAGACCAGGCGAGGTTGCCCTTGCCTAGCCAAGGGTCAGCCTTATCGGCGCTCCCCCTCGACTCGGGGAGGATGACCCCCTCGCTGTTGCTAGCAAGGGCGACCTCGCCGATTAGCCACAAATAGGGGAAGAAAAAAAAGTAAGGAAAAAAAGAGAAAAAAAAATTAAAGATTCAAAAAATTATAATTTAAATCATAAAAAAATGTACATCATCGCCGGCGATGTTAAGTAGGACGGTCGACATTCATATCAACAGTTTTTAGTCTAAATTGATCGGATTAACCGAATTGATGCCAATGTAAAAAGATTTAGGAGTAAATTGGTCCAATTAATAGGTTTAAGACCGAATTGGTATTAATGCAATAGGTTGAGGACCTTTTTGGTACTTTTCCCTATGATATCATGTAGAATTTTGGAATATGTGATAATGATATGTACAAGTTACTCTTCCTAACATTAGGATTAAGTCGGAGAAAAGTACAAACAAATAGTGCATCAAGTTGTACGCAAGAGCCAACTTGATCATCTTCTCCAGGGATCCCAAATGACGGAATCTTAAGAGAGCCCCCACTCCAACTACCATCCATGTATGATCCATGCTATATTTGACCAACTATCCATCCTACCTCCTTTATGTTCTTAACAGGTCGTCTTTGTGTAAGTAGAGTCTTTTAGTGGCATGTTTCGGTGCTCTTCGCCATTACTTAGAAAAAGTGAGGCATTGATTTAGGTACAAGATTTTTCAAAAAAATCCCCCCCTTTTTTTTAATCAAAGCACAAAACTTTCTTTGGATTTTTAGTCATTATATGTATTCATTGAATAAGTGATGATCCAATGGTTCTTATTTAGGGAATCTTCCTTTGTAGGCATCTTTGGCAAAACGTTCATGGAGGTTTTGTAAGAAAAGGATAGGACTCCGCATGTGAAGGTGGGGTTTTGGAAGCTGAAAAGATTGTGTCGAAGGCAATAAGAGAAGTGAGACGACTAGTATATTTCGATGCAAATTGAGGCGCAACTTAAGAGGGTGACAAATGATTTATACCCTTTACACGACGTATATAGTTTATGAGGATTACAAATGGCAAAGCAAGGTCAACTGCGCTAACGAGTCTTGCATGTATATAAATGAAGTATTCCTAATTCAAAAGTTAGATGCATATTTATCACCACCCCTCAAATAAAGAGAAAAATCAGATCCCCTCTAAAAATTTGCTTCTAACACTACTACCTCATCCTGCGAGTCATGCCCATTCATGCACGCGAATCTGAGTTTTGACCTACCCTGGCCCACAAGACAAAAACATGTGAGGAACATAGCGACAATATATTATACGAATATAAGGCCACCATCGATTGGGCCCTGGGGTTCGTCAAATCCGTATTCCAAAAGGCCTCCTGGCCACGTGGGCGTCAAGTTGCACAAATTCGTTTCGTCTCTCCCAGACTTTCCAATAGAAAGACATAAAATAACAAAAACCCTCCACCGTCAGATACGACCTCCCCGAACTTTTCATCGCCACCGGTCTTATCTGACCAAAGCCTATATATATACCCTCCGACCTCCAACGTTTGTTTGTTGCCATTTATCGAAGAAGCTTGCGCGCAGATCATCATACTCTTCACTTCCTCATTTGGTATAACTCATCTCACCATGGAAGGGTCTTCTTCGAGAGGGAGTCGGAGCAATGAGAGCAACGAAGAGACCGGGAACAGGAGGGGATCGACGACGTCTCGATGTGATCCACCCCGGTACCGGGGGATCCGGAAGCGCCCTTGGGGCAAGTTTGCTGCCGAGATCCGGGATCCTTCCAAGAACGGCGCCCGCCTCTGGCTCGGGACCTTTGAGACAGCGGAGGAGGCTGCTCGAGCCTACGACCGGGCCGCCTTCGCCTTCCGAGGCCATTTGGCCATCCTCAACTTCCCAAACGATCAACAATACTATGCTCAGAATGACCACAATGTCTCCAGCCACCGCAGTTCTTTCTCCACATCCCCGCCGCCATTGTCGTCGTCGTTCTCTTCAGCGGGTTCGTCATCATCAATGGTGTCAGCTCCCACCGGGCCGTCCAGAGATGCGATCGAGCTCGAGTATCTAGACGATAAGTTGTTGGAGGAACTTCTGAAGTCGCCCAGCGACATGTAAGGTTAACGCAGGTAGGTGAGTGCATATTTAGGGTTTCCGAAAGTTTCATAACAACAAATCGTTCTGTTTCTGGCGTCGGTCGTCTTCTTCGGCGAGAGATTTCACTTGTTGAAAGAGATGGAGTGGCGTTTCCATTGCAGGGTTTATGCATACTGTGGTTGAATAAATTACATTTGGCATTCTTCAAGACTGTATTCTTTTGTTTTTTGTTTTGGTGTAGTACAGAAAGGGTTCTTGCACTCAATTGAAGCAGTAGAATTCACACAACCATAGATTTCTGGGATGCTAAAGTTATTTCTTTGCAATAAACTGTTGCAGTATATCTTAGGTTTCTAATGTTAAAATACCCAGATACAGTTTCCGAAATCGTTCCGTAGTATCTATTCCGGAAGAGCTTCTTTGTATTTGAGGACAGGTTGATGTAAATCCAGGCCGAGCTAGGATTCTGCGTTTGTCTTTTAGGTGCAATTAATAAACAAAATTTTCTTAATTTTTGGCGATTTGAAGCTGAAACAAAACTTTAGTATATCCCAAAATCATTGCGGTTCCTTTCTTTGAATAAGACGTGATGGAAAAAGTCGACCGAGAACTTTGAAGAATTGATCTTGATGTAGGCCTGAATTCTCCAGTCTTTAGCAAGCGGTTCCGCTCCTTCTCCTTTACAAATTTTGTGTGCCTTGACCGTGACCCGTCTTTCCCTTTTTCCTCCCATTTAAATAAGGTTGAATGTCCAGGGCGCACCTGCTCAATTCATCTCTTCTCATGTCACCGCAGCCTGCTCCTCTGCCAAAATAAATAAATAAATCGTGAAATTGACATACAAAAAATAAAAAAATAAATAAATCGTGAAATTGACATACAGATAGTTCGGACATATAGCCTGGTGTTGAATCCTAACCAATTCGGCATTCAAATGGATTCGTCCGTTGACCTTTAATCTCGTTCATTCCAAAAAGCCACTCCCGAATCGGTAAGGGCGCGCATGGTAACAATTTCCTATCGAAAAATCAACTTCCGATCGAAGTTGATTTTTCTACTTCTTCTCAAAAGCACAAGTTGATTTTTCTACTTATGCAAAAGATTGACTTCCGATCAAAGGAATTTCGTTTGGTAACGGTTGAAAATTTCTACTTTTTAAATATTATTAACAAAATCTTCCGCAGTGATCATTGGCGGGCAGCGGGCGGCGGCGGAGGCTAGAGGTCGGTGGCAGCGGGGGCTGGTGGCAACGACGGCCACGGTGGCGGTGGGCGGGTGGTGGTCATCGTCGGCGGTGATGGGTGGTGGAGGCGGATGTGATCCAAGAAGTGATTCTAGAGCCGAGAAGTTCGACTAGAAGTGAAAATTTTTAACTTCTCAAAATTGACAAAAAATTCTTATCATAAGTGAAAAATCCTATCATAAGTGAAATCCTATCATAAGTCAATTTTTTTGTCAAACGGATTTCTACTTCGGAAATATTTTTACTAAATAGATTTCTTTGTCAAATTGACTTCTAATAAAAAAATTGAGAAGTAGAAGTGTTATCATGCACACCTTAAATCTTGACCTCAAAAAGTTATGGGAAGTTGAAAATAAATGCAGAAGCCTCGTCATTAGGCACGTCATTAGGCACAGAAAACCGACCAGCAGCCTCTCTTTCGTGCGACTGAAGATTTGCCAAGTCATCATGTACGGAGAAGTCAAAGGTCAACTCGGCGTAAGAACCGTTGACCGCAGAAAGGTTGGGGGAAGAAGAAAGAAAAAACAGAGCATCAGAAAATGGAAAAACAGAGCCTACAGCCCAACTCCCTCAAATCACCTTCCATAACCAAATTTCAGGGAGTTCCGATATGATGATTTACATCAACCACAACCCGTAGATTAGTGGATTTACTGAATCGTATACTGTGATTGGTATTATTCACCTCGCTCGAAGTTCACTTATCTTTCGATTCGTCCGAGAAATCGAGCAGAGCTTCCAACACCTCGTCGCCTAGGCACTCGATCTCAAAGAATTCCCTCCCTTGCTCCGGCCTATCCCTGCTGCTGCTGCCGAGGGAGGTGGACAGTGCCGATCCCGGAGGACGTGGCCGACGACGTCACGGCCAAAGAATCCCCACTGGTGGCCGAGGATACTCACCAGGAAATTAGGATGGCGACCCCCCTCATCGAGTAGGCGGCCCGGTCGTACGCCCTTGCGGCCTCCTCCGAGGTGTTGAAGGTGCCGAGCCAGATGCGGGCCCCGTGCCTCGTGGAGTCGTGGATCTCGGCCGCATACTTGGCCCACGGCCTCCACCTCACTCCCCTGTACTTCACCTCGCTCCCTTCTCCCCCATTTTATCCTTAGCCCTGACTTTGGGGTCTTCGTCCATCCTCAGCGACTACCTCTTCCCTGTTCTCCCAAGATTTATAGGGAGCTTGGGAGAGCTTGGAATCCATTTGGGCCGATCCGAGGCTCCACATCGACCAAGAGGGATCGAAGAATTATTAAAAATTCTTGTGATTTTCGGGACATTTTCAACGTGCCCTGGGACTGTTCAGTGTGATACAGTTGAAAGAGTTGAAGGGCATGCATGGATGATCTGGTTCGATGGCTTTCAGTTTCTGGCTCCCACAGTGAGTTAACTTCATTATTTTTTGAAAGTCGTTTTTGGAAAATCTGCTGGAGGAGTGTGTTAGAGTTTTCTTAACGTGGGCTTATATTAATTGAGATTGTAATTAGCATTTTATGGGATTTATTTTACTATTTACGGGGTTGGTCTAATAAGATAAGATATAAGGATTTTTAATTAGTCAAATATAAGACTCGTAGTGTGGGCAAAGTTCGGC
Source organism: Rhodamnia rubescens (assembly GCA_021437795.1). Classification (NCBI taxonomy): domain Eukaryota; kingdom Viridiplantae; phylum Streptophyta; class Magnoliopsida; order Myrtales; family Myrtaceae; genus Rhodamnia; species Rhodamnia rubescens. The sequence goes on along the minus strand of JAILYA010000078.1, from coordinate 673,803 downwards.
TCGGCCCGTGATGAGAGGCCCACTGAAAACTCTATAAATAACGCTCAGTCCCTCCTCTAACCCTTAACGATTTAGAAATCACCTCACATAAAGTTCGGAGAGAAAGTGAGGGGTGTCTCATCGAGCTACCATACGAGAGGGTAATAGAGGAGAAGATCTAGAGCGTCGAATCATTGCGATTCCGCCCGAAGTACAATGGATTCGAAATCGGGTGCACAAGCTCTTTCGTTTCTCCGTAAATAGTGTTTTATTTCTAGCTATGGTGGTCTACGGATAGCCATAATAAGGTTTATAGCGGTCAACATGTGGTATCAAAGCTTACCATAGCCTAGATCTAGAACTTTTAGTTTTTGCTCGTTTTCGGAAAGTTTCACCAATGAAAGTTGATTTTGATTATATATTCGGGTTCCTCGTGATGAGGCGGTCTTTTTGAGTGGTGGCGCAACTCCATGCGAGGGATTTGAGCCGCCGAGCTCGGAATTAAAACCTATAGTTTATGCCCGTTTTTGAAAATTTTCATTTGGTGAAACTTGAATTTTATTGCATATTTGAGCTCGTCTCATCGAGATGAGAATTTCGAGTGGTGGCGGGCCTCCGACGGAGGTCTCATGGCGCCACACGTGCTCCATGTGCCGTCGTGGCGACGGAGTGGCGCGGCTCACGCGTGCGCGGTACGCCTCGAGGCACCGTGCTTGCACGCATGCGCCAAGGCGGTTACCGCCCGCACGTGCGTTACTCGTGCGACACGTATCTTGGACACGTATCATAGCCGAGTGAGTTGACGGGTACACATGGCCATTGACGTTAGCGGGCCACCGCCTTTTGCGTCCGGGTCTAACCGGGTCCACCCGACCGGATCCAGTGACCCAAACCCATTGACCGACTCCGACCCGATCGTTGACCGACCTATTTGACCATTGACCGGTTCGACCGGTCAATGATTGGACCGAATAATGGATCGGATCAGATTTTATGGACCGATCAAATTGGTCGGATTGGTTGTTAGACCGGCCGGGCGCGCGACCAAAGACGCGTGTAGCGTGTGACCTCCACACGCCGATGCTTCCAGATCCGCGTGTGGGGGCGTCCGGGCTCCGTTGAGGGCTATCTTGGTACCGGCATGCTCGTATGAATGTTCTCTACATTGTGGTATATTTATATTAAATATTTGGAGCTTTTAAAGATTGAGAAATGTGCAAAAACCCTATATGTGTATTTTTGGGGGTATTTTTGGCATTTTTCTTACATTTCCATATGGTTTCGGAAATACTAAGGCTAGCTCATATGTGTATGACCACATACAAGATGTGTAGAATATTCTTAAGTGTTGGCATGTATAAGGGTTAACATGCATCAATAAATGAAGTAATGTCATTTGTAAACGCTGGCCATAAATATTGTCCGCTGGCACACACACGGCTTAAAACGCGTCTTTTATGGGAAAGATATTGCCTCTTCGGCCCTACCGCATGGGACTCACGACGACACCGCTACCCGCCTACGGCCTCGACCTCAAGGCTTGTTCCAAGAGCAACACACTCAACGTGTCTGCAAGTTAATAGGGCCCATAGCTATATAAGCTAGCCCAAGACTCCCCCCTAAAAAAGGGATGTCACATCATTGGCATCGTATGTGATTTTAATGACAACCGTCCATGTTTTCAAGTTTAAAATTACATGTATATAATGAAGGTGAGACATAAAGTTTATCTCCCTAGGTATGAGAGAGTTTCAAAGATTCAATTGAGCTGTGACCGCTAAAGTGGCACACTTGCTTGAGTTTGAGAAATATCGGTTTCATATTGTGGTGGGGTGTCTCCTCTTCTAATACATGGTCATACTCTCAAAGGAGGTGATTGTGTATTGATTATGGAGGGAGGGATACATGTACATCATATGGTTGAGGATTGACTAATCCTAGTGGTTCATACACCCAAAGGTGGTAATTCGCGAAAATTGGAATATATTCTAATGACCGCTGACATGTGAAGAGTTTACAACCGCACGTTGTATATTCCGCCCAAAGGTGATTGTATGATGGTGCATGTAACTCTCTCTAGTGTGTACTTATACGATTTTTTAAGTTATGCAATACTCACTTGATGCCGATTATATATACATTGCTTATTTTTTCAGTCACCTTCTCCGTAAACGACAACTCCATTACGATTAAGGTTCTTAATGATTCAAATTTTAAGAAATGGAGAGAGGATTTTATGTTTGCTATGGAATTGACGGATGTTCATGTGGCTCTTTATGAAGATAAGCTAGCCGATCTCATTGAGACTAGTATAGCAATTGAGATTGCACGTTTTGTCGCTTGGGAAAAGAGTAATAGGATCTGCTTATTATCTATGAAGTGATCCATACATGAACATTTAAAGAGTAGTCGCGAATTGATCGCACTACGAAAGAAATGTTGGAAGCTTTAACGGCCGAAAACCGAGTATCATCTATTACCGAGGTTGGGACACTCGTCCAAGTACTTTTTAACATCAAGTATAATATGGGTGTAGGAGGAGTTAGGGATTATATCTTGAGAATGCTTGGATCTGCAAACAAAACTTAAGATTCTCGGTATTATAATTCCCAATGCCATTATGATACATCAAGCCTTGAACACCTCTCCCCCGAGTTTGGTATGATCAAGATTAGTTTCAACACACAGGATGAGACTTGGTCTATCAATGATCCGATAGCCAAGGTGGTAGCAGAGGAAGAAAAGCTGAAAAAGGATGAAGGGCATTTCGCCCTGGTTGCCTCCGGTTTGGCACTAAGAAAGATAAGGGGTTCAAACTTTGTACTCGTAGAGGAACTCATTTTGCCATTGGTTCAATTGACGAGACGTGTCATAAGAAAGTATCGTTTAAAAAGAATAATGGCCGCCGCTTCTTCCGTAACAAGAAAGGTCACAAGAAAAGGGACTGCGTCAAATATAAGAATTGGTCGTCTAAACGTGATGATGCGAGTATTGATTCTTTGGCATCTGTTTGTGAAACCAACCTATTTGAAGCCCCATCCAGTTCATGGTGGCTAGATAGCGGTGCAAATAATCGTGTTGCGTTTACCATACAGGGGTTCATAAACCGGAAGAAGTCAAATCAGGATGAATCAAACCTCAAAGTGGGAGATAACAATAAAGTCAATGTTGAGTTCGTGGGAGATATAATTTTGATTCTAGAATCTGGTTTTAACTTGATGTTGAGGAACACTTTTTATGTACCTTCCTTTAGATCGAACTTAGTTTTTGTATCATGTTTGGACGTGTGTGGTTATTCTTTTGAAATAAAGAACAATATGGCTTTCATGTTTTTTAATTCAAATAAGGTTAGGTATCGCAATATGTCCAATGAATTGTACATATTGTGTTTAACTCCCAATGATATATACGTTGCTTATACAGCTTGAAAATATTATCTTCAAAAGAACTCTACCTAAAAAACAGTCTTATGCATTGTGGCATAAACGTCTTGGTCACATTTCTAGGGAAAGAGTGGAAAGGTTGATAAAGGCTAACATCCTACCTACTCTTAAAAGTGACACCGGAAACTTGCGTAGACCTCGTAAAAGGAAAGATGGCTAAGATAAAGAAGAAAACAGGAGTCCGCAATTCGACTTGTTGGAGGTCATTCAAACTAATATCAATGAACCCTATATTGCGACCTTGTATAGAAATTTTTATTTCATCACTTTTATCGATGATTATTCCCGATATGGTTATCTATACTTGATTAAAGAAAAGTTTGAGTCTCTTGACAAGTTCAAGATATTTCGGATCAAGTAGAGAAACAAATTGGGAAAAGTCATAAAGGTTATCGATTTGACCGAGGTGGTGAATATTAGGGACATGGCGATACTTGGATAGTTTAAAGGGCCATTTACCAAATACTTAGAAGATTCTAGGATAGTAGCTCGGTTTACTATGCCTGGGAGTCTCGAACAGAATGGTGTAGCCAAAAGGCATAATTACACCCTTATGGATATGATGAGAAGTATAATTAGTACAACCAACTTGCCAACTTTTCTCTAGGGTAAGGCTTTGAAAATAGCTCTTTATGTTTTAAATCGGGTTCCCACTAAAGCCGTTCCATTGATTTCTTTTGAGTTATGGACTGGACATAAACCCAAACTTAAATCATCTAAAAGTTTGGGGTTGTCTTATAGAAGTGAAATTATATGATCCCATATTAAGTAAGTTGGACTCCAAAACCACTCGATGTTACTTCGTGTCTTATCCGACCATTCAAAGGGATATCGATTTTATAACCCAAATGGAGGTATAAGAATTGTAGAGTCACACACGGCGAAGTTTCTAGAATTTGATGTAGCCGAAAAGGGTAGATGTTCGAACACTATTAAAGATAACAAGTATGGTGGGGACTACTATGTCGTTTTCTCTATCAATACACACCATTATGGAGCCTCCTATACCATAGACCGAGCCCGTTGGCCTTCGGGATCTAATTATTGAAATAGTTCCTAATGAAGTTATTCGGGTCCAATAGTTGCGGGATCAAGTTGAGGTAGCTCCACTTAGGAGGTCTATCGGGCGAGAGACAATCGGCTATTCCATCGACTATATAGTCTATCCGGGGAGAACATGACTACGATATCGACCGTGTGGTTGATTCAATTACTTATACAAATGCTGTTTCTTGTCCTCAATCAAATTTGTGGATGGATGTGATGAAAGATGAGATACGATCTATGAGACATAATGGTGTTTGAGAACTTGTTGTATTGCTTGAGGGTCACAAAGCAATTGGCTGCAAATGGGTGTATAAGACAAAAAGAGACTCTAAAGGAAAGATAAAAAAGTTTAAAGCTAGATTGGTAGCCAAAGGTTTCATTCGGAGAGAAGGAGTAGACTATGAAGCAACTTTTTCTCCAGTCTCTTTTAAAGGTTCTTTCAGAGTGATCATGATGCTAGTAGCTCATTTAGATATGGAGTTCTACACCAGATGGATGTAAAGACGCGCTTTCCGAATGTAGATCTTGATGAGGAAGTCTATATGGAACAACTCGAAGGTTTTGCGGTGATAATTCAGGAAAACTTGTGTGTAAACCGAGGAAGTCTATTTATGGCCTCAAGCAAGCTTCCAGGACAATGGTATTTAAAGTTTCATAATGTTATCACTTCTTTCGATTTTGTGGAGAATAGAGTGGATCAATGTATATATTGCAAAGTCGGTGGGAGGAAATTCATTTTTCTCGTTCTTTATGTGGATAACATCCTACTTGCGAGCAAATGACATTGAATTACTTTATGAAACAAAACGGATGTTGTCGAGAACTTTGATATGAAGGACCTTGGTGATGCGTTTTTGTCCTTGGCATTGAGATCTATAGGGATCGTTCTCGCCGGATATTGGGTTTATCTCGGAGGGCGTATATTGATCGTATTCTGGAAAGATTCAATATGCGGCACCGCAAACCAGGAATTGCTCATGTCTCGAAAGGTGATAAATTGAGTCTTCCACGGTGTTCTCATTCGGATATTGAGAAAGCCCAAATGAAGGATATACCTTATGCTAGAGCAATTTGTAGTATCATGTATACATAAGTTTGCACTAGACCAGATATTGCTTTTGCAACGGGACTTCTAGGTAGATATAAGTCAAATCCAGGACACGATAATTGGGTTGCTACCAAGAAGATTTTGAGGTACTTAAAGAAGACGAAAGACTATATATTGATTTACAAACACGTTCAAGACCTACAGCTAATAGGATATTCGGATTCGGATTATGATGGTTGTTAAGATGATAAAAAGTCAACATCGGGATACATTTTTATGTTGGCAAGCGGTGCAATATCATGGAAAAGCGAGAAATAGAAAACAGATTATCATTCTCTACCATGCAAGTGGAGTTTATAACATGCTATGCATTGCTACTCAGGCTATTTGGCTTCAAAACCTCATTAGGGAGTTGACCATATTTGATTTTGTTGATAGACCCATACGGTTATATTGCGATAGTAACTCTGCAATGTTGTTTATTAACAAAACGGAGGTATCAAGGGGTCTAAACACATGGAGATCAAGTTTTTGACCATAAAAGAATTTGTGCAAAATGGTGACGTTGCAGTAGAGTATATTTCTACATATGATATGGTTGCGGACCCACTAACTAAAAGTCTTCACCCTTGAGTATTTGAATGACATGTCATTAGCATGGGCTTAGTGGCATCGTTGGATGTTGTTGTCTAGTGGGAGCCATTTTGTTTTGCTCTAATAAAGATTACATATATGTTTGTTACGGTTTGTAAAATTTTGCTATGTATTAAAGTGTGAATACATAAATTTGATGAAAATCTTGAAGTGTGTGTAAACCTTGAGTATCGGCTATGGGAATTTGATTTCTAGCCGCATTGATATGTCTTATTATACATAAAGTGAAGTTAACTATAAAGATAAGACATATGTGGGTTCATTGGAACCATATGGATATTCTCTAGTGACACATTAGGTTTTGTGACACATAAGAAGAGAGAATAGTGATTGACAAAGGGAATAACACATAAAGATATTACTATTTTATGAAGTGTCATCCAATTGCCACACTATCATATTGAATCCATATCAATAGAGTTAAGAACACTCGTGACCATGGATAGCTCTGTGTTTGTTGATGCGATTCTTGCCATGATTCGGTATGTTTGAGACTTTATGGGATCGCATTGATTCGGTAAAAATTAGACCATCATAAAGATGCATATACAATACGCAATTAATACTCGCCCAAGTGGGAGAATGTTAGATTTTTCTTAATGTGGGTTTATATTAATTGAGATTATAATTACCGTTTTACGGGATTTATTTACCGTTTACGAGGTTGGTCTAATAAGGTAAGATATAATGATTCTTAACTAGTCAAATATGGGATTGGCTAGTGTGGGTCAAGTTCGATCCGGCCCTTGATGAGAGGGCCCAGTTGAAAATTCTATAAATAGTGCTCGGTTCCTCCTCTAACCCTTAACGATTTAGAAATCATCTCACATAAAGTTCAAAGAGAAAGTGAGGGGCGTCTCATCAAGCCGGTCATACGGAGGGTAATAGAGAAGAAGATCTCGAGTGTCGGATCGTTGCGATTCCGCTTGAAGTACAATGGATTCGAAATCGGGTGCACAAGCTCTTTCTTTTCTCCGTATAGTATTCTATTTCTAGCTATGGTGATCTAGAGATAGCCGTAATAAGGTTTATAGTGGCCAACATAGTGACGTAATTTGGGCTTACGTTGTTGCTATCATCTTGCCAACGTTGTCATTAGCTTAGCACATCCAGGGAGTTTAAAGTATTTTACGTATAGTTTAGATAATGTCTTATAATAATTGGGCTAGTACTATAAAAAATTTCAAACTATGCCCATTGTGACAAAAATGTCCTGAACTTTTTGTGTCACCAAAAATCCTAAATTATGCCGTTGTGACACGAAAAAATTGAGAGTATTTGTGCCACAAAGACATATTAAAATTTGGGGTGCTTGTGTCACGGTGGGCATAGTTTGAAATTTTTTATTTGATGCATTCATGAGGCGGCGAATGTGTTTTGAGTGTTTATGGAAGGAAGTATTGATAGACCGAGCTTAAAGGATGGAAATCGAAGGAAAAAGCAAATGTAGGGATAAAACACGACCACCATCAAGGCTTAAAGGACATGCCACCGGCCAAGGATAAATATCGGGATTCGGGATAGAAGCTCACCATCAAGGTTTAAAGCATAACCACAAACCAAGGGTAAAAGGCTTTTGGTTCACTATCGAGAAAGAATACAATTTTCCAGGGCTAAAGAAATCGATAATAATCAATTCAACTTAAGAGATGAATTCTCACTCATTTACTCATATCTCGTCTTACAATGAAGAGCACTCCAATTAATAGAAGGACTAAGATAAATGAAATAGAAAAAAGCAATAAAAGATAATAATTTCCTTCACTAGCATTATCATGCTAATAACAATATCCAAAGATTTATTAATATCAAAGGAAATAACTCTAATCAGCCTCCCATTGATATGTCTTCGATTTGGCCTCAAATCAAGAACTAATCGGTAAGGTATATCTTGACTATGGCTTTAAATCAACAACTAATTTGGCAAAAGTATATCTTGAATATGCCACGGAATTAGCTATCAATCTAGTGAATCGCCATGGAATTAGTAGCAATCAATCCGATCAAGCAATCAATCTTGTGAATCGCCATGAAATTAGCAATATTATTGGTAAGGGAAATAATCAATACTTTTTGGTAAATAGTCGCCGGGCCTGGTCACTCAATTCGATGGAATTGTTTGATCTTAAACGGAGATTTACCAATGAATCATGAAATGCTATGGTTTTGAATAATTATTGGAGACTCAAATGATGGATCGAGAATCCTAGTCAATAGTCTTCATTTTGGCATGATCCATCGAAGCAAGTTGTGACCAAAATCAGCCTTGGTTTGAATGAAAAATGATTGTGCAAAACTTGTGGATGGAATCAAGAATTGCTTATTAAGTTCGGGTGTATCTTTGGTGACATAATCGGATGCTCCCGCATCATTATTGTATTTAACCTAATAGTTTTTGCGAATTCAGCTTTTGGGTTATTACATTGCAAGATCTTGTGTGAGGTCATGGGATTGCGTTTGTCTTACGTCGTCTCTATTGCGTCGGCAATGGAGGTGCTTAGATTCTTTAGAGGATATAAGTTCTTAGGAGGATTTGAAGGTGGGGATAATTAAGCATGTGATTATGATGTGTCACAGGCGCCAGTGCTTACGTCACCATTAGGGTTTCAACTTTTTGTCCCGATTACCTAAGATTAGATTTTTTTTGGCAGCGATTAATGCAACATAGATCAACATTTGATTATCTCACTTGGTGGCGTCCTCAAATGGTGCGCTCATGAGGTCGATTTTCGCCATCAGTCGGCTCGGCCTTGGGAAGTTCATGTTCCCTAATGACTGGTTGCCGGCTCATGGCCAAGGACGGCCGTGTGCGAGCTGAACTGTGCTCTTTGGTTAGAGATAGAGTCAAGGAGGACTCGGTTTATGGCACTTCGGGTCAAGTTCAACTGAATGTGTTCAAGTATTTCATGTTCTTGTGCGCTTATGATCCTGTTTGTCCGGAGAATTGCGAGGATTTTCGTTATGTTTCGACAAAGAAGAGCAGGAAGTTTAGGTTCGAAAACTGGACAGGTTCCATACGGGGTTTTCCAGGTGCGAAGCGTTGAAATGAGCAAAATAGCAAGTGTAATTTGTGTTCGAACCAAATTGGAACTAGGGTTTGAAGAATTTGGAATTGGCTTGACTCGTCTGAATCATGGTTTTTATTGGGGGCAAAAATGTTGCATTACGCCATCTAAGGCTAATAATGCTAACTTCAAGTGCCGGCGAGCAATGTCAATCGAAAAATTGATAAAATATTTTCACGTCACATTTTTGGCATCCCAAATCGGTAATGACATTTAAGTGATCATTTTATTCACTTAACCGATACTTAAGTGATCCGATAAAAAAATTTAGCTTGAAAGTGAGCGTGGTATGAAAGTTACGGTACTTTTAGTGTGACTGTCCCATTACAATATATATCTTATTGGAAACCTCGTTCACATGCTTTGTAATCATGATTGGATACGTGCCATAGTGGGAATACATAATAATTCACCGATTAGAATAATAATTACGCAAATATACATAACTATCATGATATTTTCATTTTAGTCTTTTCTTTACAAAATTTACGCTTTCAAAAGTGTGAAAGGATGGGAGCGAAGTTACTTTATGTGCGGTGTTTTCTCTCCTTACGATTATGTTACTGATAGACATGGATATGTACTTCACTTCATATTATTGGGAACAGTATAAAAAAATCCTAAACATATTACATTGCTGTTAATTCAGTCATAAACTTTTTAATTATACCAATTTTAGTCTTACACCTTTTGCATTTGTATTAGTTGAGTCCATTTAGACAATTTTGGCTGAAAATAGCGATGTGGATGCGATCGTTTTATGTGAGATGACCGGCGCTAAGGTAGACAATTATTAACATTTTTTCAAGAAAAATATATTTTTTTATTATTCTTTTCATTTTTTCTTTCATTTTGGCTGGCAAAAGTTGTTGGCGACCCCGGCCGCAGCTGGGAGAGGGCCCCACAAGCCCTCGGCCATCGGCGAGGGCCGCCTAGCCCAAAGCTAGCAGGGCCGGGATGGCCTAAATCGGCAAGGGCCACTTGGCCAAAAAAAAGAAAGAAAAAAATAATTTAAAAATTCATTTTGCAAAAAAATAATAAAGAATGTCCACGTCAACGATTTTCGATCAAAATTAGCCGAATAAACTGAATTGGCTTAAATGCAACAATGTTAGGACTAAATTGACACCACTGAAAGATTTAGAACTAAATTAACACAAATGCAATATATTTATGACTTTTTGTTTTAATACTTTTTAGGCAATGCAATTACAAATCCTGAACTTTTTGTTAGTTTAATCTGGGTGAATTTGTAGAAGAGTTCTTTTCTTGTTCGGGCTAGTCCAGCGGGGTTCGATCTAGGGGAAATTCTGTCTAGGTGAATTTCTGATTCCAATCATAACGAATAAGTTATTGCCAAAACCAAACATCACTTCATTAGTGACTAGGTTAATCAATCGTTATTCAACAGGGTTTATTCAACGGAGATTTTACGTCATCCTCGACCAGCCAAACATCATAAGCCCTAGGAACCATCATCATCGTGATGCTCCGGCGTAGATTCTTGAGTGATGGATTTGGGTGGGAAAAGTACACTAGAAGTGTCATAACTTTTGTACGGCATTCACTTAAGTGCCATAACTTTCAAAACATTCACTTAAAGTGCCATAACTTTTAAAAATCGTTCACTTGAATGCCATGTTGACGGGGAGAAAACACGGAAAGGAAAGCATTGGACCGAGCGACGTGACACCTAAAAGAAGGGGCGACGTGGCACGTCGGGAAAGGCTGACGTGACTCGCCGAAAAATAAGAGGCGTGTTCGACTGATGAGCACTCAAGTGAAAATTAAATGGCACTTAAGTAGAACATTTTGAAAGTTAAGACACTCAAGTAAACGCCGTACACAAGTTATGGCACTCACGATGTACTTATCCCAATTTGAGTTGTAGAGAGAAATTATTGGACGGCGAATGGTGATCTTCAAAGGAAAAGCAGTTGGAGATATTAGATTATGATTAATTGGTAAACAATGATTATCGATGTCATCATCAACTTATTAAAATAGAGCCCTTTTAAAGCACGTGATTTTATAAACTTTTTCTGGTGATACACCTACTAAAAATAGATTATGTGACTCATAGCGTTGTTCATGATGGATGAAATTACAAATGAAGGTACTTTTGAGTAACTAATACAAGTTCGAAGATAATTGGTAAGGCGAGAAACAACAGAGGTATTACATAAAAAATTTAAGATTTTTTTTATTAGATTTTTGACAGCGGATCAAAGAAGCAACAATTATTTTAGATTTCGTGTGTATTCTGTTATATTCTCTCTCCTATCTTTGTCTAGTCTGTTTTATGAAGGGGCAAGTGCAAATGCTTGGCAAATTTATAGGCAATAGATGCATTGGATGATCTTGTAGTTTCTTAATATATATGACTGTGGGCCTTTTTGAACTTTGAATTCTTCTCGTCTTGACTAAAATCTGAGACTAAATCAAGCAACAGTGGTGGTGATTAATTTGCTTATCGTGTCATTGTCGGTAGTTGAATAAAGAAGTAGGCTGAACTGTCGTTGCTAACTACAGTGATAGCTAAGGTAATTCTTTTCAAAGAGAGAAAATTGCGTTTGCTCCATTGGTCACTAAGTATGTAAATTTGTCTCTTGTATAAGATGAAGTATACTTTTGTTGGTTACATAATATGGATGTTATCATAATAATAGGAATCGAAACTACGCAGTTTAACAGTTCAAGTGATGTAGGAATTGTTGACACCAAAAAAGGACCAACTTTTTATTATAATCAACAATCGACAGTATTGAGTCGATAATAACAAAGTTTGGTGAACAATAAAAATTATCGATGAAAGAACAATCGACAACTCAAAAAGCATCGATAATTCACCAAGGAAGCTATCAACGACAATCATTAGTTTTCGATGAGAGCCTTCACTGGGATGAAGTCATCGACACCAACATGTAATTGCCTAGTGGCGATATTTTGGATATGTAACTTCAATTAAATAAATGTAAATTGATAATAAGAAATTATGGATAATATAACTTTGGGAAAAAGCCACCAAAAATCCTAAATTATATCCGCCTTGACACATTTATCCTAAACTTTTTTTTGCGACACCAAAAACCCAAACTTTTATCCATGTAACATATTTACCCAAAACTTATACTAGTGTGACAAATTTACCCCAAAATTTTTTGTGAAACTAAAAATTCTAAACTTGTACACTTGTGACACATTTTCCTCAATATTTAGGATAAAAATGTGACATGCTTATAAGTTTGGGATTTTTTTGTCTCACAAAAAGATAATTTGGGGGTAAGTATGTCACATTAGTATAAGTTTGGGACTTTTTGTGTCATAAAAAATGTTTGGGGTAAATGTGTTACATAGGTACAAGTTTGGATTTTTTAATATCACGAGAAAAAATTTGGGATAAATATGTCCCAAGTAGGCATAGTTTACGATTTTTTATGGTGTTTTCCACATGACTTTTTGTTACGGCAAATAGAGGAAGTTACTTTTTTTGAAGATAGGATTAGAAAGTTGTCTTTTTAAATTCACTAACCGGTTGTAACTATCGATTGTGGTCTATAAATAGCACATTGTACTCTTTGTAAAAGCCCCTCAATTAATCCAAGAACTCAATGTTCATCCAAAATTATATTTTATCTTTATCTTCCTGCAATTTACAAGGTTGGACACGATTGTTTCCGATTTTTGTACTTTTAAACTCCTTGCCATTTACTTCCTGTCCAAAATTAAGAAAGGACACTTGATATTATTTGTCGATTTACTCATCCCTATGTCAATATTTTGAAAGATATTTTTTTGACACTTTTGAATGAAACGGATATGTTCACTAGAAATCCTAAAATTTATCACGAAAGTACAATTAAGTTCTAAAACTTGTCAAATCGATGCAATCGAGTCCTTTCATTAACTTCGTCCAATTTGACTAACGAAAAGTGCTAATTTAACTTTTTAAATATTTTCTCTCTCCTATGTGATGATGTCGTGGCTAAAATGACGTCGTTTTGGTCCAAATCTAATTTTTAATAGAACTTTATCTAAATTATTTTAAAAATAAGGTAAAATAAAAAAGGAAACACTAATATCATAACTAGGGGCAAGGGATTTGCAACTCTTGCCGCTATCGTCCCACCACCGCTAAGAATAGGGGTGTGCAACCGGACCGGATTTACTTGATACCCGGATCGACCCACTCAAAAACGGGTCAAGAATTGGCTCATGTTCAAACCGGTCCAGGAACCGATTCCAATTTTTAGAACTGGTTGAAATCGGTCCGATTTTCGGCTCTAGGTGAAGACCCACTCGGACCGGTTTTAGAATAGGTTTGTAGCTTTTGTTATGAAAAAAAAAATACTTATCTCACTTGCCAACCTTATCTCACCTCCTCTGTTTTGTGTTTCCCAAGGCCATCACGTCGAGCTCTCTCTTTGGTTGTCATCACAATCGGCTCTCTCTCTCGTTGTCGCCACAATTGGATCATTTCATCGATAATCATATTATTTCGATGGAAAAAATGAAATAAAAAAAAGAAACAAAAAGAAAATAGGTGGTTGGGTAGACCTTGGAACCTGGATCGAAAAATAGGGTCGGTTCCAAAATAGTTATGATAAACAGGGTAGGTTTTCGATTTCAAAAACGAGAATCGGTTATAATATGGTCGGTTTTAGGGTCTAGATCTAGACCCTATCTACCCAATCAATGCTCACCCCTAATTAGGAATGGGTGGCGATGGTGGGGAAAGGGTCGGTGAGGTCGCCCGGCCCTTGCCATAGGCTAGCCACCCTCGTTGGTCGCATGCGCGGGTTGGGTGGCCCTTGTGACACCTTGAAATTTTGACATCTCGTAAGAAAAAAAAATTATAAATTCTAGCGTAGAAAATAAATTTGGATTTGGAGAATTTAAGAGACGATGATTGGTTATTTCGGGACGTCGATCGAAAAGTCAAATTTAAATAGTCAAACGTTGACTCATAGTATCAAGATTCTTCATGAGAAAATTTAGTCTTGTTTGAACCTTAAATGCCAAAATATCATTTTTACCCTCGCTCGATGAGCTAAATGACCATCCGATGCTCATTTGTTAATTTACCAACTTGTCTTTAGATTTTTAGGGAGATAAGACAGGAAAATTGAATTGTAAAGAGACTTGTGGGTCCCTCCTATCTTATCCGCCCCCCTCTCTTTCTTGTTTTTTATTATTTTTTTGTTTTTGTTTTATTTTTGCTTCAAATGAAAGTTTGCCCCCAAACTTGCCGCCGATGAGAAAATATTAGGTGCACCGACCAGAAGTGCCGCGCGCATTTCCGAGTCGTACCATTCGGCCGATCGCCACGTGGCGATTCGGGCCCCAAGCATAAAAAATTTTAAAATGCCCAAACTCTTGCCGTCTCCGTTTACTCCCGTTAACGCCAACCGCTTCCCCCCCATTTTTTTTTCTCTCTTTGCCTCTTCTCTTCCTCTCTCGCGCCCATCCTATCCGCAATAAAAATTTGCTCTGCACTCTCTCTCTCTCTCAAAAGTCCAACAAAAGGTACCGAGCGGACGAAACGCCATTTTTGCCCCAATATTTTCTCCCTCTCAAGGTCCAACCACAACCCACGTGCAGAGCAGAGCAGACAACACCATTGTTGCCAACGTTCGCGACGAAGATCTTGCGATGCTCCGTCGACGGACCAAGAGTTTACGCTCACGGCGAAGTGGAGCGGCAACGACACGGTGTGAGAGACAGAGACTCTTCCCGACTCCGATAAGGTCTACTCTTCTCTCTTTCCTCTCTCTCTCTCTCTCTCGTATTTTGTGTGTGGATGCTTAGATCTTCGGCGATCTAGCTCCGAAGCTGTCTGTCGTGGTGCCACTTTCGGGTCGATCTTTGCTTCCGCGATTTGTTGTTCTTCCCATGTCGAGATCAAAGTTGGCTCGCGGGAGCTGGTTTGCGGCCGCAACTATCCTCGAGGTTTTGTAGCTCCGATGGTCATGTTCCCGATTGTTTGTTTGTTCCTCTTTGTGGGCATTAGCGATAATTCCCTTTTAGGAGCGGTACAATGCCGTGCCGGTATCTCCGGGTTCCGTTTCTTTTTTATCCCAGGTTGGTTCTTTCGTGTAGTTCCTTGTAGGTTTCTAAGTAGTTTCGACCGGCGGCATGAGTAGTTTTGGAGTTCTATCAATTTCCTCTGTTAAAATTAGACAGATGGGGAGAAAGATCAAGGAAAAAACCCAAATCAGGAACGCTCCCAAAAACCATAGACTATACCCAAAATTTGCCTCACCAAGTCCGTATTGATCTCTCTTTGTCTAGGTTTCTCTGTTTGGATGAGATTTTGCACCGTAGCTGGTGGATTTTTAATGATGGTGTCAATGTCATGTGTATTTGCTTCTTTTAATTGTGTCCCTTTTATCGGTGATGATGACGGAGAGGTTGCAACGATTTTATGGTTCCCAATAGTTTTTGAAGTTTGTCTTTGGGTGCTTTGAAAACATGCATATGGATATATTGAAGATACATAATGAAAGTAGAAACTTGGGATATATTGCGATCAGGATGGAAAACTACCAATACTAAATGATTTTTCAAAGTTTTAGTACCTGGCAGAGAGCAAATTTTAATGTATCAAATAAAAATGCTCCACAACTGATTCTTCGAACTTCCGGGATATGATTATCTTTGCTTACTCCATGTCATTTTATTTGCATTAGTTGTACTTGTATTATCATATTGTCAAACCAATTCTCCGAAATGAAAAAAAAACTCGTTGTCTTGCAGGTATGATGTCTTCATCCAAAGGTGAATGAGACAACTTCGAGTGAATTGACTTTCCAAAATAAAAAGTGTAAGTGTGATAAGTGTGTTGCTGTGAAAATATTGAAATCAATAAAGAACAAAGACAAGCTCTACTATAATTGTGTGGATAGAAGGTGTGACTTCTTTTCTTGGTGTTTGCCTACAAGAGATGTGCGTCATCCTATCACGAAGGTTCCACCTATCGAAGATAACATGAGAAACATTGAGTATTTGCTTCAAAGATATGAAAGACAAACTTGAGAAGATTGATGAGAAGGTGGAGAGATTTAGGCATGATATGCGCGTATTGTTAGTTTGTGTTTTATTGATTTTAGTAGGACTAGTATTGAAAAAGTAGATAATTGGAACTTGTAATTTTGGTAGTTTGAGTGATGAAAATTCAAAATTTGATGTGCGATGGACAAGTTCTTTTTGGTTGATCTTGGGATGTAGCTATTCCTCCTATTATGACCTTTAGATAGTCGCTTCGATGATGTATTATGCAACCTTTGCTAGTCCAGATGAGAGATATGGAAGGCAAATTTGTTGGGTTGTTGGGTTCTCTCGAGACATGGTCCGATACATAATGAATTAGATCGAAATGGACATTGGTCACCCTTCGTTTGCGAAATAACTACTAAAAAAATTAGGTTGAAACATAAATGAAATGATTGTCCACCTTTTGCGAAAAATTTTTTTTGCCGTTTCTTTTATTATGCCCTTTTCGTTTTTCTATATACAAAAAAGAAAAAATGGATTTCTAATTCTACGTTACTTTTGGTAAAGAATGTGAGACTCTTTATTCATAAAATAAAAAAGTTAAATAGAAACATCAAATGAAACATCAAATGTTGGGTTTTTTCGAAATTGTTTTTTGCCGTTCCTTTTGTTATCTCCCTTTCGTTTTTTTTATATACAAAAAAAAATAACGCGTTTCTCATTCTACGTCACTTTTCGTAAAGAATGTGAGGCTCTTTATTCATAAAATAAAAAAGTTAAACATCAAATGAAACATCAAATGTTGGGTTTTTTCGAAATTGTTTTTTGCCGTTTCTTTTGTTATCTCCCTTTTGTTTTTTTATATACAAAAAAATAACGCATTTCTTATTCTACATCACTTTTCCTAAAGAATGTGAGGCTCTTTATTCATAAAATAAAAAAGTTAAACAGAAAATCAAATGAAACACGAAATGTTGGGTTTTTCCAAAAAAAAATTGCCGTTCCTCTTTTTTTTTATCTAAAAAACCTGTTTACAGTTTTCATTAAAATTTAATCCTCAAATTACTAAGTTAAATGATACATGGCAATTTAATCCTCAATAGAGTTAAATGATACATGGCGGTTCATGGGTGTACTTTTAGGGTTTCACCCAATGTTTGTCATATGTGTATCAATTTGAGATTTTTCATGGTATTAATCCAATTTAACGAAGGGTAAATTTGTCACAAGTATACTAGTTTGGGATTTTTCATGATCAACAAAATTAGTTTAGGGTAAATTTGTCACAGGTATATCGCTTTAGGAGTTTTGATGGTAAAAAAAATAGTTTAGGGTAAATTTGTCACAAGTATACCGGTTTGAGGTTTTTCATAGTCAAAAAAATAATTTGGGATAAATTTGTCACGGGTGTACCCGGTTGAGGTTTTTCATGGTATTAACCCAAATAAAAAAGCTAAACAAAAACATCAAATGAAACATCAAATGTTGGGTTTTTCCGAAAAAATATTTTTGCCATTCCTTTTGTTATCTCCCTTTCATTTTTAAAAAAACCTTATTCATAAAATAAAAAAGTAAAATAAAATATCAAAAAACGCAAAATGAAAAAAAATTTGTCCTTTGTTATCTCCCTTTCATTTTTTTATATACATAATAAAAAAAATTTCTAATTCTATGTCACTTTTCGTAAAGAATGTGAGACTCTTTATTCATAAAATAAAAAATTAAATAGAAACGTCAAATGAAACATCAAATGTTGGGTTTTTCCGAATTTTTTTTTTTGCCATTCCTTTTGTTATCTCCCTTTCATTTTTTTATATAAAAAAATGAGTTTCTAATTCTACGTCACTTTTCCTAAAGAATGTGAGGCTCTTTATTCATAAAATAAAAAAGTAAAATAGAAACATAAAATGAAGAGTTAAATGTTGGGTTTTTCCAAAAAAAAATTGCCGTTCCTTTTGTTATCTCCCTTTCGTTTTTTTATCTAAAACAAATGCGTTTCTAATTCTACGTCACTTTTCATAAAGAATGTGTGGCTCTTTATTCATAAAATAAAAAAATTAAAATAGAAACATCAAATGAAACATCAAATGTTGGGTTTTTCCAAAAAAAAATTTGCTGTTCTTTTGTTATCTACCTTTCGTTTTTTTTATATAAAAAAAAAACATTTCTAATTCTATGTCACTTTTCGTAATGAATGTGAGGCTCTTTATTCATAAAATAAAAAAGTTAAATAGAAACCTCAATTAAAACATCAAGTGTTGGGTTTTTCCGAATTTTTTTTTCCTGTTCTTTTTTATGTTCCTTTTGTATTTTTATAGAAAAAAAATGTGTTTCTAATTGTAATTTTTTTTTCTTGTTCTCTTTTCATGTCCCTTTATATATATATAAACGCATTCTAGTTCTATGCTATGTTTTGTAAAGAATTTGAGGCTCATGAAATAAAAAAGTTAAATAGAAACATCAAAACTTCAGAGTCTAATAAATATCCCCTCAAAACATCATTGGATTACGTATGAAAGGGGGTTCTTTATTTGAGGCATTTCCTAAAACACTCGTGCTACGGTGAAAAACTGGGTTTGAAGAAAAACTATAGCCACTTCACGTATCTATTTAGATTGACCAATTTTCAACTCATGCTCCATCAATAAACCTAATACAACGAAAAGAGCAATTACAAGCCGGAATCACGAATTCAAAAAAAAAACACGTGAATCATATCTAGCTGATAGATTTACAACTGGGTAATGAGAATTATCATCTCCCGAACCATAAACCATATCTTTAAGCCATAAGATATAAACCAAACAAACAATGACGCCATAAGCCACCTCCTAATGAGGATTCCTCCCGACTATTTATGCTACGATCATGCATTGTCGATGCCCTCCGAATTGTTGAATTCATTTATCCCAGGTTGTTGCGAAGAGTTTGATGACCCCTACAAAAGGAATAACAAATATATTTACATTGTACTACACAACATGGCTAGATAAACATTGTCTCCAATAATCGCACATTCACGAAAGGCAAATAGTACTGACTCGAAATGGTTCCATGAGATCCGTTATTGTACTCCAACATCTATCAACGACAAACCATTTCCAATAAATAACACAATATAAAAAAATTACTAGCATCCTTTGGGATGTAAATTATTTTCTATAATAACACCCGACTAGTGAATGGGGAGAGTCCATTCATAATCCCAATGGAATGATGTATGGTGATTGCATCTCGCATAAAATAAATGACTCCGTTAGTATAATGTAACTAAATGCTTCTATGGATCCATTATGTTGCTTTCAACTATTACATACCCGACTAGTGAATGGGGAAAATCCATTGACAATCCCCGTGGCATCATGTATGGTAGTTGCATCTATACTTAAAAAAAACCAAATTAGCCAAATGTAAATACAAAGGGGAGACTAAGAGCAACGCACCTGATTATGAAAATTTGGATCTATTATAGGACGACCAATGTTGCTAGGATAAAAGGCACTATGGATCCGATTTGAATGCGTTGAATAACGAGGGACATAAGTTTGATCATGTGTTGCTTGGCCAACCAGCTCTACATTATAAAGTATTAAATATGTTAATTGATATAAAGAAGCATAAGAGAAAAATTTAACTAGTCATATTAACTTGAACAATAAGTCACTCACCTCGACTTTCCGTTCGCATTAAGGGCATTCCTTTCTTAGATTTTTTCTTTTTTTTTTCTCACTTGAGCTTTTAAGCCTTCCATAACTAATTCCCTTTCCTTTCCTTCGAAGGGGGTCCAACACCACAATGTCCCACAAAGAAACCTCATTATCATCATCACTAGCATTCTCGGTCACAACCAAACTTGACTTGTATAATGAAATGTCGGTCTTCCCTTTTTTAAGGCTTTTCTCACTATGCTCATAGTATTTCCATCTTCGGCTCCCAAACTCATCAATTCAAAAGATTCTTGCATTAATGTGGAAAATCGATTCAACTTAGATGGACTCGTTGACATTTGAGAAGACTCATTAGTCACATTCCCTTGTTTGGCATCCTTAGTCCATCTTTTTAAAATATAGGAAGATGAAATGCCCGTAACCGATATGTTCCCAATCAACACACGCAAGGCATGGTGGCATAACCACCCCTTTGATTCAAATAATTTGCATTCATAAGAGACTAAAAAGTCTCGTAGCATCAAATCGGACAACATGTTCACGTTGAATGCCCTTACACCGCAAAGTATATATCTCAACCGATCCATCGAGTGTGGTACTTGAAATCCGCTCGGAGATACTTTGCAACATTTCTTCATTAAACCTTTTGAATATGGTAGGAGTATATAAAGAGGCGGCATGTGTCAAAATCTCATTGTTCAAAATCTACATTTTGGGCTTCCCACGAGAACTATAATCATCTTGACTTTCAATTTCTCACATGTGCTTCAATTGTTCTTCATAGTGGTGAACAAATTCTACAAGGGTTAACGTCTTGGTCGACATTCGTTGGAAGACATTATTGGTGGTCTCGCTCCTTTGACTTGATCTTATACCACATGTAAAAATATCAAGACCAAAAGTTTAACTCCATTTATGTCTAAGATCGTATAATCTTTGAAGCCAAGTGTTGTTCTTAGTTTTCCACTTCTCTTCCATTTCACTCCAAGTAGATTCAAATTCATCCTTTGATCTGCATCTATACATAAGCGGAAAGAAATATCTATCCTTAAACTCCGGCTTGTGGTAAAGTTGTGGAATGTTTTGATTGGCATTTTTCCCAATGTGCCAAGTGCATAAACGGTGTTGCGTATTCGGAAATACCGTTCTAATGGCTTTTGCCATTACTTGGTCTTGGTCAATGAAGATGATTTTTGGAGCCTTATTACCCATAGATTCCAAAAATACCTTAAACAACCAAATAAATGAATCAACAGTCTCATACAACAAAAAATCGCAGCCAAAAAGAGTATTCTTCCAATGGTGATTATCCCAACAAAAGGTCCACATATCATGTTATATTTGTTGGTGCGATACGTAGTATCAAATACCAACACATCACCAAAATAGTCGTAATCAAATTTCGACAAGCTATCTCTCCAAAATAGATTTGTCAACCTACCCTCTTGATCTATTTGAACAGCTTAGAAAAACATCGGGTTTTGCATTTGGATGCAATGAAAATGATTTAGTAGACTTTGACAATCCCCCCCCCCACTTATAACATTGGATCTTTCCGCCCGCAAGAGATTTTGAGCATCACGTAAGATGTAACGTAAGTTTTGGCTTCCTCCCGCTCTATTTGCTAAGAACTTAAATGAGGAAGTCCCCCCAATGCCGGGTTTCGCCATATCGGCTAAGACGACCTTGTTGCTATTAGGTAGCATTCTTCCACATCTTATCGAATGCTTTTTCCCTTCGGGTTTAAGTGCATGATTATGCTCAAAACACACTCTATAACTTCATACACACCATCATCCACCTTAAATTTGAAATGAGCAAGACAGTCGCATCTAACTTCAAACCTATCATATTTCCTTTCTTTATCGGATACACCGGCAAAACGCCCCTCACGATTACACACAAACATCCGTCGAGTTATTTCTCCTTTAACATTTCTAACCACCTTATCCTTCCTCACTCTAAATCCTTTGCCAATTGCATAAGCCACATAATCATTATATGCTTCAACTTCATTTGGAAAAATCATACCTACTACAGGTTCAAAACTTTTCTCCAAATCACGCATTACATGTGCAAGATGGAAAGTTTCATTTGCAATGAAAAGAACAAAAAGTATTTAACATAATGCTTTTAGAAGAAAAATAACATCTCATCCATTATTTAAGAGAGAAAAATATGTCACTCATAGTATGAGTGATGAATTACCTCTGATTCAGCCATTGGATAACTTTGCATGTGCAAAGTAATTGTTGCGACGACTTTAAATAAAACAACAATCTCGGAAAACCAGGTTCAATGCAGCAAAAATCACAATGAATGGATGCTCTCGCGACTTCCTCGATTAAATTTTGGAATCTTCATGTCCATTGCGAAACATATTTAAGTGAGGAGGGAACCAAAAAATTATAGACGAAAATAAGATTATGAAATTGAAGTTTTTCACCTTTACAACAAGTCTTGTAATAGCTAAAGTACTCTTCTTCTATGTGAAATCAACACTATGATTACTAAAAGTAGCTCAACAATTGACTTCAACAATTTTTGTTTCCCCATTACTAAATTCAAACTAACATATGATGAGTTTGATCTAATAAAAACATAGAAATGCATGAACTAACTCACAATTTTGCCCTTGTCGGTGTGTCGGATTTCATATGTGACTTTTCATCTCCATTTGGTGCTTGTGAGCGCTGTACGTACAATTTAGTTCTCAATCACAAAACGTAGTAACAAATCATTCTTTTGAATAATTAAGATGGTATTACACCATGAAGTCTTACTAGGGAACTCAAAAATTCGCGATGATCCTTTCGAGTTCCAACACATAATCTGTCAAAACCGGTATCCAACACCATGTCCTAATTTATGTAAACATATTCAAGTACAACCAAATTGAAAAGTGATGCAATGATTTGGCTCGGTAGCTCTGTCATTCATCACTTGCTTCTAATCATCACTTTGGTGAACAAGGACCTCAAAAATCAAAGATTGTGATGACATCAACCCTATCATCTATTCGGCAAGTATGGCACTTTACCCTTATTGATAAGCTTCCAAAGGGTAGCCTTAGTTTCCTCCAAGATTTCGACCAATATCCTCTGTATATTAAACTGCACAAAAAGAACTACATAAATTTATTGTCAAAGGACCACGATCCGGCGATATGTAGAGAGCAAAATCACGTCATTACATGATGCAAATACCTATGTACCTTGTCCGGAGTAGATATCATTTCCCTTGTTATCTATTGATATAAGAACAACATCGTCCCGATTCGGGAAGCCGGTCTAAGCCACAACCCACGCCCCTGTAACGAGCTTCACAAAACGGATGAGGGACTTCACCGTCGCCTCTTCGTCCGTCGCCAGCAGCACCACAAGAACTTCCTCGCTAACGTTGGCAAAAATTGTGTCATTGTCGCCGCCGCAAACTCGAACTAGGGAGCTGGTCCGAAGCCACAACCCATACCGTGTCGTTGCCGCTCCACTTTGCCGTGAGCATCGGCTCTTGGTCCGTCGACGGAGCACCGCAAGAGGTTCGTCGCGAACATCGGCAACAATGGTGTTCGTTTGCTCTCCGCGTGGGTTGTGGTTGGACCTTGAGAGAGAGAAAATATTAGGGCAAAAATGGCGTTTGTCTGCCCTGGTACCTTTTGTTGGACTTTAAGAGAGAGAGAGAGAAAGAGAGTTTAGAGCAAATTTTTATTGCGGATGGGATGGGCGTGTAGAGGAAGAGAAGAGGCAGAGAGAGAAAAAGAAAAAAAGGGGGGGAAGCAGTTGGCGTTAACGGGAGTAAACGAAGACGGCAAGAGTTTGGGCATTTCAAAATTTTCTGTGCGTGGGGCCGGATCGCTACGTGGCGAGCGCTGAATGGTGCTACTCGGAGATGTGCTGGCACTCTAGTCGCACCTAATATTTTCTCGTCGCCGATGCCATCCCCACTCTCTCTCATGCCGACATCACATTTCCCCTTTCCTAAGTTTTACCTTTTTTACTTTTCTTCTTTCTCTCCTCTCAATCGTGCGAACACCAGCCCCCTAGACTTCATCTTCGTTCTTCCTTTTTCTTCAGTTTTCTTTTCTAGTTTTGTTTTGGTCGGCACTCACTCTGCCCAACCACTACACGTCCTCCATCCTTCGCTCACCCGCACCGTCGCACCACCATCACCTCGACCACCCCCCCCCCTGCGCGTTGCAACGCGACTCAATGTCACGCTACCAACCCGGTCGAGCCCTCTCTCGACCCCGACGCCCGGCCATCGTGAGCCACCTAGCCCCGACGCCTCTATTCCGCCACCGCATCGCCCCTCAACCCATTGCCACCAACCACCTCAGCCCCACTGTCCTATGATCCGTGCCCTACCCGAGACCCGACGGACCCGAGACCACCTCACTTCTAGATCTTCCATCTCCTCTCGCACCACCTTCACCGCATCCCAATCGTCGTCACCAGCCACCACAGCCAGCTCCATTGCGATTCTCGTTAAACCCCTAGCCCGACGAGACCCGAGATCCATGGCCGGTCCGTGACCCCGTCTTTTGTTCAGCTAACCTTGTACCCGAGCCCTCCGCTCACGCCACATCACCCAACACCCCCATCTCTACCCACGACTACCGACGACACCATCACCTCTTTCACCACCACCGCCGCCACTCGGTCCAACCAATCGAAGCTCCACGGGACCGTGAACAGTAACCCGTGAACCCGAACCATCCGACCAGTTCCGTGAGACCCGAACCGCAGTGAAACCGCGCCGACTCTTGAACTTGACCCGCGTTTTCCATCGATCGCCGTGGAATTGAACTCTGGGCCGTATCCATGAACCTTAGTCGTTGTCGTCGCGCCCAACTCGACATCGAACATCGAAGTCGTGAGTTGACCCTTAAATTCTAATTACTTAGTTAAGCTGCGTTTGCGGATTAGAATAATTATTATAAATTGTTGATCGTATTACATAATGGCTACCGGATATTTTTTATTTAAATTGTAATAGGACTATTTACCCGAAGTTGAGTCGGTTGAATATTGAGGTGACAATTAATCGATGCCTGGATTAATAGACCGAGATGGATTATTTAACTAAAGTCGGGTTAATCAATTAAGCTATATTTAATTATTTATAGTTGAGATTTATTAATTGCTAATTAAATTAATTAATTAGAGCCGCAATAATTAATGAATTGTTAATTAATTATTGGATTATTATTATGGGCTAACCTGTCGATAACCGCTGAGTGTCATGATGGATGTGAATTTAATGATTGATTGCTCTATTTATAGATGCAAAGTCTAGTAGAAAATTGTGACTATGTGACCACTGTGTGGACTAAATATGGCCTTGAGCCAAGTTTGAGCACGACCGTGCGCGCGTGCATTGGGGTTAAATGCAAAATTATAAATTGGTTGTTTGCGTATTGTACTTGTGTGGTCACATGATGGATATCGTCCCCTAAGGTACGTGAGAACGAAGCCGACACCCCCAGGTACGAGGGTTCGAGCTTGGTAAGTTCGTGCCGAGGGTACTTGGAACCACACGACTTATCAGATGCCGGGTCGCGACTTGGGACGGACCGACGCTCCTTATAGGAATGCCTAACCGTTAATCCATACCGAGGGTAGTTGGAACCACATGGCTTGTTGGTTTCCGTTGCCGGAGAAAAAGAACAATGCCCGGTCCTACTAGAAGAGCATGGTTTTGCTAAGACCGGGAACGATTGTTAATAACTGGAATATGTGTGGTGCATTGTGCATGTAATTTGTGATGAATGTTCTAGTTATGTGCCTTGATTATACGTAATTGATTGCATGCCATTTATGAACTATCAAATGTATGGACCACGGTAGGGTAAGTTTGAATGTGTTTGATGGTTGACTATTAGTTTTGGATCCGACCCTATGATAAGTAAAGTGTTATGAGGATCGCATGCTATTGATTTGCCATCGACATTATCTTGCTTGTATAGGATTCCTTGAATGAGTCAATGTTATGCTTGGACCTAGGCGTTGACTCATGGAGATTTTATTTCTCACCCTATTATTGTTGAATATTTTCATATCCATGATGCCACCGTACATCCAAGTAAGGTTTGAAGTCCCCGTAGATTAGTCTTTTGATGTCATATAGCATCATATTCCCGGATCGTAACGTATATGGGAGCACCATGTGACGACTATTTACGTCCATGAGGGACTAGACTTTTTGGTTCCTCATATTTTCAAGGCTTGGTTTATCCGTCATGGTGACCTCTTATACGGGCCTATCCAAAGGTTTGATGGACCTCTTATTGCGACCCTAGGGTTGAGGCGTGGGACCCGATGAACATTGACACCCTTGATGGGCAAGTTGAGGACCTTAACCATGACTCGAACGAGGACCCAAGAACCCTTGACTATTTCCCAGGATGTGAGCTACGGGCGAACCTTTTGTTGGAGATCTTTTTGTTATGGTTTGAGAGGGTGAGGATGGGCCCTCTAGTTAGAGTAGATATGCATTAACCCCGTTGAACCCCATATCTCTTTTATGGTCAAGTGGAACCACCCTAGAGAGTGGACTTGTATATACTTAGTAGTCTCCATGGGTTAAGAAGTATCTAATAATGAAAGTAGTAGTTTTTTGATGAATTGTTTGGTGTGACAAATTCGATTTTTCCCGCTTTGCTATCCCTATTGATTTATGTATTTGTTTGGGAGTTGCAAGTTCCGCATGCGATTAATAATAAGATAAAATTTATGGGTCGATGACGTGCCTAGGATGTCGTTCTTTTGACCTAAGGCTTTTTGGTAGGGTTGTTGCGGGCTCGGGGGATTAGGGCGTGACAACCCCGCCCAAGGTGGTAT
Organism: Rhodamnia rubescens; assembly: GCA_021437795.1. NCBI lineage: Eukaryota > Viridiplantae > Streptophyta > Magnoliopsida > Myrtales > Myrtaceae > Rhodamnia > Rhodamnia rubescens. The sequence continues at coordinate 647,067 of JAILYA010000078.1, read as the reverse complement.
CAAAGCAAGGTCGCCTTGATCCATCTAGTCATGGCTTGGAGTAATAAGGAGCATTGGGTTTTCGGGATAGTTAGTAGGATTGAAATCCTAAGCATGTGTTTGTTTCTTAAGGTTTTAAGGTTGTATGCCCAAGTTCTTATTACGTGTTGCTTGGTGTGAACGGAGCTCCGTAACCGACTTGTAAGATGAGCAACCATAATCCCGAGTTCCTAAAGGAGAAGCGAGCTCAAGCGAAACCTAGAGTGGACGGGATCCTAGAAGCATTGGAAGCTTTAGGTGATATTGTTGGGCGATAAGTGATGAATCAAGCTGCTGCTTGCCGCCGCTCCACCTAAAGTTCCATTAGCTAGTAATGGGAATGGAGGCCAACAAATACAAAGGTTGGTGGAGTAGTTCCCGAAGCTTAAGCAGCCAAAGTTTTTTGGAGTTAGCGATCCCAAGGCTGCCACTCATTGGATTAAGGAACTAGAGAAATCATTTGCACTACTTGAGGTGCAATGAGGAGGACAAGGTGACATTGGTAGTTTATAAGTTGCAAGGGAATGCCAGCACTTGGTGGCAAGCCACGCAAGATAGAATCTTCCCCGAGGGTATGGTCCTGTGTGGGATGCCTTTATGGAAGCGTTTAATAACAAATACTTCTCTAAGTGTGCCCGAGAGCGAGAAAATGGAAGAGTTCATGCGCTTGCGCCGGAACCGGATGTCCGTAGACTAATATGAGACCAAGTTTTCTAAACTATTTATGTTTGCGCCTAGAATTATGGAAGACCCTATGGACAAGGCAAGAAGGTTTATGGATAGGAGGGCCTACTGACCGAGGTAAGCCAATCCGAAACTACATTCTGCCGCTACATTACAACCTTGTATGTGGAAGAGGGACTAGATCATTAGGTCCATCACCGATATGTAGCGTGGTATGTATTACTTGGTAAAGATCTCATTAGCCCGATAAGAGAGTTCAATGGACCTCCGGAGTTTCAATGGTGGCGGGTGGCCGCATGATATGTAAAGGAGCAATGGAGGGACACAAGTTTTTGGATAAAAGATGGAGGAAGGGAAGACTTTTAATGGGCAATTTTTGAGTACCAACGCCACTAGAGGAGTTAGGCGTAGACTTGCCCATACCGATGTTAGATACATATAGAAGCATATACTAAAATAAGCAATGTAAATGAAATATGTAGTAAGAAGCGATAGGCTTGCATCACATACATTAACACATATATGCTTGCCTTGTGTGTTTTCCTTGTCACCACAATCATGGGGTATTTCATATTTAAATTCTCGCTTCGCATGATTTGAAATATCCAATAAAAATTTAAGGGATGAGTTGAGGTTGACGTGCACGGGACATCATTGAACCTCACCCGTCGATGCCTAGGCCTCGCGGCCGTAACCGACTCGGCCCCGAGGTTACACCGAGTCAAACGCACACGAAGGTCATTGCGTTTTGAGTGCAACGTTGGGGTCGGGTCGGGTCGGGTCGGGGGTGTCACAATTTGGTATCGGAGCGGGGTTTATGCCTAGAGTGATAAGGTGCGTTGGAGTTACGGGTTTATAAGATAGGAAAACACTACATACATGTGATTGCTAGTTTTAATCTTTAATGTTATTGTTTTGAATTGATATTAACTTTGGTGATAATTGTATAGCACTTTACCCGAATTAGCTTTTTGATTATAGAATAAGATGGGTACTCGAGGAAGACCACCGGGACAAGACCCCCGACTGGATGGAATTCTCAGGCTTTAACTCAAATTTGCAACCTCATAGGGCGTAAGCACAACAACGAGCGACTAATGCCTACGGTAATGCTTGGACGTCCGGAAATGGGATTAGTCGGGGTGAACGTCATATACGGGGCTTAATTGAGCAATTTCTAAAGTTGAGACCTTCCAAATTTGTTGGTACTGGAAATCCCAACAAGGCGGAGTTGTGGATTGATGAATTGGAAAAGATATTTTCATTTCTAGAATGTTCGAAAGTTGATCGTGTAACACTAATAGAATATCAATTACAAGATAACGCAAATTATTGGTGGAAGGCTACCAAGGGAACAGTCTTTTCCGTCGGGTACAGAGATAACTTGGAATGCCTTTACTAAAGCTTTCTACGATAAATATTTTTCAAAAAGTGTTTGTGATAAGAAAATGATGGAATTCATGCAATTGCAACAGAATGATATGACAATGAGACCATTATATGGCTCGATTTACGGAGTTGTCAAGATACGCTCCTAGACTAGTGGAGGAGCCAGTGGCAAAACGAAACGATTCCAAAAAAGGTTGCATCCTAGCATTACGAAACAAGTCGTGCCATTAAATCTGCGAGATTACAACGAGCTATATGCTCGAGCGCAAATGATAGAAAAGTGTATGATGGAGCATGTGACATCTACCTCAAACTCGGAGCGCGTACCTCTACAAACTATAAATCGCAACAAGAGGTATAGGGAAAACAATGCCTATTTTCAAATAAAAAGAGGAAAGGATGAACGGTGAGATGTGCCGTTATTGTGGAAGGCAACACGATAACGCGCCTTTCGGGATACGGATAGGGGCATGTTTTTGATGTGGACAACAAGGTCATTTAATGAGAGATTGTCCGCAACAAAGAAGCAAAGACAAACAAGGCCACGGCCGCAACAAGCAACACTATAAGGAACCACTCAACGGCCACCGAGTTCAAGGGCGGATTTATGTTGTTACGCAAGAAGATGCTTGAGAATTCTAAGACCGTTCTCATAGGTACGGTCTCTATTAATAACTCTGCTGCCCATGCCCTATTTGATATTGGTGCCATCCACACTTTTATATCCAAGCAATTTATGAATATGGTTGGGTTAGAAGCTAGACCGCTTAAGGTAGTCTTAAAAGTCTCCACACCACTAAAGAAGGAGATGTTGACCACTTTAGAGTGTAAGGAATGTAGAATTGACATAGGCAGTCAATAAGGAAAAATAGACTCGATCGTATTAGACATGTATAACTTTGACGTCATAATTAGGATGGATTGGCTCCAACAACAACGAGCCAAGATGGATTGCTATCATAAGGTGATCTATTTTAATCCCCTAGAATCCTCGGGTTTATGAGTTCATCTTAAATGGAGGGAAATGTTTGACACTCATAATTTCGGCAATTGAGGCCGCTAAACTCCTTAGTGATGATTGTTAAGGGTATATAGCGACAGTAGAGGACAAGTCACAAGGAGAACCTAAATTAGAGGATATTCCAGTTGTACAAGAATTTCCGGATGTATTCCCAAAGGAATTGCCTAGACTACCTTCGGAAAGAGAGATTGAATTTACTATTGAACTAGCTCCGGATACTAAACCAATTTCTAAAGCCCCTTATAGGATGACCCCATCGAGTTAAAGGAGTTAAAAGTGCAATTGCAATAATTGCTTGATAAAGGTTTTATTCAACCAAGTACATTGCTATGGGGTGCGCCGGTATTATTTGTGAAAAAGAAAGACGGGTCGTTACGTCTTTGCATCGATTACCGGCAATTAAATCAAGTTACTATCAAGAACAAGTATCATTTACCAAAGATTAATGATCTATTTGATCAGCTACATGGGGCCTTAGTATTTTCTAAAATTGATTTAAGATCGGTGGTACCATCAGCTGGGAATTAAGACGGAGGATATTTCGAAACGGCCTTTAGGACTCGTTACAGCCATTATGAGTTTACGGTGATGCCATTTGGATTGACAAATGCGCCGGCAACTTTTATAGATTTAATGATATCGGGTATTTAAGGCATTCCTCAATCATTTCATTATTGTATTCATAGACGATATATTAGTATACTCGAAGAGCAAGGAGGAACATGTGCGGCGGTTGAGAATAGCCTTGCAAATGCTTTGAGAAGACAAGCTCTTCGCTAAGTTCAACAATTGTGAATTTTGGCTGAGTCGCGTGATATTTCTAGGCCACGTGGTATCGGGCGAAGGTATATCGATTGATTCGACTAAAGTGGAGGCGGTAGTAAATTAGCCAAGGCCAATGACGAGTTATGGAAGTCCGCGATTTCTTGGGGTTAGCGAGATACTACCGAAGATTCGTGGAAAAAGTTTCTAGTATTGCTGCCCTCTTAACACGATTAATGAAGAAGGATGTTAAGTTCAAGTGGATAGAGAGATGCGAACGAGTTTCCAAGAACTCAAATGGAAATTGACAATCGCGCCTGTTCGACAATATCCTCGGGAACGAGAGGATTTGTTATTTATAGCGATAATTTGCATAAAGGACTAGGCTGTGTTTTAATGTAACATGGCCGAGTAGTGGCCTATGCATCAAGACAGCTCAAGCCATATGAGCTTTACTACCCAGTTCATGATTTGGAAGTTGCTACCATTATTTTTGCCCTAAAGATTTGGAGATACTATCCGTATGGGGAGAAATTTGAAATATATACCGATCATCAAAGCCTCAAATATTTATTCTCCTAGAAAGAATTAAACATGCGACGGCGGCGATGGATGGAGTTGCTTAAAGATTATGACTTGTGAAATTATTTATCGTTCTAGAAGGGCAAATAAAATCGCCGATGCTCTCGATCGCAAGTTTGCTATTGCAACATTGATAGTTAAAGAATGGACATTACTTGCTGAAGCTCGAGACTCGAAATTCAAGTTCGAAGAAGAGAACTTATGTAGGTTGTTTGCCACGTTATGGATCAAATCAAATTTACAGTAAAGAATCAAATCCTTGCAATTATCGGAGTGAAGAATTGGTAAAGACTCGGAAAAGAGTCGAAGAAGGAAAAGAGCCCGAATTCCAGTGTAATCGAAGATGGCATCCTTTATGTTTTCGAGGGTGGCCGTGCGTACCTAACAAGGATAAACTTAAGGAGGAGGTTTTTTCATAAGCACATCGTAGCCACTATAATATCCACCCGGGAAGTACTAAAATGTTTCGAAATCTCCGACAACATTATTGGTAGAGTAGAATGAAGACGGATATCGCAATGCTTGATGTGTCAACAAGTAAAAGCACAAGACTCGTAAATCGGAAGGATTATTATAGCCACTTGAAATACCATAGTGGAAATGGAACCATGTTACGATGGATTTTATCTTAGGATTGACGAGAACGCGAGAGGAAATGATTTAATGTGGGTAATAGTTGATTAATTGATAAAGTTAGCTCATTTCTTGCCAATATGAAAGAACTATTCACTAGAGAAATATGCAGATTTGTATGTCAAGCGGATAATCTATTTACATGGAATTGCGGTTATGATCGCGTCAAATCATGATCCTCGATTTACCGCTACTTTTTGGCGAGTCTTGAGAGCGATTGGGAACCAAGCTCTAGTTTAGTACAGCGTATCATCCACAAAGTGACGATAGTCGAAAGGATTATTCGGACGTTGGAAGATATGTTACGAAGCATGCATCCTAGATTTCAAAGGAAATTAGGACGAACATCTTCATCTCGGTAGAATTTGCCTATAACAACGTTACCGGACAAAGCATAGGAATGACTCCCTTTGAGGCATTATATGGAAAGCCTTGCGAGAACTCCGGTCTATTGGGATGAAGTTGGGGAAAAGAAACTCACATCCAAATTAGTACAAATTACTACATAAGTTATACGAGACCAAAGCCAACGAAAAAGTTATGCCGATAGACAACGTAAACCATTAGAATTTCAGGTAGGCGATCATGTGTTCCTTAAGGTGTCGCCTATGAAAGGCGTATCGCACTTTGGAATGAAAGGTAAATTGAGCCCGAAGTACGTAGGATCATTTGAGATCCTATAAAGGATCGGGGAATTGGCATACCGATTGGCGTTGGTGCCACAACTTGCTAATGTGCATGACGTGTTTCAAGTCTCAATGTTAAGAAAGTATGAGCCCGATCCAACACACATGCTTGATTATAAAATGATTGAAATAGATGATAGAATTGGATATGTTGAAAAATCGGTGTGGATCTTGGATAGAAAGGAGCAAGTCTTAAGAAACAAGACCATTCCCCGGTAAAAGTCCTATTGCGGTACCACGAAATAGAATAGGCAACATGGAAAAATGAAGATATGATGAGACGAGAATACCACATTTATTCTAGTAACCAAGTATGTTGTAAATTTCAAGGATGAAATTTTATAAGGGGGAGAATTGTGACACCCTAGATTTTAGGGTCCATCCGAGTATCGATAACGGACAAGTCACGGTTGGAACCGCGGATGATCGGGAGTAGAGATAGTTCACCAATCGTGGAAATATGTCTACGAGCGAGTCATAATCGATTCCAGCGTTCGGACATGCAATGTCTACAAGCGACCATGCCTTAGTATCATCTAATTACATATTCGGTTAGGGCGCCAACGATGCGGTATCCTTCGACCAAGCATAGGGCGGCTATAGACATGATATGGATTAGCTTTGTTTAGATATGCATTGGTTACGAATCAACCCAGGATTGACTCGTGCGTTGATCGTGAGCATGTTGTCGACATGCAAACAACTTGATCATGGATTCATCTAAGATTGAATTTCACTAGAGCCTTGTATCCAAACGCGCCGCCCATCGTGGATTGATCACCCTCGGCGTGCAATATGTCGTATAAGGATTACGGACTAAAGTAAGCCAATCCTACATCAATTGAAAGTTGGTCATGAAAGGTTACCTCAATTGTGTTCGATTAAACATTTGGTTTAGAAATTGGTCATTCTAATCCTAAACCGAACTAGACATGGAAATGCTCAACCCCGACGGCAACGAAACCCGTCAAAGACACGCCGGACTACATGCCCGGCCATGTCACTTAGCGCCTCCGACCGGCCCGGCGGTGTACCAGCCACGCCTCCGTCAAGGCTCGGTTGGTAATTGGCCATGATTGGAGGTTGAAGAACTCGATTCGGCCCTTGATTCCAATAGCACTTATGACTCGACTAAATTGCACAAGATTTTCCCATCTAATGACAAGTTGCACCTAGGATTTTCTACACTTCAACGACACGAACTTCGGAAAATATTACACTAACGATTACCAAAATCTTTGACCAAGTTAAAGGAAATCTTTTGTCATCATTAGAAAATATTTGATCGAGTCAAATAAATCTTTTATAATGATTACAAGATCTTTGAAAAGTCAAAACAAAATCCTCTCGCAATGATGACAAAATCTTTGAATAGTCAAATCGAAATCTTCTATAATCATTACCAAATCTTTCGTAATAATTAGAAAATCTTTTACTAGTCAAACGTAATCTTTTGCAATGATTACGAATCTTTAAAAAGTCAAATGTAATGATTAACGTAATCTTTGAAAAGTAAAAAAGATCTTTTGTAATCATTACTGCAATCTTTGACCGGTCAAACAAAATCTTTTATAATAATTACGTGATCTTTGAAGAGTCAAACACAAATTCCTAGGAAGATTTTGTAATCATTACTCAATCTTTGAAAAGTCAAACATGAGTTTTTAAAAAGATTACGAGAATCTTTGATTAATCATTACCATATTTCTAAAAATGCCCAAATTACCTTTAGTAATATTTTAATAACTTTTAGAGAAGGATTAGTGAGACAATTAGTTCTATCACTCGCAAGATTAACTCGCAAATTGATTATGATTAGTAATAATCAATTACAACCATTCCGCCGACCCTTAAGCATAGAAGGCACCAATGGCACCAATCCTTAAGCTATTAGCCTTATTTCAAACCAAGATCATTAGAAAAACCCTAATTGACATTAGAAAATGAAAATAAATAAATAAAATAAAATAATTGAGAATCATAAAGAATGGGACACCTCAAATAGGTGTGTGGCACAAGGGAGAGTCCCACATTTTCAATTAGACAAATGTCGCCCACCTAGGAATACCGGTTCATTATAATAGCAAGGTGGACTAGTTAATAAAGAGCAATATGAACCAATGATAAATTACCTCATAAACTATAGAATTATGTGGCGATCTAATAACAACAAGACAAAGACAAGTGGAAAATACAATTAAGAAAATAAAAGAATCTTTGATTAATCATTACCATATTTCTAAAAATGCCCAAATTGCCTTTAGTAATATTTTAATAACTTTTAGAGAAGGATTAGTGAGAAAATTAGTTACGTCACTCGCAAGATTAATTGCAAATTGATTATGATTAGTAATAATCAATTACAACCATTCTCGCCGACCTTTAAGCATAGAAGGCACCAATGGCACCAATCCTTAAGCTATTAGCCTTATTTCAAACCAAGATCATTAAAAAACCTAATTGAGATTAGAAAATGAAAATAAATAAATAAAATAAAATAATTGAGAATCATAAAGAAAGGGACACCTCAAATAGGTGTGTGGCACAAGGGAGAGTCCCACATTTTCAATTAGACAAATGTCACCCACCTAGGAATACAGGTTCATTATAATAGCAAGGTAGATTAGTTAATAAAGAGCAATATGAACCAATGATAAATTGCCTCATAAACTATAGAATTATGTGGCGATCTAATAACAACAAGACAAAGACAAGTGGAAAATACAATTAAGAAAATAAAATAAATTTTTTTAGGATAAAGAGACCTAGGATTAGACATGGCCACGGGCTGAACCATTCGTGGCCATGCTTGAACAAGAACCGGCCCTTGAAGGGGCAATCCCGGTTCTAGTTCCCAACCGCCGATTCCGGTTCTAAATTTTAAATTTAATTTAAAATAATAAATTATGAAAAAAATAATAAATTGTCAATTATAAATTATAATCAAATTGTACATTGTAATCAAATTTGGGGAGGAAAAAAAGAGGGAAGGGGCTTGAATTTAATGAATTATCATTAAGCGCCTACATATCTTCTTGGGGATAAAAGAATTAAAACTCATGAAGTTCTTTTACTTTTGATAACCTCAACTTACCTCATCGTCAATCGTCGCTACCCGTTGTGGCACCCATAGCGATGGTATCTCCACTATCACCATTGAAGAATTCGTCATATCGATCCAGGCTCTTGTTGTCGAAATTTAGCCTTTGTCCAATCATAAACATAAGCTTGAGCCTCCACAACATCCGGATTTAATCTTGAACGACGATCGTCCAAAATTAATCTTCCAACGCTAAATGCTTGTTCAACCGTAACTATTGAAAAAGGGGTTGCGAGGACTGGGAATTTGGTTGAATGAGTCTTCCACCATTCCAGAATTTTGAAATCAGATCGTGTTCGAAATCATGGAACTAAAAAGCAATGGTTAAATAGTTTTCTAATTTGGAAATATTACCCGTTGCTCCTTTTTATCTTTTTGCCTAATAATGAGCAGATTATATCCTCTAATAAGTCTACTACTCTCCTCCCTTTATGAGGCACTAGGTTGAGAGGATCCACTATCATCTAAACAATATCTATTATAAAATTCATTATACAATGCTACTATAGCGTCTTTAACATCTCATTGTATAGTTTGAATATCTACTATTTCATTCAAATATAAACAATCATAATATTAATCCTTCAAATAATCATAAGAGGAATGCGGGAATAATAATGCAGCCATTTTGCTTTCATCGCTATAATAGTCGGAGTTAATTGAGCATCTTTTTCATATTCGGAAAAAAACACCGGCAATATTAACACACTCTATTAAAAATAAATACGTAGTAGGATAATAAACACGAGATAAAGTATAAGTTGCATTGTTAAAAACTTTCAAAAAATCTAAAAAAAAATTGCAAACTACCCGATCTTGCGGGAGTAAACTATTTCGAAAACATTATTCGAAATAAATGCATATAATAAATATTTATAAGCAAAAGATTGATGAAGCAACTTGTAGGTAGAATTCCAAAGAGTCGGAACATTTTTTGGAAATCTTTTTTATTTTTGTGCATGTGCTTTACAAAATCTGCCCCATTCTTTCACAACTTGGGGACAACTCCATAAAAATTTAATTGTTCTCTTTATTGGGATGAGAAAAGCCTCAAGAGTTCATAAATCATCTTATACTCATAAATTTAAAACATGGAAAGCATATTTAATGTGAAAAAATTATCCACCAAAAGGGGTTTTACAAATATTTCTAACTCGAGAATGGAAATAGTATTTGATGCGGTATTATCAAAACCAACTAAAAAAACTTTATTAATCAAATTATATTCTTCTAAAACTTGCCTAATTATTCTATAAATTTTATTGGCCGTATGTCTTTCATCAAACACTCGAAATGTAAGTCCTCTTTTTTAATGTTCTAATCATCATCTCTCTAATGACATATGATACCCATATAAGAATGAATTTGTCAAGGATCACTCCAAATATCGCTACCTATATGCACACATCCATTGAAATCCATAAAAAAGTTTTGCAAAGCTTTTTTTTTTTTTTATAAACCCTAAAAATTTCGCATTTAAGAATAGTTCTCGAAACGAGGTTTTGTTTGCGGAGTACATGCAATGTTTATCAAAAAATTCAAACCAAAATTTTCACCAATAGTAAACGGTAATTGTTCAATGGCAACATATTGAGCTAATGTTTCTTTATAAACTTCATTACTGTAATGAAATAAAAGAGAAGTATTAGGATTGGCGTACCAGAAAAATTTGTTATTGATCGGTGTCGATCCTTGCTTTCATTGCATATTTTTGCTTCAGATACCGACGGTATGTTTCATAGCCGTCTCCTTTATTAAAATTGTATGATTTCGTATAATATTTATAGTTTATCTTATACTTGTTTCTCGCCTACATATACCTTATCGAAGTGTTGCCATAAGTTAGATGTACTTTCCTAGGTCTGCCGTTCCGGTTTCTTTGTTGTCGACGTTTCTTCGACCCTGGTGGGAGGATAAAGAGTTTTTTGCGTTAGAGACGTGCTCGTTGTTGGAAATATAGTTGATATTATCATCAGCGTCTACCCAATATGTGAACTCACAAAGATCATATTGATCATGAGGTTGAGGATAATCGGATTCCCCCATCCCCATCGGGCTCTTTCCCTTGTCACCAACTCTGCTTCCACTTGCCTTTTTTTTTTCGAGAATTGAGCGGAAAGTAGATTTAGAAAATTGGAAGATTTGAGATGGGATTGAGAAAAGTGAGTGGATTGAGAGAATTTGAGAGAATTGAGAGAAATTATGAGAAAAAATGTAAGGGGGATGGTATTTATAGAGAATTTAGGATAAATTGGTTAATAAAAAAAGGGGGGATAGGGGATTCGGCCGTTGCATTGGGAATTGGGGAAAAAACCCCTCTTTTTTTCGGCCTTATAGCGCCCAATGGCTATAAGGTGGTTTGAAACCAGCCCAGAACCATTCCGAATTCCTTTCTAATTGTAACCGGCCCGTGAAGGACTAGATCGGTTCAGATTTGGAATCGACAAGCCCAATTAACGGGCCGATTTTGAGCCGGTTTCGGGCCCAAATCAACCCATGGTCATGTCTACCCTAGGATCTTCTTGGTCTCATACCTACTCCACACGCCTCCCTCTCTCACTCTACTCTCCACTCTCTCTCTACCTCTCGGCCACTCTACTCACCACCACCACCATAATCGGCCGCCACCTCCACACGCCAACTTCGGCACCGAGCCAACACCACACACTCGCCAATGCCATCCGACACTGCTGGACTCTTGCTTAGCTCATTTTATAGTTCTTGCCAACAAGATATGTAAGTAAATTTCTAAACTTTTGTTTAAGCAAAGGCTAGAGTCAACTTATGTGCTTGCATGAGAAAATGGTTGTAGCTTGTGTGCTCTTTTCATGTCTTGCCGCTCATGGCGGTGAGCCTATAGTATATGACATGTTATGCCTCATTCATGGGCGAATATGTGCATCTCGACCATGAGATTCGGTATGGGACGAATCGATTGTAACGACGGAAGAATTTATTTGAGTCATGAATGGGTTGCCCTACGGGATGCCTCGGTATATTTGTAAGATGCACATCGAGATGCCACATTCATGAATGGACTAGTGGGCCTGCAAAGAGTGTGGGACGAATATGAAAAGTTGAGAATTGCATGCTTACCTACAATTGTTTATAGAACCGAAATGATGATGAAGTATTTCTTGCTGATTTATTTTTCAATTGCATGTCTCATGGGTTTTATATTAGCTAACTTCTTAATATTGGTTTAGATTTTTGCTTACTTGAGATGTAGATCTCCTTCCTTTAACTTTTCAGATTTGTAGGTGTTGCCGCTACTATCCCATCTCCTCGTTTTAGTTTGGTTATGTCCATAGAAATCACCCATACGGATATCGTAGATGTAGAGAACGACACTACCTTTCGCCACTACCTTACAATCTTGTATGTGGAAGAGGGACTAGATCATTGCGTCCCTCACCAAGATTAAGTGGTCCATGGTGAAGATCTCATTGGCCCGATAAGAGAGTTCGATGGACCTTCGAGTTTCAATGGTGGCGGGTGGCCAAATGATATGTAAAGGAGCATTGGAGGGACGCAAGTTTTTGGGTAAAAGATAGAGGAAGGAAAAATTTTAATTGGCAATTTTTTAGTACGCACGCCACTAGAGGAGTTAAGCGTAGCCTTGCCCATACCGATGTTAGATATATATATATGAGCATATACTAAAATAGGTAATGTAAATGAAATATGTAGTAAGAAGTGATAACCTTGTATCACATACATTAATACGTGTATGCTTGCAAGGTGTGTTTTCCTTGTCGCCATAATCGTAGGGTATTTGATAATTAAATTCTCGCTTTCGCATGATTTGAAATATCCTATAAAAATTTAAGGGACAAGTTGAGATTGACGTGCTTGAGATGTCATTGAACCTCACCCGCTAATGCTTAGGCCTCGTGGCTGTAACGGCTCCCGCCCCAGGGTGACATTAAGTCAAATGCACACGAAGGTCATTGTGTCTTTAGTGTAGCATTGGGGTCGGATCGGGGGTGTCACACAAACCGATAGGATATTCAATTCATCCATTCTAATTTACCTTAAATTGTAATGCGGACCAACTACCAATCACACAATTCGTGCAAGTGCAATCGACACCAAACTCAACAAGCAAGATAATTTAGTTTCGACCGCCTACTTTCTTAGGCCAAAACACAACTCATGCTTTGATACTTACATGCAATGTAAACCGACACCACAGCTTTGACAGTCCAAAACCCTCAAGACGCCACATTCTCGATTAATTCAATATTGGTATCAAAGTGAGTGTCGTACACAAATATTAACACTTACGTGTCCTTTTGCCATTGTTAAATGGCACAAATGAGGAGGATGCCCCTATATATACGTGAGGTTATCTAGTTACAACCGTTGATTGCCTTTCAGTCTAATAGTGGAGATTCAATCTCCCCAATTGCTATCAACGCCCATTTGATATAAGAAATATCTAGAAAAAAAAAAAATTCCTTCGCACCTAGTATTATATGAGAACCTTCATGAAAACCCTAGACCCTTAAGCTATGTTTGGTTGTCTAGAATTCTTATCATGATAGGATGGATGTGATATGTATATATATATATATATATATATATAAGAGAGAGAGAAAGAGAGAGAGAGAGAGTATATGATTATTCATCTTTGTGATTCTGAAAAATATTTAGTTTCGACTCTCTCGCCACTTTCATGAAGTTTCAATGTGAATCACGGAGTTATGGAGTAGAAGAAGTTTCAACTTTCTTACTGCTTTCGTAGAGACAAAAACTAGAGAGAATCTCTAGGAGAGCTTGTATTCTATTACTTAATTATTGGATGATACAAATAAGGGGATGGCATCCTATTTAAACATGAGGTCCTCTAGTTATAACTGTTGAATCTATCCCCTGTAGGACCAAATATAGCTAGAATATGTACAATTTGCATATCGTCCATAGGAGAATTCTAAGGTCCTCGTGAAATGTTCCGAGGCTTGCTCGGTCACCTAGGCCACCTTTTCAGCCTATTTGGCCTTATAAACATCCAGTTTCGTGACAGCTATCCCTTGTGGCCAAGCTAATAATGCTTCAAGACGAAAGTAGTCACATCCACATGTCGAGAAATCCCAGTGAATTAGTAGTTGGGTGATAATCTCTCGTCACGCTTCCAGCACCAGCCTTTTTCTATCTCCTATCAAATTTTACCTTGACGTGGCAAGTTCACGTGGATTTCCATATCTCTTTATTTTTTTGTTTCTTCAATTAGTCATTATTTGAAATTAAATGGGGCTCATTCTCTCTCTTCATAGCACGAAAAACCCTAAACTGTCTTTTGCTTCATCGCCGACATCCTCTTCGTGATTACATTGAAACTCATTCGAGTACATATTTTTCTCTGGCAATCTTCTCGTCTTTATTTTTTTTTCCCAGGTTTGTTTGACGAACTCATCCAAATCACTAAATTAGGATGATCAATGGCTTTAATTGGAAGTAGTTCAAAGAGAAGCACGACCCGAGAAAAAAAAATAAAACCGAGAAGATTACCAAAGATAAAAATATGCTCAAACGAGTTCCAAAGCCTAATCACGAAGAGGAAGGCAACAATGAAGAAGTGTGCTCAATGAAGAGGAAACCTAGGAATTTTCGTGCCCCGAGGGAGAGAGAGCGAAAATCACCCCTAATTGAAGAGAGAGGGCGAGATGGATTTTCACGTGAACTTTCCACAAAATAGATTTTCACGCAAACTTTCCACGTCAATTGACTTATTGCCATATATCCAACTCATAATTTCACAATGAAGGGTAAATGTGTCATGCAAATACTAATTTGGAGTTTTTAGTGATGAAAAATTAGTTTGAGACATATTTATAAAAAATCTATCAATTTGGGGTTTTCCGTAATATAAACCCTTAAACTTATAGAAACTCCGAGGAGGTGGTGTCCTTGATATGCTTTTTGGTTTTGATGCATTTGGGACGAAAAGAGGAATCTTAGGCTCAATTTATTTTACAAAAAAATGAATAATTTTTGGAAAATAATTTTCTAAATAAAATTGTTTATATCAGTTGAAATAATTAATTAATAAAAAATATTTTCATTATCGATAATAATTTATATTTAAATATATTCGTGGACTATGCTTATTCTCCATATACCGTCGTTACATATGAAATTGTTTTTTTTTTAATCAGCAGACGAACACAGTCCTACGCTACGACACCCGATCAGCACATTGCTTAATATTTTTATTATTTATGTGGACAATCTGAATAGACACAGCATGGCACTACACAGTTCATCTTTCTCGGTGGAAAAACGGATTCCACCTTTTGCGATTTGTGTTTCGACTCGTCGGTTTTTCCTGCTCCTTTTCCACCAAATACGACCGACCTTGCCGCGAAGATCAACGCGTGGCCTCGCTGTGTCCCGCACCTTCAAGAACACGCCAACGCAGCGAAACGCAAACAGGGTCACTTCGAGAAATTTCGATCGAAGCCTTTTTGGCGAAGTTGGGCGCAGAATCCGATTCCATCCTGCCTCTGTCCACCGAATAAAGTTGAAGATGACGACCCTTTTTAGCGTTTTCATTTCTCAGTCCGTTGGGGGTGTTGTAGCTCTTGGAGCATCTTGGTCAGGCCTGACAGAGGGAGGAAACTGTGAAGAAGAAGAAGAAGAAGAAGAAAAGAAAGTGAATGGCGATAGAGTACAGATGCTGCGGAGCAGGGTTCTGGGCCCACTTAGGGATCATTACTTTCCTAGTGGCCTTCGCCGGTCTCATGTCCGGGCTGACGTTGGGTCTCATGTCATTGAGCCTCGTCGATCTTGAAGTCCTTGCCAAGTCTGGCACGCCAACTGATCGTAAATATGCCGGTACTCACTTCTCAGACTTGATTTAGCTCTGTTTTACTGATATCTCAAACCCCAAGTTGTAGAATGCACCGGTTCATGTGAGCCCAATATGAAGTTGAATGGATCCCACATTGAATGTGGTGCAGTCGGCTCACCTAGTGCACCCAACAATGGTTCTGTTCTTTGCCATTAACATGGAACAGCAATGTAGTGAAACTTATTTGGCATTTTGTATTTTGACATTTTAGGTTAGGCCTGTTTTTAGCTAATTCCAAGTTAAATATGGTTATCAATTTTCACCATTACTCCATGTGTAGAAAAATTTATTGGTATCCCTTCTTTGAAGGCTTGGCTTGTTTTTAGTTAACTGACCCGGTGACTATAGTTAGTGAATATTTAAAAGGGTCAAAATTGAAGTGTTAAACGCCTCTCTTTTTCTTTTTTTTTTGGTTATGTCAAACGCCTCTCGAAGGTGACAACATCAGCATGAAAAACTAATTGTCCCGGCAAAGTGTCCAATTTCTGGACCCTTTTGGGACGAGTCCTAGAATTTTATTTTGCCAAGTCCAACACAAAGATCTGTGTCCACATCTGATCCCCACAACTGAGTCCAGGTAACATAGGATAAAGGAAGGCACTATGATCGGCTCTGTCTGATAAAAAAAACAAATGCTTCACAACAATTCTCAATTTTGCTAAAGCCTTGTGGAGATGCTATGAGAAGATACACCCTCTTGCCTCTGCATTTCGTTTGTATGGACTCAAGTCACTTTCCCTTAGAACAATTAACCCTGGAAGTGGCAAGTATTGCAAAGGACGGTAGTCTGACCATTGATATCCAGAAAGACGGATTATCTGTTGCCAGACTTGCAGCTTTTCAGATACATATCATCTAGTTGTTACCCTATTGACTGAAGATCAGTTCCTTTCCATTACAGAAAAGATATTGCCGGTTGTTAGAAGACAACATTTGCTGCTGTGCACCCTACTAATTGGCAATGCTGCTGCTATGGAGGTGAATGAGAGGAATTGTCTCCTTTGCAGTTTGATGAACAAGTGATTCATGTCTCGGTTTTGTTTGTTGCGCTTGCAGGCGCTGCCTGTCTTTCTTGATAGTTTGGTAACAGCTTGGGGGGCTATTCTTATTTCAGTAACCTTGATACTTTTGTTTGGTGAGGTATGTTTTTATTCCGAGTAGCTTATTTTAAGTTGCATTCATGAGCATGAGCCTCATCCTGGAATACAATCTTTACTGTGTGTTGGTGCAACTCGATAGGGAACTACTAGAGTTTATTTGTCAAAAATGCATATCACTTACTTGTCTTTTGTCACACATGGAACATTCCTCAGCTGTACTAATTGATGTTGGGTTTCCTTTAGCTAAGGATTCCAGTGTAGTAAATAAACATCATTCAAAATGTTCAACTTTAGTAGTGAGGGATAGTGGAGCAGATATCCTCAGTTCAACTTCAAGTACTCTGTGTTGTTAATACTGTTGCATCGGGCAACAGGGATTGGGCTCCTTTTAATCTTGGTCTGTGTGTGTTCACATTTGAATGTACCCGTCACTACGTTGCAGATTATACCCCAAGCAGTATGTTCCAGGTATGGTCTGGCAATTGGTGCAGCAGTGGCTCCTGTCGTCCGAGTTCTTGTCTTTATATGTTTTCCTGTTGCATATCCCATAAGCAAGGTGAGATTTCGTACCTCAGGAATCAGCTTAATCCACTACCACAGGCTAATGTCGTCATAAGATTCTGACAATAGCCTGCAAAATGTATATTGGCAGCTTTTGGATTTCCTTCTGGGCGAAGGACACGAGGCTCTGTTTCGCCGTGCTGAGTTGAAAACACTAGTTGATCTTCATGGTAATGAGGTAAGAACAGACATGCAAATCCATACTCTGTACTTGGTATATTATCAAATTTTATCGTGCCTGATGTTCATTCTGTTGATCTAATAATGGCGAGTTTTGACTGTGATATGCAACTCTTTACTTCAAAATTCATGTTTACAACTGAGTGGTCTTTGAACCATCAGGCAGGAAAAGGTGGTGAACTTACACGGGACGAGACAACTATAATCGCAGGAGCACTTGAACTCACTGAGAAAACTGCAAGAGATGCGATGACTCCTATATCTGAAACTTTTGCCATAGATATTAATGCCAAACTTGATAGGTAGCACAAACTTCTTTTAATTATACAATATAACATGCATGGCATTTGTCTCACCTATTTAGGAGAGGCTTTACTTGGTGCTAGTTGTAATGGTGCAGCGATCTGCGCAAGATGATTTTAGAGAAAGGACACAGCAGAATTCCAGTATATTATGAGCAGCCAAGAAATATAATTGGTCTTATATTGGTAAATTTCCTTTATCTTTAGATTAAGATAATGTGTGCAGCACCACTTAGACATGTCCTTTTTAAATTGCTATGTAATTGAACCCTCGATTTCTCTGTGTAAATCCCTTCATGGGTCACATCAAACTAATCAATTGGAATGGTAGTTGGTCAGCTGCTCATCCAAGCACCTGCATCGGCAGTGCAGCTGATGAACTTGCCCGTTGGACTCAGAGAGCGTTTTGTGTTCTCGATGTTTTACTTCCTCCCCTTGCACTGTCTATGTTAAAGGATAGCCAGCTTTTTCTGCAGCTAAACATGCTGGCATTTTGTATGAGTTCTGCTTCAGTTTACTTGCACTTTATTAAAAGGTGGAACCAAA
This sequence comes from Rhodamnia rubescens, assembly GCA_021437795.1. NCBI lineage: Eukaryota > Viridiplantae > Streptophyta > Magnoliopsida > Myrtales > Myrtaceae > Rhodamnia > Rhodamnia rubescens. The sequence goes on along the minus strand of JAILYA010000078.1, from coordinate 628,650 downwards.
ATGAAAAAACAAGAGTCAGATCATTCCAATATTGCTAGGGCTTCTGCAAGCTGTAGCCTTTCTTTTCTTGCTTTCCATGTTCATCTATATATTTTTTATTCAACTTGCAGGTGAAGAATTTACTGGCTATAAACCCAGGAGATGATGTGTTAGTGAAGAATGTCACCATCCGAAAGATCCCAAGGTATTGTCCGGTTCTGTTGCTTTAGATCTCAATTGTCTTTTTCATGGATATGTGTTTGCATGATTCAGTGAGGATAGTACGGACATAGTAAGTAGCTTACTTTGACATTAAGATTGCCAGTGGATTCATCTAATAAGAGTGCTAGATTTCAGTGCACTATACGAAGCTTTTAGCTTATTAAGTGCATGAATGGCCTCTCTTCTTAGGGTTCCCGAGTCAATGCCTCTCTACGATATACTTAACGAGTTTCAGAAAGGGCATAGTCATATGGCGGTTGTTGTGAGAGAGTGCAATGATAAGGAGCATTCAGCAGCAGATCACCAAAATGAGGGTAAGAGCCGACTTAATTCGACAATCTTAGTGTTCAAGTTAACGACAAAAGGTGAAAAGAAAGCTTCCCACTTGCCTTAAGTTTGACTTCGTTATAGTGAATAAATCTGTACAGTGAGAGAGGTGAAGGTGGACATTTTCGGCGAGCAAGATTACCAAGGGAAGTGCCTAAAGAAAAAGAGATCGATCAAGAAGCTGAAGGATTTACATGGAAGAGATGTTAAAGAACTACACAAAGCTGCCAGCAAGAGCAGGAAATGGGCCAAGGACTTTCACTCTGACATCCTCCATTTCAGTGAGGATTCACTCCCGAAGCTAGCCGAAGAAGGAGAAGCTGTCGGCATCATAACATTGGAAGATGTCATCGAAGAGATATTACAGGTAACCCGGCCACCATTGTTTCTCTACTTTCTGGGATTGCTGTTTTTCGACCGGTATCGGAATATTTTGATGCGATCCACTGAGTTTGTTTCTGCAGGAGGAGATTTATGATGAGACGGATTACTTTGCAAAAAATCCCGATCCTAATTCTTCGTAGCTGTACTGTTGCAAATCAAATACACAGGTGAATGTTAATTGGTAGAAGCTGTGTTGATCTACAAAAGCATGGTATTAGAAGCTGATATGGTTGTTCAATTAAAGTCTGGATTTGATAGGAGATTATGTTTTATCTCGAACAATGCTTTATTCATATGCACACTGTGCAAAGGTGGTCTTTAATGAGCATATTTTGTGATAGTGTTAACTTTGAAATGATTCTGAGGCAGCATCATTCGATTCCTAGAGAATCTTGACGTTCTATGTGATGAGCATTGCCATTCAAGTTCATTCGCCTGGATTACTTGTTAATCGTCATGACGACCGATTGTGGAAAAAAAATTAAGGGGTGATGAACTTTTCTCTTATTATTCAATACTAGTTTGGAACTTTTTTTGTAATTTGTTTTTTTTTTTGTTGCAAAAGTTCGCTCAATCTAAATTTTGCATATTTTTTTCGCGGCAAAAAGCATATCTCAAATTAAAACAGGTTTACAAAGATAACTTTTTTTTTCTTTATAACCTTTCCGCCATTAGATCACCCCAGTATCCATCGCTACACGCCGAGCTTGAGTCCAACCACCATTGGTACTCTAAACCACCACCACCGACATTGATGGGGTTTGCGACCTCCAGCCCTCTCTTTGACTTCCCCGACTCTCTGAAAAATGTGTGTCGACCTCCAATGGAGGTGACAACATCGACATGGAGGTAGTGACCCCTTATTCGAGGTCACAAACCCTTATCCAATGGCGGAAAACATGACGGACTGTGACCCCTCATTCGAGGTCACGGATCTTTAGCCAATGGCGGAAAACATGATGGACTAGCTGGTCAATCGGATACTATTGGAAAGCTCTTGATGAGCATGACCTAATTTTACTCTCTGTAATAAAATAATATTCAGAGTCAATCTTGGTCAAAACCTTGGGTCAAAGTTTAGGTGCCTGCATAGCTTTTCCTTTTGTATCTGTGGATGGAGTTTGATTTGGGGCGGGAGTTGACTCTATCAAGGCAAAATTGCATCAGTGCGTAGAATTTGCTCTCCATCCTCTTCAGTCTCTCTTTTTGAAGTATTATCAAACTTGACATGGATTGATATTACCTATTTTAATTAGGATCAAATTTAGCAAGAGTTTCATTAGCAATCTTAATCACAAAGCATTTGCATCCAAAAATATGAAAATATGCTGTCAAGCTTAGAGAGTTTTCTAAACAATTGATCTAAGATGCGCTCTATCGATTATATAGCAAGTGGTGAAAGTAATCCAAAAGACATGGAGACGTGTATCCCTCCATAAGCATTAAGCAATGTCTATGCCTTATCTTGTAGTATACGAGTTTTTCTTTCCACTACTCTATTTTGTTGAGGTGCATGTGGTGCAGAGAAGTTATGTTTAAACCCATTGTTCACCACAAAAGGCAGCAAATTCATGATTATCAAATTTGCTACTGTGATCCGACCTAATAGATGAAACGATATATCTTTTTCCATTGTATGGTGGATCTAAATTATGCCTTTCATGTTTACATTGAGGATCGGTAAACTAAATCTAGACCCGTAGAAATAGTGGAAGCTTGAGCAAATGGATTAAATTAACAAAATTATAATATACTCGAAACTCAACTGGCAAAAATTAAATTAAATTGAATTAGTATAATTACAATAAATTTGAAACTCTTTTGATAATTGTCCCTCGTTGCATCAAAACCCAAACACTATTTACGATAGAGTATTCTCGAGGGCCGGGGCTGTATTACCCGCCCCTGCATTCTCAGTTAATAATTAATTCTCACCTCGGCAAAGCTCAGAGGGTCTTCGGTTTTGCGCCAGCTGATGAAAGTCCCGCTCTTCAGTGCAAGCACAGTAGAAAGTGCAGCCAAACAACTCTACAGGCTCAACACTTCGCTCGTGAAGCTAACTCGCTCCAACCTCTACACAGAATGCCTCCAACTGTTCGTCAGAATCCGCGGGACTCCTCACTTGAAGCCGGACCACTACACTCTCTCCAGCGCCATCACTGCTTGCGCCAATGCTCGCAACGCCACGTTGGGCGAGCAGCTTCACGCCCACGCTATTCGGGCCGGCTTCAAAGCTTTCCCCCACGTTGCCAACACCCTCCTTTTGCTCTACGCGAAAGCGGAAGATATGGGCTCTGCGAAGAGGGTGTTTGGGGAAATTGAGAACCCTGATGTGTACTCATGGACGACGGTGATGTCGGCTTGTACGAAGCTTGGGGAAGTAGACTATGCCTGCGAGGCCTTTGATGAAATGCCTCACAGGGATGTGGCAGTTTGGAATGCCATTATTACTGGGTGTGCAGATAATGGGCATGAGGAAATTGCCTTCGCCAAATTTAGGGAAATGCATGAGCTGGGTATTAGGCATGATAATTATAGTTTCGCCTGTGTTCTGAGCTTGTGTTCTTTGGAGCTGCTTGAGTTTGGGAGGCAGGTGCATTGTTTAGTTACTAAGACGGGATTTCTAATTAAGGCCTCAGTCGTTAATTCCCTGCTTACAATGTACTTCGACAGCGAACGTGTTGGCGATGGTTACAAAATCTTTGATGATGCTGAAGTGCGTGATGAAATCACCTTCAATGCGATGATAGATGGTCTTGTGGGAATAAGTAGAGATTATGAGGCACTTTTGATGTTCAGGGAAATGCAAAGGTCTGGGCTTAGACCTACTGAGCTCACCTTTGTAAGTCTCATGAGTTCATGTTCGTTGGAGAGAGATGCTGCTCAACTACATGTTCAAGCTATCAAAAGGGGTCTTGAATCTTGTACTGCAGTTATTAATGCTGCAATTACCATGTACTCTGGCTGTTGCAATATGCAGGCAGCTAAGATGGTTTTTAATAGATTGGATAAGAAGGATCTTGTGTCTTGGAATGCCATACTCTCCAGCTATGCTCAATTAAATTTTAGTAGATCTGCGATCTTGACCTACCTACAAATGCAAAGGCTTGGTTTTGAACCTGATGAATTTACTTTCGGAAGTTTGTTAACTAGCTCCAAGTCGACAGAAATAGTGGAGATGATTCATGCCCTTCTACACCAAAAGGGGCTCCTCTTGAATATTCAAGCTTCCAATGCATTAACTTTGGCATATTCCAAGCATGGGAAGATGATGCATGCCTTCCAAGTGTTTCAAGACATATCATTGAAAAATCTGATCTCATGGAATACCCTATTTTCTGGTTTGCTGTCAAATGGTTTTCCACTGCAGGGCTTACAATGCTTTTCTGAGATGTTCATTTATGATCTTATGCCAAATGCATATGCCCTCAGTATTGCTCTGGCCATGTGTGGTGCCCTCTGTTCCTTGGGACATGCAAAACAGATTCATTGCTACATCATCAGAAATGCATTTCTCTCAGAGGCCTCTTTGAGTAATGGACTGATCACAGTGTATTCAAAATGCGGAGTTCTGGACTCTTGCTTGAGAGTGTTTAATAAGATGCCCGCGAGAGACATAGTATCATGGAATGCCCTTATTTCTGCTTTTGCTCAGCATGGGAAAGGGAAGGAAGCAGTGACCTGTTTTGAGGCAATGCGGAATGAGTCCGAGTGTAAACCGGATGTAGCCACTTTTACTGCATTACTCTCTGCCTGCAGCCATTGTGGTCTGGTTAGTGATGGTACTCGCATATTTGACTTTATGGTAAATACATATGGCCTTACACCTCAAGAGGACCATTTCTCATGTATGCTTGACCTTCTTGGTCGAGCTGGATATCTAGATGAGGCTGAAACAGTAATAAACAGTCAGCATTTTCAAGCACATTCTAGCTCATGGTGGACATTGTTCAGTGCTTGTGCATCTCATAACAATTTAAGGTTTGGAAGAGTTGTTGCCAAGTTGATTCTGAAAAACGAGCCAGACAATCCATCAGTTTATGTGCTTTTGTCAAATATATATGCATCTGCTGGTCAATGGGATGAGGCTGCAAATGTGAGGAAGATGTTGAAGAGTAATGGGGTTACAAAGCAACGCGGTTGCAGCTGGATCAGATGTTAATCCAGTTGAACAGTAGATCGACATTATCCTGGTATTGGAAACATGACAGACTTGAAACGGGACGTTAAGCGAGAGCTGTGCTAGGATAAAGTCTGGTAGGAATTTCCTGCAGTTATATGGTGAACTTCCTGTAATTAGAGTAGGTGCTCCTCTGTTGAGTGAAGTATAAATTGTACATACTAGCCCATGAACATGTACATACATGGATACTGCAGAGAGTTTGCTAAAATGCATGATTTTACCTCAAAACTTGTTTCAAAAGGTTCGTCTTTTGTCACAATTGTTCTCAAAACTTTTACTCCGATGTTACTCATAGTAGGTTCCAGATAAAACGATCTTTGTTATGACTTGTCCCATGTCCTGTACAGTCTTTGATTTAGCTAAATTTGAGGATGGATTATGTCTGAATTTGCATTCACATCGTGGGCTAAGATCTTGTGACATACTTTACTATGTCTAAGGGGATGAGGACATATGAGGGTGATTTTACATCAAAAAAATGCTTTTAAGCTCCATGATTCCCCTCAGAGCAGCACTCACTGTCTCAATTTGTTTGGCACTTCGTGTGCCTGTTCATGTCCAATATCTGAAGCCATCTTTCTCATATGAATATATTTGATTCATTCCAATGGTGTGTTTGGCTGATTGAGACTATGTGTATGACAATTTATTCTTGCTCTTGTCTTGGCTCCTGCTAGCAGACCAAGTCGAAACTTGTTTCTTCTCCTGTAGGCTTTCGAATGCCAATGGTTTGAGTGGTTGCGTAATCACTAATGATTCACACGCTTGCAAATTTGCAATATATCCTCTGAGCAGATACTCCAGCTTCTTCTATCGTTAAGTTTCTTACGAACATACACTTGCTGCTAAGTTTCTTACTGACTTCCTCTGAACTGAAGTAGTCTGTCTATTAATATCCTGAAACACGGATAATCTGTTGCTAGAGTTCCAACTTTTTGGATACATATCATCTAGTTCTTACACTATTGACTAAAGATCAGCTCTTTTGCATTGCAGAAGATACTTTCGGTGATTAGACGACAACATTTGCTGCTGTGCACCCTACTAATTTGCAATTCTGCTGCTATGGAGGTAAATGAGGTGAATTGTCTCCTTTGCATTTTGATGAACAAGTAATCCATGTCTCGGTTTTGTTTGTTGCGCTTTGCAGTTGCAGGCTCTGCCTGTCTTTCTTGATAGTTTGGTAACAGCTTGAGGAGTTGTACTTATTTTGGTGACCTTGATAGTTTGGCGAGGTATGTTTTCATTCCAGGTAGCTTATTTTAAGTTGCATTAATGAGCATGAGCTCGGATGTTTTAATAAAAAAACTAGTGGTAAGTCTATATACTGGGAACCTGTATAAAAGAAAATTCACACATCATTACTCGTCAGCGTTACCAGAAAACTCAGATGAATGATTAATTACTTAAATTTGTCAACGGGCACAAAAATTGTCCTTACAGTTTTCTCAAACTAATTACATAGGGACAATTCTTGTATTCCCCGGTGCAAAACTTGGTTCGTAGATGTTTGTAACTGTCATATGCCATTGCTGACAAACTTTCGACTGGGATCTTGTCTAGTTTGTAAAAGTTTTGACTGGAGAGAGGACAATGGGAGGTTCAGCCAAAGCATTTGGAGCTCACTCACTTTAATGATCAAGCAAATGAGCAAGAGAAAGAAAAATCTCTTTCTCTTTCCGTACGCAAGTTTGAAAATAGTCTAGTCAGCTCTTCTTATAGAGACTTTAACAACATTTAGAAATTCTTTCATTTCAAAAGGCATAAAAATTAAATCCTCGCTTCATCTATTTTGATAACTTAAGCACATTCATCACTTGATCATTAAAGTATATCACCAACAAGTTTGTGTTTGGTTTTCGAAACTCAAAAGTTACCGAAAATGAGATTGGACCTTTTTTGAAACTGAGATGACACCTTTTCCTTGGACATTTTTTTGCGCAAATCAACATCAAAATTCACGTAAGAAAGGGTTTAATACTCCCCTAAAACGGGAAGATTCCACTTATGTTGGTTCATGTTAGTAGTAGGACATCATGTAGTTAATGCTTTAATATAATTGAACAATACAATAGATGTAGATGTTTCTTAAGCACATTGACGAGCATCCTGAGAGTAATTGTTGCATCCAGAGTTTTCAGCCATATTCATTGATGAACATAGACATGGATAATATAAAAAGATAAGGAAATGAAGACTGTTCAATTTAATGCGCACCTTAAATGGCTCCCGCACTAATTGTACGTTGCTTTTGTGCAGATCAAGTCCAACTAACTTCTTTGGGCCAGAGGAAAGATCAGGAAACCAAGGAGAATATTAAGGCCATTCAAACCATCTCAGTTCATTAGGAAGACAGATGAAACTTGGAAAGGGTTGTGCACATTAATCGTGATCAGCACCCTCAATCTTCTAATGTTTGTGAAAGCATTACACCTATGCATATCTCTTCTGGTTTGAGTAAATCTAGAACTATGGCTTTTACTGCCGTTGTTCCCTATATTTATAGAATTTGCGTTGCGATTAATATATAAAATCAGCAAATAGGAGAGTAAAATCAGTGTTTATACCGGCAAATCTTACCATGTGCCCCACATCAAGAGCAACCTCACAAAGCCATAGCCTGTTGTGTCTTTTAGGATCATCACGACATTCTTGTTTAACAATATTCATGCCCTTCAACCGAATCAAGTCTTTCAAGGTCTCTCCCTCTTTAATTGTCAAGGACTTCTCATCAAGAACTTGTACTTCAATAGTTGTGTCACAGACACAACTCTCACAACTCTCAAGAACGTTCTCGATGTACTTTGCAAATTGGCCTTTGAAGAAACATAAGGAAGATCTCCATTGCATAGTACTCTTGTCCATTGTAACTTAACTTGGGAACATCATTGATGGTTTTTGTGAGGACTTTTGGCGAGTCTATTCAATGCACTTTGCCACTGACACTCTCTTCTACCACATGGGAAAGAGTCCAATACCTCAAGTGCTAAAGGAAGTTCATAAGCATAATGCAAAGCACCATCCACAAGATCCCTTCTTATTCCTATCTTGTTGTCTCAGAGAAAAGCATGCTTATTGAAAAGTTCAACAGCTTCACAATCCCATGGGAAGTGAGTGCGATCTTTATGTATCCCATGGGAAGCTAGCAAATGGTGATCTCTCGAAGTAATGATTTTCCTACTTCCTTTACCGAACGACTCATACTTTCTAACTAAAACCTTTATCTGTTACATCATTGACATCTTCAATTGTCTTCATTTTGATTGAAAAGTCAACTCATGATCATTTTTATGAAAGATTGAAAATTAAAAGCCTAACTATGCTTGCAAGGAACAAATTACATTATTTTCCATGTATGGTTTTCATAACATATATTAGGAATCAAGAAATTTTTGCCATAAAGCGTGGGTTTTATTGGAAATCTCACATTTTATGACATTCTTAAATTCAAAATATGTCTATGTTTTCAAGAGTAATACTAAGTTTGTACATTTTAAATTATCAAACGACTAGATTTGATGCACAAAATTGATATTTTGATTCGCGGTTCTTATATCGATTTCATAACTGTCGATCCATTCAAATAATCTAAAGGAATAATCACAACTTTTCTACCTCTTTTCTTTTTGAAAGGATAAGCGATAATCTAAAAGCCCTTTTGAATAGGTGGGCCTCAATATAGACCCGTGCATGTGGGCACAACTAGCCCATTCTATGTATGACACGTTTGATTTGATGTATAAGGGAAAAATTACGAAAAATGCCCAAAATCTATTGCAATTATATTGATTTAGTCCTAAACTTATTTATTTGCTGATTTAGTCCTAAACCTTTTGTAATTATACCAGTTCAATCCATCCGACGAATTTTGGCCGGCCGACGTTGATGTGGACATTGGCCAATCGGCGATATAATATTTTAATAAATTTTTTTATTTTTTAGATTTTTTATTTTTATTTTTATTTTTTATTTTCAGTTTTTTTTTACCTTCCCCTTCCCGGTCCACCTAGATCCACACTCTCTCTCCTCCTCTTCTTCTTCATGACCTTCCATGTACCGTCAGTGACGCTTCCGTGCACAAAGAACTACCCAAGCCTTGGCGAGCCATTTATCCTGAAGAACCCCGACTCTCGTCGACATTGACGTTGCCGACCAAAGATGCCCCAGGGGCCCGCCATAGCCTCACGATCGACTCCCTCTCACTTGATTACAACTCCGCCAATGTCAATCTTACCTTTTTCTTCAACTGTAGTGCTCCCCTTGCCAAGCCTCGCCCAACGACGGTGAGATCGAGCCTCGCCATAGTGAAATAATTAGTTAACAATAAATATTTTTATTATCGAAAATAATTTATATTTTAATATTTTCGTGGACGTGAAAATATTCTTCGTTTATTTATTTTAATAAATAATAAAAACGATCATTTTTAAGAAAATGTTTTTCAAATCTTTTATTTTTCATAAAATAAATGGAGTCAAAATGTTGGTGAATTTGAGCACGGCCTACCCCAGAAGTCCAACTGTTTTTGGCTTTCTACATTCAGTGAAGGATCATGTTATTGGAGATACCCGGAAGAATACTACTACTTATTTTTCGAGTTTCCTACCGACATTCTTGTTTGATGGACTGTGTGCCTTACGGTGCAAAGTTGTCTCTTTGTCCGAGGGATTTTGAATCGGGACATAATGGAACGCATCAAGTCCATGTATTGCCAAACTCAAGCTCGACTCGACTCAAATGTCAGGGCTTAAGTCGAGCTCGATTGAATATTAATTTTTCTAATCAAGTTTGACTCGATTAAAACCTTGAGATATTCAAGTTTAACTCAACTCGATTAAAATTGTACGTACAAATCTTCGAACCTCTTTGTGATTATGGGTCGAGTCCAAAACGACCGCCCAAAAAGGGGTGGCTCACGCGGAATCTTTTATCGAACTTAATCCATTCGTTTTCCGAAAAGGGTTAGGTTTTGGACAGAGAGTGTCAAATGCAAGAGATTTTATTAACACAAAAGGGCGTGTTACAGCTCGATGAATTCGACAACCCAAACGCGCAGTAGTTAAGATGTGTAGTAAATTTCAACACGACTCGAATTCAATTAGGGGTCGGACAGATCAGAGGACACAATGCTTTGGAATTGAATCGACAAAGAGACGGGGATTATAAGATACAATATCGAATTGAATCGACATATCGGACAAGATGGATGAAAGGTACAACATCGGAATCGAATCGACGAACCGAACCTAGTGAGCAGGCGTTGGAATCTAATCAACGACACTCAACTCAGTATGAAACCTCGGAATTGAATCGACGACAAGATTCTAGAAAGTTATAACTAAGTTAGGCTAAAGGCTAAGGGCTAAAAGCTAGTTTGAAAAGATATGTGTTCGTGTGTTTTTGTCTGCCCCTTCGTGTCTTCACTATGAGGTATATATAGGCAGACTCTTGGTAACCGTCGATCGGTTACTTTCGCCCCCCACGTTCTACCCTTTTCCATAAGCCACGTGGGTGACTCTTTCGACGGTTTCTTGGTCTTCACGCCCTTTTCTTTTCGTCTCGTGGGGATTACCGCTACTTTTGGTAACTCGCTCTAATTGTGGCTCTTCCTGCGCGCTTTTCTTGTTCCCAAAAGAAATGGCGCAATTTACCCCGACACGTGGCACCCGCTATATCAATGTGTGCCTTACCTCATGTTCTTCCCGTAGCTAATTGACGCCCCCTCACGTGCTTGTCACGAGCCCTCTTGGAATATTTTTAGGTGTCAACAAATATTAACTTATCAAATCATCGAATCTTTTTATGAAAATACCGAAAGTCGATTAAGCTAGCTAGTCTATTGAGCCGAGTATTGATAAGCTCGAGCTCGAAACCGGAGTTGATCTCGAGTAGTCATTGAACCGAATGTGGGAAAAATTACCAAAAAAGTCATTAACATGTTGCAATTATGTCAATTCAGTTCTAAACTTTTTTTTTTGCCGATTCAATCTTAAATATTTTGCAATTCGACAATTCACTCCATTCGGTAAATTTTGGTTGACTAATGCTAACGAGAACGCCTGGGCAACGACATAATATCTTAATAATTTTTTGAAGTTTTTATTTTCTTTTTATTTTATTTTATTTTCTTTTTTTGTTTCCTTTTTTTCCTTCCCTTTCCCTTTTCTTCCTCCAGCAAATCATTGGAACTTGGTAAGTGGCCAAAGGGAGAGGTCGGGCTCACTGGTCGTCCCTCCGGTCGTCACCGGAGAGGAAGAAGAGGGAAGGGAAGAAAAAAAAATAAAATCAAAAAATAAAAAATAAATATATGAAAATGTTACGTCGCTAACTAGCCAAAATTTGTCGGATGAACCGAATTGGCACAATTGTAAAAGATTTATGACGGAATCGACAAAAAAATCAGATTGAATTAATATAATTATAGTAGGTTTGGGACTTTTTTTGTAATTTTTTTGCTGAATGCCAACTACTTGCTAGTAGCTGAACTTGTTTCACCCTTAACTCCAGGAGTAATGGGAACATCGAAAGAAGGATTTACACAATCCAAATTGGTTTGTTTTGGGGTAAGTACACTACAAGTGTCATAACTTTTGTAGGACGATCACTTGAGTGCCATAACTTTTTTTCTCTCACTTGAGTGCCATAATTTTCAAAAATCGATTACTTAAGTGCTATCGTTTATGTGGGCGCCAAAAAAAGGAGGTGGCAATCGAAAAAAGCCACGTGGCACAAACCATTTTTTCGAATATATTAATGTGCACGTGTAATTTTTCATAATTTTTTTTTTATTTTGAAAATTTCTTTTTTTTTTCTATCATGGTTTTTGCCCTTTGCCAGGCGAGGTCCCCGACGACCCTCGCCGGCCACCATCGGCCGGCCCTAAGGTAGAGGACAGGCTCGCCTTGCCCTAGCGAGGCTACGACGGCCATTGCGGCCTCGGCCGCTTCTTGCCAGGAGCAAAGGCCCTCGCCGGATCCGGGTTAGGGCCCTCGCGGCCCGCGGCCACCATTAGCTTGCCGTAGGGCAAGCGTGCCCTACCTCGGCAAAACCATAACCCGGTGATCGAACCCGAACCCACCTCCTCCCGTAGATCCAAGGAGCAAAACCAAATCCCAACAACCCTAAAAATCAAGACTTTGGTTCAAGCACCGGCAAGAGTTGATTTCCGTTAACCATAAAAGGAACCCTAATTCGCGGAATCAACACCAAAGAAAAGGATCGATTCCATGAACCAACACCTAATCCGCCGAGGGTACGACGATGCGCCGTTCTAGGCCGGGCCCCTAGCCCGTGGCCGGCGGGCTATGATGGCCCCAGCCAGATCTACAGAGGCATTCGCGCCTACCGATGCCCCTAAGCTAGGTTGCTAAGGTCCCTCTTGCCGCCAAGTCGACAAATGCCCCAAAAATATCAAAGTAAAAATAAAAAATAAAAAATCTAGAAAAAGAAAAATATCAAAACAAATAAAAAATAAGAAAAATTCTATAAAAATTTAAAAATTTTAAAAAAAATCCACGTGTCATTAAAAAAAAAATAATAAAAAAGTTCACGTACGATTTGCATGAATTGGCACTCAACTAACCAACTTCTTTGGAAGTGGCACTCAGTGATCGATTTTTAAAAGTTATGGCATTATGAGAGAAAAAAATTATGGCCTCAAATGAGTGCTTGTAAAAATATGGCATTTGTGGTGTACTTACCCCATTTGTTTTAGTGAAGTTGATCATGAGTTTTTACTTCGATTTCCTCCAAATACTCTCGGTTACCCTTTCATGAGTTACAAATCCCTTCAAAATTGGAATAATTAGAAAGGAGGAAAAAAGTGTCCAAAAAAGTCATAAAATCCATTGCATTTGTGCCAATTTAATTCTAAACCTTTTTTTATGCCAATTCAGTCTTAAATCTTTTACATTTGTGCCAATTAAGTCCTAAACCTTTTATTAGAACCAATTGAGTCATAAACCTTTTGGGTTTGTGCTAATTCAGTCTTAAGACTTTTTGCATTTATATAAATTGAGTTAATCCAGTTAATTTTGGTTGAAAATCATTGACGTGGGCGTTGGTTGTCCTAAGTGGAATGATGTGGATATTTTTAATATTATTTTAATATTTTTAAATATTATACAATTTTAAAAAAAATCATTAAAAATAATTTAAATAATATTTAAAAAAATCCACGACTTTGTCGGCTATGCCACGTAAAACAATTGACGTCCACATTAGCGATTTTGAGTCAAAATTGACTGGATTAACTCAATTTGTACAAATGCAAAAATTCTTAGGACTGAGTTGGCACAAACCCAAAATGTTTAGGATTCAATTGACACCAATAAAAGGTTTAAGACTGAATTAATGTCAATGTAAAATATTTAGGGACCGAATTGCATCAAAAAATATTTAGGACTATATTGACACCAATGCAATAAGTTTAGGACTTTTGGACACTTTTCCCTTTGAAAAAGATGACCCATTTCCTTCTATTACCCTATGGTGATTAGCCAAATCCTTTGTAACAACCCAATCTGTTTTGGGAAGGCTTATCCAAAAATTACTAAATCTATTGCGGTTTTGCAATTCAATCATAAACCTTTTAATTTTGTCAATTGAGTTATAAACCGTTTTACGTTTTCCAATTAAGTCCATCTAACGAATTTTAGTGGGAAATCGCTAAGTGAATACCGGCCATCATACGTTATACGGTCGGTGTTGACTTGAACAAAATTTAATATTTTTTTAATGTTTTTTATTTCCTTTTTTATTTCTTTTGACGACGAAGAGGAGGGCATGCCCCTGTGAGAGGTCACAACCATCGTCGGGCTTGTCAAGTAATATCATTTTTAGTTGGTTATGAGGTGATTGTTACATACTAAATGTGTTGAGCAATGTTCCGCTTGTTGGGAAATTGTCATGCTATGCAATTTGGATTATTGGTATCCTTGCTCATCCTCACAATTTTTATAATTTTTCGGTTGTTTGAACTGTTGACCTTTCTCTCTTTTATTTTCTGATTTCTGTCATCCTCAGCTGAGCATTTGGCCCCATGACGATTTTCGTGTAATTGCACTCTTCAAAGAACGGCATAAGATCCTCTTTGTTTTGAAAGAAGGGCCTGCCCAAATGATATTTTTGTCTTTTATTTTTTTGAACTTTTTTATTTTTTCTCTTTTTATTTTTCCTTTCCTTTTCTTTTTTTATTTTATTTTTCCTCCCCTCCCTTCACCCAGGTCATCGCCGGCCTCACCGCCCTAGCCGGCATCGGGCCGCCCTCGTCTGGCCTCGTTGGCATTGGGCGGGCGACCTCTACCCGTGGCCCTCGCTCCATAAAGACCTTGCTTTGAAAACCTAATCAAGCAAAATCTCAACGGAAGAGACGATTTGTAAATCGATGGACCCAAGAATCGAAGAAGCAAGAATAGGAAAGAAAGGAGAGAGATGATCCAAGAAACAACATCCGGATGGAGGAAATACAGCCAAGAAGAATATGTCGCAGAGGGAAGCGAGAGATACGTGGTGCGCATGCGGGTGAGAGAAGAGAGATGGAACAGGTAGAAGTGAAAAGAATGATGGGAGGCACAAATTGCAAATTCAGCGTGGGCGGCTGTCGCCTGAGTCCGGTGACTTTCGCTTGTGGCCCGGCAATGATCCCGAAAGGAAAGAGGGGAAAATAAAAAGAAATAGAAAAAGAAAAGAAAAATACAGAAAAAGAAAAAAAAAAAAAAAAAAAAAATGATGACAATGCTATGCCATCAAGCCTTCATTTGAAACAAAGAGTGCACTTTATATGCATATTTGAAATAAGATTTATTTCATGCTCTTACTTTAAAAAAAATTATGGCATTTTATGCTTTTATTTTGAAATTTTTCTATTTTCGTTGAGGGGCAAAAATAATTTTATCATTTAACTTTATAAACGATTTAAACAATTAATTAAAAAAATATAATCAATCATTTTTCAAGAAATAAACCAACAGATCGTTTCGTGCTCTTGACCAGTGCCACGTCTGAAACTTCAAGATCACAAGAGAAGCTTTAAATAGCCGAAGAGGGCTCGGTAGGGTTTTTCGAAGGCGCCATAGGCTTAAACCCTGGGGACGCTTTGACAGCAGAACCAATTTCACTCGAGAATCAATGGGTTTCTGGGGTAAGCATGTCTTCTTCCATCTATGATGCTGTTTCGATTACTTCGGAGTTCTCGATACTAAACCAGAAGGTGTTCTTGGGTTCCTTTTTTTTCTTATCAAAGTTAGCTTCTTTGTTCGAGGCTTTCGTGATTTTCACTTGCTGGTTTTGCGTTTGAGAGTGGGAGTTCTATGGATTAGAGATTGGAATTCTTGAATTAAGACTTGAAACGTCCCGCTTGGGCTTGAACCCTGACCAAGACTGATTACTTTTTGGGTCACTAATGATTTCTCTCATGCATTTCATTCAAGGTGGAGAAAGCTCAGTAGGATTTTGCACGTTTTGGCCCCTACTCTTTTTTATTTTTTGGGGTCACTAATGATTACTTTCATGCCGCTATGTTGCACTTTTCTTACATCGGCATGACGTTTCTCTGCAGGGATTGAAGTAAAACCAGGAAAAAAAGTGAACCCTTTTCACGAGGATAATCTACAGGGAAGGCTTCACGTAACCCAGGTCATTCTCCTTCTTGTCATTGCTCTTTCTTTTGCATTGAAGCATTGTGAGTTTAATTGAAGCGGAACAAGAGGCTTTACTTCTTGAAATGAAACGGAAACTATAGCATAATGTGCCTTCTAGACCCATACAGATTTCTGTCGACGTATTCTGGCAGCATTGGATATTGCAGCGCATAACCTTTGTTTTTTTTAAAGATGTTTGATCATTGTTCTCAATGGATGTGTACTTCTTGTGTGAATTATAGGCAACATTGGGACTTGGCTCATCTTCTGAGAAGAGCATATTGCAATGTTTCAGGGAAGATAAGCCTCCTATTTTTTTATGTACCCTGCTGCCTAATAAGATCGAGTCATGTTCCTTGGATCTTGAATTCAACGATGAAGATTCAGTGTCCTTCTCTGTGACTGGCCCAAAAACCATCCATCTCTCTGGTTACCTGTTGGTGGATGATGAGGATGTTGGAGATGAATATGGACTGTATCCTTCCGAGTGCCTCATGAACTCATGAACTTATAATTTTGTAAATGATGATGTAACTTCTGTTTGAGTTCTTCTTAACTAAAATTTGAAGTGATTCTTTCGGAGAGGATGGTCTGGACACTGGGTCCGAGGAATCATCTGAGGAGTTTAATAGTGAGGATGAATATGAGGATGACTACAATGATACCAGTGATGATGAGCTGTTTGCACCCTCTTCTCCTCGGGTCCGCAACAGTGGAGGTGACTTTCTGGAATTGGTTTTTTCCCCTGGCTAAACATTTTTATTCCTCTCTTTTTCTTTTGCATGTTTCTGGCAAAACCTGAAGGAAGTTAATTGGCATTGGCATGTGCTTGTTGGTTGAGTTATTTCTATATTCAGAAACTCGATATGTGTGCATAAATGTTCTAGTTTATACATGTGTCTTGCTCCGTATATAATGGCTATAGATGTTCATCGAGTGTTATATTGGTGTTCTTCTATCAATTGATGCAGAAGGCCTTTCTTATGCCCTTAAAAACATTTAGTTGTCTTGTGAAGTAAGGAAATTTTCTCTTTGTTGATTCTTCCTGTCACATACGTGTCCATGTTTTATAATTTCATCGGAGTGTGTATCTCTGCCATTAACTCTGGTTATGAGTGTTCTGATGCTTTGAAATTATTTGCTCTTATAACATAAGTTTTGAAGATAATATTCCTGCAGTTGTAATTGAGGAGATAACAGAAGATGATAAACCTGCCAATGGGAATCCTTTGTCCAAGAAACATAAGAAGAATAGACAAAGTGATTTGGAAGATAATTCTCAGACTCAACGTCAAATTGTTCTTAGGAATACCAGCAGTATCGCGCCTGTGGAAAGCGAGGATGAAGATGGCTTTCCATTATCTCTTTCACATGGAGGCAATGCTGCTATCTTGAAGCCTGAAGCAGTTTCAAAACACAAAAAGGAGAAAATTGGGGAATCGAAAAAGATAGTCGATGAGTTTCAGGCTAACAACCAAAAGAGAGAGGTAGAAATTGTCGAGCAAGATAGTCAACCAGATAGGTAAAGTATTTAGTCATCTTTGTTTTTTACTGGAAACAACGGTGCTAACCCAATTCTTGTTAGTGGAACATGTTGACTTTACCTTTCTTAAGTTCATTATCAGTCATTAGTTTAACAAATGTTCATATTGCTGCATCAATTCTTGAGGTTACTGCAATTACTCATAAGCTGGGGTGACTGGACTATATGGGACTTGTACTAACAAACTTCTTATCATTCTTTCAAATTATTTGAGTTTGTATACTTAATTGGCAGGAAAAGGAAGAGAAAGAAACAGAAAAAACAGAAAGAAATGGATAAAGAAGGTAAAGTTGATACTGATGTTGATGACAGCAACATTGCTCCATTGACGGATAATGGAAGCAAATCTCATGAGGTGAAGAAGAGGGATATGGATCAGGTTACACCTGAGGAAAACCAGCACGATGATGAACCTTTAAGTAGTCAGTGGGTTATCTTGACTCGACCTTCTCCTTTTAAATTGTCTGTTATATCCTTTTTGTTCAGTGTATTGGGCGAAGTTCGATGACCAATGGTGAATATATGCTTGGGTTTAATAGATTGAGTCATTATTAGGAAAGAAAAAAAATGTCATGAGATCAATTTTTTCAATTGATTAAAAAAGATAGTCATTACAGCATCTGGCAGTTTGATTCCAAATGCAATCTGCCAAGGTTTAGGCTTTTCTATAATTATGAGAACAGAAATATAGTGCCTGTAAGGTGGATTGTTTTGATTGACACAATAGTGTTAAATTTGGTGTTTTGTTTTGTGTTCATAGCTCTGAAAAAGTTTATTTTTTAAATTAAATACGTGAGGGAACCTTGTGAAACCTGATATCGTTATCTTGACTGCAAAAAAGAATAGAAAAGGCCCTTATCTCTCACATTGGGTTGCCCATCTAATGAATGAGGATTTTACTAATCCAAGTATATTTAAGAATTCCATTGTCTTATATCTTGAAAAGAAGAATTAAACAGAAAATATTATTTAGTCTATTTGTTTAATCTTGGTCTAAAATGTACATTATTGCCAGTGAAAATCAACCGGAGAAGAAAAAAGAAAAGAAAAAGAAGTCCCAGGAGCCTGCAGCGGCAGCAAATGGGGATCAACCTATGACAGATGTGAAAGACAGGAGCGCATCCAAGGTTGAGCCAAAAGAGCAACATGGCGACGGCAAGCCCTCGCAAGGCAGGACTTTTCCGAATGGCTTAGTTATTGAGGAGCTAGCAATGGGCAAACCAGATGGCAGAAAAGCTGCTCCTGGAAAGCAGGTTTCTCCTTTGCTTCTACACAGGAACTTTCTTGGAACAGTTTAAGATGCTAGCTATTTCCATCCTTTTAATCCTTTTCTCCTGGTTTTTAATTCCATGGTAAAAGCAATAGCTTTGGAAGTCCTTTTTAGTAGTTTCGGTTATTTTTATGATTTTTTCTTCCAGGTGTTTTTAACACATTAAGCATATTTCCCAAAAAAGAAAAAGAAAAATGAGGAGTGATGTTTCATAAATGGACTTCCCATTATTGTTAAGGGAAACAAGTAATTAACACTGAGGTTCTTTTCATTAAATGGACCCTGAATGCTGCAAGTTATGTTGATTCACCTAATTAAGCCTTCTTATTAAATGTTCAAATTAACCTCGACTTGCTTTTAATTTTGATCTGGTGGAGATTTTAATTTTGCTTCGGTAATAAGTACATAATGCTCTGCAACCCTGTCGATTCACCTGTTTTATCCTCCTTATGAATTTCAATTCAAACCTAAACATTCATTTGGACTTGCTTTTTTCTCTTGATATTGTGGAAAGTCTAGTCTTGTTTCAGTAATAAGTATGTGTTGTTGATTTCAGGTTTGTGTGCATTACGTTGGCAAACTGAAAAAGCATGGCAAGGTATTTGATTCCAATGTAGGAAGAGCACCATTTAAATTCCGATTGGGTAAAAATTGCTGTACATAAACTGTTAATTACTGGAACTTAATCTTTGCCAATCATTTGTTTTAAATTCATTCTGTCGACTGTGCAGGTATTGGACAAGTGATAAAGGGATGGGATGTAGGGGTTAATGGTGAGTGAGAGACTAGCATTTTCAAAGTAATTTAAGCATATAACTTTATTTGTGTCCTCTTGTTTTTGTGATTTTTTTTTCCTTGTGCAACTCTTAGGAATGCGCATTGGAGATAAAAGAAGGCTCACTATTCCACCTGCAATGGGGTATGCAATTTTTCATTTTAACTTCTGTTTACTTGATATGTTTTCTATGATTGATATGTTGCATTTTTTTCCTTTTTTATTTCCTTTTCTTCCTGCTGGTCTTGATGTATTGCATTTCCTTGGCCTAGCTTGTGATGAATACTGGCCATTCTAGAATGGATGCTAAGCATATACTAGCATTACCCAGACTTTAAGTGCTTACTGTGTCAAATAACTTTTCTATATCATGTAAAGTTATAGACTGCTACACATTCTTCACCTCCTCTTAAAAATCATCTTGTTGATGCTCTATGTCCAACTCTGTAATGCAGTTATGGTGCTCAAGGCGCTGGTGGGAAGATACCGCCAAACTCGTGGCTTGTGTTTGATGTTGAGTTGGTTGATGTTCGCTGATTACAATCAATGCCGGTGTGCCTTGTAGAATCGCGTTTAGCTGCTTATGCAGCCCCAAAGTTTTGTTGTGCTTTTACCTGTGAAAGACGAGATTGCTTTGTTTCTATAGATGCTGAATTGAACAGAATCAATGCAAGTGTTAATTTCTTGGAGTTATTTTAATCTGATTTTCCTAGTCTGACCGGTGACACGTTGATTTACTTCCTTGGGGCGAATCTATCTGTGACGCCTTGAAATTAGGTTGACTGTATAGAGATTTCAAATTCCAGCATGTAAAGTGAAATTTGATCTTGAGGTCTCACTAGTTGATGATTGGCTATTCCGAAACGGTTGTCAGAAAAAAGTCAAGTTTGAATCGTCAAACTTTGACTCGTGGTAGCGAGATTAGTCGTGTGTAAAATTTAATCTTGTCCGAACTTTCATGTGGAAATTTCACTTTTATCCTTAATTGATTGAGCCAAATGACCGTCCGATACCCATTTGTTAAACTACCAAAATGTCTTTGATTTTTTTTCTTTTATTTAGATAACATAAGGAAATTAAATTATTTAAATTGTATCTTGTGCGCCCCCTTTCCTTTTATTTTCAGTTGAAAATTCCATTTCCCCCACATATGTTTTTGTTAGCCGAATTCAGAAAGTGGGAGAAGAATTCGTGGGTCTATTTTCTTTTCATCCCAACCAAACTTCTATCTTTTCTTTATATCCTAACTGAATTCTCTCTTCCCCCAACCAAATATCCCTTTCTCTTGTTTTATCTATTCTTGCTTTTCCTCATGTCGGCAAAGCCGACGTTAAACTTTTTATAAAACCTATGCCCCAAGTTTTTTTCTCTTCTTATATACTCTCTCTTTCTGTCCTTTTCACCCGCGCGCGACACCAGTGTATCAAATTTGAACATCTTCGTACTTTATTTTTTTCCTTCTATTTGCTCGCGCGACAGCCTCCACCGTGCGACGCCCAACCATACCACCACCATTAGCCACAGCCTTCGTCGCACCACCGCACGGCCACCTCCCCCGAGCCCTATTCTGTTGCCGCGCCACCACAGAGCCGTCGGGACTCCCTGAGTTGAGGGCCAATGTGGCCCATGCCGCCGCGCCTTGCTCCGACGATATTACCGCACCTCCGCCTCCCCTTGACGTCGTCACGCCTCACCCTGCACCTTCTGTTTGCTGTCGCGCCACCCCACAGGCCGCGACAGGGAGCCAATGCGGCTCGCGCCGCTGTGTTCCATCCACGACCACTTCCAGTCGCACTGTACCCAAACCCTACGCCTCCGTTCTGTGTCATCGCCTCTGCTCAACTGCACCACAGTTCATCGCCGCGCCCTCTCATCCCAAGCCGAGCTATTCAGACGCCCATCCGGCGACCCTGCGCCCTTGGACCGACCACCCACAGCCACCACCACCTCCTATTCCGTGATTCCACGCCACTTGAATGCTGTTCGGACCACCATAGCAGCTGTTTGGCTATTGGACAACTGGCCCAACACCCACCCAGCCGTGAACAGTAACCGCAAGTCCCGAACCAAGGCCGACCCATGAGCTTGAATCGACTAGGACTGATGCTCGAACCTGTAACACCGCACCAATCCGAGGACCCGACATGCGAGTTCCGTTGGTTACCGCAAACGTGAACGTGGATTTCAATTCAAACTCACATCACCTTGCGCTCGACCCGACATCGACGCCGGAGTAGTGAGTTAACCTCTAAATTCTGATTAGGATATTAATCGCGTTCAACGCTACACATATCAAGCGCTGTTTCGCATTTAAGGAAAACCTCGGATAATAGATATATATCGGTACCCATGATCATTCGAGTATGATAAAGTCAACTTGACTCATTCGCTAATCATTCATTAGGAGAATCCGGGTAAGTATTCTGAACCCTTTTCAAATTGACTTTAGTCATTATTTTGAACTTTTATGTTTGCTTTGAAGAAACTCAAGCAGCATATTCTCTTCGTGTTTGCGTTGACAAGATTCAGGCAACACATCCCTTTTGTACTTATCGATTCGATTCGGTAGTACCCCCTTATAATTGTGCTATACAATCTTGACGGTATTGATTCATGACGACATATGCACCCATGATCTTTACCTTTGTCAAATCGCAATGACATATGCACTTGCGATCTTGATCTTTGTCAAATCATAACAATGTAACTCTTATGATTTTGATCCTTATCAAATCATGATAACATAATCACTCATGATTTTGATCCCATACCGAGTCACAACGATGTAGCTCTTGTGGTCTTGGCTCATTTTAACCAAATCATAACGACGTAGCTCTTACGATTTTAGTCCCCTTTTGCCAAATCATGATGCATATGCACTAATTATCTTGGTCTTTTTATCAAATCACAACGACGTACGCTCTTGTGATATTTATTATCCTTTTTTGACTCACAATGACGTAGCTCTTGTGATCTCGAAAAACATATTTTTCAAACTTTACATATATCTTGCACTCGTCTTGCATTAGAGGAAAACCTCGATAACGAGATAAGGCCCCAGTACCTCGAGATCCGCTTGTGATCTTGGTCATTTTAATTCACAACGACGTAGCTCTTTGTGATTCGAAACTTATTTCAATATTACACATATTTTGCGATGTCCCGCATTAGAGGAAAACCTCTAGTAATGGATAAGGCTCCGAGTACCTTGAGATCCTCGCGTCTGCAAGAAGCTCGAAGATTAAGGGAATCATCGGCAATATGAGGTATTTGGTAAAACAATATTCTCGTATGCGATCCGTGCGTAGATTTCTCTAATATGAAAAAAGAGAAGTTTTGGCACACGTTATCTATAGTCCCGCACATCATGCATCATTTCCTTTGCACTAAAAAAATGGGATTAAAACTATCGCAAAAAATTATCATTCATTCACTTGCGTTTGCAAAATTTAGGTTTCAATTTTGTCTTTGAACGAAACCTCATGAGTTTCCACTCAAAGAGGGGCACCTAAATTTTGATTTTTTAAAATTAGTCATTTTTCATAAAAATGAGAATTAACTTTAGCTCTCGCCAAAAATAATTTTCATGCATAACATATTTTATTTTTGTCACGTATGCACCGCATTAGCATCGATCCGCCTTGGTGATGTGAGATTGACTTAGTTTGACGGGCGATTTGGACCTAGATTGATGGGCAAATTCTTGAGTATTTGTGGTGGAAAATTTGAACCAATTCGGAGCTTATAATTTAGAAAAAGGCTTTAGTTTTTTTTTTTTTTGGTAAGGTAAGTATATATTCACTTTTCAAACCACTAGGTACAAAAGAGGAACCGGCCACAAAAACCATGAACCGAGGATGGTATTTTCTATGCCATGAACGGTTCAACGGTGAACCAGTCGCAAAATACAAGGAGTACGGTCGAGACACAAAAAAAAAAAAAAGGCTTTAGTTTTAATATTTGATTAGCTATAAAAAGCCTAATATAAGTCCAAAAATGCACAATAAGCCCATGTAATACATGAATTTCGGTTAACCTAATGCACAATGGGCTTAGCGAAATTTTCAAGGAAAAATAAATTAATTTGGTGCAATTTAGCCCCTTGAGACTTAATTCAAATCGTATTTTGAGCCCGGGTTTATTTTTCAAAAATTGAGAAACTTTAGGCCCTAAGCTTGCAATAATTTTCTCTATAAATACTAACTTATGCTTAGGATTTTAGGGGAAGGCCAATTCATTGTCAAACAGGGCAGATTTTGGGGGTCGGCAAAAAATTCTGCACACACATTCATGAGCCTTCACGTGAGATAGAGGCGAAAGGCAAGAGAAAGGGAGCAAGGAGTCTTGGCGGAGATTCTCTTTCACAGCCGAGGCTACCTTCTTCGGCGAGTTGCTTCTACTATTCTTGCTCACGGTTTGCTATTATCGTCCGGTAGCTACTGCTCCTCTAGTGCCTCCTAGTCGCTGTTTAGTGTTCTTGTAGTGGACGAAAAGTAAAAAAAAGAAGCAGGCCAAAGATTGCGGTCATTGCTCCTGTTGCTCAATGATTTCCGTCCCTGTTACCAGCCAAATTCCAACCGGTGCTGCTGTCCAGTAAAAAAAAGACAAAGAAGACAGGGCTGACGTCATATATAGGGTTTAATTGAACAATTTCTAAAGTTGAGACCTTCTAAGTTTGCTGGCACTGGAAATTCTGATGAGGCGGAGTTGTAGATCGATGAGCTCGAAAAGATATTTTCATTTCTGGAGTATTCGAAAGTTGATCGTGTAGTACCAATCGAATATCAATTATAGGGAAATGCAAAATATTGGTGGAAGGCCACTAAAGGAACAGTCTTTCCTATGGGCACCGAAATAACTTGGAATGCCTTTGTTAAGGCTTTTTATGTGAAATATTTTTCGAAAAGCGTTCGTGATAAGAAAATGATGGAATTTATGCAATTGCAGCAGAATAATATGACAAGAGATCAATATAAGGCTAGATTTGCCAAATTGCCAAGATATGCTCCTAGTTTGATGGAGGAACCAGTAGCCAAAGCTAAATGGTTCTAAAAAGGGCTGCGTCCTAACATTAGTGACCAGATTGTACCATTAAATCATTGAGATTATAACAAGCTATATGCTCGAGCTCAAATAATAGAGAAGTATATGATGGAGCACGTGGCTTCGAATTCGAACCAAGAATGGGTTCCTCCTCGAATCATGAATTGTAATAAGAGGTATAAGGCAAAGCAACCCTTCGCTTCAAATAAAAAGAGGAGAGGACCGAATGGTAATTCAAGTGAGACTTGTCGCTATTGTGGGAGGCAAGACGGACAATGCTCCTTGTAGGGTATGAACAGGAGCATATTTTTGATGTGGACAACCACCGCAAGGAAACATTCAACGGCTACAAGCTCAAAGGCGGACTTATGCTATTATGCAAGAAGATGCTTAGAATTCCAAGACTGTTGTCACAGTACGGTCTTTATTAACAATTGTGCTGCACATGCCTTATTTGATACTGGTGCCACCCGCTCTTTTATGTCTAAGCAATTTATGAACTTAGTTGGGTTAGAAGCTAAACCACTTGAATTATTTTTAAAGGTCTCTACTCCATTAAAGGAGGAGATGCTGGCCACCTTAGTATGTAAGGAATATAGAATTGGTAAAGGTGATCGAGAAGGAAAGATAGACTTGATTGTCTTAGGCATGTTTGACTTTGACATCATAATTGGAATGGATTGGCTCCGACAACAATGAGCCAAAGTAGATTGCTAGTAGAAGGTGACCTATTTTCATCCCCTAGGATCTCTTAAGGAGCGGCAGCAGTTTTTGCAAGATTGGAGCCAAAACAAGACCCCCAAAAGCTTAAGTCTTTCTCGGGTGCAAACATGTCAACAGTGACCTTCGCTGCTTAAAAAGGCTCTACCGGACAAATGGATGGGTGAATTTGGACCCACAAGTACTCGTTGAAAAGCTAAGACGATAATCTTTCCAACGGTATATGGCTCGTCGAAACCCGACCACGGACGGCGGAGATAAGGGCAAAACAACTAGACTAGTTCCCGGTTACCCGCGGGCGAGAGAGAGAGAAAACGAGCAAGTGAGAGAGATGGAGAGGGAGAGATGGTCGGCCGAAGAAGATGAAGTGAAGAGAGAGATATCATCCATAAAGACCTTCCAACATCAAGGCACAAAGGTGGGAATTTGGGGACAAGAGTACAAGTCTAGGAAGGCTAGAAAGGCTAGTATGGTCAAGTAAAAAAAAAAGGGGGCCCTTACCCTAAATCTCTCTCGTGTCTCATTTCAAATAATTGAAGACAATAAGGACAATATTACCCCTCCAAGAATTCGGCCAACTAGGGGTTAGGGAGTCCTAATCGCACTTTAATCTAATCTCAAGCGATTAAGTGCTAAACGAGCAAAATTAAGGAAACGCTAATTTCTAATCCTAATATTCTAATCTTTGGAACACTTAGGAAAACTTCACAACCTATTAGACCATGACAAGGCGATGTCCAAACTCAATCGTTGGAATTCTCGAATCCCAATTCCCAATTTCAAATTTCAATTCACATTTGAATTCGTCAATCTCGATTCCATTTTATCTCAAACTAACGGGCGACTCATTAGGCATTACGCGTATCGACCTCGTGATTCTCACCACATTTAGGATTCTCAAGTCGTGGCAGCTTTAATTGTCATGTAATTGCGAGGGCTTATCACTAGTTCCGACGGTCGTGATCGTTAGAATTCGATTTAGGAAAGTCTTGCAAATTACACATTGGTTAGGCGGTACCACCCACAATCCAATTATATAACGCTAGCAATGTATTCCATAATCGTTCTTAGATTGGCCTTTAATGGCTCAAAATAATCCCTCGACAATCCTTATGATGAAAGCGCCATTTCTTATTCGAGTTCCTAAGTCCACGTATCATTTTCTTGTTAGCCTTTTCCCTTCGATTAGTTAACCCATGAGTGATCAATTCAGGGTGAGATACAACTCGAAATACATC
Source organism: Rhodamnia rubescens (assembly GCA_021437795.1). Classification (NCBI taxonomy): domain Eukaryota; kingdom Viridiplantae; phylum Streptophyta; class Magnoliopsida; order Myrtales; family Myrtaceae; genus Rhodamnia; species Rhodamnia rubescens. The sequence continues at coordinate 602,326 of JAILYA010000078.1, read as the reverse complement.
TCGGACATTCATTCATTTATAAATCTCGAATTGGGTCGAAATTCGAATGTCACAACTCTTTCCCCTTAAAGAAATTTCGTCCTCGAAATTTACAATCTAATTAACTACTCAAATAGATGGGGGTACTGGCGCCTTATCGCCTCCTCTACTTCCCAAGTAGCTCCTTCCGGCCTGTGGTGTTCCCAAATCACCTTGACTAGCGAAATCATCTTGTTCCTTAGAACCTGTTCCTTTTGTCCTCGATCATAACCGGCCTTCCACATAAGACACCTTGTCGTCCACTTCAATGACTTCATGGTCCAAAGACATGAGTCGGGTCCGGTTCGTATTTTCTCAACATCGAAACATGAAAGACATTATACACTGCGAAAAACTTGGCGGTAAGGCAAGGCGGTACGCTAAAGTTCCAATTCTATCCAATATCTCAAAGGGGTCCACGTACCTAGGACTCAACTTACCTTTCTTTCCAAATCGAGATAGTCCTCGCATTAGTGATACCTTAAGAAACACATGATCTCCCACTTGGAACTCCAAAGGCCGATGCCGTTTGTCCGTATAGCTTTTCCGGTGACTTTATGCGCCTTAAGCCTTTCTTTGATCATCTTCACGACTTCTCCAGTACTCTACCAGTTTCGGTCTAGTTATACTTCTTTCCCCAACTTCGTCCCAACATATTGGAGTTATGCAAGCTCGCCATACAATGCTTCAAACGATGTCATTTTTAATACTTTGTTGGTAGCTATTGTTGTACGCAAACTCCACCAAGTGCAATTGTTCTTCCCATCCTCTTTTGAAGTCAATCACATAAGCCCTTAACATGTCCTCCAAAGTGTCTCAATCGTCCTTTCAAATTGTCCGTCGGTCCGGGGATGATAAACCGTACTATATTGTAACTTTGTACCCATAGCCTCCCGTAGGCTCTTCCAAAATATAACGGTAAACTTCGGATCCCTATCCGACGTAATCGTTATCGGTACTCCATGAAGACGTACTATCTGCTTCATGTACAATTCAGCATACCTTTTCATAGCATAGTCCTTTCGCATTGGCGGGAAGTGCGCGGACTTGGTCGACCTATCCGCGATTACCTAAATAGAATCATGACCTCTCCGACTTCTTGGTAATCCCATTACAAAATCCATCATGGTGTATTCCCATTTCCATTCGGGGATCTCTAAAGGTTGTAACATACCACCAGGCTTGCAATGCTATGCTTTCACTTGTTGACATGTCAAATACTTTGCTACATGCTTAGCAATATCTACTTTCATTCTATTCCATCAATAGTGCCGACACAAGTTCCGATACATCTTTGTGCTACCCGGATGAATACCGTAGTTGCTTTGATGAGCTTCGACAAGATCCTTTCTCTAAGTTCCTCATCATTGGGCACGCACAAACGTCCATGGAACTTCAAAATCCCATCCTCGGATACTTGAAACTCAGGCTTTCTCTTGTCCGCCTCCATTTTCAATATCTTTTGGAGGTCTGGGATCCTATGATCGTAGAGCCTTAAATATTTCCCCGAATCTCATGCTCGACTCTCAATGTCGCTACTAAGCTAGATAACCGACAAACTTTCAATTTGAACTCGAATCCCTTATTCCTTCAAGTAAAGTCCACTCCCTTACCATTAAATGCGTTATGCTTAACTTTCAACTCAACGCATCCACTACCTTATTTGCTTTCCCAAGGTGATACATGATATCACAAACATAGTCTTTGAGCAACTCCATCCATCGACGTTGTCTTATGTTCAACTCCTTTTGGGAAAATAAGTACTTTAAACTTTGATGATCCGTGTAGATCTAAAACTTCTCTCCGCACAAGTAGTATGTCCAAATCTTCAACGTAAAGATGATCGTTGCGAGTTCCAAATCATGCATTGGGGAGTTCACCTCATGAGGTCTTAACCGACGTGAAGTGTAGGCAACGACCCTTCCATGTTACATTAACACGCACCCCAATCCTTTCAAAGACGCATCGCTATAAATCTCATAACCTCCCGGGTCCGGACGGAATCGTCGGATCGGGCGCAGTCATCAATCTATTCTTAAGCTCTTGGAAACTCCTTTCACACTTATCCGTCCATTCAAACTTCATTTCCTTCTTTGTCAATTGAGTCAGCGAATGGCTATCGAAGAAAACTTTTCCACGAACCTTCTATAGTAACCTCGCCAATCCCAAGAAACTTCGAACCTCGCATCGACGTTGGTTTAGGCCAATTCATAACCTCTTCGATCTTAGCTAAGTCCACTAAAATTCCTTCTCCGAAAACTACATGTCCGAGGAAATACTACTTTACTTAGCCAAAACTCGCATTTACTAAACTTAGCATAAAACGAGTGTTCCCTTAGAGTCTGCAGAACAATCCTTAGATGCACTTCATGTTCATCCTTACTCCTCGAGTAAATAAGAATATCATCTATAAAGACTATTATGAACCGATCCAAATACTCCTTAAACACACGATGCATTAGATCCATGAATACAAATGGGGCGTTAGTCAATCCAAACGACATGATTGTAAACTCATAGTGCCCATATCCCATCCTAAAGGTTGTCTTAGGTACATCCTCCTTCTTATTCCTCAACCGATGATAGCCCGTCCTCAAGTCAATTTTCAAAAACACGGAGGCACCTTGCAACCGGTCGAACAAGTCGTCTATCCTTGATAACGGATACTTGTTCTTGATGGTGACCTAGTTCAACCGCTTATAATCAATACACAACCGTAGTGAGCCCATCTTTTTTCCTTACGAACAACACGGGTGCTCCCCAGGGCGATGCGCTTGGACGAATAAATCCTTTGTCCAACAACTCTTGCATCTCGCACCTTTTATTCCTTTAATTTAGGTAAGGACATCCTATAATGTGATTTAGAGATCGGTTCCGTCCCAAGAGCTAACTAAAACGAGAATTTCGTTTCTCGCTCAAGTGGCAATCCCGCAATTCTTGAGGAAAGACATTAGGAAAGTCACGTACTACTAGTATATCCTTAAGCTTTGGTTCTTTAATTGTCGGATCCATCACGATAGCCAAATAAGCTTCACATCCGTCATCTATCAACTTAGCCACCTCAAGTGACGAAATCAAAGGGATTGAGTTTCCTCCTCGACTCCCTACAAACTCGTATCTAAGACAATTAATGGGAAAGAATCGAATCATCCCGCTACCACAATCAACAACGGCTCTTTGCTTTCCGAGCCAGTCCATCCCAATTATAACATCAAAATCATACATCTTTAACATAGCCAAATCTATTCTTTCTTCGCTACCACCAATAACTATCTTACGGTTCACACACCCTAAAGAAACCAATGATTCATCCTTTAAAGGCGTAACAACATACAACAAAGACTTCTAACGATTTCAATTCAAATTCAGCTAATTTAGCAAACCGAGCAGATATGAAAGAATGTGATGCTCCATGATCAAACAAAGCATTGATAGCATGATCACGAGAGAGACCAAACTCCGTGACCACGCCAGGGGCACTCTCGCATCCTTTCGCACCACCGCATAAACTCTTTCTTGAGCCGGCGGCCTATTCCGATTCCTCTTGCGAGGCAGCTCCAACTTGCGGCCCCTCCTCGAGGCCTTTGCACTTGTGGCCGAGATCCCGGGGCTTTGTCAAGACAATTCCTTATCTCGATGGCCCAACTAACCACACTTAAAACAAGCGCCCGTCCGACTAGGGCAAGGTCCACTTCCATGTCTCCTTCCATAGAGACAACAATCCTAATTACTCTAATGAGCTGGCTTCCCAATATTATTTCTTGCAAGAGGAACGAATCGTCTATTGCTCGCCATTGGTCGCTTACCAAAATTACGATTATCTCTTGGAGGGATGAATCGCGGTTCCGAAGCGGTTCGTCTTTGTTCCCTTGCGTCCCTTTCTATTAATTGGCCACACCTATATAGTTCATCACAACTTTGCAGATCTAGTGCCACCAATTGGCTACGAAGGTCGGGTTGCGACTATCTCTTAACCTTCTCGCCTTATCTATGGGATCCTCCACCATTCTCTAGGCATATTTTGACAACCTTGCGAACTCGCCTTATACTCTTTGATAGTCATGTTGTTCTAGCGTAAGTTCTGGAATTCCATTAATTTTTGTTCATGGGCCGCCAAAGAAATATTTTCCAATAAACACCCCAGAGAAAACCCCAATTCGGTGCGACTCCTTCAGGAAAGATCGTTGTCCTTGTGGCTCTCCACCAATCATGAGTAGTATCTTGCAATTGATAGGTTGCCATGGTTACCTTTTCAGCTTCAGTACACCCTAAGATCATAAAACACTTTTCCAACTCCTCAATCCATCGAGGTGCTGTCTCTAGGTCTCCCTTTCCGTCAAACTTAGACGGTTTCAGCTTCACAAATTGTTCTACTAACTGGCCCATTAGTCGATTCTGATTCTCTTGGCCACGAGCATTACCACTTTCAATCCCTTGGCCATTGTTCCTATTGTTCCCGAGCGCCGCATGAACAACATGCGACGGCGGCTCCAATAGCTTGGGTTATAGTAGCGGCTCTTTCTTCAGCCTTAATTAACTTCTGCGGTAGCTCTTTCTTGAGCCTACCTACCTATCGCTTCTCCAATCTGTTCTAAGGTTCTTATTACACCATCCAATCTTGGACCATCTATAGCTGGTGCCCTCGAGCTAGACGCCTCCTCTAGTTCCTCTACCTCGATTGCTCATCTTGCTAGCACTTGCTAACGAACAATTATAATTCCATCTAGGAATTAGAGATCTAGGCCATTCACTTAAGCATAACCTTCCTTAACTACTAACTCTAGCAACAACACAAACAACAAGTAATCACAATTCAAGTATTTCAAGGTACCACATTATCAAGTTCTCGGGATCCAAACAATAAAGGGCATCATGCCAATACTATCTCACTTGTGCCTTAAGTCCAGACGCATATGCAAATTAGTACCATCGCATCAAGCCATCAAGTACTTCATATAAGCAATCACAATTGAGTCACACCATTGCCCAAGACAAAGCTTCTAGTATGCCAATCCACACGCTTCAATCCATATGCCATGCATTTCGTTTCTAAGACTCGTAACCACCTAAAGGTCTCGATTGCTAATCGTCCTAAAGTCATCGCTCCTTATCACTCCAAAACTCAACCAACTTGGTTTGAGCTAACTTTGGTTTGATACCAATTCAACCGAGATGTCACACCCCGGACTGCTAGGCGCGCGAACATCCCGCGTGGGTTGCCGTTTCGGTGCAAAATCTCCTAGTGTCAACGGCGTCAACTTACGTGCGGATATGAAACACACATGCGGAAGCGAGAAGTAAAACTCCACTTACATGCATACATAAGATGACTTAGGACAACAACATCACATACATCGCTTAACACAACATAACATGATACACTTAGTCGATTACACATAGGATTAGCGACGTAGGTACAATAGTAGGGTTCGATGACACAAAAGGATAGGTTTCAAAAGACAACCTACCTATCCTACTACATAATCCGAGGACAACACATAGACAGGTGATGACTACTACTAAACATCGACTCATCACTCTCGTCTTCGTCATCTTCATCTTCGTGCTCATATAGGGAATGAGCAACCGAATCATCGACATCCATCGTGTCCTCATCGTCAGGATCGGATTCAGAGATCTCGACAACCTCTATCTCCTCATCTTCCTCCTCAATAGTCGAGACTTGAATGGAGTATTCTTCGACTCGGTGGAGGGGTACTACCTTCGCCCTCGACAGTCCGGGTAACACCAAGTCGGGATCCCATCCCTAGAAACTCGATCGGGTTTCGAGGACCCGAAGTCTCACCGTCTTAACGAACATACCATGACTCAAAAAGATGGGGTGTCCAGCTATCCTTTCCCTCATCGACCCAAATCATACTCCCGAACCTAATAAATATTGTAACCCCGCCCTACGGGAAACTCCTCAATGGATGTGTTAATGTCCTTGGGGATACCAAAACGCTTAGGCAACATTCTTCAAGATTTAGGATTTGAAAAGGTAAACCTACGATGAGGTGAGATATAAATCTCAGCAAGTCGAACCTAAACTTGACCTAGGCCGTTAGTATCTCCAAACAATTTTATAAAATCACGATGAAGTCAACAAGTCCGGCATAAACAAGATGAGAACGTACCAAGTCTTAATGTATAGGCACAATGAATTAATACCATTCCAAACAACCTTAGGCAAACAAGATAAGCCTCGCATATAGAGCAATTTAAGTTTTATGTTCTCGTGGCATTAACGGCTCGTAGATCCAACTTGATCCGAGGCCTCGAACAATTAATCGAACACGGCATACTTATGACCTTGGATGATCTAATTGAACATGGCATCAAACATAATCGTGGTCTCGGACAATTAATGAACACGACCCGATTTAGCCTCGGACAATTTAATTGAACATGGCTCTTATTCTCATAACCGAATTATATAGAGCAACTTGTGCCCTTACACAACAATTCACAATTTCAAAGCTAACAAGCAATCAAGGTTATCTAACTTTTAACCATCTCAAGCCACGATTAATCGATCTAGATACAACTTTTACGTTTGGTTGGGGCATCTATTAGGCCATTCAAAATAGTGAATTCAATCCACGAATCCCAAGCATTCGTTCGAACATCAAGGCCCTCAATTGAACGAAAATTATTTCATCATAGCCTAATATCTCACAAGGCGCACCATCCTCATTTCATCACCACTCCGGACTAACATAAATCAAGCACAAAAGCATGGTCTTTGAGTCAAGGGAAATCAAGCAAACACAACTTCACCAAAGAGAAATTTGAGTTCCCTAAGCCTCGCGCCAAAACAGCCCCCAAAACAACATCAATCAAGCCATAACATGACCTCTTGGTAGCCTAACCTCCTAGGAAGGGTTTAGGAGCAACTTACCATAAGATTGGACTAAAGAAAACCACGAAACAAGCGGTGCAAGCCTTTCCCTTAATCTGATCGTCGATGGTGCAAGGAGCAGCAGCGATTTTTGAAGATTGGAGCCAAAACAAGCCCCCCAAAAGCTTAAGTCGTTCTCGGGTTCAAACAGCCCAGCAGTGACCTTCACCGCTTAAAAGGGCTTTACCGGACAAATGACCGGATGGATTTGGACCCACAAGTACTCGTTGGAAAGCTAAGATGATAAGATTTCCAATGGTATGTGCTCGTTGAAACCCGACCACAAACGGCGGAGATAAAGGCAAAATAACTGAACTGGTTCTAAGTTACCCGCCGGCGAGAGAGAGAGAAAACGAGCAAGTGAGAGAGATGGAGAGGGAGAGTTGGTCGGCCGAAGAAGATGAAGTGGAGAGAGAGAAATGTCATCCATAAAGACCTTCCAAGATCAAGGCAAAAAGGTGGGAATTTGGGGACAAGAGTACAAGTCTATAAAGGCTAGAAAGGCTAGTTTGATCAAGTAAAAAAAAAAAGGGGCCCCCACCCTAAATCTCTCTCTTGTCTCATTCCAAATAATTGAAGACAACAAGGATAATATTACCCCTCCAAGAATTCGGCCAACTAGGGGTTAGGGGAACCCTAATCGAACTTTAATCTAATCCCAAGCGGTTAAATGCTAAACAAGCAAAATTAAGGAAATGCTAATTTTTAATCCTAATATTCTAATCTTAGGAACACTTAGAAAAACTTCACAACCTATTAGACCACGACGAGGCGACGTCCAAACTCAACTATTGGAATTCTCGAATCCCAATTCCCAATTTCAAATTCCAATTCACGTCCTAATTCCGTCGATCTCGATTTCGCCTTATCTTAAACTAACGGGCGGCTCATTAAGCATTACACGTATCGACCTCATGATTCTCACCACATTTAGGATTCTCAAGTCGTGGCGACTTTGATTGTCATGTAATTGCGAGGGCTTATCACTAGTTCCGACGGTCACGATCGTCGAATTCGATTTTGGAAAGTCTCGCAAATTACATATTGGTTAGGTGGTACCACCTGCGATCCAATTGTATAACGCTAGCAATGTATTCCATAATCGTTCTTAGATAGGCCTTTAATGGCTCAAGATAATTCCTCAACAATCCTTATTGTCAAAACGTCATTTCTTATTAGCCTTTAAGGCCAAGAAGTTCCTAGGTCCACGTATCAGTTTCCTTGTTAGCCTTTCCCCTTCGATTAGTTAACCCATGAGTGATCAATTCAGGCGAGATACAATTGAAATACATCGTCGGACATTCATTTATTTATAAGTCTCAAATTGGGTCGAAATTCAGATCACATATGTTATGATGGATTTCATATTGGGATTTCCAAGAACTCGAGAGGGAATGATTTGATATGGGTAATAGTTGATCGATTGGCAAAATCTGCCCACTTTTGCCAAGACGGAAGAACTATTCATTGGGGAAATAAGCAAATTTATATGTTAAGTAGATAATCCATTTACATGGAATTCCGTTACAATCACGTCAAATCGTGATCCTAGGTTTACTTGCTACTTTTTGGCGAGGTCTCTAGACAAAGATTGGGAGCTAAACTTCAAAGATAGTACCGCATATCATTCCCAAAGTGACGGACAATCGAAAAGGAATATACAAACCCTCGAAGATATGTCATGGGCATGCGTCCTAGATTTCAAAGGAAATTGGGAAAACATCTTCATTTGGCAAAATTCACCTACAAGAACAAGTTACTAGCAAAGCAAAGGAATGGCTCCATTTGAGGCATTATATGGAAAGGTTGCGTAACTCCAATTCATTGGGATGAAGTCGGAGAAAAGAAACTTATAGGTCCAGAACTAGTACAAGTTACTACGGAAGCTATATAGACTATTAGGAACCGCCTACGAATAGCCCAAAGCCGACATAAAAATGTTCTCTTGATTGGCAACGCAAGTGCACGTATCAAACAAGTAATAAAGTGATGAATAAAAGTATCGTCCCCATAGAGATTGTAGATAAATCAATCAAATTACTTACTAAAGGTGAATAATTCTCAAATTTATCTAACCAATTAAAGATTCAACGAAGGAATCAAAATTCTAAAGAAAAATAAATTAACCAAGGCAGCAAACCAAAATAAAAAATAGAATGCACAAACTAAAACTAGAAATTTCAAATATAAAGAAGCAAAGAACAACGTATTTCTATTAAGGATGAAAGAAAACGTCATAGCATCCGATTTCACTTAACCAATCAAGATTAATTAACCAATCTTGTCATGCAATCAAATTGAATTCATACTGTGATGGTAGAACTTCTTAATTTAAATCACTATCCTTGATCCGGTACAACAATCCTACTTGGATTTAGCAACCCACACTTGTTTAATGTGAATTTAAATAAATCCAAACACATTAAGATCTATGAATGTTCCCAAATTCAATAAACCACCCTCGATTTACCTACTACTAAAACCACACAAAAAAACTTAAGATATCTCTATCTATGAAGAATTCATGACTATATATCAAAAAGCACTCGCATGGAATCTCCTTTCAATCTCAAACATGCAACAAAATCATTCAAGTGGTGATCACACACTTAAAAGCATTAAGGACATGATATATAACTCCCACATATAAATTCTAAAATTGCATAAACGAGTCTAGAAAATTGATTAATCATAGTTAAGCTACATAGTAGCTATAACAAGAAGTAGTCTAGAACATAATGAAAATTAAATTAAAAACGATGAATAAACTAAACATGATGAAAAACTAGAACAAGTTCACCAAGAATAATCAAGGATTGGCTTTGAATTCACCTTCGTCTTCTTCACTTGGCATCCGACATTGAAAGGAAGAATAAAAGCAAAACCCTAAACGTCGTATGAAAAAAAAAGTCTCCTCTATGTACTGCTCTTCAAAATCACGTTCCTTTTTTTTCTTCATATGGACATCTTCTTGTTTTCAAAAACAAAAGAAATCTTAATCACACTAGAATAGGATTGCAATCAAAGATTCTTCCCAAAGATAGACTTCTCTCAATAATAAAACTCCTAATTTAGCTTGGATTTTGAATTTCTCCCCCAAGATAAACTTGATTCTCCTTAATTTCAAATTTGCATGGCTGAAATCGGATTACCTACAAAATCAATTAAAAATAAATAACGTAGACATCAAATTCAATTAAAACTAAGCAAATATTAAGTCTAAAATAGTAAATAAACTCTATATAAAATAGAGTTATCAAATACCCCCAAACTTAACATTTTGCTAGACCTCGAGCAAAAGTACAACTAAAAACACAAATTTTCTATCAACCATAGTTGCTTGAATTCTCAACGAAAAATATGAGAATCAATGTACAAGTTAAGTCTAAACCTAAACATGCAATCCGTGTGTGTGTGAAGTCCTCAACTTCTCAACTCATATGCAACCTAGATAAATCCACGTTAATATGCGAACCCCCAAACTCAAAATCCACTTAACCAAATCTCATAAGTTTGTCGATTATTCCTCTCTCCACTAATGTAGACCATAAACTCAACCAAGAATCAATAGGTCTTAATAAGCTTATAATGTGGCTTGGCTAAGGGTTTGACAAAGATATGTTTTAGCTTAACTTACCCTACAAAAACACATCAATTCCATTACTCAATTGATTCTTTGGATTCAACAGTAGTCAACACCTTCTCTTTTTCTCCTTTTTTTCCAACTTCTTTTTTTTTCATTGCTTCTCGTTCCATGCTTTACGACAAAGTTTCTCCTTGAGTTCCTCCTTATATAGTGCAATTTCAACCCATTGAGTATTTAAAAGGCTTACTCAAGTTGAAAGTTGGATATAGGGATCCATATAAGCAGTACTAAAGAAGCAACATACACATTTTTTTTGCACTTTCTTTTTCTTTTTCTTTTTCTTTTTCTTTTTTCAAATATTTTTTAGATATGTCAAGAATCTAGAGTTTATGATATCTTGAAGAATTAAATGTGTCCATAGGGTATAGGGAAAACTCATGTCAATAAGCTCAGGCTACATTATAAGGGTATCCAAAGAAATTAGGCAATATAAGGCTCAATGGGGTGACTAAGGATAAATAAACAAGGTTGACTTGAAAGGCTCAAATGATCCAACGAATACCTAAATCATTTTCTTAATTAAGTTTAGCCTAGAATTTTGCCTCGAGACAAAATCAGACAAATTCTAAGATTTGGGTAAGTTCGAAGAGAATCACATACTTTACATAAAACTTCTCTAGGTACACATGACTAAAAAACAAGGACTAGTGCTCAAAATATGGACTACATGTTCAAGATCAAGACTAACTCACACATCACTCCCGATTTTGAAAAAAAAATTGAAAATTGCATCCAAATTAAGCAAAGATTTCACGAAAAATTTTCACCAAAAAAAAATTATCTCCTACCCCTAAACTTAAATGCAGTAGTGTCCTCAATGCTGAAAAGAAAAGAAAAAGTAATAAGGACAGAGAAACTCCCCTAGAATATGATGAATGCATGCCATAAGGGTAGTTGGGGATAGAAAGTGGAGATAATCCCTATAAAAATAAAACCAAGTAATTAGCGCAAACTATTATCAGGAGGATTCATTTTATTTTATTTTTGTGAATGGAACAAAATAAAGCTAAAATGCGAAAATTTAAAATGCTTGGGTTGCCTCCCAAAAGCGCGCTTGCTTTATAGTTTGTAGCCAAACTCTTCCAACTCTTCTAAGCATGTGAAAGCAATGTAATGGTGGCAGCCTGTGAATCGAAACCACCTCCAAAGTAGGGCTTGAGACGTTGGCCATTCACTTTAAAGGTTCCCTCCTTGTCATTAGCAACTTCATTTGTTCCATAAGTAAATGACATTGACCATTCATTTGCATATCAAAGTTGAGAAAACGCAATGCCCAATATGCTTTATGCTTTAACTCAACAAGTAAATGACATGCTTTTCCATAAACAAGTCGAAAAGGTGACATACCAATAGGAGTTTTCATGCCTTAATCGAGAAAATAAATTGAGCTTTTTCCAATTATTTTTTTAGTTTTTAATTTTCTCACATTAGTTATGACATTTGATCTAGGGGTGTCAATGGGCTGGGTGGCCGAGCCGGCCCAAACCGAACAAAATCGAAGCTCTACTCGGCCCGACCTAGATCGGTAGGGTCGGGTCGGGCCGGATTCTTTTTTTTCTTCTTTTTGGAATCAAAATCAATTAACAAATTCATCAAATGAAAGAATATAAAAAGAAAAATATAAATTAAATTAAATTAAAAAGAAAATATGGGTGTAAAAAAAAGTCATACGGCGGCCGATCGGATCGCCCACCCAACCCCGCTTGAGTACCAAACCCAGCTCAAAAAGCTTGAAAATTAAGTGAATTTTCGGGTTGGACGGGCCGGCCCTCCTGGATCGGGCTTTTTGACACCCCTAATTTGATTTATAGACGTTTAGTTACATTCTAGTCGAACGGGTTTCGCGAAAGCCAATCAAATTGACCTTGAAATGGGATGTTCTTTGGGCTGGATCCGCCTAACCCGGTCTGGTCAACAAACAATGCTGACCAGAAGCAAAAAGGAGCGTCTGCTCTCTCTCCTTTCGCGCGCAACAGAACCAGGAATAGCAGACGTTCCTTTCGTTTCCCTCGTACGCCAGGGTATTATGAACAAAGAGCAAGTGGAAAACGACAAGATCCCTAGGCAATCTGCAATACTCGGAAGGATACCTCCCCCAAATGGATAGCGGCATCTCCCCTAGACCTTCTGTGCCGCCCTAGGTTACGCAAAAGAAGAGGGTGAAAGAGCTGTTGGTTGACCGAGAGGAAAGCTGAGCCAACGTTATTTTTGGGATGGCCGTCAGGCTTTGGGCAGCGAGTTGATAAAAGAGAAGCCTGGAAGCTCGGCTTGGGGGCCAGAGGAAAAAAAGAGAGCTCAGGAAGCTCTCGACGACAAAAATGAGAGCTGAGCGAGAGAGCTCTTGGTATGGAGATTCACCGAGAGAAAGATAGAGTTCGACGCAGGGAGAACTCCAGGCTTCACAAAGATGCTCCCGGAGAGCTCGTGAGGAAGCTCAGTCCCGAGCAAAAGAAGAAACGAAGAGTGACAGAGGAGGAACGGGGGAGAGGGAGAGCTCTCGGTTAAAAAAACAAAAGGAGACCGAGCAAGAGAGCTTCCTGGTGAGGGCAGGGAAAGATAGACAAAAGAAATCAAGAGTGAGAGTTCTGAGAGAGAATTTGCGAAGGGAGGAAGCCACCAAGAGTTCACAGAAAAGAAAAAAAAAAAAAAACCTGCTCAAAGGCCACCCACAGAGCACCCGCGAGCAGCACCGCAAGAAGTCAGAGAGCTGGTGAGGGAGCACGGAGTGAAAATAACTGAAAAGAGATCTGTTTTGGGGGAGCTAAACACGAGAGCTCGCATAGAGCAGTGCTGAGAGAGACCGAAGGTTCAAAGGGAGCCCCGAAGGACAGGAACACCAGCAGCCTCGCCAAGAAGTTCTTCGCCGGAAATTCCCCGTTCGACTCCCACCTCCAGCCATCATTTTCATCCAGCGGCCGACGGTAAGGTCAGGTTGAAGCCCCGAACCACCAGCGAGGTAGCGACTGCCGCCTCATCCAGTTCGTGGTTCGTCGGAGTTTCATTCCGAGCTGGTTCGGTTTGTGCGGTTTCCAGGCGAAGAAGAACCAGGAGGCTAGGACCAAGCCAGGGAGGTTGGCATCGGGCCTTCGGAGAAGACTCAGCGCCGTCGGAGTTCGAGTTTCGTCTGGTCAACCGGGCATCCGGAGCAGCGAGCAGGCCACCAGAAGGAAGTCGCCAGAGCCGGTGAGTACTGAGCGAGGGAGTCGCGTTGGGCGAACAACTTCTGGTGAGCGGGCCAGGCTAGAGGAAACCGACGATCAGACCTGGCGTGGTGGCGGCGCGCGATTCAAGCCGGACCAGAGGAGACGCGCGAGCAGATCTCAGAGGCAAAGCGAATCAGACCAGCGGCGGCGCTGTGAGCCGATCCCGACGGAGCAATGGCGAGAAGAGCAAGACTTGGGGACGAGCGGACTGGCATCGCGGTGTGTTGCAGACCCGCACATCTATGGAAGAAGACGGTGAACAGGTTGAGGCTAGTTTTCTCGCTTTGTTGCGGCGGCCGAGCTTGGTCTGCTCATGAATTAGACCTATTTTGTTTGGGGCCAACATGGGTTAAACTGAGAAAGAGGAGAGGAGAGTCGAATGGGCTAGTCTGCTTGGTAGTTTGGGGACGTTGTTGATGATCCAGAGAAAAAAAAAAACAAGAAAAATGAAAAGATTAACAAATAAGATATGGAAAATAAAAAGAAAAAAAGGACCCAAAAAACAAATCAAAACAAGAAGTAGGAAACCGAAAAGAAGGAAGGAAAAAGTAAAAAGTAAACAAGTGATAAAGCCTATTAGAGGTTGGTCCGAGTGATTAGCTCTGGTATTATAACCGTCGGGCTTGTTCTCAAATTTGGGCCCAGTTTGAGTTTTAGGATTGGTCCTAGTGGGGGAAATAATTAAGTGGAAATTTGGGCCAAGCCTTGCGTCCAGTTCAGGTTTTGAGCAGCTTGGGCTTAGGATCCGGGTGGAGAACCCATGGGTCGGGTCCTTCCGGCCCTATCCGAAAAATATATTAATAAAATAAAAATTTAGAAAATTGAAAAACAATATAAAAAAAATCCAGAAAATCATAAAAATTGGGAAATGGCCAGATTAGCTTTTGTTTCCTTGGTTTCAATTTTAAAACCCCTGAAATGACGATTTTGCCATTTTAGACAAATTATCCCTAAAACTATCCCAAACTTTAATCACTCCATTCTCTAAGCTCCTAGGGCTTTACTAGGGTCGTTTTATGCGGTTTATCCCCTGTACATTGACTCCTTGATTGTGCACATAATAGAATAGATTCGCACATGCATGAGCACATTAGGAAAGCACTCAATTTCAAAGACATAAAGGGCGTTGGTGAAACATCGACGTAACCAAGTCCCGGACTCTTAATCTCCGTTGTGTAGAATCGAAAGACATCTCCTGACATCGATGAGATTTCCAGTCTACCTTCCCCCAATGACCTTTGGCGACTCCTTTTGCAATGTACACATACACATGCCACCCGATCACACTAAGATCGAACTCGATATAACCAAATTTGCGATTTGGTATGCAGCTCGAGGGGCCAAGCTAAGCCCATCATGGAGACTTAGTAATCCATTAGCCATATTTTTTTCGATATCGGGTCGCGACAATCATGTCGGGAATTTCAAGTGAAAAGTAACTGGCCGTACTACAAAGGAATTACACGTAAAGGTTTTGAATTATATTCACAAAGCTAATAGTTTAGAATTAAATTGACATCCATACAATAGATTTAGAATTAAATTGGTGATTTTCCCGAATGATGATTTTATTTTCATTCAATTCTCTCCTCCCTATTACAAAAATCCCTTAAATTATTTTGAAGATGACTAAATAATCAAATGCTACTAATGCATGAAGCGGTCAAGTAAAACCTGGTTATAGATATATAAGTCAATATACATATGTTGTTCTAACACGAACATCAAAAGCTAGGAGTGCTGCCTCTACAAACGATGAACAAGGTGTCTAAAAGCTAGGTGTACTTGAGTATAAGTTGAACAAGTCGTAGAATGAGAAAGTTGGGAAGGCTTGGATAGATTGGGTAGAAGGCGAACAAGCTGCAGTGCGAGGAGTTTGGAAAGGCTTAGATGGAATGAAGCAGAAGATGAAGAGTTGTATGAAACCGATGAATCAATATGCTTGAAAGGACCAAGGAGAAGAAGGTGAATAATCAATTTTAGTGTGATAGGTAATTAGACTTGAGTGATCGTGAGTAGAAGCAGCTCTTGCTATCAGGCTTGAAGGATCGTGAGCAGAAGCAGCTCCTATACTACTTAGACAGCATAACACAAATCTCTTTGCAATTTTATTTAAGTTCAAATTGGTGTCTAGCGGCTAGTTACAAGATTTGGAATTTGCAGGAAGTGGACCGGAGAAGATCATAGCAATTCTACCATATCTGGGCAAGCAACACAAATGATAATTTTGAGTAGAAGCAGAATTGACTATTTTGGGAAACTCTCTTTATTAGAGTAGCATAAAGCCTTTCTACTTCTACAGACGACAGAACCATTAATTATTCGTGGAATTTGAATTTCAAACGGTCATTTGAGGTTCGATAGCTATAAATTCAATCTAAAGGAGCTATTAGAGTTGGAAGAAACAAAAAAAAAAAAAAAAGGAACATGTTCACTGGAAGTTCTAAAGCTTCACATGAGTAGTAATTGAGTCCTAAAACTAAAAAAGTGCAATCAAGTACTAAAATTTATCAAATTGAGTCAATCAAGCCTTTTTGTTAACATCATCCATTTGTTCATCGAAAAATATCGATGTAGCTTTTTAAATTAATTTATTTATCTTATGTGGCATTTCTAATTATTTCATTTTACGAAATATTATTTAAATTAAATTTAAAACTTAAAAAAGTAAAATTTTATTTTTAAAAAAAAAAACTGAAAAAAAAAAAAAAAGGCGGGCCTTCTTGGGATAGTCGCCCCATCGTCGAACGAGCCGACGGAGGGTCACCACCTTGGGCAAGGATGGCCGGCCCGGGGAGACCTTCCTAGCATCCGCAATAGGGCAAGGAGTAGATGCCAAAGAAGATGATGACAGTGAAGAAGAAGATGAAATGGACACAACCCAAAGCTGCAACAAAGCCCCAATCATTGACAATCCAAAACATACCAATATAAATCCTCTTCTTAGCCTCTCCACCACTTCTTCGTTCTCTCATGGACTCACTGTTTGGCAAGCGGATCGTAGTAGATTCAACCTAAACCCAGATCTAGGTAAGGCCTTACCTGCCGGACCAGACGAGGCCTTGCATGGGGTGCCACCCTCACCTAGAGTGGCGACCTCCACCGGCCCCTCCAAAGAATGGGCAACGATGGCCGAGCACTACTCACCGGGTGAGGCCCTATGCTTTTTTTTCTAGTTCTTTTTTAAATAAATTTTTAGCTTCTTGTTTTCAGTTTTTGATTTAATGTAGATAAGATTTCAAAATATAAAAAATTAGAAATACCACATAAGATAAGGAAATTAATTTAAAAATGTCATGTCCGTATTTTTCTGTTAGGACAAATTAACAATGTTACCGGAATAACTCGATTGACTCAATTTAACAATTTTTGGGACTTGATTGCACTCTTTGCAAGTTTCATAACTCAATTGCACGCTTGTGACAAGTTTTAGGATTTCTAATGAACATATCCCCAATAAAAGAAAAATAGTCTATTTCTCTAAGTGTTTATATTTGTTCCGTTCTTGTGTGTGAAGTTGTGTATTTTTTACTGTCTTCTCTGTGGTAGTTGCTTTTGTTTGTAATATGGGAAAAAGAGTGTTTTATAGCGTTAGAGGTGCTTATATTTATAGAATATTTTCCAAGCTTCAAGAAGAAGCAACATCTTCTACATACCGTAACACCTCTTAAGTTTATTAATGGATTCCAGCTTTGTTTATGGCTATTAGTGTGCGAGAGTAAATGTAGGTTTGGTTAAAACCTGAAGTACCATATATTTGCTTGCAATTTCTTCACTCTCTTCAACTCTTTTATTGATTGTTTGCTAGAAGGATTGCAAGCATTCCGTGAAAATATTTTAGTTTTTCTTAAACAGCCTATTCATCCGCCTCTCAATTGTTGTATTAGTCCTAATGCTATCCACGACCGAACGTTACCCAAATT